>JAQQTP010000069.1:20095000-21345000 GCA_029884605.1 Ormosia emarginata | reverse complement strand
CCATTAACAATAACATTAAAAATGCAAACATGATGTAAACATGTCACATATGTAAATATGATGACCCACTTTCAAATTTTTATCAAACATGGTGAGAGGAAAAGGAAAAGAGAAAATGAAATCATATAAGTTGGGTGCCAATTTTTAGTAAACATGATGAGAGAAAAGGAAGAGAAGTCAAGCCATATAAGCTTTGTAGCTTCTATGAAAATTTTAAAATATGCCTTATCATTTTTGCACATGTTAATTATTGAATAAAATATTTAAAAAATAATGTGATAGTCAATACTTACTTAAGAATTTATCAAGTAGTCAAATTTGAGAAATTATAAATGTGCATAAGAAATCCTAATAGAAGTTTGAAGACACAGAAATTTTAGGATGAACGTAAGTAATGGGCGAAAATTTCTCAACCACTCTTTTAGGCTTATGTGAAGATTTTTAGATTTTCTTCCATCCATTTATCATTTCTTGTCAAACATTTATTGAGTTTTAGTAATATTCAATAGACTTTTACATATTTATTATAAAATCATCCATCAATAAATATTTATAACCCACACTACATATAAGATTACTTTAAAAAAAAAAATTTCAAACTTTTTTTTAAAGTATTTTCACTATAATCTAATCTCTAAATACATCAAGATTTAAATAAAAACTCTTATTAATAATATTATTTATATATATATAAATTTTAAAATTAAACTTAAAATCACAAACTTAAGAGACTTGAATCCCTTTCATTCACACTAACACATATAACTTTCATAAGTAAATGTTTTAAGAATAGAGTAGAATCTCGAAGTTACATAGAAAAAAAAAAAAAACATTGTGCACCATTAACTTTCCGATCTTTTTGCGTTGTCCATATGTTTAAAAAGTTACAGGGGAAGTTCTCGTCTTTTCTAATATAGTGCTGCGATTCTTCAACTTTATACCCGAAAAGAAAGGTATTACATTCCTTACCTTTGTTTCTTGTATTTACTTTCTTTCTCTTCTTTTTCCCCACTAGCAGCAGTCAACACCGAATTCTGGGGAAGGCATACTACTATGGGCTCAGCAAAATTTGCAAATCTAACCAGTGAGCCTAGTGCACATGATGTCTTAGATTTTTGTTTTTTAAGATCAGCGTGCTGCTATAATGCTATTGGTTGGGTGTCTCTTCCACACAGCACACACTTGCACAAATGGTCCAAGAGGTGATCCCAAAAGTTGATGTCTTGGGTTCAAATGCCACTCCCTACTATCCCAGCTTAAAAATCTAACTTCAAAATATCTATACCAGAAAAAAAAAAGTCTAAATCAATCAAAAAATTTCAAAATGGTCTCTCTTTTCTAAAAACTCTCAACTTATTTTATTTTATTGTTTAGTCCAGGATGTGTAAGCTGCTGGAAAATGAATCAAATCAGAGCGTTCTTGCCCTTGCCCGCATCTTCTAAATGCTTGGTTTTCCAAGTATATGGGAAGTAGCTGTCAGTATGTAGTTAAAGCACAGGTCTATTTTCTCAGGAGTTCAACTTGAAGTTCAGAGAACCAAAATGGTCAATTACTGTCACTGATGATGACAAAATATGAATTATGTACTAACAAGAGACAAGTAAAGAGCGGTTGAGGGGAAGGGCATATCTTGCAGGTCTATTGTAACAACTGGACCATGCAGTCAAGGGGACTCTTCCATGGGACCATGCATGTAACCACAAATAAATCAGAACAATTGGGATTTGGGATCCTTTAAGAGCTGAGGTAATGCCTTACGTTACTGATTTAGTGGACAAGGAAATTTTATTCGTAAGTCATTATCAGAATCTTTCTTTTTTGGGTACTCATAATCAGAATCTTTAATTTTTAGATGATGTTGTTTGACGACAAAAAAAAAAGGCAAATCAATTAAGCATAATAACTAACTCAAGGAGTTAAAGGACTCCATAATGTATATTCTGTTTCTATTAAATCAGTGTCCGTCTAGATCGAAGTTGAGAAAAATCAATAATTGGTACCTTTTTCATTAGTTTAACTTCTGATCAGAAGGAAATCAACCAATTGGAATATCAATGGCGTAAACTGAACCATTTTACAATCGTAACCAATTAACGAGATTCCGATGCCGCAAACTTTTGTTTTGAACAGCTTGTTGTCTGCAAAATCAACACATTACTTAGGCAAAATCACATAGGCTTTTACAATGCACCTATTAAGTTTTGGAGTATGGATACTCCTTAAAAATGACCTGTAATAATAAGTTACAAACAGTTTATTGATTATTATATTTTAATTTAGAAATTTTATTATATTATATTTTAATTTTGCTTTTATTATAATTTAACTCTTTTTATTAAATTATTTATTTTTTAGTCATTCTTCTTCTTCTTTGCAACCACCCACCGTCTCCACCATTTGGGAAATTTGCCGTCCTTCACCGGCAAGTTGCACCACTATCTCCTTTCTCACCTCTGTCTGCATCACCCAAACACAGCCATCCTCCGTCGGAACCATCATACACCACCGAGCCATTGAAACACATCGAGATTGACCAAAACCCATGATGACAAACCCGCGACCAAACCCACCGTCGTCCTCACCAGAACAGGTCACGAGCAGAACCAAACGACCCACGTCGACCAAAGCCACCACAAGTCGTCCTCTGCCTCAATCCACACGAACCTAAATCTGGTCGTGACCCACCTCAAGCTGCCTCGCTACATGCGACCTCCAACCAGATTCGTCGAGCACGCACCTCGCACTGCCACCGCGCGACCCAGATCGTGACGCTGCCAAGACTTTCGTCACTCTGGGCTTGCTTGTTGGTGGTTTTGTGGTGATGTTGCTTTGGTGGTGTGAAACTGAGATAGGGAGGCTCTGTTTCATGGTTGGGTAAAGACAGAGGGGTTGTTTGGTGCGTTGTGGGTGAAGGTAGTGGAAGATGGTGGCTGGTTTGGTGATGGGTCACAGATTGATGTTTTGCCAGTTGCACGCTCCAGTCTAGGTGGCGAGTCGACAACGTCGAGATTTGCTCGGTTGTGCATCGTCGGGTTCAATTACCAGTAGCGGCGACAAGGGTGCGACAAGGGTAGTGGTAGTCGAAGCTTGGGATGACACTAGCTTTGCAGTTCTGACTCTGGTGCATGGCTTCGACTGGAGATTTTGGATTTAGGCTGTTCCAACAAAAGCATGCAGCTGTGACGACTGTATTTCTCTCTTTTCTAATACTACAAGAATGTGGAAGATTTTCCAAAATAAATTTTCTTTAAGGGTCCAACTTTGTAATTCTTAAAACTTTGGATGTTTACCTCTTTAAAAGGTTTTCTGTGTGCCATCCCAACCACTGCACTGTATTATGATTAAATTAACGGCCATTAATTATGGTGCATCTATGCTCAACAGGAGCATTATAAATTTTTCCAGCAATCACATTAGAAATGAAGTTTATCAAAACTTTTAGATCCTTTGACAATTTCATCATCAACTTAGTAATCAAATTTTCCTTATTATTTGCAGAAAGCTTCAAATTAAGTAAGAGCCAGATTTAGTAGACAGCCATCGGATGACTAGAGGAACTGCGCTTATCTTAGGAATGGTTGTGAACTTTGGCGGCGTTTTCCATGCACCTGAAAAAAAAACGGTGCATGGAAGCACCTGAGAGATTCTACCTCTTATAACAGGTGAAAGTCGTTTATGTAACATTTGAATGAAAAAAAAAGAGACATTTATTGGATAAACCCTGTGTTATTTTAATTTTTGCATCCTCGCACGCATGTGCGTGGATAAAGCCACGCGTGTGCGTGGTAAGATCAAGCATTTCAGGTCATAGCATTCCTCACACTTCCAGTTCCAGGTACCTCACTCTTCCTTGCTCTGGTAGAACGAGATTAGCAGGTGAAGCATACTTCAACTTGGAGAGTAGAGCAGTTTCTCTTCTAGGGCAAGAGGGAAGAAAACAAGAAGAACACTGTCCGAAGCTTAACCACCGAATGCATTTAACGATGGAACCAAATGAACAAAGCGATGCTCTATTTCTTGTTTGGGTTCAACCCGTTTCGATTACCATGCAAGGACCATAATGCAAAAATCACTTATTTGCAGGTCCAAACATGTCTTACCCACTGTACAGGTCTTAGATAATTAACCTCATCCATTGATGAAATTTGATCCAATGCCAACTGTCCATGCACCTTATTATTATTTTTTTTTTAAGGTGCATGTGGAAAACAGCACCGTGAACTTTAGGCAGATTGGATTGGAATGGACTCTTTGTGAAATTTAAAGTGAAGGATCACTTTTAAGGAAAAAATATGAGTAATAATCATTGATGAGAAAAATAATGAAGCAGTTCTTAACTTTATCATCCATGTGCATGTATATTATCATAATATCAACTACTGATCAGTGGTCATAGCTTCTACTTTTTTCTCAATAATAAACCTCTCATTTTAGAGAAGCCAAGCATATTAGTTTCCTTTTGTTTGTGGAAGAGTTTAGGAAAAAAGTAATTATACCAAACACTTTTTGGAATGACATTAATTTTGAAAGGTATTAGTCTCACAAGATGTAATGAGATATCTTGAGAAACAAAAATTAAAAAGATAAAATAAATATACTTAAATATATTTTTAATATTTCTAAATATAATAATTTTTGTTTTGATTCTTTAAAATTTTTTGTTATTACTTATGTTTTTATAATTTTCAAAAGAGTAAAATTGATTCAATTTCATATAATAATTTTTTATAATCTTTGAAATAAAAGAAAGTTTAATATGAAAAGAGTTGAATAAAGTTAATTTTACTTATTTTTTAAATAAAAATAAAGACTAATTTAACTTATTTTTAAAATTACATAAACATAAACAATAAAAAGATTTTTTGAAGGATGAAAACTAAAATATGATATGTTTAAAATGACTTAAAAACATATTTAAACGAATAAAATAAAAGCCTGATAGTTAGTAGTTAGTAACCGCTGTCTATCACCTGTTGGATCCTTTCTGAATCGGAAGAGAGTAACTGATCGAAGTAGCAAAAGGAGTGAGAAAGGACCGAACAAGATGCGCCCCAGGTCTCTATCGCCTCCATTATGCTTATCAATTTCTAACACTCCCTCACTAATCACTATGCTTAATTTCAGTTTTTTTATCGATTTTCAATTCCCACGCCGAAGGATTTTATTTCTACTTTCTACCTTTTCTTTCTAAAAAATCTAATATAGAATCTTCTCTCCAACACTAGGGTTTATTTTTGTTCTAAATACCGTAGAATCGCATTCCGCTGGTCGAGATTGTACTCAATCCAACATTTACCAGCTAATCAATTCTGATGTAAATTCAATGTGATCTATCTTTCTCCCTCTGGGAATCCAATCTTCTTCTTCTTCTTTTTGGTTTTGAAATTTCCATTTTCTCGACGCAGAGACATCTATTCTCTCGTAAAGATGTTTGGAGAAGCAATTGGATCATATGAGGTGTTCACTTGGATTTATTATTGGTTCTCCAGCTCTCATCTCAGATGTGCATTTATTGCAATTTTGCTATCATAACCAAATTTCCTATACAGTTTGATTGTTTCTATACTGTATTGTTTGTGTTTATGTTTCAAAATTATTGATTTTTCGTTACTGAAAGTATGCTATAGTTGCCTTGCCTTGCCAGGAGTTGCAAAAGCTTCAACTCTGCCATACCATTCTTTATCAAGTTATGGGAATTCATTTGCTGCAGATGACCAAGGTGAGACCAAAGCCGTTGAGAGGAGAGAGTGCTGTTTGGCAGTTACATAAGGCTGGCAAAAGTGGGTAAGGGCTATCATGGCTGAAGGAGAGGAGCTTATTGAGCTTAAATTCTGCATATTTGATGGAACCGGTATAGCCCACGCTACATATTCATTGTCAACAACAGTTGGTACCCCTTAAGCAAAGGCTACTTGCTGAGTGGCCTCAAGGTTACTTAGTCATCTTGTGGTGTGGTGTGTCTTTATCAAAGATTTTGTTTGTAGTAATTTTATTTATTGTCGATAATTCATGTTTTCCATTTTGAATTGATGTTGTTTTTAATAGTCCACTGATCCAGTGTGTTTTATAAAGAACTAATTTACAACTGACGTTGGACTTGCTTTTTGGTGATTGACTATGATATGTATCCAACTTTGTTGCCCTGCATGGTTGATGAGTGTAGATCTAAAATATTGCAAGCCTCTCATCTACATTTGTTGAAATGACACCTCGATGATAAGAATATAGCTAGAAGATATACACTATCTAAAGAATAGAAAATCTGACTTTATGGTACATCTGTACTCTTGAAATCTGCTATTGAGTCACTTGATGCTTAGTTCTCTCCTGTATTGTCCTACTATATTGAGGATAATATGTGATGTCCATATAGAGCTAAAGAGAGTGGTCCTCTTTGTAACAGTACCAATCAAATCTATATATAAAAGCAAGCAAATTTTATCTCGGATATGATTCCATCTCATCGACTATAAGCAATGAATCTAATTTTCATAGCGCTTCTTTGCTTATTGCATTAACACAGTCTTTAGTTACAGATCCAGTAGTTCTAATTGTAAATCCAGTCTCACACATTATTATTCATGTAGATAAATGACTAATTATCCTTTTCCTATGAATGTGTTGCATGTATTACGTAAATTATTTGATTTCATTTCTTTATTTGCTCTTTTCTGCTGTATGTTTGCCTCGCCTTTTAATGAAATCTGCGTTTACAGGCAGAACAGTTACACCAAAGTCAGTAAATGATGTAAAACTAATGCTGGTAAAGTTTTGGAAAACAGCAAAACCCTAGCTGATTCCAGAATAACTTTTCGTGGAATTGCTGGAGGAGCTATTACCATGCATGTTGTAGTACAGCCTCCTGTAGTTTAAAAGAAGACAGGTATGTTCAATCTTTCCATCTGTGCTTTTAATGAAGCATACTTAATTTTGTATTTCATTGGTTAGATAAGTTTAACCGATATGGTGAGTATGAGTGTAGTTTATCCCCAATCCCCTTGTCAATTTCTGTAGGTCTGTTTTTGTTACCCCACCTCACTCTCTGTCCTACTTCCATTACAGGATAGAGACTAATTATTTATTTCTATCCTTGAGCCTCTAGGTATCATGTAGCATGCCTTTCTATAGCTTGTAATCCTCTTTTATAGTTACAAAACATGTAAAGAGCACAAACTATTCACAAACAAAGTAACTTTTCAAAAATATGATAATAAATCTTTCGAAATATGCATAAAAGAATAATAAATTCCAAAACTTTTAAGAAGGTTGTTTTTGTTTGTGACTGATTTGCAGCTAGCATACTAGATATCTCTATTTAGTGATTTATATTATGTTTCTTTTAAGACATATTTGATGTTTGACAAGCAAAAGATATGTATTTACTATATTCTGCTCGTGTGCTTTTCCCATGGTTGCCTTGGAGAGAAGGACCAGGAGGACAAACAAAAAGATGAATTCATGCTCATGAACCATTCTTTAGAATAAGAAGCATACCGTGTGACTTGCCTCGAAGATAAGGTTGGATTTTTAGTATTTTTAACTCTCAGGATGATGGGAAGGCAGAGCTTTCTCAAATGACATTGGGAAACACATAATTGGCTTTATCAAATCCTTGTTGGTTGCTTCTATTAATGTTCAATTCTGTGGAATGATGGTTATTGAAATAGAGAAAGGAAGAGAGACATATGATGAAACTGCATGTTTTAACTACACAACGGATGCTGAATATATACCCAATAAGTAATAACTTTACACATTTTGTGGTAATTACACCTAATTACATATGTTTCCAGTTTCAACACTCCCCTCAAGTTGGAGTATATAAGTCATATGTACCACTGTAAATATAGTTTATTCGTCCCTAAAGACTTAAAAACATTTGGATCATTTGAATTGAAATCTTCTGATCTTTTCCCGATAATTGTGTTTGGTCTCATAAATACCTTGGAAGCGATATGCCCCCATTTGCAATTTCCAAAAAAGCTCTTTAGTGGCCAAATTCAATTAAATATTCTGCCATGTCATTTTGTTTCTTACTTTTCCAAATTCCCCTAAATACAAATTCAATGTAGAACGCCCAATCGTTCTAAGTATCCTACAACTGTGTGTCCTTTGTCTTCATAGACAATGCCTTTTCCTGGCACTCCCAATATATCCGGAATACAATCATTGTCTCAATGCCCTTCACAAGGTGAGTTTAGAAATTGGGCTCACCGCAAAGGAGATATCCTGACGGAGAACGAAGATTAAGTTTTCCAACCAATCGTCTATATCTTCCTTGATCCGAAAGTGTATGAAAAGTCTAACATTAGGCCATTTGTCAACCGAATTCAATAGTTGTTTCCTCAAGAATGTCCATAGATACTTCCTTTATGAGATTACTATGCCATCCTTGGATTGAATTCCTAAGAAATAACGAAGTTTGCCAAGATCTTTGATCCGAAAGTGATGACAGAGATGCTTGTTTTATCCGAGTTATGCCTCGTGGTGATCCGCCGTAATAACAATTCGTCACATATACAATCAAATAGATACAACCTTGGGATCAGATGTATGGCGATAGAAGACGTAGGTCGACCTCATTGAGTCATACCAAACTGTCGCACAATGATCGAATCGACCAAACCAAGCCCGAGGAGATTGTTTGAGACCATACAATGACTTGTGTAGACGACACACAAGGCCGAAGACTGCAACAAACCCGGTGGTTGCTCCATGTAGTTCTTCTTCCGTCACCATGAAGAAAAGCATTCTTGATATCCACCGGTGATGAAGAGACCAATGGCAAATAGCGAATGTGGACGTGGCTGCCATCTTCGCTATCGGGGAGAAAGTGTCGCCACAATCCAAACCAAATATCTGGGTATACCCTTTGCCACCAAACGAGCCTTTTGGATCAAGAGTGCCATCGTGGCCAACCTACCGTATAAATCCACCTAAGAACCAACAACAGACTTCCCGAGAAAGAGTAACAAGTTCTTAAGTACCACTGTAAGTGCACACATTTCATCAATCATTGCTTGTCGCCACCCGTGAGGAGATAAAGCTTCACCTAGAGATTTAGGAATGACACGTAAGACAAGGTGAAAAGACAAGCATAATGCAATAAAGAAAGGCGATGGTAACGAGATTAATATAGTGAGGAGAAGGGTTACTTGGATCGAATACCTTTTCGAGCAATTAAGGTCCGACGCAGGAGGCAAAGGTCTAGGCCGGTAAAGGAGGTGGTGCTTGGGATGAGAGTCCTAAGGAGCTTCTTTTACAACCTCTGGTGGTGGTAGTGGTGGTGGTTAAACCTAGAGAGGCCATTGTAGGGACCGGGGCACCAATAGGAGAAGGTGGTGATGGAGCAAGGGCAACAGGGACAAGAGGAGGAATGGTAGGGAGGACCTCAAAGATGGGTGGAAGAGGCGGTACTCAAAGAAAGGAACAATGACTCGAAGAATGTGACATCGGCGAGACTAGATAACGCTCAAGAGTGGGTAAAAACACCGATAACCCTTTTGAGACCGATGGTAACCAAGAAAACACATTTGATAGAGCGAGCAGCACGCTTTGTCAAGACCGGGAGTGATATCATGGACAAAACATGTCGACCCGAAGACACGAGGTGGAAGAGAGTGGAGGGGTTGGTGAGGAACAAAACAGAATGGGGAACCCGGTTATCAAGAAATTATGCGATTAATCAAATAATAGCAAGCGGTGAGAACCGCATCGCCCCAAAAACGAAAGGGAACATGACCATGATATAAAAGGGTCCGAGTTATTTCAATAAGATGTCTATTTTTGCGCTCGATTTTGTTGAGGGGTATAGGGACAAGATGTTTGGTGAAGAATGCCATTAGATGCCATAAAAGTTTGAAAATTGTGAGACAAAAATTCACAGGCATTGTCACTACACAATATACGAATCGGAACACCAAACTGAGTTTTGATTTCATTATAAAAGGTTTGAAAAATTGAAAACAACTCGGATCTATTTTTCATTAAAAATAACCAAGTACACCGAGAATAATCATCAATGAAAGTAACAAAGTATTTTGACCCAAAAGAAGACTCAATACGACTAGGACCTCAAATATCAGAATGCACTAAAGCAAAAGAAGACGCAGCTCGACGACACACTCTATCGAGAAACGAACTACGGGTGTGTTTCCCAAGTTGACACGACTCACAAGGTAAAGTAGATAACTTAGAAAAGGTAGGCACCATTTGCTGTAGCTTGGCAAGACTAGGGTGACCCAACTAAGCATGGATGGTGAGAGGGGAATCGGTAACAAAGCACACACAAGAGGTGGCAGAGAGCTGGTAAAGGTCATTAGACTTACATCCGGCACCAATCATCAATCCCGAACTCCGGTCCTGCAAAATGACAGAGTCTTTAGTGAAACTAATGCGATAATCTAAAGAACGAGTCAAACGACTAATAGAAAGTAAATTAAAAGGACAACCAAGAACATAAAGAACAGATCAACAGACAGAGAAGGGAGGGGATGGACAGTACCAATCCCTTCGGGTTGTGTTTGGGAACAATTTGCTAAAGTAATTATAGGTAAATAGCCAGAGTTAGAAAATTTAGAGAAAAGACGTTTATTACTAGAGATATGGTCAGATGCACCAGAGTCAAGTACCCAAGGACCTAAAGGTGGAGATTGAGAGAGACAAGCAAATGCATTACCAGTGTGCTCAACAGATGCAAGAGAGAGTTAGAACCCTGTTGTTGCTCAAACCATTTCGTAAAAATCTGCATAGTACCGAGATGGGGTCGGTGGAGTAGAGGACTTAGGTAAATCAGGTACAGTGGCCTGGGCAATATTGGCAGCCCGTGGAGGACGGCCATTTTTGATCTAACAACGATCCTCAGTATGACCCAACCTGTTACAGAATGTATACTTCAGACGAGGCCTACCCGAGGTGCCAGGGCGAAAACGACCACAATTGGCACTTTGGGAGATGAGGGCAGAAGTATCAACTGGAGCCGGAGCTAGGACAGAACCAGAAGGTTGCTTCGCGGGGACCCGAAGCAAAGAAGACCAAGTTGAGGAGAGAGTGGGAACTGTAGGCGAACCCAAAATCTGATCACGATTAGCAGAATATTCTGGAGGTAACCCATACAAGGCCATGAGCATAAAAAAGGTGCTACGTTGCTCGAGTTCTTGGGCAGGGGTAGCAATGGGGGTAAGCAACTCATTGAAATCATGCGAGCACCATGAACTTTACCCAAGTAGCGGACATAGGTCCATCAAACCGACGAGGAGCAATAATACTCATGAGGTTGTGACGGACCCCATATAATTGTTGAGTGTCATTAGTGTAAAGAACCTCGACTTGTTCCCAAATAGAAGCACAAGTGGTCTGCAACACGTGAGATCCGCTTGAGAGAAGAGTGAATGGTGGACTTGATTACAACGCACAACTGTTTATCAATTTTCTTCCACCGGGTTGTTCCTCCGTAGGTATAGAGTTAAGAGCGGTGGTGAGGTGGTCTTCATACCCTTGACTTTCAAGCCACAACTTGATGTCTGAAGCCCAAGTATCATAATTGTTGCCATCTAATTTATCAGCAGAGAGCGGGGTATGGAGGTAACTTGTGAAAATAGGGGGTTCGACCTTGGGATGATCTTTAGAGCCATCTGGAGAGGTAGAACTTGCCATAGGTCAGAATATTAGGGGCAAAAATGGAAAACACAAGATACCTGAAAAATCCCACGCAAGGAAACAAGGATCTGAGGGCAGATCAGTGTAGAGGAGGCTGAGACGAGTCAGACGAGGTGAACGATCGGCTCGGACGCCCGTCACGGCCGGAAAACAGCCTGACGGTGGGCGGGCGGGCCGCGGAGACGGGCGGCGCGTGGGGCGCGTCACAACGGCGCTGGGGGCGAGCCGGGGTCCGGCCTGGTCGGAGGGAGGCGGTTCCAGCGGTGAGGCTCGGCCGCCGAAAAGAGGCGGCGGACGGCGGTGGCAAGCAGAAGAAACAAACGGGAGAAAACGGCGCGGAAGAACGTCACGGCAAGGGAAAAGGTCGGGAAACGTAAGAAGGAAACACGGTTGGCGGAAAAATTTTCACCAGAGGGCAATGGACCCAACGGGTATGCGCGGTTCTAGGGTTGCCTCTCTTTAGGCTCTAGATACCATATTGAAATAGAGAAAGGAAGAGAGACATATGATGAAACTGCGTGTTTCAACTACACAACGGAGGCTGAATATATACCCAATAAGTAATAACTAATTACACAATTTACATGATGCGGGACTAACAGTTGTACTACTAATTACACCTAATTACATATGTTTCCAACAGTTTCCAATAATGGTAACACTACCAAGATGCGCTTTCTTTCACATTTTTGGTACGTCACCAGTGCACCCACTGTAGTCCCTATAACGGATGAAAATCTTCTGTCCCCAAATTGTGTCTCATACCCTGTCCCCCCAATAAAAAGTGGCCAATTCAATTAAAATGCCATGTCATTTTTAACACCATTCTAAAAAAAATTTAACGCCGTTCAGTTCAGTGTGCGCTCGTTGTGTCAAAACCGAGTCTTGGCACTTCCAAAGAGGACATGAGGTTCTTTGTTGGGGCTTGTTGACCAGAACGAAGATTAGTGATTTGGGTATGAAGAAACAGGCTTTGATGAATCTTTATGAGGTTGTTGGTAGAGGATGAGAAGTATGTGAAGGTGATTGTGGATGTTGGTGATGTTGTTCATGTGCTGGTGAGTTTTCTTGGTTCCACTGATCGAGGTGGAAAGCCAAGAAGAAAGTGCTAAGGTGGTTTCTGTGATTGAAGGTTTTGATTCCCATAAAGGGGTTTTGGTTGCTGCTGGGGTTGTTGCCGCGTTGATTCGGGTTTTGGATTGTCTCCATATTTTTTGATTTAGTTTGTATGAATTTGAATATGATGAGATTCTAATCTTCTTTTAGGATTTTATTTGAACTTGCATTGCTATGTAGTTTGGATCTCTTATAATTCTTCTTCCTTTTTATTTATGAAATAGTTTTGTTTATCCATATCTTTTCTTAATGCTTGCATTTGATTGGCCACCAATTGTTTGATATGGGAAGTCTAAGAAATTAAAAATAGGGAATTAGGTGTTTGACCATAGATTTAAATAATGCATATTCATTTTCATCTAATTGTGTGGACGAAGTGATTCGCTACTAAGATAAGAATATACTTCTTAGTCATGTACAGTCATTGTTTGAGACTTGGTCTTAATGAGTAGATCTTGGACTAATTCACATAGGAATATAGTGTTTTAGTCAAGTGAAGCATGTTTATATGACCTAGGGATATACTTATAAATAATTGAGTGTCTTAACTAACAATACCAATTCATTGATATTTTGTAATAGAGGTTTCTTGAATTCAAATAAAGTAGTAAGAGATAACACTGTATGGCTCAAGTATAGTGTCAAATGAGCAAGAGTCGCTGCATCGCCACCTGAGTATAGTAAAAAATAAGCAAAGGTTCCCATATTTTCGTGAATGAGTGTGGGTAAAGAAGCTAGTTCACAAGAGTAAGATGTGTTTTAGAACTTAGAATATAGGTACACTTACAGGTAAATCAATGAAAATAGTTGACACCATGATTATGAGGAAGATTAATTTTATATGCCTATAAGAAACTAAGTGAGTTGGAGAAAATGCAAAGGAACTCGACACTTCGGGTTTTAAGCTTTGGTACACTGACAAGTTAAAATCGAGAAATGTGGTAGGTATAATAGTAAATAAGAATTGAAAAAATAATATTGTGGATGTGAGAAGGCCCGAAGATAGGATTATAGTATTGAAGTTTATGGTGGAACATGAGACTTTTAATGTTATCAGTGCGTATATACCCCAAGTAGAGTTAGACGAGCACTACAAGATAAAATTTTAGGAGAATTTAGAATGTTTAGTTTAGAGAATACCATTAGGAGAGAATATTTTTCTAAGAGGGGACCTAAATGGTCATGTGGGAAGCGAAACCAGGGGGTATGGGGGTTTGCATGAGGGTATGATTTAGGAATAGCTAATGTAGAGGGTAAAACGATTCTAGATTTTTCTACAGCTTTTGATTTTATAGTAGCTAAAACTTGTTTTAGGAAGCGAGAAGAGCATCTTATCACATACAGAAGTAGATGTTCTTGCTCTCAAATTGATTTCTTTCTAACAAGGAAATTTGATAGAAAGCTTTGCATGGATTGCAAAGTCATCCATGGAGAGAGCTTGATTACCCAACACAGGATTTTGGTTATGGATGTATGGGTTAAGATGAAAGTAAGGAGAAATTATCGAAACAGAGTTCCAAGAATCAAATGGTGGCAACTAAAGGGAGGAAAACAAATGCTCTTTCAGAAGAGGATTATGGAGGAAGAAATTTGGGAGGTACAAGGGAGTGCTAATGATATGTGGGACGAGATAGCCAAAGGGATTAGGAAGGTAGCTGATGTGTGTGAAACAACATCATATTTTGTTCTTCTTTTGCGTGTATTTTTTATGCATTTTAAGCATTTTAATTTCCCTTTTTATTTGTTTTTCCTTTTGTTCGGATAACTGCGGTATTTGTGTTGTTGTTGTGCAGGATTAGTGCTAAATTGACCTTGAAATGGATGGAAAGCTTGCACATTTGAAGTTGGAGCTTTACGGATAGCAAATTGGAGTTAAAGGTTCATTCTAGAGAGTTCCACGGCCTGCCTATGCAATTTTCCATGACCATGAATCGAGCAGTTGTGCAAAGAAGTAAAAGAGTTTTTCCAGAGAATTCCACAGTCTGGCCGTGGAATTCAATAGCATGTCCAAAATACACATTCCAGAGAGATCCAGAGTTTGCCCGTGAAATTTCCCATGGCAGTGGATCGCAGTCCGAGATAGTTTTTAATTTCATTTTTATTTCTTTTTATGGGCTTAGACCAGGTTAGACCCTAGGGGTATTTATAAATGTTCTTAATACAAATTTAGGATTCGAATTTCTGTTTGAAGGAGGCACTTTTGGAGGCTCTAAATCTTCATCTTTCTTTTTTCTTCTCCCATCGCTACTGGTTTGAATGCTCTTTAATATGTTTTCTAGTTTCTTCTTTTTTATGTCTGAGTAGCTTCTTTTGTTTCTAGGATTGGGCAATGCCCTTTGATACATTGATGATGATTAATTGACTTAGTTTATCCTTTTTATTAATCTTGAATGTTCTTTGATTCAATTCTTATTGTATTTATTCATATGAATCTGCTGGCCACTTATTTGCATCTCATAGATATCTAGGGATATACTGAGAGGTGAACCTAAGTGTTAGAACCATAAGAATTGAACTTAAGGTCTAAATCACGAGAGTAGATTTAGCCTTTCAAGAATTTAATGAATTACTATAAAGTGTAATGAGTTCAATTTAAATTCAATCACCACGAGAATAGGAATTGGTTTAATTAGGCACGGTTCTTGTCTCTTGAAAAAGAACATTAACTAATTTAGGAGAATTCGCCTTCAATTGAATTTCAATTTTAATAAAAGGGTTGTCAATTAGGATTTATCTTGTATCATTGTTGTTACCCCTAATCCTGAAAGTTTTCTTGAATTTGAAAAATCTTTCTTAACAACTTGCTGCTTTTGTTCTCAACTCTGCACTTTAATATTTATTTATATAATTACTTGGCTACTACGTTCTTATGACTAAACAAATATATTCCATTTGTTTAATTTAATTGAATTAATTAATTAATTTGTATTCATAGACATAGTTCCTGTGGATTCAATCTTTTTATTACTTGACAACGAAACCGTACACTTGCGGATTTCACACACCAGTAGCAAAAGAGACACTCGATGAATTAAGAGGCTTTGAACTTAAGGATAAAGAATCTTGGTAGTGAGATACAAGTGTACAAGATAAAGTTAAGGTTAAAAGGGACTGTTATAAAGCTTGACACGTATGTAAAAATGATGAAAATTGAAAAAAATATATGGCAGCTAAAAAAGATACTAAGAATGCGGTGAGCGAGGTGAAATCTAAAGCGTTCAATGAGTTATATTAATCTTTAGGCACCAAAGAAGGAGAAAAGAATATTTATAGGTTTGCTAAAAGTATGGAAAGGAAGACAAGAGACTTGGATCAAGTGAGATGCATTAACGATGAAGAGAGTAAAATCTTGATTACAGAATAAGACATCAATGATAAATGGAATGATTATTTTCACAAGTTATATAATGGGGGACATAGGACATTAGGGGACTCAGACATTCTAAAAACTAGAAATGAGGACTATAATAAAATATTTTTATCGTAGAATTCAAGAGTTTGAAGTAAGAAAAGCATTGAAGAGAATGGATAATGGAAAAGTGGTTGGACCAAATAATATATCTATTGAGGTACGAAAGTGCCTAAGAGAGAAATGTATAAGTTGGCTCACAAAGATGTTTAACGAGATAATGAAATCTAAGAAAATGTCAAATGAATGGAAGAAAATCACTTTAATCTCTATTTATAAGAACAAGAAAGATATACAAAACTATACAAATTACAGAGGTATTAAGGTCATAAGTCATACCATGAAGTTATGGGAAAGATTAATTGAATGGAGATTAATACAAGAGACTCATATTTCAGATAATCAATTTAGTTTTATGCTTAGGAGGTCAATTATGGAAGCAATCTATCTTCTACGAAGATTGATGGAGAGGTATCGGAGCAAACAAAAACACCTATACATGGTTTTCATTGATCTGGAAAAAGTCTACGATAAGGTACCAAGAAATGTCTTGTGGAAGGCTTTGGAGAATAAAGGAGTTCGTATCACTTATATTCGAGCAATCCAAGATATGTATGATGAGACTAAAACTAGTATGAGAACACTGGATGGGGTCATAGAAGATTTCCCTACAACTATATGACTGCACCAAGGGTTAACTTTGAGTCCATACTTTTTACCTTGGTCTTGGATGTGTTTACTACACATTTCCAAGAGTATATGGTACAATGCATATTTTTTGCAGATGATATAATCTTAGTTAAAGAGTCGAGAGAGGAAACAAATAGGAAGCTAGAGCGATGGAGACGAGCTTTGGAAGAACATGACTTCTGTCTAAGTAGGAGTAAGACGGAGTATATGGAATGTAAGTTCAGTAAGAAGCGTGTTAATACTGACTTAGCGGTAAAAATTGGAGACCATAGAATACCATAAGTCATACAGTTTAGGTATCTTGGATTTATCATACAAAATGACAGAGAGATAGAGGGAGATGTAAACCATAGGATTCAAACTGGATGAAAGAAATGAATGAGTGCTTCAGGAGTTATTTGTGATAGAATAGTGTCTCTCAAGCTTAAGGGTAAATTTTACTGCACAACTATAAGATCCGCGATATTGTATGGTACTGAATGTTGGGCGGTAAAAAGCCAGCAAGAGCATAAGATCAGTGTTGCTGAGATGAGAAAGTCGCACTGGATGTGTAGCCATATAAGACAAGATAGGATTAGGAATGAATGCATTAGAGAGAAAGTATGTGTAGCATCTATTATGGAAAAGATGAGAGAATTTTGTCTTAGGTGGTTTGGACATGTAAGGAGAAGACTCTTAGAAGCTCCTGTAAGAAGAGTAGATCATGTGGAGGATAGCTCAATAATTGGAGGTAGAGGGAGACTAAGAAATGACATAAGTGAAACGATTAAAAAAGATTTAGATTTGAATGACATTTCTAAAGACTTGGTTTATGATATGGTACAATAGCGTCGTTTGATCCATGTAACCGACCCCACATAGTAGAAAAAAAACTTAGTTGTTGTTGTTGTAGACCCTTAATTCTTTGTTTTTTCAATCTTTTACTTAGTGTTTGTTTGTTTGTTTGTTTTTTATTTGTTATTTGTCTTATTCTTTTTGTTCATTTGTTTATCCAATTATTGTGTTGCTTGGATAAAGGTTAAAAAGTGATTAGTTAGTACTTAGCATAAAATTAGAACAATCTCTATGGGTGTGGGACGATACTATTAATTTATCACGTTATTACTTGTGTGACCCGTGTACTTACGGTAAGCAACATGTGTATTTTTTGGATCGGATTCGAATCACGCTTTAGGTTGTCATAACTCATCCCGATGTTGCATAATATTTTTAAACTTATAATATTTTTTAAAAATTAATGATAAATTATAAGATTTTTGATTTAAATTAATATTTTTTGTATAACATAATAATATTTTTGTATTGATATAATTTATTTTGACACATATATGATAAAATATCTCTTAATTTTAATTTTATACTTTTAAAATTATATGACTTAACGATATATAATCTTTTTTGTTATAATTAAATATAATATTTAAATTTATACATTTTACTTAAATATTAGGTCGGTCCAATCCTAACTAATCATTTTTCGAACCATGACTAGGTCTCTAAGAATTGACTTAATCAAAATTTAAGAATGAATTCAGACCAAGTTAAACCCAGTTTAGAAGTATCCCTAGCTCAATTATCTTATTTTTGTTGTTTTTTCTTCCCTTCAAAATTCATGGGCTGCCAAATCCTTTTAAAGTGCCTTTCAATTTTATTTTTTTTGTGGGGTGGGTCTTGTATTTCTATTCTGATAAACTACGGTCCATATTTTGGGATATGATCGCAAGATTGCCTACGTTTCTTCGAGAATCAAAATGGTCAAATCTGTATATGTCATCATGAAATAAAATAAAATATAAAATAAATATAAAACAAGTTGAAATAAAATATAAATAAATATAATAAATCATGAAAACAACTAGCATCGCTGAAATTCCCAATATGCAAGCAGGTGTATTTTGGTGGCATAGAGAAAGCAGTGATCTTCCAATACGTCACCAAGTGCTTATAACGAAAAAGTTCCAGCTAAACATCGAATTTTAGCTGTCTGTGGGACTCCTGCTTATGGTAATAAGTTTAGTGGCTTCCATCGATCAAAACACATGAAAGTGTGGAATATTTATAGGGACTTCTTACAGTAACCATATTTTATAAAGATTACTGATACTTTGTTTAAGTGACAATTTTTTATTGGTCAATTTGTTATATATATATTTTAAAAAAAAAACCTGTAATTTAAATAACAAGTAAACTATATATATTTATGAAAAAATATAATTTCATTCCCACAATTTTTTATATTTAAAAAAGAAGCTTTTGCCTATTTTACAAGAGGAAAATGTAATTTGAGCACCACCCCAAATACAGAGTTACATACACCATATCCTACACCCGGATGCCAAGCTGGACAAAAAAATCACTGTGCACCTAATTTTGGTTTCGCTTTTCAACTTCCCCAAAATTTGTTATCCGATAAATTTTTATTTAAATATAATATATTATAATTAAGTGTATTAAATTAATTATAACTTAATATTTTTATAAATATTTGTATCTCACAATTAATTTTATAATATTTTATAAAAATATTAAATTTTAATTAATTTAATATACTTAACTAAATATATTATATTTAAGTAAAAATTTCTTTAACTATCCTGCCGTACCCCTATATTTATAATGTCCATAGAGGGTTCCTAGTGGGCATATAGCCATATAGGCAATAACATTCTTCCCCTCTAGTAGGGGAAATTGATATTGCATGCTCAGGTTTTTTATTTTGGATTTTGGTTACCAATATTCTTATTATTTATCAAATATTTATTTGCATTATAGAAATTCGAAATCCACTTCAAGAAGCACTTCATAATCAGAACCAAGCTGACACTCGAACCTCATATCCAAAAAAGTATGGAACCCAATTTAATTCATTAATTATTAATTTTCATACTAAATATTTGTAATATATTAAATATAATTAACAACTAAAAAATATTTGTAATATATTAAAAAATATTTATTTATTATATAAAGCAAGGTTTATGTTTGCATGTCTCATGCCACATGTCATTACCATATTCATTTTCTCCATCCAAAATTAGCTTCCTTCCTAAGCTTGTTCTTACATGTTTTTAGATTTTTTTATTTGACTTTAATTAATAAAAATTTGAAATAATCAAATAATCAAGTAATTACATTAATTCACTGTTTCTCTTTTTATCTTCATTAAATTTTATTCTATAAATGAAAATCAATTTAAATATTAATCAACCTGTCATATTTAACTTCCTTAATACACCTGACCCACAATTAATATTTAAGTTTCAATTTATATTTTTAATGTTTAAAATTGAATTAGAAACGTAACAATAAGAAGATTTTACTAAAAGGATATCTTAAATCTTAAATTTTAATATATATGGATGTCGATTTTCTTTCCTCTGCCTATGTTTCTATGATTCTATCTTCCAAAACCCTTTTATTCTCTCCCTCTTCCATGCGTATATCTCGCTTTTTCTCGCATGGGGATTTCGTTTGCATGAGAATTCCTCTACACGGTAAGTCATTGGGTGATGCAAGAGCGACAACGAATATGGTGGAGGCACATGTTTTAACTTAGTTTGGGATTAATTTTCGAGTTGCTTGGAAGGAAAGATTTACTGTGTTTCTCTTCTTCAAATAAAGTTTTCCTATTTTTAGGAATTGTTTCCAACTATTATCTTACACTATTCTTATCAATAAGATTGTTTTCTCTCTTCATCTTAGATGTTGTCTTCTTCAGTGAATCATTAGCACTTCCATCACTGTATCACATAGTGTATACTTGCATATAATATATGTTTCGTTCTCTATCTAAGGAGGTGGTCGCTAGAGAACTCTATATTAATTGTTCAGTAGTCCATTCAATAGAGATGTGGTGGAGTACCTGCAAAGACATTCCGACCAATTAATCTTCAAGCAGCGATGGTGATGAAGGGAAGGGTAAATAAAAATGAATATGCCTAGCTTTTGTTGTCAAGAGTGCTTAAATAAGAGTCTCGGATACCGATTGAGCTCACAAAGAGTTTATTGAGTCTGAGCAGTCCACAACCCTTAGCTTAAACAATCGGTAATGATAGTCTGAACTTATATTAGTAATTAATAGACTTATCTAAACTAGATTAGTATCCATTAAAACCACTTATACCAAGGGAAGAGAAGAGGCAAGAAAATTAGAGAACATAACTCAGCGTCATCCTCTTATCACACCCATGAAAAAGAGTAAGATGAGAAAAAGAGTAAGATGAGACATCATTCTCTATGCAGCGCTGATGTAAGTTCTTCAGTGGCAATCTAAGTTGAGACATGAGTTTAAGAGCTTGACACCTGATACCTTTGGAAGTAAACTTAAATAAAAGTAATTGCATAGTTTAAATATTCTTTAAAATGTTATACATTATGTTTGAGTAGTTGTTGTCAAATTAAAAGGATATAAGATTTGTTAAAAAAAAAATTAAAAGGATATAAGATTTTTTTAAAAAAAATTACTTATTATTTATTTTATCCATTATAAGATCGTTGATATGATCCCATGCACTACACACGACTCGTATGGATATCGCACCTAACTTATACATGTATCACACGAATGCTAATCTAATAATTAATAAAGTTAAGGAGATCAATTTGTGTAAAAATTTATTAATAATGGTGGCTTCACTGTTCAATTTGCTTATCAGAGGATACTCAAGTCATCCAGTAAATGCACCAAGCATCCAACTTTCTTCAAGCTTTACCTTCTCTCGATCATGATCAAATAGAAGATTTCTCTTGGAGTATGATGCTCATACTCTTCTCATAGAAAAACGTTTTGAGCACTTACATTCAGGTGAGCTCCTCTTTCAAAATAGAAGTACACACGGGGTATGTTTTCGGTGTAGCCTTGTATTTTGTCCCTTGCTTAACACACGCTATCAGGGCCATAATCCGTAAACCTCTTGAATTCTACAATCTTGGAAAAGTGTGTGTCCAATTCCTTGACAAGTCTATTATACTTACTTGCATCTTTGATCATTGTTGACCAAGAACTACATTTAAAGGTGGAACATTTATTTTTTGAAAGAATTATGAAAGATGGAAATTTGTTTTCTAATTATTATGACGCTTTGTTTATTCTATGTGCAAGGAAACAAATCATAATTGTTTTCCTTATAATTTCTTACTTTTCTTTTTCCACTTTTGTCCATGGTATTTGGGTCAATGAGTCATTTACAAATAATACTTTTACTCAAATATTTCCATTCATTCCTTTCTTTTTTTCTTTTTTTGTGAGGTTTAGACCTATCTGTAAGTCTGGCAGAAGGACTGGTGATTTCCATTCATTCTTTTACCACAAATGAGTACTATATGACTATATCTAGATTATTGAAAGAGTTGTGCAATTCACACTACTAAAAATGGTTGTGTATAGCGATGAAAAAAAATTTCGTGATTACCAGCAACAGAAATTGCCACTGATTTTAGTAGTTTGATTTAGCAATGAAAATTAGCGACGAAAAAATTCCGTTGCTAAATTATCCGTGACAAACTTCGTCACTGAATTATTTTATTTCTTTGAAAAAAAACGCTTTATTATATGAAATATGTAGCGACGGAAATTTTTCGTCACTAAATGATTTATATGAAAATTTATTATTAAAATGAAATATATAGTGACGAAAAATGTTCCATCGCTAAGTTGTTTACAAAAAAACATGAGAATTTTATTATAAATAGTAGATTGTCAGGATTCGAAACGTGACCCTTATGTTACAAAAAGCATGTCAGTTACCACTACACCATGTTTGATGGTCATTCTCATATGTACGTATTTTATATATTTATAATTAAATTATTACTTTTATTTCTTTCCTCCTTATTTTTCCCTTACCTCCATCTTTTTCCCTTTCTTCTCATTTTCAATCTCTATATGCCCAAAACGCAGTGCTTCCATTCCCCAGTCCCTATTCCTGCAAATCAATACCTCTTTATTCCCTATTACTACCTAAGCAACATCACGCTTTTCCGTCTCTTCTATTCCCCACTATTACGAGATTGTTCCTCCCTTTCCCTCTCTTATTTTACTATGCCCTCTCATTCAATAAACAATACCATGCCGCAACACCTCAAGGTCTAACAGGCTCTGTATATTGTTATATAAATGTTATGCCATTATATATAAATATACTATTATATTGTTTCTTCCATGAGGTTCTGTATATTGTCTCACATGTCGTCTTGTATCCCAAGAAGTTTTTCCAGTGGTTCAGCAATAGCAGTTGCCGCTGGCCTTGTTGACTTTGTTATTGGTGAGTAAGTTTACTTGCTTAGACTTGCTTACCACTTACCTATATCATATCATTGTTTCAAATGTAGCTCTGTAAAATTTATTTATTACCTTTTAATTTTATTGTCGCTTATTGGGCTTCCATTATCAAACTAACAATCATGACCTCTTTTATTGAGATTCCATTTTAAATCGTATGATGTATCAATTTTCTACAAGAAGGTAAGGTTGTATCTGACAATTTTTCAAGTGTTTGTACTTCATTTGACATATAGTCATAGACGTTTTGCTTTCTGTTATTCTTTGAATTCAATTTAAGTGTGTGTGTGTGTATATATATATGTATCAATTTTCTACCAGAAGATAATGTTATATGTGATATTTTTTCAAGTGTCTATACTTCATTTGACATGTAGTCACATACGTTTTGCTTTTTGTTATACTTTGAATTCAATTTAAAAGTGTGTGTGTGTGTGTCTATATATATATATATAACCTTTGATAATTTTTATAACTTATACATACCTTCATCAAGAGATGCCAAGTTAATCCTCTCAGTAACAGTTATGTCAATTTGGGAAGTTATTTGCAGGAGCTTCAGGGAATTATGGAATGAGGGAAGAAACAAAAATGTCTTTTCCCCAAGTCTGATAGAGTTGTCAATATCATCACTTGTACTAATGCAGTGTGTGTTAGTTGGAGAGAACCTTGTATTGGTAGGAAATAACAAAAGATACATGCTTTTATAATAAAACAAATATTGGTACTTGAGCAATTACATCAAGAAACTATATAATAAATAGGCATTTAGATATGAATATGTGAGAGGCTATTAAAATATGCTTTAACAGTTTTGAGCAATATAGCGGTTTTTTAGAAGGATAAGGCTTTTTGATTAGGTGGGTCAGTAAAACTATTTTTACAGACAAGGAGCATGAGACTTCAAAGGAGAATTTTGAATCTCAAATTCTCAACTTATTGAATATTTTATTATCTACTTGTTTTTGTATTCTTTTCAAGTGGGGAAACCTCTGACCTCTTTTTGGTTGCTTAGTGAAAAGGATAAAGGATTCAAGATAAGGGAACCCCAATTTCACTTTCTATTATCTATCTCTTTATCAAATATATATATATATATATATATATATATATATATATATATATATATATATATATATCTTTAGTGTAAAAATAAAATTATAGAAAGTAAGTGTATTATACGTGTAACACTTGAAAAATTAAAAAACCACATACACAATCTGAAAAGATTTGGCTGGCTTACAAATATATATTCATAGGGTTGTTTCTTTTGGTCATCACATGTTATTGAAAATGAAAGTATTTTCATTTGGCATGATATTTTGGAACAGATATGGTGAGTGAATGAATGAGTGAAAGATTGAGTTTGTGTTGTGTGTGTGTGTGTGTGTATGTTAATGTTGATGGTGTTTGTTATTATCGTATTGTTACTAATAAGTGAGAAGAGTGAGTGAGATTTGTTTTGTGGAATGGTTTTTGGGTTGTTCGTTTTTGTTATGTTGGGATTGTGTCTGTGATTTGTGAATTGCATCAAGTCATATATGTAGTTATATACTATTGATTTAACTCTATTTATATATATGAGTTACTTTTGCTTGGAGAAAATTTTGTCAGATTCCCAAATAATGCATCTTTAAGTTACTCAGTTGAAACTGGACAATTCTTGGACAAAGATTGATAGTTGATTGCTTCATAATTGTTTCTTTTTTAAAGTATTTTATGGTTTTACATTCATTTACATATTTTCAATTTTTTGAATTTTGGTCTTTATTTTCTCATCTTAGCTTGAGCTTCCTAGATTGTACCTCTAATTTGGTTACTTGATGTTGTTTGATAGGATTTTTAATACTTCTAAAATGAAAATTCCTGAAAATCACAAGTGGATGGATAAAAGGATAGGTCCCGATAAGCATATTACAGATGAATTTATAGAGGGAGTTTTTGAGTTTGTTAAATTTGCCTGTACCCAAGATCAATATAGGCTAGAAGGGAAGTTAAGGTGTCCTTGTAAAAAAATGTAAATGTAGGCAATACCAAGAAGTTAATGATGTCAAGGTACATCTATCTAGTAAAGGGTTTATGAGTAACTACTACTACTATGGACTAACCACGGAGAATTAATGCCTCTTATTCCTACTGTAGTTTTTGCGATTCATACTATGGAGGTAGTGAGTTGAGGGAAGACTTCAATAAGTATGAGCAGATGGTAATGGATATTGCTGGACCTTCAATTAGTACTTACATTAAGCAACAAGGATTTGGTTATGTTGAATAAATGAGTGAAGATCCTAACCCAGAAGCTAATTTTTTTTTTATATGCTAGCAGCTGCAAAAGCTCCCTTGTATGATGGTTATGAAAATTACTTTGAATTGTCAACTGTAATAGAAGCTCTAAGTATCAAGTCTGACTTCAATAACTTTGGGAATTGCTTTAATCGATGGGTGGATTTCATAGCGAATGCATTGCTGAAAGATAATTAAATGCCCAAAAACTTCTATCGTGTAAAGAAATCAGTAGAACGACTAAGGCTAAGTCATGTTAAGATTGACTATTGTCCAAATGGATGCATGATTTACTATCCTCCTAAAGAGAATATAGAAAGTTATAAATTTTGTGGTCAGAAGCGATATAAAAGAATCACTAGAAACAGTAAGGTTAAAGAAACTCATTTGAAAAAAATGTAGTACTTCCCACTTGTTCCAAGGTTGCAAAGACTTTATTCCTCAATACAAACAACAACTCTAATGAGATGGCATCGTGAGAGTCAGAGGGATTTAGGTTCCTTGTCTCATCCTCGTGATGGAGAAACTTGGAGATGTTTTGATGAAACATATACAAAATTTGCAGAAGATCCACAAAATGTGAGATTAGGATTGTGTGCAGAAGGGTTTGCTCCATTTGATAAAACTAGTAGAACTTATTCTTGTTGGCCGGTAATAATTACCCAATACAATCTTCCTCCTGAAATGTGCATGCAGAGAGAATTTTTGTTCTTGAGTGCCATAATTCCTGACCCTGCGAATCCTAAAAGTAGAATTAATGTGTATTTACAACCATTAATAGAAGATCTTAAAATGTTATAGAATGAAGGTGTTCTGACATATGATGTGTCACTTAAACAAAACTTTATCATGAAGGCAACTTTGATGTGGACAATTAATGAATTTCCTGCATATGGGATGTTATCTGGATGGATGACAATGGGAAAACTGGCTTGCCCGATTTGTATGAAGAGATCAAAAGCATTCACACTTCAACATAGCTGCAAAACTTCATTCTTTGATTGTCACTGACAATTCTTGCTAATTGATCATGCCTATAGAAGGAATAAGAATGCGTTTAAGAAGGGATGTGTTGAGAATGGGGTACCCCCGCCTATGTTGACTGATGAGGAAGTGTGGGAAAGGGTGAGACATTTTCCTAGCATTGTTGAGTCTACAAGAGAACACCTGATTGGGTACAGGGTTACTCACAACTAGACCAAACATAGCATATTTTGGGACTTGCCATGTTGGAAAGCAAACATTCTCCCTCATAATCTAGATGTCATGCACATTGAGAGCAATGTGTTTCTCAATATTTTGTACACAGTTATGGATACCAAAGGCAAGACAAAAGACACTTTTAAAGCTAAGATAGATTTAATAGAATATTATAGACGAAAGGATCTAGAGTTGCAGGATATTGGAGGTGAAAAACTAAGGAAACCGAAAGCACAATACACATTAACTAAACAACAAAGGTTATGTGTTTGTGAATGGGTTAAACAACTTAAGCTACCAGATGAGTATGCTTCCAATTTGGGTAGGTGTGTTGACATGAGGGAAGCAAAGTTATTTGGTATAAAAAGTCATGACTGCCACATTTTCATGCAGCGTTTACTCCCCGATAGCATTCAAGGCTTTGTCGAAGTCCATTTAGAATACGTTTACTGAATTCAGCAAATTTTTCACAGAATTAACTTCATCATTGTTGAGAGAGAATAAATTGTGTGAGATGGAGCAGAACATTCCAATTATTATGTGCAAATTGGAGCAAATATTTTCTCAAAGCTTCTTTGACTCTATGGAGCACCTTCCAATCCATTTGCCATACGAAGCAAGAGTTGGTGGTTCTGTTCAATATAGATGGATGTATTCCTTTGAAAGGTGAATTCACTTACCTCATTCTTTTAAATGAAATTCTCATATGAGTATACAGGAAATTTTTAACTAATCAATTCAATTTTCAATTATTAGGTTTATACATACCTTAAAAGATAAGGTCACAAACCCATATAAAGTCGAAGGCTCAATTTGTGAGGCTTATCTAGTGGAGGAGACTTCTATCTTCGCATCTTACTACTATCCACCTGAGATTCCTTCTAGGAGAACAAGATTGCCACGTAATCTAAAGCCCGAAGTTGATGATCCATACCAAGAAACTGAAGTCCCTGTAATGCCTATGATAGTTTCAAATGACGATCTTCAACAAAATATTGTTGATATAACTAGTCCAATAGAAGAAGTTGAAAGAGAGTCTTTTAATCAAGTTAATTTAAAAGAAGAATATGAAGATATAGAACATATAACAGAGGATGAAAAGGAGGAGGAAGAAGAAGAAGAAGAAGAAACATTTTTTGATTAGCTTCTTTATGTATCTAAGTTTGTATTATTATACTTGTTTGTGAATTTCTTTGAGTTTGTACTTTTAGGTTCTTAACTGTGAATCTTTTTAACTTTAGTTGCTTTAATACATGTGTTGATTTTCTTAGTAGCTTTAAATAAATTAAATTGTAATATTTCTTTACCACATGTACATAGATGGCAGATAACTATACAGGCAGAGGTAGAGGTAGTGGTAGAGGTAGAGGTCGGGGTACCTCTCAGGCATTTAGTTTACCTGTCCCACCACCACATCTTCACATGACACATCCTCCACATGACTTACCTACCCCACCTTCACATCCTCCTACATCTAGCTCACTTACCCTATCTTTAATTCTTTTTACATCTACCTCATCTACCCTATCTTCACATCCTTCTACATCTAACTCACCTACCCTAGCTCCAGTTCTTCTTACATCTACCTCATCTGCCCCATCTCCACATCCCCACAGGTCGATTATTGCACCTTGCTCTTCCTCAAATCCCCATGCATCATCCTCTATTTTGCCACAGGTTCCACCCTCGGGGATCATAGGTCCAGATGGCCTTATGTGGATTAGGCCTGGCCCAGGAATGACGTAAGTACTTGTGACTTGTGTAACATCTTGGGACTGCCTGTAGGATTGACGAGTGTCTCCACAAACCAACACAGGTCTTTTCAACGTGTTTTGTCGTCACTTATACGCATCCTAGGAAACTTTCCAGGAGGTCACACATCCTAGGAAACTTCCTAGGAGGTCACTCATTCCACAATTGCTCTAGGTCTAGCTCACCTACCCTAGCTTCAGTTCCTCTTACATCTACCTCATCTGCCCCATCTTCACATCCTCCTACATCTAACTCACCTACCCTAGTTCCAGTTCTTCTTACATCTACCTCATCTGCCCCATCTCCACATCACCACAGGTTGGTTATTGCACCTTGCTCTTCTTCAAATCCTCATGCATCATCCTCTATTTTGTCACAGGTTCCACCCCCAGGGACCATAGATCCAGATGGCCTTATGTGGATTAGGCCTGGACCAGGAATGACGTAAGTACTTGTGACTTGTGTAATATATCGGAACTGCTTGTATGATTAATGAGTGTCTCCACAAACTAACACAGGTCTTTTTAACATATTTTATCCTCACTCACACGCATCCTAGGAAACTTCTCAGGAGGTCTCTCATCCCACAATTACTCCAGGTCAAGCACGCTTAACCATGAAGTTCTTATGCTCTATGCTCCCTAAAAGCAGTTACAACTTGTTGATATGGCTATACCTAATTAATTCCTTTAAGCCATCCTCAACTATGCAGTCTCATACCTGCATAGTCTCTGAATCCCTCTCATTCTGGTGCGTATTCAATTCATTCATGGGACCCTTCACCTAGAAGCCTGTCAGGAGCCGCTTATTGATGCTTTCACTTTAGCACCGACAACCACTCCCCGCCCTCGTCGGCCCTGGGACACCACATGCCCACCAACTTTCACTTGGTTCGTCCCCGAACCACACCGTACTGGGAGAGGGCCCATCTCTGATACCATCTGTAACATCTCGAGACTGCCTGTAGGATTGACAAGTATCTCTACAAACCAACACGGGTCTCTTCAACGTGCTTTGTCCTCACTCACACGCATCCTAGGAAACTTTCCCAAAGGTCACCCATCCCACAATTGCTCCAGGTCAAGCACGTTTAACCATGGAGTTCTTATGTTCTAGGCTCCCGAAAAGAAGTTGCAACTTGTTGATATGGCTACGCTTAATCAATTCCTTTAAGTCATCCTCAACTATGCAGTTCTATACCTACATAGTCTCTGAATCTCTCTCATTCCGGTGCGTATTCAGTTCATTCATGGGACCCTTCGCCTAGAAGCCTGTCAGGAGCCGCTTATTGATGCTTTCACTTTAGCACCGACGACCACTCCCCGCCCTCGTTGGCCCCGAGACACGACAACTTATGCATTTTAATTTCATATAATCAATTTTGTTATACACACACACTTTATGACTCTTTTTGTTATAGGTTTGAACCTGAAGTTAGACCACCTCATGCAATATCAAACATTATAAAATCTAAGTTTGAAGGAACTTAGAAATCTTATCGTGAGGTTGATGACAAAGTTAAAGAGATGTGGTTTATTGAGTTTTGGGTAATATATTTCTAATTGTAGTTATTACTATGTTGATAGGACTAAAATTATTGTGATAGAATAATTATTATTTTTCAATAATGTAAAAAAAATATAAGTGGTTGTCTGACGATGATAAACATATCAAAAAATCCTTCAACCATAAAGGATCTGAATTGTTAAAGAATGCATTGTGCAAGGTTCGTCGCAATCAAGATAAAGGTAATTAGATTCCAACTCATGTACGGGAAGAGTTGGAGAGACAATGGCGACAAGATCTGAAATGGTTGGAGAAAAAGATCAAGAACACTCAGAATAGAAAATCTGAGGAGGGATTGTCAAAACATACTAGAGGATCAATTCTTGCAATAGCGCATAAAAAGAAATTAGTGAGTAACTTCTATCAAATTTGTGATTCGAGTTAATTAGGTTTGTCTTAACATAATATTATTTTTTCTTACATATTTTCATAAACAATAATTGAAAAGAGATCCACGGCATTGGGAGTTATTCACATGGCTTCACACACGCAATGGGAAGTGGATATCGACCAAAGCAAAAAAATATTGTTGTAAGTATAAATGCTATAATTAAATTTTAATATATGGTTAAGTCATTTTGCAAGCATAAATATTTATTAACAATTGTATTTGTCAGGATGAGTACCAGAAATGTATTCTTGAGATTAGGTATTGACGTCTTAACAACATCTACTTGGATGTTGTTGGAGGCTTACATATTTTGGCATCTGAAATCATCTTCCTCTGCATAATTGTTCAAAGATGGAAGAGATCCAAGTCTTAGTATTGATGGAGCGTTATCGCGGAATAGGGAAACTCAATCAACACAATCTTATGGCGTTTGAATGTATCTACTAGTGGCTCACAAGCTGGGATGAAGATGATGGGATGAAAATGAAGATGACATAGAGGAGGATGACTATGATCTTTTTCCTCCTGATGTTTGATACTTTGTCTTTATGTTTGTTTTGATAAAGAACCTGTATAACTTAATTTATATTTATCTTGATCTTTGGAAATATTTTTATTTTGACTTTTTAAAATACTGTGATATGACATGATAATGATATTTTTAAATTTTAGAAATTTGTTGCTTGATTTTGGATTAGATTGTTGTATTGTGTTGCATACACGTTTAAATTGTATAATTGGACTACTTAAAAATATAAAAAAAAATAATTTTAAAAATTTAGGTCATTAGTGCTAAAAGAGATAGATTTATACTTCCGTCTTAGCGATGGAATAATTTCCGTCGTTAAAATAATAATATTTTAATTATTAAGAAATTTTGGTCACGAATGTTAGAGACGAAAATTTATTAACTAGCGACGGAAAAATTCATTGTTATTTAGTCACGGAATGATATTTTCATCACTAAAAAATTAGCCACTAAATATTATACGATGGAAATATTTCTGTGACAGATTCTGTCACTAATTATTATAGTGATCGATTCCATCGCTATTGAATTAATTTTTAGTCGTGTCATTTTCATTTCACCATCTTGCTAGACATTTGGCCAAGTCTGCATTATCGTTACAATCGTACTACAAAAATGTACATTTAAAGGAGGGAACATTTGTTTTTCTCTGATAAAGGAAATGTGAAATTGAAGATGGAGATTGGTTTCCTAATGATGTTTTATTCATACTATATACATGGAAACAAATCATAACCGTTCTCCTAAACCATGCTACGATTTTATTATTATTTGAGTTCTTTTTTCGTTTTTTTTTTCTTTGCCTAACCACGAGAGTTAAGTCCAGTGACTAATTATTAATTATAACCTTTCACACAATTTAGAGCACAACAGACATATGCACAATATTACAAACCAAATTCCAAAAATCAAACAGCTTTAATTATCTTGATAGTAAAGGTGTTTAAATTTAATTCAAACCGAAAATTCAATCGAAAAATTAAAATTTAATTAAAATTGAATAAATTCAGCTTTTTTTGTTTAATTTTTTAAAAATTGATTGGATTAAATCTATTTTTACTTTTAATTATCACAACTGATCAAATTTAATCTAAACTGATTAATATTATGAAATATAATTTTTTATTACTAAATTTATGTTTTTACCTTTAAAGTAATTTTAATTTCTCACACATTTTTTTTATTTTATTTGTCGCTCTTAGTCAAATGTTGTTTTATGCATGCTAAATAAGTTTTTTTATTTTATTTTTTTTATTTTATTTCTTTTTAATGACTTGAGTTGTTTTTAACTTACAAAATTTTAAGCTTAAAATTTTTTTTAACAAAAAACTAATTAAACAAATCCAATCCAAATCGATGTAAATTATATTATTTGGATTTGTTTTGACTCAAAATCCCCTAGTAGCAATGTATTCCTTCTGCTCTCCTGGCTTGTTATATAAGGTCAAAAGATCAAGATCAATTCTTCTGATAATGTATTTTTTAACATTGTGGCTGCTGTACTCTTAAATGTTATGTTAAATGCCTTTACCCAAAAAAATTAAAATTTAAAAATTGTTACGTTAAATGCAACCTTCCAGCATTGTCATGGTTTTTCAAATAATATGTAAATTACCAACCAAAGTTTCTAAAATCAAATCCCTAGTTTGTCTTCTCCCTTGCTGCGTTACTATGAAATTAAGAAGAAAGAGATTTTAATTGAAGAGAAAGCTGTATGTATTATAAACTATGTAATAAACACCAATCCAAGCACGTACAGAAATAGCTTGTACACAGAGAGTAAGCATATTTATAAAGATGGTAATTAAATTAATAATTTGGGGGTCAGTAAATTGAAAGCTATTTTTTTATCATACTATTTTCAATGATATCAAACTGCATGCACGTACACAGCATACATGTGAGTATGATAACACATGGTCAACTCAACCTTTTGTGGCGCGATCTTCAGGCCCAAACTGCAGCTGATTTAAATTGATATCAATCATATACGAACTTATGATTAACTTGCTGAAAAGCGCCCAATGTCGTTGAAGGAAGATCATCTGGCTGGATCTCCAAACAAAAGATTTCTACTCCAGTGATATATATATTCTCTTCTCTGCTAAAAGTTCCTTCAGGATTGATTAATTACATCCAGCTGAGCATTATAGTGGAAATAGAAGTTTACATGTACCGGATATGTCCTTGTACCCTAAATTGCCCCTCCCTTTCATAACAGAAGTACAGAACCCATCCCATCCTTAGGTGGAAAACATTGAAAATTGCTGATTCAGACTTTCAACAAGCTTGCCTTATCATAAGCTTCTCTGAATAACATATATAAGAAACAGCGGAGCCGGAGTCTTCAACTTACTTTGATAGTGGGGGAAAAATAATATGATAATCATACAAATCAGAAATGCTATTTGGGGCTCCATTACAATATTAATTGACTATTGAGTACTGATTATGGAGCTAGATTGGTGTGAAGAATTTGATATTGGGGGAGGCCCTTTTATAGTGTGAATTTCGGAGGCCACGAAGGTAGTAACACAGCAGGGGAGAAGACAAACTAAGGATTTGATTTTAGAAACTTTGGTTTACATATTATTCATCCTTAGTTCTAAGTGGGATGGGATCCAACAAGCTAGTAATTTTTTTTCAATTTATCTATGTAACTACATTTATATATTTAATGTAACCGTGAATTTATAGGGGAGAATCTAAAATAAAGAATGAAAAGCAAGTGTGAATGATAAATGCAGATTTTTTCATTTCGTTTGTTTATGTTTAATTTGTAAGAAAAGTGTTTCTTTTATTAAAAAAAAATCATTTCTGACATGAATTTTAAAATTAAACTCATGAGTCATGATTACATATATAAAAAAATTGAAATTTCTTTTACTCGAACTAACATATTTTAATATTTTTTTATAACTATTTGACATTAAGTAACTAATTAGTTATTAGTTATCTTTCACAATTAATTTAGAGCTGAGTAAGGGACATCAGCTAGTTAGGCAACTATATATATGATATGACAATGGTTACCATTTACCACAACAAGAAAAAAAAATTGTGGCATTATTTATGTCACAAAAAATACTGTATATGACAACATAACAGTGAATTTATCTCTTCCATATGCTTTTAACTTACATAAATCTTCCTTCAATAAAAAAAAATCTCCGGTGAATTTGATTAATCACAAATAATTTTTGCCATTTATAATTTTATTTAAAAACATATGATTTATATTTTAGAGTAATTAAACTCTGATATCATTATTTATAATTAAAGAAATTTAGAAAAATAATTTTCACAAATTTTTAAAGTAAAAGTGCTCGACAAAAAAGATTGGGAGAACAATATAAAAATTCTAAATTGATTGGACATTTATGTGAAAAAGATATATTAGGCCTATTATACCAATGAAGGTCCAAATACCTTTCTTTTAGGGGTTCATCCTCAGAATTTGGATTCCCTTCAATTGTTAGAGGTGCGGTTAAAATATCTAGATCATTTATTTTTTATTTAACGGTTAATATTTTTATTTTTTAAAATTAAAAATAATTTTAATATTAAATTAATACTAATTATTGAATAAAAAATAAATAATACAGATATTGCTGGAATAGGTCTGCTGGAGAGAACCGAATCCCTCAGCCTCGTCTTTTTTATCAGTCAGCACAATATTTTTGAGCGCAGGGGGGAATCTTGTGCTACGCGGGCAAGTCACTTTGGTACACTGCAAATTAGGGTTTGCAATTGTTCGTTCCTTCGTTCCTTGCTCCCCCAATTTGTCTGAACTGCATACTCTGATTTGTCCACTAGAAAAATCAGGTGTGGAGGAATGAAGAAGAATGATGAACTCAGCGAGAATTTCAACAAAGCAAAGAAAAGGACGATGATGATATGAAGAAGAAGAAGAAGAAGAAGAAGAACGTGATGAGGTTGGGCGGGAATGGGCTTTCGCTCTACGTTTTCGCCAATGCGAAATTGAACAACAATCACTATAACCCATCTCTCATAAGTATGCAACTTTCTCATTTGTTCACGTCTATTGTGCCATTTAGCTTTCCGGATTGCTTTTCCTTCATTTCTGTTCCATACAAAACCCTGTTAAATTGAATGGGTGAAAGTTCAATTCTACATGATGCCAGTTAGCGAACTAATTTGCAATTGAGTACAAGTTGTGTTCTGAGCTAAGTTTATCAGGATTATGAGCGATTTGGTGAGTTTATCTTTGGCTTTTTGCAGAGAAATCACTGCTAATAAACCTTTGAATTCATGCATCAGGCTTGTCTCTTAAGTCTTAATATCTTGGACCTAAATGTGTTTTTTGTAGCATAATTGAATGTTTTGGTAATAAAGAATGTTCAAATGTAAATTAACGTCATGATATCACAATAAATTGATTCGTAAAAGATATGCTAACACTTCTTTCTTTTGCTCTTCCTAATAAATAATAATAATATTATTTAGAAATAACTTCTCACAACCCTAGAAGTTCCCATTTTATGTACTCCTTAAGGCATGGTGTTACCTGTAATGACAATGTTTGTAGTTAAGGAGTCGGGATATGTTTAGCTTATCATACAAATTGGGATGAGAATAAGGATGTTGCCATATTTAGCATAAGTTCCTTTTGTCATGTAATACACCATTACACCCTTCTCATGGATATGTTGTCTCTTTTTTGTCAGAGAAGCAAAAGGAGTTCTATAAGAATGCTAAGAATGTGAAGAAGTTTAAGAAGTTGTTAAAGCAGCAAAACCCACTGAACAATCTCTCCTCAGCCCAGAGTCTTATTGAGGTTTGATATCTGATTAGCTTTTTTACCCCTCTCATTAGCTGTTTTCTGTGACATTGTTATCTGAAAATAGTCAAGACCTAGTTAATAAGTCGGATTTCCTAGTGATTCTGATAAAATTGTTTTACCACCATTTGTAGAATTCATTATCCATCCTGTATGTTGTTCTAGAAATGGTTTAATTTTAATGTTTAAAAGGAAGAGCTGATGCTTCAGCTTTGAATTATTGGTCTATCTTATGTTCTTTATGCCGTAATAACATTCTGATGAATGGCAAAGTGGTGTAGCTTAAGAACTTGTACCATTACGCCAAATTCATAAATTACTAGTGTATGTAAAAACACTCTCCGTTCATTTCGCTTTCTGTTCACTGTTGCAGAATGAGAATGAAACTAAAGAGGATAAGGACATGAATGAGAGCAGGAGGAAGAAGAAGAATAGTACCCTTAGTTTGGAAGGGTTGTACAAGAAGAAGCATGAAGACAAAGAGAAAGAAAGAATGGAGAGAGAGGCAGTTATTAGGGTAAAGAAGGAAGAGATAGAAAAAGCTGAAGCTCGGAGAAAGGCTATGCGGAAGAAAATGCTTAAGAAGACACGAACGGGGCAGCCTGTTATGAGATACAGAATAGAGCATCTTTTGGAGATGATTCAAGGTTCAACTTAAAACTCAGCTGACGAGAAATCTTTATTCACCGAGGAAAAGAAAGGCCAATTGCAGAGAATATCCCACTTCCTGAATCTCGTCAGCATGATAATTTTTTCTCTCAGAATATGTTTGATAAATTCAGTGCTATAGTATTAGTAGAACACTTACTGAGGAACCATGTGCTGCTTAACGGTGGGAAAATATGGATTATAGCATATTTGATTGTGCAGTTTTTGGTGTTATGCCGTTATTCATCACTTTTGTGTTTTTGGTACAATTATTCATCACAATTTTGGTGGACAATAAATTAACAAGTTTATCAACGTCATGGTCCTTCCAAATTTTGTATCAAAATTTATGCAATTGTAATGTAGCAGCTGTGATGATCACTGAGTGCAATTAGGTTAGCATTTCCACGAATATAGTATCCCTTAAATATGTTAATGAGGAATGCTTAACATATAAACCTCTTTTAGACTTTAGTTTAATTATCAATTATTAAGTTGAGTTCTTAAATTTGTATCTCATATTGTATGGAATGCTAATCATTATAAGGATGGGAACAAAGATGGCACTGGCCATGGGCCCCGATCCTTAAAATTGGATCACATTTCAACTAAATTTTGGCTAAGGTCTAGGCCCGAACACCTAAAGCTTAGCTGGGTGAAAAGTTATAATTGCAACAGTTTTCTCTAATCACTGAACAGTATGACCCAAAAAAATCGTTGGACATTCTTCTTGCTGAAAATTTCTATCTCACTAGTGGCCCACACCCTTCTAACTCAATTGTGTATTCCAGTTTTCAACATCTTTTCGGTGGCTGCCATTTGACACCCTTCTAAATTTCTATGCTTGAAAAATCATTCTCAGCTAAAGAATAAAATAAAAATTAATCAAAGATTACGTTTCGTCCATTTTAGACTTTTGGATAATTGATATCAAGTTGAACTTAATAAAAGTTGTCTTCTGCTCTTATAAAAGCTTTGTTTTTCTTTTTAAAAAGTATGAGTTTTATAATGTCATCCAGAGGAGAAACTTTTGAGTACTTTTTTTTTTTTTACTGGAACTTTTGAGTATACTGAGGTTATTTAAGAAAAATGAATTTAACGGTTCAAATCTATTTTATGCAGTGGGAGTAAGTTCTTTTTTTAGTTTTTTTTGGTGAGTTGAGTAAATCTACCAAACATAACAATTCAAACAGTTGAATTCACCTAATTAGGTAAATTGAGTCTACCCAATAACTTCTTCATTTGCAGGCTTTTTCCATGTGATTATGAATAGTAGTAATATTTCGGTGCCATTAATTGATTACTACTGTGAAAGAAAAAAATGATTATATAAATATGTAAATAAAGCATCAAATCATTAAAATATCTACCAAAGTAGGTGTGCACACCGGGATTAAAAGAAGCCACTCTTCTATTGTAAGGATAGCGATAGCTGGGTTATAAAATACTAAGAACAGAGAAAATCAAATAGGTTGTTTCTCATCATTTTCATGGATATATTTGACAAAAAATTTTATTGGGTTCATAGGAAGGCCCCACCACTAGGTAGGCCCTAAGGGATGCCCACATGAGGCCCCAAGGGGAGGGGGGATGGGAAAAGGGATAGGGTGGAAGTGGCTAGGGTTCGATCCCCAACCATACTTCATATACACATATGCAGCAACCATTAAATCAAATGTCTCATCCGCTATTTGACAAATATTTCAATAAATAAGGATTAATACAATTTAACATGGCATCTATCCTCTTAACTAATAGTAGATGGACAGCGAGAATCTAGTTATAACAAGATACAGAGTAAGTGTGTATTTAGATTAAAATTAGTAAACTTAAATTTGATTAAAAATATGTTTATAAATTTAAATTTAATTAAAAATAAGTTTACAGTAATGTAATTTATGTTTGAGAAGCTTTTATATTAAAAATAAATTTAATAAAATAAATATTAGAGATAAATTATAATCCAAAACTCAAAAGTAATAAATTTTTACTTTTGTTTCAACATGAGTTTGGGATCAAATTTATGTTGAAATAGTACCAACTAACTTTTATTAATTTTTAACCAAACATAATTTTTTTTCGTTCAATGCACCAAAACTACGTTTGATATTTCAAACGGGTATCCAAACATGCTATAAATCAAATAAGTTGTCTCCGTAATGAGAGACTCATGATAAAAAGAAATTCAAAATAAAATGTTCATTAGTTTGTATAGTTACATAAGCCTAAGCAAGCTAGAGCACTGAACATGCAGACCATTCTTACAAACCCATTAAAGGAGAAATAAGATTGGGCAAAAGCATTGATAAAATGAGATATAATCAGATCCATAGAAATTTCCATGAGAACAATTCCTCCTTCATTTAATTCGGTGCAAACAACCTTTCTAACAGGGGATTAGGATCTTTTTCTTTTTTAAAAGAAAAAGAGAGAACTATGTTTCTGATCCAACGACTCAAGTTCATTAAATCATGAATAAATAAAAGTTAATGATGAACTTAAAGAACTTGGACTATTAGATTCAGAACATAACTCTCATTTTAAAAAAAAAAATGAGAGGATCTTGATCAAAGCTTGTAGTTATATGATATAATGTTATAACCTAAGAAGGCTTAAATGTGCATTTTGAGATTTTTTTTTTCTTGGGTTGTTGCCCGTTGAGGGATCAAGATTTTCTCTTTTTTTTTTGAAAAAATAATAGAATTATGTTCTAAATTTAATAGCTCAAGTTCCTTAAATTTATCATCAATTTTTATTTATTCATGATGTAATGAACTTGAGTCATTAGATTAAAAACATAACTTTCTCTTTTTCTTAAAGAAAAGGAAAGGATCATAATCCTTTTTTTTTGTTTTAGCAATCACCTACTTTTTTTGTTTTTCTGGGAGAGGAATAGCGTTCACCTACTTAAATTATTATTTTTTAAACGCGAGACGGGTTAGATAATAGATAAGCCTTCTTAGAAGTCAAGTCTATTAAGAAAATTCTACAATAATTTGTGGCGAAAATATTTTGTTTCAAAGGTTGTCACTGCAGCGATGTTGACTGACTATGACGATTTACGAGAAAGGAAAGACAAGGCGCATGATGTGATGATATGTAAATATTGATAAATGCTGAAAGACTAGTGTTCCTTGAAAATACACGAATCTTTCACATTACAGATAGTAACATCCTAACTTAACAGAACTGATTTAAATTAGTTTAATTGGATCTTTTTTTTTAGGACAAGTTTAATTGGACCTACTTTATAGCAAATAGCCAAATGAGTAATGATAGTTAGTATAAAAAAAAAAAAAGATTTTACACAATTTATCAGTCATTCATTTTCTTTTTCTTTTTTTTTTCTCATTTTCAGTTTTTTCCCTTCTCATTAACAGCTCCTATGCTTCCTGTGTAGTATCTGTTTCTAAAATTTTTGTGTAAATAATTTTTCCGTGGCCAAATATACCTGTTTGGTTAGAAATTAGAATATCCCACGCATTATTGATAAAGTAGAATTTTCATATTATAGTTTTAATATTCCAGCCGCTCGCACTGTGAAGAGCAGAGAATATATTGCCAGTGAGTGAGTGAGGATCAAAGCCATGATGATGGAGTGGACTATTTAAGAATCATTTGGCTCTAGATCTGCGTAATTGGAATTTCAATTAGCCATGTTGAATATCGAATGTTGATGGCAAAGCCAAAGGGGGAGGCCACCTACTCTACTGCAAAGCAAAACTTGTAACTTTGAGCAGCAGCATCATTGTAACTTTTCTAATCATACAGCATCCATTTGGCACTGTAATATAATAATGAGTGTGAGAAAAAACAGTAAAATCAGAACGAATGATATGGAGCAGGGAAATGAGAGTGAATTTAATCATCAAAGGACCATAGTAATAAGAGAATATAAATGATGATGATCGTGAACATGAAACGTGCGGCCATCATGAACCAATGAAACGAGCCCTCTTTACTACACATATCTTACCCTTTCCTTTCCCCACTTTTTCTTTATTGATCAGATAAGTTTGGTAGGGGTGGGAATGTCCTTGCAATGTAATGTTATTGTCTTGCTCACTTGTACTGCCATGGATTATCCTTTCTTTTCTTTATTTTCTCCTTCTTATTTTTCAGTTTTTTTTTTTCATTTTTTCTACTCCCACTCAATATTTAAGAAGCATAGATACATATACAAGACATAAATATTACATAATACACATATATTAATATGCAAAAATTTAAAATATATAAAAGATATATAAATAAAAATATTTAAAAATATTAAAATATTTGATACTATACATATTGAATATCGGTACAAAGACTATTTTAAAATATTGATATTATCTATTTCTATACTTTCAAATGTCATTGTTTTATTGGTTTAAGATATTAACAACCTATTACATAGGAATTGGAGTGTGTGTATCTCTCATGTGTTTCATGAGGCTAATTAGGTTGCAGATTTTATTGTTAACTATTAGGGGTGTTCATGGGTCAGACCCGACTTTTGAACTCAATTAACCTGAACCGACCTGATATAATATATTTAGGTTAGTTCGAGTTATCGGGTCAGTTCGGGTCAAACCCGATAAACCTGATCAAGTATTGGTTGGGATTATGGGTTCAAGAAACCAATCCGATGACTCGTCTTAAAACCACGTTGTTTTGGGATACTTTCCCCCTCTCCTTTTCATTTCTTCTTATTTCTCTTCTTCTTTCTGCAAAAATCCCAAATCAGAAACCCTAGCGCCACCCCCTCTCATACATTACTCACTCTCTGTAAATCAAAATCCCCAAATTGAAGAAACCCTCCCCTAACCCTAAGCGCAACGTCACCGTCCACCATCCACTGTCCACCTCTCCTCTCAGCACAACCACGACCCACCACCGGTTTACTACTCTCAAGTCTCAACTCATTTCGTTTCTGTTCCCACTCTATCACTCATTTCTCAATCTCATTTCACTTTTCAAACCCAAGCCTCTGCCCTCTAGCCTCACTCACTCTTTGCATTTGTCTCTGCCCTATTCCAAAATCTCTCACCGTCCACCTCTGCCTTACCACTGAACTCCGTCGCGCCGTTTAGACTTCAGATCTCACCATGACCAAACGCCTCACCGCGAATCCCAGTTCGCTCCCCGCAACCACCATGCAGCCGTCACCTCCTAACAAGCGAGCCAGAACCCAGATCTACCGCGAACTCCGCCTCTCGAACTAGAATCCACGCACCGCGAAGGCGCGAATCGCGAACCACCAGTCGTCATCGACTACCGTGAGCCCAGCTACCACCAATTTCTGAGAATACAGTCCGGCCCGTCGCCCACCCCACCGTCAGCCATCGTCACGCTGTCCACTTGCCAAAACCCCTCTCCGTCCAGCCACCGTCCCCCAGTAGCATCGCACCTCCCGTCGTTACCTAGTAAGCCAGTACCAACATTCCACTATTATCCCTTTTATTTAATTTTTGTGGTCACTATTTTTTTTTAAGTTGGTTCTAATTGTGGGCTTGGTTGAGGTGATTACTCACCCGATTGATATAAAAAAAATTAACGAACCACAACCCGACTACTCGATCCGAACCGACCCGATTGCCGTTTGGGTTATCCGATTTTTTTCCCTAAAATTGACTCAACCTAACTCGACCTAGCCTAATTAGTTTGGACATTTTTTCTCCTAAACTCTATTCGACCCATGAACACCCCTGCTAACTATGTTCATTCACGACATATGGACTTCATTTTCTAGATAGACCTCCTCCTAGCTGTGGCAGCATTTTGCTTAATGACTTAGTTGGGGTTTCTTTGCTTCACAATGTAGTTTCTCTTTAGGGCCTTTGCCACTCCTTGTAACCAAAAAAAAAAAATTTGCCATTGGTTTTTTTACTTTTTTTCAGAGAATTTTACTAAACAAAGGCTTTTTGAACAATGCTACCTGTTCTGTGTTAGTACTAGTTTTTTTTTTTTGTTGACAATCATGTGTTAGGGCTAGTTAGAAAAGAATAATGAATAAAAAAAAAGTTAAGAATAGAAGAGTTTCTTCTCTTTACAAGTAAATGACACATAATCATCCCATTATTTAACTTAGTTTATTTTTTATACATGAATTTCATCTTAAAATTATGATAAAAAGTATGAATTTGAATTACTTTTTGTTAAATTTAAGAGTGACAATTTTTACGTATTTAAGAGTTAAGTATTTGAAGATTATATTAAAATAAATTATGTACTTTTTACTTACAAATTCTACTATCAATATTATATATATATAATATATATATATATATATATATATATATATATATATATATATATATATATATATAGACGGACCCAGAAAATTTAGATAGTGAAGGTAAAATAATTAAAGAAAATATAAATGCATAAGTAAATATTTGTTAAAATTTTTGTTTACGTATTAACATGTGTTAATTAAGGAATTTAAATCTCTTAAGATATGATTTTGAATTCAATCTTAAAATTTATGTGTATAAAAATAACACCGTTAAAATGAATTTTTACTTAAGATCTTAACCGTATTCTAAAAGATTAGTTTTATTTATTGGATGATAAATATTTTAAAAAATAAAAAATATTTATATTTATATATCAAAATAGAGAATGAATTTAATTTTATTAATATCAATTATTTTTATATTATCATATGATAATATGTTAGTATAATTTTAAATAAATTTAACTTAAAATAATTCTATTAAGTAAATTATAGAGATAAATATTTATAAATTTTAAAATATATAAAAATGACATTATATATAATATTTTTTAAAAAAATAATATGAATTATAGGGACATATGCCTCCAGAACCTACAACGTAGGTCCGTCCTTGTATGTATGTATATATATATATATATATATATATATATATATATATATATGATTTTGTTAAAGAATGTGTTTTATGAATACTTGTTAAGTAGAGTAGTAAGTATAGTATATATATACACTTTTTACCTTAATTTTAAGAAATTATATATTATAAAATAAAATTTATGCGTAAAAAATAGAAATAACGTGTAATTTACCTTATTATTTGCTCACTCACTCTCACTTGACTTGCCTACGTAGAGTCCAGGTGGGTGTGTCGTCGTAGAAAATAGAGCTTGAATGAAGCAAAAAAGCTGTGGACACCAAACAATGTCACCGAATCTATCACGTGGCTCACCAGTCGAGGCTCTCCTACTTTCTTTCCCCGATAAACATTGAATGAAAAGCATATGTCACCACACCTAAGGCCATTTACCAGTGCAGTTACCAGACCACCCTTTTTTTTTTTCCATTTTCAAATGCCACTGCCACAAATTTAGGGCCTTTCACTAAAATAAGTAAGTTGAAAGCTTACTTCTGCTGGAGAGATTCGTTTATAGGTAGAGGTTAGAGACAGCACCAAAGATACCATTTGCAGAAGTCAAAAAACTCCATGGATTTGGATTTTCACCAGCTGCAAGTCTTCCAACCTAGAACTACAGTAAAATACAGCGACGAGTTTAGGTTCCCGTTTTTAATAGCTAAAAAGGATACAACATTTTCGAATTTGATAAAAGGCCTGCACGTATCTTGCCCAACCTAAAGAAAATAAGGTTAAGAGGCCGTAACAGTTGGTATTGATTAGGGAGGTTTTTACAATGTATTTATTAAGTTTTGGGACATAGATATTTTTTAAAAATGACTACAATCAATTTATTATTATATTTTAACTTACAAATTTTATTATATTATATTTTAATGATATTTTTATTATAATTTAACTCTTATTAAATTATTTATTTTTTAGTGATTCTTTTTCTTCCTTACAACCACCCATCTTCTTTATCACCATCTCTACATTCTTTTTCAAACAAAATTCACAAACAACACCACTACTAAACCAAGATCTTTATAATCTCCACCACAACTATCACCGCCACTGCCACCAGTGCCATCGTTCCCTTTCAAGTATTGTGTAGGCCAGATTTGAGGCGATATACATACAGGAGATCTGTCGTCTTCTACCGGCAAGTCGCACCACCACCTCTTTTCTCACCTCCGTCTGCATCATCCAAACATTGTCGTCCTCCGTCGGAACCATCACCACCGCGCCACTGAAACACATTGAGATCGACCAAAACCAATGATGACAAACCCGCGACCAAACTCACCGTCGTCCTCACCAGAACAGGTCGCAAGTAGAACCAGACGCCCCACGTCGACCAGAGCCACCACGAGTCATCCTCTGCCTCGATCCACACAAACCCAGATCTGGTAGCGACCCACCTCGAGCCATCGCGCCACACGCGACCTTCACCCAGATTTGTCGCACGCGCACCTCAGATTGCCACCGCCCGACCAAGATCGTGACACTGCCAGGACTTCCGTCACTCTAGGCTTGGTTATTGGTGGCATTGTGGTGATGTTGTTCTAGTGGTGCGAAACTGAGATGGGGAGGCTCTGTTTCACGACAGGATAAAGACGAAAAGGCTGTTTGGTGCGTTGTGGGTGAAAGTAGTGGAAGATGATGGCTGGTTTTGTGATGGGTCACAGATTGATGTTTTGCCAGCCGCACGCTTCGGTCTAGGTGACGAGTTGATGGCATCGAGATCTGCTCAGCGGTGCACCGTCGGGTTAAGTTATGGGTAGCGGCAGCAAAGGTGCGATGTGGGTCACGACAGTCGACGCTTGGGACGACACGAGCTTGGCGATTTCGACTCTGGTGAGCGGCTTCGGCTGGCGATTTCAGATCTAGGTTGTTCTGGCAAGGGCGTGGAGCTGTGACAGTTGGGTTTCTCTCTTTTCTAATACTATAAGAATATGGAAGATTTTCTAAATAATTTTTTCCTTAAGGGTCAAACTTTGCAATTCTTAAAACTTGGGACATTTACCTCTTTAAAAGGTTCCCTGTGTGCCATCCCAACCATTGCACTATATTATGATTAAATCCACAAGTATTAATTATGGTGCATTTATGCTCAAAAGTTGTTTAGAAGCATTATATATTTTTCCATAAAGTAGTCGCTGATGCTATATGCATGCTATTAGATTATGATGTATCCATGCATCTTTCAAAATACATGTAATTAAAGGCAACCTATTTGTCGAAGCCGTTTTATGTTATTTTAAAGTAACTTAACGAGTATTGCTTTTTACAAATTACTTTTTCTATATTATGTAGGTCAATAGCTTCCGCTTGTGTCAACAACAACGGAATCTAGTTGGAGAACGTCAGCCACCTTGTCCTCCTTCAGTTGGCTCAGTCTCGAACACTCCCTTAGTCACGACACCAACAATGACTCATCCAACAACCTCTCCTACTCGCCGAAAAATCCACCAGATACTGACACCTCTACCAGAGACTTCAAGTTCGGCCTCAAAGATCTCGTCGCCATGCTCCCCGTCGACAAGCTATTCTCCGACGACAAGCTCGTCTAGCTCCACCTCCAACTCTCTAAAGCCTTCCACTTTTTAAGGCTAAAGAAGAAGCAACTCTACCACCAGAGCATGAACCTTGAGGCTGAGCCGCATAAAAGGACGTCATCTCCTTCGACCAAATCCTTAAAGCACTTCCTTCATTACCACCAGAGCTCCAAAATTAGAGTTGTCAAAATAGGTCGCTAGACCAAATAGGCCGACAAAAAGTGCATATTTGGCTAGAAAAATTTAAACACGAACTTAATTTAGCTCGACATGACCAAGCCTAATTTAACCTGACTCAAAATCAGGTTAGTCCGACCTGTTGGACCAAATTTTAATTATTTTTTTAATCTAATAAGATACACCTAAAATGATACCATTTTTTGCTTGAAATATTACAATTGGACTAGATATTTAATTTAATTGTCATTGACCTAAAATTAAGTAACCTAAATTTTGTATTTTTCACTAATTTAATTTTTTTAAAGATTAAATTCATTAGTTTTAAAAATAAAAAAATAAAAGAATTATCAAGCCGGTGAGCCGTTATGCTCAACCTACAACCCTCAACTAGTTGAGTTGGGCTAACAAAACGGTCTAGCCTAAAAATGACCCCAGCCTGATCAAGCCAGACCGGCTCATCTTGTCAATTCTTTACTTCTATCCAAGACGACATCATATGAAATCACTTCCATGAGCCTTCCTTTGTTGAACGACTCAGACTCCGAATCCATTTAGATTTCTTCTCGTTTCTTGTTCATGTCTTCCTCCTTCGGTCACGACCACGAAGATCTACCCAAACTTTCCAATGATTCAGACATGCCCATCGCAAACCCAAACACGAATCCAATTTCACTCCACCGAAACTCCAACGTTTCTACAATTAGTTAAACTTCACAAATTTACTCAAGCCTAATCAATTTTTATGTAACTTGTTTTGCATGTTAAAGAACATTAAATCTAACCATTAATATATTTTAACCATAAATCAATGACTCTTTGTTAAAGTGCATTCATGCACCCTTAAACATGAAGATACATATTAGGTAGCACCATAAAGTAGATATATATATATATATATATATATATATATATATATGATCTTACTTAAGTAAGATGAATGTTTATCAGTAAGAGATAGGAAGAATATTTATACAAGAAGTGAGATGAATACATATTGATCATTGGATCTTATATGAATAGTCAAGATTAGAATATAAATGTATGTAATTTTTTTAAGTGATCACATGACCTTTAAGTAACTTTTAATCTTGATCATCCATATAAAATTGTATGGTCAAAATTTACTCCTCACCCTCTCACAATAAATACTCCTCTCATTAGATATGAACCATATATATATATATATATATAAAAGAATAAGAGAAGAAATTTTATTTTATTTTTTATATAATTCTATTTCTAACAATTTATTGTATAGGCTTTGAATTAAATAAAAACTATTTAAACTTTTGAATGAAAAGAAACCCCATTATTTATAGAGATTAATGACATCACTTCAGGTTTTCAACTGGTACTTTTACAAGGTTTATATCATTGTTTCCTCACAGGCAAAGGATACATCTTGAAAAATGTTCAGCTTTAACCCTATTTTTGAACCGGAGATTTTACCAAGCACAACGTAGGCTACTAAGAATCAAGGATTTGGAGCTTCAACATGGTTTTAAAGAAAGGTCAAAGTCCCATGAAAACCGTTCATTTGAACTGCAAAAACCTTTTCAACGGTAGAGCCATTCCTCGGTCCACATGCGTAAGGACTTGATGGCTCATTCCAATTGTTTATTTCACAGCTCCGACCCACTCTGAATTGAACAAAAAAAGGAAGGCATAATTACATCAGATGCATCAAAACATTACAAATAACCAACAGGTAGCATTAGAATATGAATTTTATTCATTCCGAAGGTTAATAATCCAAGGCAACATGCATATAAATTATGCAGAAGTCCGCAAAATATTATAGTATGAAAAATAATATAGCTCTATTCAATGCACATACAACAACATAGTTTCAGTGTCTTTATTAATCTGTGAATCGGTATCCCGTAGCTCCGCCAAATTGTAAAATGAATGGCAATCGAGCTCAAGCATTCTGTATACCCTCCTGTACCTTAGCTCAAACACCAACCATAACTGCAATAACATAGGCCGGTTAACACTTACATTCATTATTGAGTAGCATACTGAGCATGTACCTGCCATTAACAATTCCCACATCAAATGCTCATTAAATTCCATGTCTAAATCCACAGTGCTATCACTCAAGAAATCCTTAATGCAGAATCATCTTCCATTCTCCATACAAAACCAGGCATGTCCAATCTTGGCCCGGAAATAGTCCTGTATATGTAAAGCTTCTCAACAGGACTACTCTCTGGCCTGGAATCTGGAGGTCCTCTTTCATCAATAACTTCAACATTAAGTCTCGGCATTTTCTGACCAAGCAGCTTACATGCTCCAAAACTCACCAAGCAAGAGGACATCCAAAGGGATCGCATTGTCTCCAGCTTTGCAGCATTGGCCAAAAGGGCCTTGTCACCAAAGGGGCAGTCCCTGATCTCCAGCTTCCTAAGGCTGTCACACCCAGACAGCACGTGATGGAGTCCCAAATCACTATCTCCAGCAAAAGCCACAGAAAGCATCTCAAGCTTCTTCCCGTAAGTCCCAATATACTCAAAAACGCGGTCCGTAAGAAGCCCAGAAAGGGAAAGGCGCTGAAGATCCTTGCAATGCTCTACAATAGCTCCAAAACCAGTATCTAGAGGTTGATGGGTAAGGTAGTCCGGAGTTCGAGGGTCAATAATGCATAGTCGAAATCGAGTCAAATTAGGCCTGTTTTGGGCAATTGTATTTAGGGCAGCATTAGACATCTGACGACAAAAATATAGAACTGACTGGAGCTTGGGGCAGCCTTCAGACACAGAAACAAGGCCCTGCTCGGTCAACGCTACATTTGGTTCTAACCCATATGGGTCAGAGGGAAACACCCTCAACTCCCTTAAATCCTTACACGATGCAGCAAGCACATCAAGGCCAGCATCTTCTATGTAATCCAGCACCTATAGCAATTACCTTGATCAGCAAAAGAATATACACTACAACTTTGGGGCAGTGAAGCAAGATACAAACATAAACATGAAATATGCAATAAATAGAAAACACCATATAAATCAGACATACCCATAATCGCTGCAAACTCTCACATTGACTGACAAGCTTGATAAGATCAGGGCTTTGAATAGTAGCATAACTCAAGTTTAGTGATGTTAGCCTGGAGCAGATAGGATAGACAGCTGGAAGGTAGGATGGGAGCACATCCCAAAAGCCAGACAAGCTCTTCAATTGCTTGCACCCCGAAAAAGCTGCAGACAGGTTTGAGAAGACCTCCGGTCGCATCTCAGTTGTGTAGGTTCCAGTGCCTAACTCAACCAGGTGAGGAGCCCCGCGAAGTAGGTTGGGTAGCCTGTCAAGGGGCACAGCACGATTGAGGCGGAGAGTCTTCACGTTGGGACTCCTACTAACCAGGCGCTCTAGTGCAGACAAATTCACCTCATTGCCTAAGCAAGAGATGTTAAGGGAAACTAACGATGTGTATGAATCAGGAAAATGGCTTAGCCAATGCCCACTAAGGTCCTCCACTTCACTCTCCCGCAAGTCCAACTCCCTCAAATTCCTACAATTCATTAGCAGACAGTAGATTTATCAAATGACATGTTAAGGCACTCCAGTTCAGAAACCAGCAATCCTTCAGGTTTTTAACCAAATAAATAATGCAGTAAATTAAACCACATTGAGCCAAAATTTAACATAATTGTCAGTGACAATGACCCAATATTAACATATTTAACATTTTAGATTCACCTAGCAACTAGCATAATACAAAAGATTAGACAAAAAGGAAATTATTAGTTCGATAAAATTCACCATAACTTCTCGCTATACCACAAGAGATAAAAAAATATTATGGTTAAATTACTACATTTCATAATTAAAAAATATACTATTTTTGTCCTTAATACATTTTTTTTGGGGGAAAAATTCAAATAAGTCCCTACAATTATTTAAATTTTATAAATGGGTGCTTATAGTTTCAAATATTTTTTAATTGGGTCTCTATTTTAAATTTTCTTAAAAAATATAGGACCAACAAAGTAATCTAACCTAATATAATTCGGATTGGAATTTCTGCCATCAGAACACCCCTAATTTATGTATCACATAGGTGTAAACAGTGAGGTTGTGGATGCAAGGGGAAAAAGGCCAAAATATATAACATTTTTTTCCTATGACGCAGAACGACCCAAGAGGAAAGATCCGAACTTCAGGTTCATTGGTGACTGAGAATAGATGTTAACAAACACACTACAACATCTAAATTCGTTTTGCACTTCCCATCCAACGAAACGCAAACCAAAATAACCAAACTCAGAAAACTAATGAAGCAAACGAAAACAAAAAAAAAAAAACCTGCAATTGGCGGCAATGGTGGCGAGTCCATCAGTGGTGAAACCCTCGCACGAGGTGAGTACCAACACCTTGAAGTTCTTAAACGATTTAGCGATGAGCTCCAAGCTCTCGTCTGTTACGACCATCCTCTTGAGCCTGATCTCCTCGAGCCAGGGATACGCGCAGGCCATGGCCTTGATCCAGGGACAGACGTAACCGCCCCAACCATCGGGGACCAAATTGAAGTCGGCGAAGTGAGGCTTCCCTTTGAGGGCAATGGATCTCACCTCCGGGAACCGTTTGATCACCATCGAAGGGCTCACGGCGTAGCAGTTACCGACGAAGATCCTCCTCCTGCACCATCGCTCGATCTCGTACCACGACTTGCACACTAGCGAGATCGAACCACGGTCCCTGTCGGAGCAGATGAATGAGAACACGTGCTCCATGACTTCCTCTGGGAACGAGTACGCTATTCTCTGCATGTGGAACGGTGTCGTTTTTTTCGATGAATATGTATATTCTTTGCCGTACGAAGGGTAGCAGCTCAGATTGAAGTAACAGGGGTGGTGGTACTGTTAGATCTGAGAAGCCATTGAAGAGCTTATAGTTGTAGTTGCCAGAGACACGCAGAACGAGAGAGAGGATAAGGAGTTTGTGTTATTGTACTGGGTGAGGTTAGAAATTAACTAGGGTTAAATAGGTGGTGGTGATGGCTTGGTGGTGAGGGGGTTTTGTGAAGAGAGTGTGATAGGCAATTATGGCGGAGATACGTGGAGATGAATCAGTTGGAGCCCTTGGATGGACGATCTGAGAAAGTGATCTTATCCGTTGAGACTTGAGAGAGATAGATGAGATGGAGATGATCGTTTTTTCTCGCGAGTCATGGAAAAGAAAAGAGCGTGGATGGATGGTGGTGTTTTGATAAAGTGTTATCATATGTACCGTAATGGGTGTGCAAGGGAATCTCATGATTCCCTTTGCACGGCTTGATCTTATGAGATGGATTTAATGGAGATTACATTTTATATATATATATATATACACACACAACGTATTTTTTTTATTTATATTTATAATATATTTATTTTTATCTAATATATTATTTTATTAAAAATAACTATATATATATATCAATATAAGTTAAAAAAAACTTACATTGATATAAGTTGATCCTTTTTCATATATATATATATTTCAAAGCATATCAAGTTAAATGAATGCCTTATTGAAAGTAAAATGGATAAATTTTAATAATTAAATTATGCATATATGATTAATATTAGGGAACATAAAATCTTATATTTTTTAAAGTAATTATATGATTTTGAAATAATTTCAAATCTTAATCATTAATGTGATATTAAATGATGAAGATCAGCTTCTTTAACCTCTAAAAAAAATAGTACTCTCACTTCAAATGCCTTTCACTTTTCTTAAATAGTTATCTTTACAATCCTCTTATAACTGTAAGGTTATATATGGCAAAATAGGTGTTACTTGACGAGTCGATTTGTTTACAACAACAATAATTAAAATATTTTTTTACTAAGTAGGATTAGCTAAATGAATCAAACATTATTATTATGTTCTATAAAAAACTAAATTTTTCAATAAATTATTTAGATCTAATTTTTTTTAAAGTTTTTACTGAGAGTCTTTTTTGTCTTCCTCCTTATCTAATTATGGGACTATCTTTATTTGACTAACTCTTTTAATTGAGATTTTTATTAGTCTTCTTTTCATTTGTTTAGATTATTTTAGGTGTGATTCTATAATTTTTTTTTCAATAAGTGCCACTCATATTATTTTTTCTAATACATTATTCATGATCTTAGATGTGACCAGTTTAATTCATTAAAAAATATCTAAGTTGAGATGTATATTACAACTTACTTACTTGAGATAGGTTTTTTAACTCATCATGTAAAACTCACAAATAGTGAGCTGTGACGTGGCTCGTTAGGTTAAGTTTATTGTTAGTTGTTAAATAATGAGTTAGGCTAGACAAAACGCATGTTAACTTGTCTTCTTTTAATTTTAAGTTGACTTGTCATATGTTGAAAAAAAAATGGTGAATTGAATCTTTTAACCCATTAACTTTTAGGCAGATTAACCTTACTATCCCACCATGGATTAGTTTTTCAAACCCACCAAGCAAAAAACAAGTGAATTTTAATCCATCACATTTTTGGTAGATTCATCTATATTATTTTAAAAAGTTATAGCAAAATCAAAACATTATTTATAACTTACATAAGATTATAAGAATATACGTGAGATTCGTGATAATACATTCTGTGTGAGTATATTTAACCCTTGAATTGCGTGTAAGAATATTTAAATCACCCTTAAATTTTATTAAATTCTAACTAATTTCTTCTAATATGTAATATTACTCCAGTGCATATAAACCACACAGATTAATGCAGAGAGAGATCATAAAAGAATGAACCGTGAAGATGAGGGTATGTTTGAGAAGATGGTAAAGAAGAGAGTAATAAAAAATGATATGATAAAATTTAATTTAATAATATAATATAATATTATCTTTGAGAGTTATTTAAAAATAATAATAAGTGAGATTTAAGTAATCTTTTTTATCACTTAAAGTGTCAAATTTTTATCTCCATAATTTAAAGAATCAAAGAAAAAATAATTTAAATATTTCACTTTTAAACTATTAAATAATAAAATAATATATATTTTTTTATTTTATTTTTTTACTTTTTTATTTTATTTTATTATAAATCACTTTTTTTACCTTCTTTACAATTATCAAACATTCCTTTAAATACATGTGACATCTGAAAAAAAAAAGTCAAATATGGAAGTAACGTCACTCTAAAAAATATTAGGGGAATGAAAGAATGATATGAAGTGAAGTATGGAAATCATGACATCATTGCCGTCCAATCATATGTGACCGTTTTCATTCTAACAGTGAGACAACTGTTTGCATTCACAGTTGTATCAAATTATATCAAACTCATTTACTCACCCAGTCGGCCCCTATACCCCACTTTTATTAATGGTAGAATATACACATTATTATTATTATTATTATTATTATTATTTTATTTTTTATTTTATTATTTTATTTTTTTTAATACACTAACGGTAGCAAACACTAATCTAATGATCAGTTCTATTATTTACCTTATGGTGTTATCATGTTTGTTGTGCTCTTCAAATCTTTAAAACTACTACCATCAAATTAAACCTCTAATGTTTGCATAATTATTGACGTCCTTAACCACCTAAATAAATGCAACATAATCACTCAAGCATCCCTAATTATATCTAATAGTTTGGTTAAGCTTACGTCTCTTTTTTTATTATTATGATAAAAATTAAATAACTATACAAAATTCAATAGTCAAAATTGCAAAAATACCGAATACTTGAAATACAATACAAAAACTCTTTATTAAACCCCTCAGTAACATAAACACTACTGTTTTTTTTGTGTAACATAAACACTATCCTTTTATTTAAATCAGATTAGAGTTTTGTTAAGAATATTTATTAAAAAAGTCAAAATAAAAAAATTAGATAAAAATAAAACAAATAGAATTTTTTAAAATTTTTAATGTATTAAATGTTTTGTATTTATCTAAAATAATTTATTTTAACTTCCTTAACAAGTTAGTAAAATCCATTATATTATTGTAGCAATAAATATTAACCCCAACCATCTTGAGAAGTAATTCCCTGAAAGATCTTAAATTAGCACCGGTGGCGATAACCAACAATAAACCATGCAAGTAGAAAAACATGTTTAGCAAGGCTAGAATCGATTAGCTTTTTAAAGAGAATATATTCAGCCACATTCTGTTAGGAAGAATTCTATCTTGTCAAGTTACCTCTAAAGAAAATAAACAAATCAGAATACTAACTACTTCTTTTATTTTTTAAACAACCAATCAAACAAATCTGTGTTTATTTTAATTTAAATTTAATTTTAATGAATTGTCATTAAAAAATTTGATATAATATTTTAATTTAATAAATTTAACATCTTGTGTAATTTTTAATATAGTCAAATTCATTAATAAAATGTTAACATAAAATTAAATAATATAAAAATATATATTAATAATACATCAAAATTAAACTCTTTATTTTATTACAAGATGTTTCTTTTATTTGCTAGTTTATAATTGGATATCAAATAATAATTTTAAAATGATTATTTAGTACAATTACCAAAAAAAAATTAATGAATTATATGTCATTTAAATTTTGAATAGGAATTATCTTTAGTTTATTTTAATATTATTTTTTGACCATTTCTTACTTATTTTGAGTTTCAAATGTCATAAAATTCTATAAAACTATTATTAGCAAGTAAGTGACAAAAGATTTAAAGACTAATATGTGAAGAAAAAGAAAAACGTAGTCCTTGCAAGTTAAAAATGTAAAAATTACAAGTCATAAGACTTTCAAACAATTACAAATGAAATGTAACAAGACCCGAAGAAGCAACTAAGGAAATAAGAGAGCAATTCAATGGAAGGGTCATAATTTTTTGCTTAATAACATCATTGAAAGGGTTTGCTGCTTAGATTTTTTATTATATTCTAAGAAATTAGTTTCTTACATACTGTGTGAGAGATTTGGATAATCAACAAAATTTTTTTTTTTTACCTAAGTATATTTTTGGTCCTTGTAAATATATCAGTTTTTAATTTTAGTCCATCAATGTTTTTTTTTTACGATTTGTGTCTATGTAATTTTAAAAGTGAATGAAATTAATCTTTAGTCACATTTTAAAAGTGAGTATAATTAGTTTAATTTAACCTCTTCATATTAAACATTCTCTCATTTCAAGGGTTAATAAAAAATTAATATAGAAGGGTTGAATTGAACTAATTTCATTTGTTTTTTAAATGATGGCAAGGATCAATTTGACTCACTTTTAAAATTATAGGGACACAAACCATTACAAAAAATTTTAAGAGACTAACACTAAAAAATGATATATTTAGAGTGACAAAAAATATAAGCATAATTTTTTTGACTTGAATGCAATGGTCATAATTATTATGTTTCATTTTGGTTGAATATATGAGCAAATTAAAAAATTATTTATAATAACTTGAACAATCATCCTCTCGCAAACTAATCTTTAGGATAGAGTTAGACTAAGTTATTCTAATACGAGATCAAAACCTATCTCAATTGGACTACTAATAAATGTTTAATTCTAAACATAAAGGAGTGTATTAAATTTCACATTAATTAAATATATGAATAAAAAACTATTAATAATAACTTAAACGACCGTCTCTCATGAACTAACTTTTGGAATGTAATTAGGCTAATTTTTTCTACTAATAATTGTTATGTTATGTACACAGCTGGCAAATTGGCTATATTCCCATCAACGACTTCAACTCTCACCTCCCCGCCCCTTCAAGGAAAATATAAAAACTTTTCAGCTTTTATATGAATAAGTAGAGAGTGGGATAGTATAAAATAAAATATTTAATTATAAGTAAAATAGATATATTTTTTTACCTTTATTTTTATTTTAAGACATTGTCTTCTTTTTATTACTTATAAAGGTATACTAGATAAGAAGAGGAAAAAAAAACCTAATTGAGAATTAAACTTTCAACAACATCCAATGTTATGCACGTATTAAAAGAATTAGACCGCGCCAAATAAAGTAAAATGTTGTTCACAATTTTTTTTTATTTTGTGATAAAAGCGTACATGATGCATCGGATAAGGACTCAAGCTGAGAAGTGAGCACCTAGATGGCAATAGCAAATGACTTAAAACATACTTGACCTTTATTATTGTTTTATGTATACCTATATTCTCATTCTACTAACTATATAAATACATATGTAAGAGAAATAGTGATATGTGGTAAGTATTTTTTAAATTATGTTAAAAAAGTATTGAAATATATATGATAAGATAAATATTTATTGTAAGAGATGAAAAGAGATAATTTTAACCATTTTTTTATATGAATGATCAAAATTAAAATATAAATAATGATTTTTTTAAAATTAAAAATATAAATATATAGTAATTTTTTATCTTACCCTTTTAAATAAAAACTCATTTAACTAAATTTTTAATTTTATATAATTATATATATATATATATATATGTATTTTTAAGTTTAATTCATGTATAGTTGTATGGTCAAGATTTATTCATTTTACTATTTTACAATAAAAACTAATTTCACTATATATATATTGAATATTAATTTTCATCATTATTATTATTATTAAGATAAAAAAAAACATTTCATTGTTATTATTATTTTAAAAATACCAAAAAGCTTTCCCTAAAATGATAATAATATGTTTAGCTCACAAAGGTAATTAACAATAATTTTATGGAGTGTTTATTATCACTCCTTTATTTTTATTGTCATTCTTATTTTATAAACATTTTATTAAATAACTTTTGATTTATTTAAATCGATTTAATGATTCAAATTAACTCATTTAATAAAATAATAATAAAATGAGAGTGACAATATGAGAGATTCTCAAGTAAGTATAGTCTATCATATTATTTTTTAAATATTTAAATTATTATTTAATATAAATAAAAATATTATTAATAATAAATACATTTTTATCATAAACTTCACAACCTTATGAAGTCAAAAGAGTGGTAATAGAAATTCCTTCATTTCGTTAGTCTCTCTCTTTTTCGTTTTAAGTCCAATAATTTGAATAAAATAATAAAGAGCGAGCTGAGTTGTCTTGCACGTATAGTTCATATTTTTATTGGCAAGAAATCGTGATTAAGATTTAAAGATACATTAATCAATTGAGATAATTAGTGGGTTTAATATTAAGCCCACGCACGGTTCTCCGGGAATCTCTCTGTCCCTCGTGTGGAATTGGCTTGGCCTTTATTGTATAGCGTTGTTTGAGGTACATCCCATTATATTAATTTAAAAAAATGCTATTGAAAATAACAAAACTCAAATCATGTATAATAAATAAATGTAAATACAAGAGGGTCTAATTCAATTACTTGGTACGAAATTAATTTAATTATTCTTAAATAGAAGACTTCGATTTGATGAGAGATGTTAAATTATTGTATTGGTTTGCTCATGCTCTTGTTGATTGTTGTTTCATTTTTGTTTTATGGTTTTAATGACTTAGGTTTCTTATTTTATGGTAAACCCCTTCTACACACGTGAAGTGGCACACCCAAGGTCAAGGATTGGAAGGAAGATAAATAATAATAAAAATAGAAATAAAAGCGAGGGAAAGAGTGGAAACAACTAAGGATCCATGGGAATTGATCGCAATGCATGGCGACACACATGCTGATCATATCATATATGAACGGCAAAGGCACACTTTTGCTTGCATTGCCACGGCATAGACATAGTCATTGAACAGGAGGAGCCGGCTGGCGGCTGCTGTAACCAGCTCATTCATGTTAACATCATATTGTTAATATCTACCGACAAATACTATTTAACTTTGAATCATAATTCACAACTCATTTCACTCGCTTTAATTAGTTGATATGGATGTATAGAGGAGTTTCCTTCCGACTTCAATTTCAGATGTTAATAGTCAGATCTAATAGAAAACCGGGCCCTCATTATTATTATTTTTTATCACGTACTGTTTTCACACTTTTTGCATGTGAAATTAATTTCTGTTTGGTTGTAGACATTTATTATGTACATGACATATTTACGAGTATAATTCAAATCCCTGCAATGTAAGTAAAGTTCGGGCATAAGATTTAGTTTATCAACTAAACCATACTTCATGGCTACGGGAGCCTCATTTTACTAATAACAAACTTATGAATATGAATTAAGTGATTTATTATATATTATCAGCAAGTAAAAACTGGAAAATGCAACCAGAAGGTTATACGATATTTTATGACACCGTATACTCTATATTCCTTGGTCATGAATAAATGTTTTTCCAACTAGGATTAAATAAATTTAGCCTCTATTAATTATACTTGATTCATACATTTTATTTATGTACATAAATATTAGTATTTTCAGTGGTTCTTCTACTAAAAATCTTCATACTTCATTAAAGTCTTGTATCATTTATTGAGTGAAACAGTAAAGTACTATTACAACCTCTTCTTTGACACCCCATCGTCCTTTTATGATAATTACTTCTGCGGTGCGGATTAAATATGCTTGACAAATTGCTCTCTTGATGGGATTTTTCAACTTATCCTTTACTCATCCAACTACATCCGTAAAGCCTTTGAAGTAATGGTTGGATGAATGATAATAAAGCATATGGTTACTATGAAAACAAGATGAGTAAATTTGGATTACTCATCCAACTATTTAAATAGCCATGTCATTTTTTTAAATGTGATACTAAATTTTATTTTACGGTGGGATATAATGCGAAATTTTAAACTTATGCCGTGATTTATTAGAATGTCCTCAACTTTATAAATGTGTGTGTGACTAATTTGAGCGACTACTCACAACTCACAAGTTAAAACCACATAAAGACTAATGTCATAAGAATACTCTATTTAATTGATAATATTAATTATTGTATGTTAGATGGAAAAAATTAATTTATTATAATATCTCAAAAAAGATATGTTGAAATTAATATCTCAAAAAAATTTATTCAATTATAAACTGTCATGCAAAATAAGTCGAATTTGAATTAAAAAAATACGAGATAAATTGTATTTAGAAATAAATAAAATTTCCAATACCCAAATAGGTTTTAATATTCTACTTATATAAAGCTAATACCCAATAAAAATAAAAATAAAATTAGTATGATTTTAAAATATTTTCACAGAAATAGTCTCTAAATTCACTTAAAAAAGTGTAATTTTGCGAGAATAAATCTTTTTATGTGAAATTTATATATGACGAAGTCATGTAAAAAAAATAGATAAATATAGAGACTTTAAATAATGTGATCCTTTTAAATTTTGATAGATCCTTGTTGGAATTTTTATATTTATCTCTCTTTTCATATAATCTTGTCATTTAAACTTTTTACACAAGAGAATTCATTCCTATAACTTGGCACACTATTTCCCTTATGTTGCTTAATCTCCTTCAAGCATTTCTTTTAAAAAAAATTAAAAAAATGATGTCATTCTCCATTTTTAAAAATTTAATACATTATAATAGTTTTTTTTTTCATAAATTTAAAGTTTGAAACTTGGAACTTATAATTTTAAATTATAAATTATTCTAAAAATTTTGAAATGTAATTATTATTTTATTTTCAATTAAATAACATTTTTAATTATTCTATAGATTATTTACATTCTATATATTATTTTCAAATAACTTTTCAGTTAATATATTTAAATATAAAATTAAGTTTATTATAATCAATTGTACAATAAATAATTATTAAAATAATCAAATTTTTTATAATTGAATTAAACACATCCTTAATCTTTTGGTTAATTAGAGAGTTGAATTAAATACATCCTTAATCTTCTGATTAATTAGAGTCAATTGATTATTGGTCATCGCATGCTACGTAGGGGTGTCAAAATGGTAGGCCACCATTCGATTCGAGACAAATTTCATTCCTACCAAGCCATTTTCGAAATTGGGTATTCGGCCATGTAAGTTTCGAACTGTTATTTTGCTAGTTCACCTTAACTCATTTAGTTTTATGTAGTGTTAAAATAGCGAGCTCGCTCGACTCATTCGAGTTCAACTTATTTGGACCATATAAGTTTCAGACTGTCATTTTATTAACCTAACCCATCTATTTTATCAGACTATTCGAGTCGACTCATCAGACTTAACTTATTTTGACTTTCCTAATACTACAAATGCTCTAATCCTCTAACCATGTGATATCGCAAAATATTATCGCTATTCGCTAAGAAGATTAGCAAATTAAGCAATAATATGGGAATTTTAGTAAGCAAAAAGTTGGAGTGGGGATTGAATAGCAGAGCAATTTCTTTTGTGAACTAGCCCATTAAATTATTATACGTATAATTGGACGACCAAAATTTGCTGTTTAAAATGAAAGTGAAGCCAATCATGGAGACTAGGTGCTCCTGATAGAAAATTATTTTTGTTTATTGGTCCGACTTCTACGCAGAAGATAAATTTTGTATTAAAAATGTATTTTTCATAAGATCTATTATAAATTTTTTCTAATTTTAAAAAATTACAAAACTTTATAATTTAATTTGAATGTAATATTAATTTAAAAAATAACTATTATTTAATTATATATTATCACATAATAAAAAATATTTAACTTTTACAGTAATTATTTTAAAAGTTACACATGGTTATGTATGAATAATTAGTCTAAAAAAAGTTTAAATTAATAGAGTATTAAAATTAAATTCAAATTTTAAAAAAATATTTATCTAAGTTACAAAATTTTACAATCATTAAGAATTTAAATGAAAAAATGAATTTTTTTTTCTTTTCTTACACAAAAAAGTTATTGTCTCTCCCATCCCATGTAGGAAATAGAAATCGAACTCTCGTTTATATGTTTACGTCATGTGGCTTTTCCATTGGTGTTACGGTCTCTATCATATCATTAATGAAAGTTTAATAATCTATTTTATTTTCTGTCCCTCTCTTGCTTTATCATCTCCCATTTGTATACGTATACCATTCACTTTCAAATCTCATACAACTGAATTTATATAATATTTTTCATTAAAAAACCCAGAACTGAAGGATGGTTATCGTGAAGCATGCCATCAAAAACAGGAGCTGTAGCTATCTTTTGTTGACCTCCAAAAACAGGTAGAGAGAGAATAATAAAAGGAGCCATATTTTAAGAGCCTATTAGATACAAGTGCAGAAGATAATTGACTACTGTACTGTATTATATGGAGTCCCACTTGAGAGAATCTTTACAAAAATTAGGTATCATTGACTGATTATTAATCATTCAATTTGAAAATTACAATCTTAAAGTCTCAAAAGATAAGAAGGATTAGAGTTTAGTACCATCATTTTCTTGTTCTCTTTCATCATTTTACTTTACTGCGAGATCGATGACCACAATCAATCAGTTAGAAAAAAGCCAGAGCCTCAAGAAATTGTGAATTCAACGCGATTTCTTTTTATAAGGAGAGGCCACACACGTAACCCATAATCATGTGTAGCCTTCTAGTCAACATCAAGTGTGATATTGATTTTTCATGAGAATAACAATCGACTTACTTTTTATTTCCCAAGTAATTAGTTCAATCAATCATTTAGATTGAGAATTTTCTCTAACCTTAATATAGATAATGATATTTATTAGTAATTCAGTTAGTAACCTGAGTTATAATGTGAACAAAATTCAGATGCCAAATGCGACGACACTTTATGAAAAACCAAAATCATAATATTTGCTAATTGTCCTGTCCATTTATCAATATAGCAACTGAAAATTAACTCCTTTTTTCATACTGAATATAGTTATAAGTTTATAATATAAACTTTGTTTTGGTGTGAACAAATAATATAATACATCTTTTATATCTTCTGCCTTCTATAGTTTTTCTTTCTGTTTATTTCTTCTTGCAATGAATGTAAACATATGATGACAATTATTTTTAAATATAAAGGGTGAAAAATCTTATTTCATTTAAATTAAAGCTCTTAAGTAATAACATTTTTATTCATGATAAATGATCATACGCTAGGAAGTCAAGTAAGCTTTTATAACATCTGTGAAATAAAAAATATTTATTTATCTTTATATAGTTTTATCATATGAAAAGCCTTATATGAAAAGTTTTAAATCCATCGCTCGATTTTTTATTCTGTCAATTTCAAATATGAGAATTATTCAATTTCACACTCATTCGACAACGATATATGATCATGATAAACATACATTCATTGCATTCTACTTAGATACAATTGCATATTTGCATCAACAATGTTTATATATATATATATATATATATATATATATATATATAGGGCATATCTAGTGGTAAGAGTTTTTATTATGAGAGTTGAGAGAAGTAAATTTGTGTCATACAACCATATATGAATGGTCAAGATTAAAAATTAATTGAAGGTCGTGTAATGCGACCACTTAAAAAATCACATACGTTTATGTTTCTAATCTTGGTCATTCATGTAAGATCCAGTAATCAAGATTCACTCCCTTCACCTCTTACAATAAACACTCCTCTCACCATAATAAGATATATATATATATATATATATATATATATATATATATATATATATATATATATATATATATATATATATATATCACTTTACATAATTTTTATTATCTAATTATAACTAAACTCACTTTATTTTTTGTACTCTTACATTTGAATCTATTAATTAAGTTAAGCAAATGTGAGAGATAAAAGTTGAAAAATAATGTGTAATTAAGTTTTTTTTTTTCTATTTGCATATGCATACCATACAGAACTTTCTCCTTCGCCTTAATTAATGACCCTTAATTTTGATGGAAAATAACCAATTTTGAGTGGTTGCCGCCGATTCCCCGCTGCCCCAAAATTGTATGGTAAGCCTATATTAATATATCTCATCTCATAGCACACGAACTAGGAAACCATAAAAGGCAAGATAACTGGAAGCCCAGAAGAGAACATTGGGGACCCCATCACTCCCCCAAAAACAAAAAATAAAAGCACTCTGAATTTAATTTAATAAAACTATTGACGAAAAGCCTGTGCCGCCTCTATCAGCGGCCTTGCACTGTCTTGTCAAAGCAGTGACAAAACCTTTCCTTTCTCTATCTTTCAATAATATTAGCTGTGTAAATACTTGAACGTAAAAAAAAGTATGTAAGAAAATGTATAATACTAACAATTTATAACAAAAAATAATTTCTATAAATATTTTTAAATAATTAAAATCGTGATTATAACTTATATTAATAATATCTTTTTACAAATTATAACACTGATTTTTCTCGATATTAGCTTTTTTACAACCATTAAGAATTTAAATGCAAAAAAGGAATAATTTTAGAAGGAGGTTATTATAATATAAAACTGGTAGGTGATGTTGACAGCAAAATTTGTTTATAAGCGAGAATGAGTATTAAATTTAATGAAATAATCATTAAAATAAAAACTACTTAATATATTTATAATAAATTCTTTACCCTGCATAATTTTATAGTTAAAATATACTTTATTCCTTTCAACTATACTTTATTCCTTTCAACTATACTTTGTGTGCATTTTATTTCTTAAGATTTGAAAATATACAGTTTATCTCAGAAAGTTTATTCATCGATCTAAATACCCCTCCCAATAGATGCCGTCAAAATAATTAACATCGTTCTATAAGCCACCAAAATAACAGCATTTTAGTAAAACTCTCAAACCTCAATTTCCTTTTTCTTTTTTTGTTTGTGTGTCTCAAACCTCAATTTCAGCCCCTAAAAATCTTATATTTTGATTCCCCTCTATCTTCTTCTCCAAATGGAAAAACACCCTAAATTCCAGAAATGCTTCCATAAATGTTAGTGCTGGAAGCTCTTTAATTTGGCCCCTTAGCCATACCAAATCAAATAACAAGATCTTTTTTTTATTATTATTGCTTTTCAGCTAACATGTCAATTTTTTTAATTTTGTAATAATCAAGTATTGTTTTCGATTTTCATGCGGTGGATTTTGTACGGATGCCGTAATTTATGTGAAGTTGGATGGAATGATTTTGGACCAATTGGACTTGGCTTCTATATTTGACATTTTCCGAGACATTACATTCATGAAATTTGAAACAGTCAATTAAATGTTATAATGGGATGATCTTACAAAAATATAACAAAAAATATTAGAGTAATGCGGTATCTTTCGATCTTAATTATTTTAATAATTATTTTAATATTAAATAAAAAAATATTAAATAAAAAAATAAATATATCTAATATCTTAAAAATATAAAAATATTTAATATTTTTTTATTTAGTAATTAAAAAAATTAGTAAAAAAATTAAGTAAGAGAATAAATCATTTTTCAAAATATTAACATTTGTTTGTCATTATCAATTTGTTAATATAAAAATAATATTTTTTATTGAGATAATTTTGAAGTGTAATTGAAGACTTATTTTGAGAACTTGCAATATTCTATTAAAATCAAAGTTGTAATTAAATTATCGAAATAATATTTCGATTTGTAAATAACTAAAATGGTAGTTTCGATTTAGAATTGAAATTATAGTAAAGATATAAAGTTATCAAAATAATTATTTCGATTTAGCATCAAAAAAGTGATATCGATCTTATATTAGAATGATATATTTTGAGTTAATCTCGGAAATTGAGATTTGAAGAGTGATTACACTTGGAAATTTTGAAGAAAAAAGTAAGGAGTCTCGACTAAAAGTTAACAACTGATTGGAGATTCAAATTTAAATTCATACAAAAATTTTTGAATTTGAAACAGAAATTAACAACAGTTATAAGTGTAAGATCAAGACAATACAATAATTATTGACAGAGATTGAGCAGTTACTTGTAGCACTAAGATTGTTAACAAATATCTGATAGTTACTTGATAAGGATTACTAATAATCATTAGACAATTTTCTTTGTTTTAGACACATGTCAAAATACTATATAAAAATGGTAGTTACTTAGAATTTCTATAAATATCAAAAGGATAGAAATGTTTAGGGATTAAAATTTCATTACTCATAAAACAGTTGTACTCACGCTGTCACGTCTCAGCGATATCTCGAGCAAAAGCACGTAAGTATAGTTCAGTATGTTTTCATCCAATTTCATTTCTGTTCTATTTACAAATTCAATGTAAGTTTAAATACAGTTCTATTTACGTTTTCAGTCTTTATTTGATTGCAAACTCTTTTCTATTATCAATCAAGTGATTCTTTCAAAGATCATTTGAATTCTTTTGCTTTTTTTAAATTACTTTCTTTACTTTATTGCAAATTTACTTTCTTGTTCTTTACATACTTGTAACTTTATTTTTTATTGTTCTTTAACATTGTTTTCTTTCAATTATTGTTCTTTATATTTTTACACTTTATATTATATATCAAGTTTACTTCACTATACTTTATTGCTTTTCTTTTACATTTCATGTCATTTAAATACCTTCTTTTTACTGTTTTCTTAAATTTAAAAACAAATTTTAATTTTCAAAACAAATTCTTTCAATTATCTTTTCATTGCACCACTTATTTGTCATAATTTTACTAAGTTACTTCTCATACAATAATATTTTAATTTCAATTTATATAATCTTGTATTTCATTCGAAATTAACTCTTGACATTATTACCTACAGATCAATTTAAGAACTAAATAATCCTAAGATAAAGTGTAACGCCCCTTTTTGGGAAGGAACGTCACATTGTCAAATAAAAAGAAGGAAATGCAGAAAATAAATTTTTAAACAATTAAGACCCGGTTCATTTAGTTCAAAATTAACTTGCTTAATACTTTAATACGTAAGTAAAATTGGCGGTATATTTTTTTTTCCTTTTTTAACAATGCGGAATATGAATAACGATAAAGAACAAAACAATAAACAGAAACCCACATCTGAATAACATACATATACATATATATTTAGATGCCAAATATATTTTAGATACAGCCTGGAAATTTTCAAAAAGCGAAACTATACCTGCCTATGAATTTTACATATACATCCACCAGAAATATCAAAATATATAGCCCACCAAAAGTAATACATCAGGCCCCCAAAATAAAACACTGGCAGCCATTAGGGATGGCAAATTTACTCGCAGATGCAGTGCCGCGGGTAATATCCGTTGACGGGTAATACCCGTTTCATTTCTATAAATACCAAGTTTAAGTTATCCCCGTTTAATAAACGGGGGCGAAGCGAGTTTTCCCACTGCATGGTACCAAAAAAAAAAAAAATAATTTTTTTTATATAAAATTATTAAAAATCTTATTATATAAATTAAAATATTATTATATTATACTTTTTTTAATTTATTAATTTTATTTATTAATTTATTAATTTTATTTATAATTTATTTAATACCCATGATATCCGCATGAGTTACTGTTACCGCGGGGAATAATAAATGAGTACCCACACGGATATGGAGGCGGGGACGGGGGTGGGGGACGGGGGGCTACTACCCGCCCCTGCCCCGCCTCGTTGCCATCCCTAGCAACCATCAGCAGCTACCAGTAACACCAGTCCCTCAGAGGAGGAGGGACCGTGTCCGGATCCTCAGCAGGATTCTCCTCTTCAGAGGAAACCTCTATGGAAACCACGGGCAGGAACCCGAGCAGTAGAATCAAAAGAGTCCTCCAAAGGGGTGTAGTAACGATCACCCCACATCTCTCGGATGGGTAAGTAGAACTCCAGCCACAGGCTGACATGACAGGTGAGGATCGACGCCTCATGACGTCTCCAAGCAAGGGAAATCGATACATCTCCCATATAGACACAGCGGTCAGAGCTCAGGTTGATGTGCCAGCACTCTGCCCCTCCGAGGAAGGTCAGACGCACGTCGCCCAGAAATCCGCGCATGCGTGCCTCCATGCTCCACAATAGATACTAGTCTTGCTTGGGCCAGAAGCCGGGAAAATCGGGAGCTTCACCGTTGTGTCTTCGGTAGATACGATGATATGCACGCACGACAAATTAATGGAAACACAGAAAAGAGGTAAGACATCCTACCATCATTACCAATTATGACAGCCAGGAATAATACGGCATATAGCACCCATATAATAGTCCCAAAAATAATAACAACAATAATAGGCAGATAGTACATCTGTAAGCAAGTAAACAGTTCCAGGCAGACATTTTTCATAATAATAATACAACAGTTCAAATTCACATAGGGTAGTAGTCATTAACAGTAAAATATCTCATGATGCACATGCATACGGTATTCAAATTTCCTACTCCATGGAGGTAGACTCAAACAGTCGGAGAGAAAGATCAGAGACGTTGAACTCCCTCCAAGGTGCTAAAACTCACGCTTTTCTACGTGCACATACATATCGCTCGATCACGACATAGAACGATTCTCGGTCCTCTACGACGAAAGCTACTAACTTCCCACTGTGAAGGACTCGCACCCCGACGTTCCCAAGGTCATAACACGACCTACACTAGTCTATTCGCACCCGCACCAAGGTGTGTTCAATCTCCTAGGCAACTCGGCTTTACAACCACCAGGACATTCACAATGCATAAGACTCTATGCATGAATATGTATGGTCAACATCACATACTATTCCATAATATGCCACAATTGGCTCAAATAAGCATCAACACAACACTGGTCATTCATATGGTCCTACAATATCATAATATTGAAATCAAATAAGGTAATACATTTTCAAGGTCCATTATGCATTCTTATTCAAGATTTGTCATTCTTACAAGTATCCATCACTAAGTAAGTTTCCATAATCGATTGAATTTCCTAACGTAGTCTATTCTCATAAAATTTCTCTTTCTAGAGGAATTCCCTTAGCAAATCTAGTTCTTTACTTTATTTTATCATTTTCTTTTTGTGATATCTTCCCATGGAAGTCTTAGTATCATTTCACAATTATCCTCTGGATTTACGCTAGGGCGCCTAGGCGCATATCTCAGTAGCGCCTAAGCGCTGAACATGAAGCGCTTCAAGCCGCGTTTCTATTCTTCGGGCAATGAGCCTAGACGCTGTATATGTGCATCAATGATTCTTAAAACCATGGCCCATCTATTCTCAAGGTTTTACAATCATTTACCAACAATCTAAAGCATGGTTTATGTCATCAAAACACACATTACAAATCCATATAATCACACAAATCAAACAACTACAAAATCATGGAAATAACACAATATGACAATGAGAGTAATCCAACATGGATTCCCTCATCTACAACAACACACAAGACATTCCCTTAACCAAGATTGGTTGAGGAGGATCATCTTCCTCTTACCCAAATGAAGAAATCAAGAGAAACCTCCAAGAATCTCCTTGCAAATTTTGGATTTGTGCCACCCAAGACCCTAGAAATTTCAACTTCATTAGAATGGCACAATAGCTTGAAAAATGGAGTGTAGGTGGTTACAAGAACATCCTTGAAACATAAAATGAAGGGAAGAGAAGAAGAGTCTTGAAGCTTACCCAAAAACTCTAACTTTGAAGCTTGAAGAAAGTGGTGAAAATGGTGGAATCTCAAGGTGCTCCAAGCAAGAAAGATGTCTAGGAGAGGAAGAGGATTAAGAAAATGTGGTTGGTTTGGGTTTTTGTGATGGATGAGTGGGAGAGGGGCTGCTGGTCGTAGCTCTATAGAGAAGGAGGAGATGAGGAAAATGAAGAAAGAAGAAGAAAGATGAAGAGAAGTGCTTCAGGAAAATCAATTCTTTCTCCCCCAAAATGATGGTCTAGCCGTGCATGAAGGAGAGAGAAGAGGGAATGGGCTGCATTTGAATGAGGAAAATAGAAGAGGAAATTTCCAAGAAGTTTCCTCCAAGCTTACATGAAAAGCTTCGCAAGTTTCACGATAAATTGAAAGTAAGGTTGTCTCCTAATTGGGCACACTAACACAATTGAATATTTATACTGTCAGTATTATTTTTTCCTCAGTTTAAAAGAGTCACAGATGATAAAAATGATATTTTACTATTCATCAAATGATTTTACTTTCATTTATCGGGTAGAAACCTCGTAAAACGTAAATTTTGTAAATTGTCAATCTTTTAGTAAGATCCCCATCGATCTTTTAGAGTTTACCACCCATTAAGGAAAGACGTTGCATCTTCCCTCTTGACATTGAAGAATATATTAAAATATTCAACGTTTCTGAAAAAATCTAGAAAAATTTCTAAAAATCTAAAATATTATAAAATGATCATTTGTAATTAAATAAACACTTTTCGGGATGTTACATAAAGCGATTTTTTTTCCCGAATTAAGATTCGAAATCGAATTTCTCATTTAACAAAAGCTTACCATAAATACAATGCCTAAAAATTGCACAAATATCCAGAGATCTATTTGTCTTGCAAGTGGAGTTGAGTGAGGGTTCAATGATAGAAGTTTCACACTCATGGAGTATTCGATTAAGATCATTCGAAAGAGCGAGGCAAATATGAGAACTTTAGGGATGAGATTAGATTTTGGGATTTAATTGAATGTTGTAATTTTGGTGATTTGTAGAACACCGTTAATTTTATGAACAATATTTAATTGGGAGGAGTTTTTAGATTCATTTACAATTTTTGTAAAAACAAATCACACGTTCTTAAATCTTTTATATTAAATAAAATGCACATAAAAAGTTAAAGGGAAAAATCTATATTTTAGCCTAATTTTATCTGTGTATATACATGCAAAAATATATTAGTGTAATAAACACTATTTTGGAGGGAAATTAATATAATATAAAACTAGTAGGTGATGTTTATAGCAAAATTTGTTTATAAGTGAGAATGATTATTAATTTAATTGAAATAAATATTAAAATAAAATCTACTTAATATATTTATAATAAATTCTTTAACATGCATAGTTTTATCTATGTGTATATATACAAAAAATTTAGATAAAATATGTATTTTGGTCTTTTATTTTTTTAATTTAATCATTTATCTTGTAAATTATTCATCAATATGATCTTTTATCATGATTTCATTACAAACTCTAATGGAAGTGATGATGTGTCACTACCAGTAATGATGTATCATTGATGTAGTAATGATATGAATATGACGCACTAATAGCGTGATATAATTAGTGAGTTACGCATCATCATTTATGGAAATGACGAAATCGTAATAGAAAGATCACATTGATAAATTAGTTGCAACATAAGGACTAAATTAAAAAAATAAATAAAAGATATGAGACTAAATTAAAAAAAATAAAGATAAGAAATAAAAATACATATTTTATCAAAAAAACTTAAATAATAAAATATATAATTTTGACCGTGTGATTATTATTTTTGTAAAACACGGTCAATCATTGTGAGAGAATGTAAATTTTGAATATTTGAAGTTAATTGTTTGGGAGAGAGTGATAGATCGAGAAAGCCAAATAGGTTTCTCTTCAGATATGATGGTAAAAATTTTAAATAAGTAGGGATAATTTAGTAATTTTTTCTAATTTTTAAATTTAATTTTATTAATTTTGATTATATTGATTCAATTTTAAATAATTATAAAATTAAAATATTAATAAAAATCACACAAAAAATATCACTTATTTAAAAATGTAATAATATTTCTGACGATAATAATAACACTCTTTAATTTTTTGTTCCTTCATAAAAAAATAAATTATACTTAATAAAATATCTCTCACATTTATATAAAAATTTGATATATTCTTACACTAAATAAAATTAATAATACGAAAAAAGTAATTTTATATTAATTGTGAGAGGGAAAAAAGAGAGGCAGAAACAGAGCTTTTCAAAGGAGCAGCATTGATACGTTTATCGCCGACAATTTTCAAGTTTATTACGTGTTATCCAACTTGCCTGTCCTGCTTGTCTGCAACTACAGAAGTTTTGGTTGAGAATTTGAAGATCAAGTAAGTTTTAAAGCAATCGTTATATCAATTAAGATTTTTCACTTACAATAAAGATAATTGTTTTTTTAAATATGAGGCACTATTGGTTAACTATTATTGTCAATTTTTGCGCAATAGTAATAAATCAATTAAGTAATCTATATCATTAAAATAATTGTCAATCAATAATTATTTTAGGTCATTAGTAAGCCATATGAATTAATTAATAACTTATTGCGTTATAATTTGTGACATTATAAAAATATAGTAAAATATTTTTTGGTGAATATATATTGATTGGCAATTTTGTTATTGCTACATTCGTTTGGTTTTGATTTGAATGTTGTGAAGTGTTATTTGTTTTTCTTTCGAGATAAATTTTGTGTTTTTCAAGAACAAATTTGGCAAAACTCAAGGTTTATGGAAGAAATTTGACACAAGTCGTCCATTCAATTTGTAAAACACATAAATTTAATGAAAGTCAAACTAAAAGTAAATGGCGAAAACTAAAATTTTACTTATATGATCACTTTATTTTTTTCTCACTCTCCCTCCAAGTTTCTCGCTCTCCTTGTCCACATGCATGTGTTACCAGTGTTAGAGAGGAGCGCGATTGAAGATGCCGCTGAAGAAAAAATGAGGGGTATCTATTAGTACTAATGATAGTGGGGCCACCATGACCCATATATGATTGGCGTGTATGGTATAGAGGCTTACTCCCATCAGTTTTGCAAGCTCTGGGATTCTGTTTTGGGCGAGTCAAAAGTTGAAGATATCATCATTCACCTAACCTAAACAACCTCACTCTCTAAAGAAGAAAAGAATAATCTAAGCAAATAATTGGGTTATGCAATGCAGCGGTACATAGGAGAGTAGGAGAGAATGGGGAACAAGATCTCTTAACTTACAAACATATTGAAATTCTCAAGTAATCAATTGAGCTAAATGTCCAAGGTTCAATTAGGAAATGACTTCTTAAATGTAAGATAATTCTGACAAGAACCCAATTTATTTTACATCCAAAATTAGGTTCATCTCATATTTTGGACAATGAAAGCTATGATGATTAGTTTATTTTTTGTCATTTTCAGCCACAATTACAAACACTTTAACCTGGGGATGGAGAAGAAGCATTGACGGATCTCTCTTTTGCTAGGAAGTCATCGTTCTGTGACTTCATCAACAAAAGTAACCCCACGCCACACCCCATCCCATGTTCTGTGGACAGTCTTTTCTAAAAGGCTGAAAAGCTTTATCCTAATTTTTCCACTACATGACAAATTCAAATTCGGCACGCTTATTGGGGGTTTCAATCAATCCTTTGCATTTGTTTGACAATTTGGATGATGAAGCATACCATGCACGGATGCACTCTTACCTTCCTTTGTTGCTTCCTCGCTTGGTACGTAATTGTATAAAGTTTTTTTAAAATGAATTTATTTTTTTAAAATAAATAAATAATAATATATTTATTTTTAATTTAATAAAATATATTCAGATTTTGATATACTAAATTATTTAAAAATAAATATATTCTTCCTTAATCACTTTACAAATAAATTCATTTTAAATTTTTTTTGTCCTACCTAATCTATATCCCACATAGATTTTTCTGGTCCACACACACCAAATTGTGAAATTGTGCACCATTAACTTAAAATAAGGTGATATATATTACCAATAGTATTGTAAATTAGTATTACTTAGTTTCATTAAGAAGTCTTAATGAGTTCCAAGATTCACATTTAACGTACATTTCTTAGATATTCCTTTTTTTTTAAAAAAAAAAAGATGTATATTATATAGATATCGATTAATAGGAACACGTGGGCAGCAAGCAGTGAGAGGAATTCGGATAATAAGTTGTTTTCCCTTTTACTGGGGCCAGCTTGCTATATTATGCTAAGGGCTGTAATCTATTCTCCAATCTCTTTCTAATTGCCATGAAATATATTGTTGGCAATTATATATTTATATGTATATTGCTTTTTAGAATTGAAAGAAGAAGATATATAGGGAGAAATGGTATTGAATCTTTCAAGTTCCACCACATTGTGTGGTACAGAAAGTAGTTAATAGGTAACATCATTTGTTATAATTGTAAGTGTTGGGGCCATACATAACTATAAGTAACTCTCAAATCTCCCTTCTCCCCCACCCCCGCAAGCTAATTAAAAAAGAAATAAAAGAAAACAAAAATATGAAAAGGAAGGCTGTTATAAATTAAAGCTGTAGCTTCGAGTTATCAATTTCACCTGTGGATTTATGCAGCATTTATCATGGTCCAGTGAAGCTTTTGTGTTCATTGAAGGCCAGTGTGGTCCATAAGGTCGAAGCCTGAGGTGGACTGCATGACCGTGATACATGGACTAAGCTACTTTTGGACATTGATGGACCACTTCAAAAGAGGACCACTCATTCAAGGACTAAACTATCCAAACTCCATCGCCTTTGTCTGTTGGGGACCAATTGCTGGTGACATTGACTTGTTTGTGAGCCCTGCACAAGATTCATATCCTAGTAGAAAGCCCAACTTATTCCAGAATAACATTGCCATTTACGTTCATCAATTTAATTTCCATCCAATTCTGGTTGAATGGCCTAAGGTATCATTTCTTTAATTGCCTGCTTTGACGACCTGAACTAAATAACCTTTGGGATTTGGGATTCATATAGTGATTTGTCTGAGTTTCAGTTCCAACTGGTTGATATTAATGGGAAACCATGAACATAGCCATAATAAATCTTTGGTCATGTGGGATGAATTTATTTTCTTATCTAGCACATGTAGAGCTTTCATTTTCCTTCTCTCAACTCTTATGGAAGTGGGTCACTGCTTGGTCTATTAATATTTAATGAGCATTTATATTTTTCTAGGTCCTTACACATCCTTTTCTTTATCCTTACTTTATTTTTCCTTTCTTTTTGTCCAATGAAGTGGCGATAACGACGAGCATGTCATGGCAGTCAAGCTGATAGCAAGTTTTGGAAAAATCCATATGTAGCTCTACTCCACTATGCCAAACGCGTCTAAGAAACTTAAGAAGTATGAACAAATAACCAATTTCAAATGCCATTGGTCCCTTTACCAGGGAAAAAAAAATGAGAAGAAGGAACCAAAAAAAAAAATGCATCTGCCAAAATAAAAATTATAGTTTATTTTTTTAACAAAGATTTTTTTTTTCAAGAAAAATTAGATGTAATGATATATCTCAAAGTATTAAAATTGACATCTTAGCATAATTAATTTTATTGGTAATATTTTTTTCGTCTACTTTTATATGTCTATTTAATAATATTATTTTATTTAAAATTATCTGTTTATTTAGAAAATTAATGAGTTATTAATTATTATTTTTTAAATTTACCTTTAGTATTATTAAGTGAGAGAGAAGATTAATAAATTAATAATAGTATTTTGAACATTTCAATAAAAAGTAATTTAGTCAATCAAATTAATTTTATTTATAATTAAAATATTTTAATGACTTTCTTAATTCTTATGCAATAACATTAATGGAAGTATAAAAGTAGAGTGTGGGAGTAATTTTCGTAACATAATTATCTACCATGCATTTATCCTCTCCACAATTATAAACCAAGATTGGAAAATCAACCAAGAGCGATAAAAAGATTCTTCATCCAGAACTACTGGGCCAATGTAGGTCCATTCAGTTCGATTTTTTTTATCTCGAGGCCTACTTGATAAATCCTTTGGGTCTAAAAGAGCTGGCCCAGAGAAAGAGAGTACGCACGCCCATAACGACGTCGCAGCAAAAGCTTATGAGCACGATATTATTATTGTTATTATTATTTTCTGGGATCAAAGTTCTCTGACTCTGTGTGTTTTTCAATTGAATGATGTTATTCACGTATACTTATACATATATTATCTTATATTTATATAATTTTAATTATTTAATTATAATTGATTTCACTTTATTTTCTATATGTCTATACTTTTAATTATGTCACCTAAATAGATGTGAGAGATGTGAGTTAATAATAAATGTGTAAAAAGTATTTTTTTTTTTGTAATAATTTGATTTTGATTGAAAAGACATATGAAATTGGAAGAAGAGATTTATTTTCTTTTTTTTAGAAAAAAATAAAGAAATTTTGAGAGAACTGAATTGCAGTAGCTGATGATGACAGTATTATTGGCATGAGAGGGGAAAACATTCTGCACGCCATGTTGTATCCTGACATGGGATGTGGTTGCCATGAAGAATGTGACAAAATGCTAATCAAAGGCTCTCAGACTTGTTCTTACTTCTTAATTAGTGTTGTCTGTCACTCAATCAAAACCATTTCTATTTTTAGAGCATGTATCTGTTGGGTTGCTGCACAAGTTTAGTTTATGTTATTGTTTCTTAGGCCACCAAAATTATCGTGATACTAGATTTATAATTATAGCAGCGTGTTATAATCTGAAATTACCTTTGACTTTGAGCCATCAAAATATTAGAGTAGGAAAAGAGCAAGGGACCAACCCACAGCAAAGAAAGCAGTGATCCACAATATCATTTGGGATTTGCTTGCAAATGAAAAAGGACAGGATTATAACAGACCGAACACACTGAGAGAAAGGAAAGGACCGACAAGAAGCCTTAGTCCAACTCGAAGGCCACTTCTCGAATTCCCTTGCCATTCACACAAGCCAAAACTCCGAAGTAGTGATTTAGTGTACTTGCTGTTGGGCTTCAAAACCTTCCTCTCTGCGTCTGTGTTATACCAAACAATTAACAAACACGCTTAGTTATTTAACAAAACACAAGCAATTAACACTGTGGTCGTAAATAATTATAATGACATAATCCAATTAACCAAAAGATTAATTAAGAGGAACATTTACATCATGCAACTGATACCCCAAACAACTAGTACAAGCATGCATTATGTATTGTTTTGGCGTCTCATGAGATGTGTTGTTGGCAAACATGATGGTAAAGCATGCATTCAGCCATTCAATTCTATTACTTAGAAAAGAAGGAAAGTTGTTGATGTTACAGGTACAGTACAACTTCTGTTCTGTAGCTTTACGCTCATTACATATGGCTGAGAGCATGAGGGCAAAGTTTCGTTTTCAATATATTTTGGTTTGATATTGTACTGGAATGGAAAGGAACTCTTGCTCTTTCTTCCTACCTTCTCTGGTGTGGGTAGCCATGGGACCTGGTGGCTCTTTTTGGTGAATTTGCCAATGGTTTATGAAACCTCGTATCTTGTTGGTCAGCAGAATAAAATGTAGTAATTAAACATAGTGTGAGGCTAGCTATTATGTTGTTCATAATGCCCATGAATCCTTTTCATCTTAGAGCTGATTCACAATTTTAAATCCTCCAAAAAATGCAGCTTCTAATTCTATTGCTTGTGTTGTTGTTGGTTGCTCCAAGATTGCTTCCGAGGTCCACCCGGCCCATTTAGCCCTCCAGGCTGGTAACCTCGTTTCTGATTGGCTCACTCTGGATCTGAAAAACTGAAGGTTTGCCTGTGGCCTGTGGCTGTTAAGCCAGGTCCATTGCTCATTCCGTGGTTGTGTAAACTAACTAACTTGTTGTCCATCATTAGTTTCTTGATGGTTAAAAACTGGGGAGGCACCTAAACCCTATGTAATATGAGGCTATTATTATTTATTAGCCTTATTTTTAATACAATCATTCATTAAACATTAATTCATTTTTCTTTCTTTTACTTCCTTTTCTCTCGCATCATTTTATATTAGCCAGTACACTGAATGCAATTTCACTTTTTTTCCCTTCTAAATGATCGTCTTCTATTTCCCAGTGCAGTTGGTTTACCTACAAGGACGAGGCAGGCGAAAAGCTCTCTGATCTTACTCCAATGTTCAAGTCAATACAAGTTACTCAGAAAAAAGACACTTTGTGAGAGAAAGTAACTTTAGAATGTGAGGGAGTAAAGGTTTTTTTTTTTTTTTTTTTTTAGGGTACAAGGAGTAAAGGTATTTATATGCCTAAGATTAGTGCCTTGAGGAGGTGGTGATCTATACACTACAGTAACATACCAGCCAGTTGCTTCTTGCACTAGCGCTGGTGTAATTCGGCTGAGATGGAGATGTACTTTCCAGCTGCTTTTTGAAATATATTCAATTATAAAATTAATTTTAATTTATTATCAAAGAAAAAAAAAAGTAACACATGCATCTAATAATATATTATCACATCACTTAGTAAATTTGACACCACAAGAAATACTTAAACAAACCTGAACTATTCAAGTGAAGTACACTTAACCACTTACATCATTAATTAATAAATAATTATTATATTTTATTGATAATTAGTTATCATAATCTACCACAATTGATGATGTAATTGATTTATCATAATTTACTTACATTCACTTTCATCTAATTGCTACTTTTAACGAAATAATCTCAACCATTGGGATAAAAGTGATCTAAATTGATTTATTTTGATTTATTGCACCCATACTTTAAATTTATGTAAGAATTTATTTTGACACCACATACAATTGTTAATTTGGTCAAACTAATTAATTTTTTTTTTTGCATAAACCTAATACATTTAAGTTTGGTGCAATAGATCAATCACAATATTAATTAATAAATAACAATCCTAATTAATTAATAAATAATTTTAATTAACTTTATCAATTAATATTATAATTGACCTAGTTAGAAATACCAACTTGAATACTCTAAATTTATGTAAAAAATTTCTCATTAAATGAAATGTCAATATATTATTAAATGCAAGTATATATTTTTTTCACACTAATAATATATTAAAATTAAACTCTAATTATTCATCCTCTCATTTTTTTTTTTTTTCTTTTTTCTTATTTTGGGTGAATCCCTCTACCATTACTAGGTCTTCGAGCCTACTTTGTAATTAAAAATAAATAAATTAAGATGCACTTATATTATGTTTGGATTGGTAAAATTGAGTTAAATGGAAGAAAATGAAATGAAATAGAGATAAATTCTATTATCTAATTATGTTAAAAAATGATATAATGAAATAGAAGTTGATAAAATAAATTTTATCTCATCCCACTAAAATTATCAATTTTCTTCTCAAATTTAAGAAATATGAGATAAAATTATCTTTTTTATTATTATTATAATTACAATTTTAATACATTAACTTCATACCTTAAAATTAGTGTTTTGCAATAAAAATAATTTTAAAAAATAAAATTATAACTTTTATTATTTCATCTACTTCCTAAATAATAAAATGATAATTTTACTTCATTACATCCTAAAATATCTAAACAATGAAATATACTTTTATTTTATTCTATTACATTCCATCACATTCTATGTCATCTTATTTCATTCTATTCTATCAATTACTAAATATCCAATCATAACTTTAAAGGAAGGAACACTTAAGTCATTCCTTCTGATCGGGAGGTTCTTAATGTATAGTGTCATATTATTTTGTAATACTTGTGGCTAAATAAGCAAGAAGATGGTGAAACTGGATGCCACTGAAAAAAAATAGGCAGAGGAGAAGGTCAATGTATGTATCACTGATTGCAGCAGCACAGCCAAATTAAACGCTTCTAAGTAAAAGTTATTTTATGTTTGGGTGTAAATTTTGAAAAAAAAATTTAATGTTTGAATAGCTTTTTTATATTAAGAAAAGTATATTTTATATAACCATTAAACTCTAGCTAAAAAAAAAAACACAAATTGTGCTTAACAATTTTTTTTTTAATATCAAGAAATGCAAATCCAAACGCGCACTAAGGCAATCATAAATTCATTAATAGTCCACACACGTGTAGGGACTTGAAAAAATAAAATAAAATAAAAAGTTACACATAATAATAGTGATGTGCACACATCAAGCTAAGATTACAGCTGAATTTCAGTAGTACTTGAAATAAGGGTTCTTCCCAGTTACCACTTAATTTCTTACGCACAAACCCAGAATAAATCTATCCCTGTATGGATGAAGAGTCAATCAATATTAGGAGCAAATTTTGCACTCGTAAAGTTTTGATTTCTTTGGAAGTTTATGTAGCAGCAAAAGCAGGTATATTACCAAAACCAAAGACATGAAAAGAAAACAACTGGAAATCTCACAAACCAATCGCAACTAAGGTCATCGACAAACTCGCGGCGAAAATAAAGGTCGTCTACAAACTGGCACGCGAAAAACACAACATAAAATCCATGATGGTTAAATATAATGCACACAAACAACCATATATACAATGGAGAAGGAGGGAGGGGAACCTTGAAGCTTAGTTGGACCAAAGAGAAAAACAGAAAATCAATTGCCAATATCTGACCTGCAATACCGTGTGTGCAATTCCAACCAGCAGTAGCACTGGTTAACACCTGCCACGTAAAATCAGCAACTTTGTAAGCATTAATGTTACACAAAGAGCCCTAAATGAGAACCTAGTATCTTTCTGTTGATTGTTAAGGTTCAGTCATTGTCACAAATAAACCCAAATAAAAGCTTTTACTTTTCACAATATGGTAGCTGCAATGACATTACAACAAGTTGCTCAAAATTCATAACTCGTATATTGTCATTTTGTCAATCAATGGTTACAGAGCTCTCAGAGTATTAAATACAGCTTCTAATTGACATTTAAACAAAATGAAAATTTCACACGCCAGACATACTTTTTAATTGTTAATTTGAACCAACTAGTTCCAGGTTAAAATAATAAAATATTGCCTCTTGTTAATTTTTTTTTTTTTTTTTGGGGGGGGGGTAAGACTTATTAATATTATTCTATTAGCACTAATAATACCTGCCTGTCAATCCCGGCAATCATTCACAAGCAATCTTGGTGTCAAAGCTGCTAAGGCATATTGCAAATGCTTCAAAGGCAGAGATTGGATACTGGTAATCCATGGTGAATACATCCTTTCCGACTTTTCCAAACTGTAGAATAACATTTTCCTGAGCCTGTTCAGAAACCCCATTTTTCGGAGAAGCAACCAGCTGGAAATTTTTAACGGAAGCAACTGTTACTCGTCCATTGAAGTTTAGACACCAGCATTGGAGTTGTTCATGCCACCTAGGGGACTTGTTTCGTAATACTAGCATACCCTCGTTTTGACAAGTCAAAGGTACTGATTGGAGATTCTCCATGCGGGTTGATTTTGATCTAAAGAAAGGGGTAGATGGAGAAGTATCAATTCTGCTATGGAGAAATTGAGTCTGTGTTGGGGCCACACCTCCTGGTTCAACAGCTGAGGCAGGGATGGCATCCATAACACATTGCATTATCCTAGGGCCTCTGTTAACATTTTGGCAACTAACTTTTAGTTATTCTAAATATGAATTGAATATAATAACTGAGCAATAGAGCCACCTCTTGAAAGGAAAGTGGGGAACAATCAATAACATAGAAAAAAGTCACCAAAGATTTTCATTTAATGATTCCCAGCCCACATAATTCTCTATTTCTCTTTACCCCTAAGAGAGACTTTTTTAATAACAATACCAATACCTGGAGCCCAAAACATTCAGATCATACGAAACATGCGCAATGGGATAGTTGCCAGCAGGAACTCTTGGAGACACTTGCTTGAGACTAACTAGCCTGGTGGAACGAGACTTTGTAACTTTGGCTCCACAAATCGGAGGGTGTGCATCAAACACGGTGAATTTGGTACCCAGAAAGTTTGATCTATTACAAAAGAGAAAAGGAAAGTGATTTTAGGCCTAGAAAATAATGATTAACAAGTCATGTCAAATATCAGCTAAAATACCTCAACTTCCCAATATAGGTACTACTCCCTCTTGAAACATCATCATAGTTTAGAGAGATGACATAGTCGGTGTGGGTTGCACGTCGACACTTGCGTGCAGCAAGAAGGAACTTGCCATCATCAGTTGAGGCTGCAAAATTATATAAATCTACATCACAAATGCATCAAAGGATATAGAGGAGGAAGCCCTTCTGCTACAAGGAAAAAAAGGATGACTACTAATCCAACCTACGCACGTCACAGAGTTTAGAAAGCATTATACCACACAGATTAAATTTAAACGTTTGGTAGTGCTCACCTTGGTTTAACCCAAGGAACAGATAATATGTTTGATTACTGCGATTTCGTTTAATATAGCACTGAAGAAGAGAGTCCCTTGGACCAGGCTGCATGATGATAATAAGAACTTTATAGTTTATAATACTAGGAACAAAACAATAATTAAAGCTTGGCAATGAAAAGGGGGACAGTTAACAAGAGTAATTACCTTCCTAACAATAAATTAAGAACTTCATAATTTATAATACCAGGAACCAAAATTTTCAGTAAATAGTAGATCATAAAGAATATTTTTAATTGGAGTACAAGCAAAGCAATTTAAACCAAATTCACACCTAAAACAACTAGAATAATGAATAATACTAATTCTTTCATGCTACTACTAATATTACGGTTTACAGCCAACAATTATCACATTTCAATATAGATCTGTTTTTGCTCCCTTTGCATGATAAGAAAGAAACTATAATTATTTGCATGCTTAAGCTCAAAAGTTATATCGGAGTTGATTTTACTAGTTAAACAAAAGTTGAGAAAGATGGAAAACAATTACATTGCACTGCCCACATAAGATGAAACTTTTGCATCTTAATAGAAAAAAATTGTATCAAAAGTCAATACTTATTTCATACTATTGCCACTTGAGTGTGAAATTGAGCTAACAGCAAGAAGTGCAAGGACCATATCTCTGAGATTCGTGCAAACATCACTCCAGTGGATAAACAAGGTACATATAATTGCACCATGGCAAATTCAACCACCCCACCAGATTTTCTTACATCCTCTTGATCTTGTAGAAAAAAAAAAACATAATATCCATGATGCTTAAAGAGGCTTAGATATACAAAGTTAGAGAAAATAACACATAAAGAAACAATAACAAAGCTGATCTTGGGATCCAAAACAAAAAGAAAGTAACAGTCACCATTAGTATACTACAAAATGTTTCACAAGAGCAATGCTATTTATGCACCACTTTTGCATGTTTCTTTGCCACCTCTCTCACATTCAATATGTTGTTGGTAGATCTCACTTAAATATGTCATTTTATAATAGTAGAAAAATGATAACATGAAGACTTGTGAAAGAGGCGGGCAAAGAGGAGAGGGGCAAGCAAATACTATCACTCTTTTCACATGACACCAATGCCATGAATCACCAGGAAGCTAATTGAAGAAAACTTTCATATTTTACAAATTTATAACTGACTATTGAGCAATTTCAGTTATAAAAGTAATCCAATTCCAACAATCTTTCTTGCTCTCTCACTAAGTCACTCTTTTGGGGTGAGGAGTGGGTTGGGAAATCACCTCACCACACACACAGCCTGCCAAAGTAACACCACATCATTCAATCATGCCTGCCCAACAAATATGGGTTTTATTGGTTTTAGTTTCTTCTATGTAAGACCAAGACAAGAGCAGCATCAAACATTAAATAAATGCTGTGAAACAATGTAACTCATCAATCTTCCCCAAAGTGAAGTTCAGTCATCAAGATCACGTAAACCACTGCAGAATATAAGCACATTACTGTCTAGAAAACCAAATTACTTCAGCTCAACATGATCTCTGGTCAATAACAAAGTTCCCTGAGCTTAACTCAGAAAGCTAACAAACCAAACACTAGCAAGTGGGCAGCTGACTACTTGAATTGAATTGACTAATTTGCAGCCACAAACGAAACAGAATACATGAGGAGGTTGAAATGAAGCTTCCATGAATCTAACTATAGAATGAATTGTTAAAGAAGTAAAAGTGGGGTGACAAGTGAGACCTGCTTCAAGGAGATTGGGAATGTCAACTTGCTGGATAGTTGGGGAGATTTGACAATTTCTTTCATGATTTGTCTCCAACTCCGGCAAACACTGGCACAGGCAACGACGTGTTTTCGGGCGGGCCAGGTATCTTCAGAGGCCTCTATCCTCATGAGAACATCCCTCAAGAGCTCTGGAGGCATGTTAGCCCAACAACTCTGTTTCAATCCATCAAGCACCACCAAACTATTATCCTGAGCAATAACATCACCACGGTATGACGACTGTGACCTGGATCTCATGCCATACCCAAACTTGACCTCAAATCCCTTCCTATCCAGGATCATACTCCTAAACGACATCGTCGAACCTTTTTTTTTCTTAAATGTTGTTGGAGGCCATTGCCAATTCCTCAATTCTAGACCCCTCCTACCCTTTTACCAGCTAAAGCTTAAAAACATGGAAAGGTGGAAAATTTGTAGGAAAAAGTTTTCCTTTTGGTGAAAGAAACGAACAACTAATGGTACCCAGAGTGACATATACACATATTACCTTGGATTACGCCGAATTATAAAAAAAAAAAAAAAATAAACAACAAAAAATTACAATAAAAAAATATAATTAACTAAACAAACCGGGAAGTTGAAGCAAAAGTGCATCCCCTTCCCCTCCCTCCCCACCTTCCCCTCTGAACCATGGAAAATCCAGAATTGAATTGAGGTAGAACGAACCCTTGCAATGAGAGAGAGAGAGTAAAGAAGTAAGGATAGTGAGTAGTGAGTAGTGAGTAGTGAGTGAGTAGCGAGGAATGGGAGAGGGTGGGGGTCCGGGCTGGTTGTGGTTGGGACCAAAAAACAACGGCCTTATCCAATAGCAATTGTCCAACATATTACATATGGTTTGGGTTTGGTGCCAATCATCTACTGCACTTTGTTTCTTCGGCTCATGTGTCACACACGAACAAATGACAATTCACATTTCACATTCACAAGGAACTACACTTTTTTTAAATTATATATATATATACGAAACATCAATGACATTTATATTTATTTTCATCATTTCACATTCACAAGGAATAAAATCACTTTTTTTTAAATAATATATATATATATATATAACCGATATATATATATTATATCCTTACGTGTTATAATTAAAAATGTCTTGATTCTGTCCACGGATATTAACTTCCTTCCTTTGTAAAATTTCAATTTATTATGAGTTCTAGCTGAGTCCTGTTTTATGCTGATCTTGAAATGAAATATTTTTTTCTCTCCTTAATTTTTATAATACCAAAAATAAAATCTTAAAATTTACTTATTTTAATATATTTGACTCTTGTTTTGTACAATAAAAGTGAATTTTTTTCACATGTTTTTCACTGCCTATAAAGAAAAAAAAATCTAACTTTTCAATAATGATGTGTACTAAATAGATGGTTAGACTTATCTAATCACTATGTTAACTTATAATAAAGTTTTATAAATTTTTTGAACGAGTACCTTAAGAACACTTATTAAGAAAGTCAAAGTAAAAAATTTTTAATGAAAAAGTATAATATTTTCAATTTCTAATATATGATTTTCTTTAAAAACTTTTTACTTTAGTTTTCTTAATAAATGTCCTTAAGACACTTATTAAAAAAACACATACTTACCTCTAACTTAGCACATTGGTAACCATAACTAACCTAACACACCTCTATTCGACAACTCCCACAAAGTGTGGCTTAAGTGATATATAAATTTAAACTTAATAATTAAGGAAGTTTTACAATATCAATTATTTGAGTTTGCAAGAAAATACTTACGTGGAGATAATTTTAGTGCCTAAGTAAGAATTAGTCTCACATCACATCCAAAGAGAGTGGAAAAACCTTTTGTTCAGAATTGGAATCTAAAAGTTAACTAAGAAGGTAAGAAATAGTAGATATCTCCATGACACAACAGCAACAGCAATGGAGCGATGGGGTGAGTACTTACAAAAGAAAAGGCACTCTAACTCCTAAGTTAGTATGTGCCCAGGGAGGTTAGTATGTCTAATTGGGAGTTAGGTCATACATTTTTCACTATTGCTAAGTGTATGTATATGAGCGTTTAAAAGTGTAAAGAATCTAAACATTCAGGACATATTGAATGTTATTACATGAAATTGCATAAAACTATTATTCTTTATGATTAATCCCATATTTATACAGGATATGATGAATATTTCTTTATATTGAGGGAGTTACGCGTAGTATATAAGTTGCTTCATGCGCGTAGTAACGTCTGAGAGTCAACCTGGAGGGTCGAGTTACTCCAGATCTATGGACTCATAATCCAGTCCAAAACAGTTACCCCCCAACTTGTCGCTTAAATGAGACAGCTAAGTGTCAATATACGAGTTCAACTGGAGCACATGACGCAAGATTGACAAAGGGATCCGAGTTATAGTGTCACCATTGGATCTCGCGATGTTTTTTCCTAAAGGGCCGAGATTCGTAATGTATTATAATAAGCTCTCGAGGTCAATGAGTAAAGTTGGGATCCGTGATGGATCACTTTGTTTAAGTCATCTTACTGTTGTCTGGGGTAGGCAACTAGTTGCCCCCTTGTGCAGTTTGCGGGGTCCGTATTTAATGTACTTTGATTTTGGACCAAGATCTGTTATATAGAGGTATCTCGTTGAGGGTCTGTGATCCGAGTTTGAAAATTCTCAAACGTCACGCATAGTTTGTTTTGAACATTCCATATATTGTCCTTTCTAAGTTGTTTTTCTTTTATCGAGATGAGTCTAATGCTCGATCTTGGTGGCAAGACTTCAACTTGTTGAAGCATTTAAGGGTTCACATCCCTGTTGGGGTTCATGGTCCAATATTCGTAAGTCAACACCCAACACATTCCTCCATAGTCTCTCTGTTGACTGTTCCTTGAAGGAAAGTTGAAACTTTATTACTCTGAGAAAACTAACGTCCTGTCGATTTGTAGTAGTTTGCGCATACTTGGGAACCATTGCTTGATATTTATTGGGAATTAAAATCGATTTAATATGGTGACAATTTTCTGCTCTATTTCGTAGCTGCTCATTATTTCTGCATCCAATCACAGGAGAGGAACAATTAAACGTGACTTTTAATATGCAATCGGTTACCTTTTTGGGAGCTAATCAGCGTGCATTATTCCTTTTATAAATAGGGAATGTTTGTAGTGGAGTTATCACTCAATCCTTCCGTCCTTCCTTTTGTTTTCCAGAGGGTGGTCTCTTTATGCTTTTCATGAGTATGTTGAAGGTCATGTCCTTTTCTAGAATCATCTTATATTTCTTTCCCAAATTTTTAAAGGTGTTCCATTTCTTTTTGCATATTCTTTTGGCGAAGATTTTTCTTTCCAGGCGTAATGGCTTAGTGAAAGCTAAGTAACTACTTTACATGGCTTGGTCAACACGTCTCCGGGTAGCAGAAGTATTTATTTCCCAGTGTATGCAAAAAAAGCCTACTCTTACTGGGAAAGCTCGTGGCTTCTGTTGTGGGGTTCCACCGTTCTCCCTTCTTTACTCTCCTGGCTGTCATTAAAGGTGCTCACCATGCCTTGGGTGTGCATAAGTGTTTTGGAGTCGTGGGACTATGAAGCCTTCTCCTCATGTTGATCAAGAGGGAATAGATGAGTGTGTGCATCTCGAGGAACCGTTGAGGTAATCTTGGTCAGTGCTTGATCATCATCATCATCCTATACCTCTTTGGTTTCTTTCAAGTGGGCACCCTTGCTCGAGAATAGCTTATAGGTCCTTCTTGTAAAGTAGATGGTATTTGGAATATGAATAATAATAAATTTATTTTTTTGGATATTTTGTTTTTCTTTGCCTTGCTCGATCTTGGTGGCTATATTACATAATTGTTATTGTAATTATTAGATGGGTTCAATGTTAGATCTCAGTATTCACTTTGTGAGCGATTAGCTATTGAGACGAGTCTGACGCTTGATCTCGATCTTTGTTTGTTTGACAAACGTTCATTTGCCTAACCGAGATGAGTCCAAAGCTCTATCTCGATGGTTAGATTCGATGTTTAATGAACACTTGTGTCCCGATCGAGATGAGTTTAAAGCCAGATTTTGATGGTCAGATTCGTTTAAGAATGGTTGGGGTGACACGATAGCCTTGTGGTGTGGGGTTCACTATCCCGGGCTACGATTAGTTATGCTTAACTACTATAAACCTGGTTGGTTTATGGGTCAATGTGAGACCATAAGGGTACGTGTGAAGACCATTGAATACACTCATTGACCTCAGTTGATGGTCAAATGGATTTTCTTGTCTGGGCGTCATGTATATATATAAGAATAGTTTATCCTTTTCAGACCTCGCCAAGGTATGGTAACCTTGTGGGTTGTGTCAGGACAAAGTACTCGTGGACTCGAAGTCACGGTCGAAATACTAGCTTAGATGATGTCGGGTCAAAGTATTGGGCAACAAAGTCACTATCGAGGTATTGGCTTAGATGATACAACAATTAGGAAAAATAACTAATTTATTAATATCTGAAGGTGTTTCTTACGTGATCCCTAAGTAATAACCTAACACAGTTCTTAACTATAATACTTTCTCAGCTTGTCTGTATTCTAGAAGTTCTTGATTATCTTGCCAGAGAGAGTTTCCAGGGTATAAACGAGTATTGGTTTTGGACATAATTATGTACAGCCCTTCCCAGTTATGAGCTAATTTCCTGTCTCTTGCATTCTTCCCTCCGATGTCTGCCCTGCGCAGGACGAAGTTGTTGGGGTTAAACCGATGTGGGATCACTTTGGAGTTGTACCATGCGGCTATCTTTTACTTTAGGGTTGCTTCTTAGACGTGGGTAATTTGGCCCTATTCTTCAAGCAGATCAAGTTCATGGCACAATTCTCAACTATAATAGTTTCTCACTATCCAAGTTCATGGCTTTTAACCATGTGGTCGAGGGTTCAATTCTTACAGAAGGTACAATGTTTAGAACTGGATTATGAGTAGGGGTGGAAACATGTCAGCTTTACCTTAAACAAACCTGACTTGTATCATAATTATAAAGTTTAAGTCTGACTTATGAACCTGTAATAGGCTAATTTTTAAGGTCTAGTCTGACCTTTTTAAAATTCTGGTCTGACCTGAAAATTTTTTTAAATGTCTATTTTGCAATGATGTCTTTTAATAGACTAACAGACATACTTTTAAATATGTCAATATGCCTTTATATTGGCTAATAAACATACTTTTAAATAAGTCAACATTCTTTTACATACGTTAATAGACCTAAGTCTTGAAATAAACTAACGGACCTACTTAAGACCAATAGGTATTTGTTATAATTTAATACTCGTCTTCTAATTTTATAGATGCTCACCACTTTCTTACTTTAGTTTTTGGTCGATGTGAGACTTAAAGATATATCAAGTCACAAAATTATTAGAGGCATATATCTCCAAGTCCCACATCAACTAAAGATCAGAGTAAGAAAGTAGTGACCATCTATAAAAGTAGGAGGTGAATGTTAACTTATTATTTTCATTCTAATAAATATATTATATTAAATATATTAATAAATATGTTATTTCTATTTTAACTTACTAACTTAAGTTTTAGTTATTGATTTTTATTAAAATTTAATTAAAAATATATATTAATATATTATAATAAATTAATAATTATAATATATAACTATTATAATAATATATATTATATTATATATAGTTAAACAGGTTAAGTCAGCTTACCAAGTTTAAAAGACCTATTAGATGACTTGAGACTTGACATTTTTAATTAAATAAGCTTTTAAAAAAGTATTGGCCTAACTTGTTTAATTAACAAGTCAGGTCAAACCAGGCCTTAGGTAGGCCAGGCCATAGGCCCCTGACGGGCAGTTTGACTTATTTTTACCCATAATTCTGAAGGTTACCTGAGAAGGTAATAAATGGTGGATTCCTCCATAGCGCAGTAACAACAGTAATGGAGCGAGGAGGTGGATACTTACAAAAGACACTCCGATGCTCAAGTCAGTATGTGTACAAGGAGGATAGTGTGTCTAATTAGGAATTAGGTCATACATCTTTCACCATATTGATGTATATATATGATCATTTAAAAGTATGAAAAATCTGAGCATTCAGTGCGTATTAAATGTTATTACTTAGAATTACGAAAAATCATTATTCCTTATGATTAATCTCCTATTTATGTGAGGTATGATGAATATTTCTTTCTGTTAAGGGAGTTACATCTAGAATATAGATTACTTCGTACGCGCAGTAACATCTGGGTGTTAGTCTAACAGGTCGAGTTGTTCTAAATTTATGAACTTATAACCTAGTCCAGAACACATTTCATAAAAAAATTAAAATTTATTTTTGATCCTTATATATGACAATAATTTTTAATTTAATTCTTATAAAAAAATTAATTTATTCCCTACATGTACAATTATTTTTAAATATTATTATTGTCATCGGTTATTGTTATAACACCATGAGATTAACATAAAGTTATTATGAAATATAAGAACTAAATTGAAAAAAACTATTTTGTATAAGAACACAAAATATATATTTAACCTATAGGTTTGGTTCTTATATATGATACTCATTTTCAATTTATTTCATACACTTCCTCTTTTATGACTCCAACATATAGTGTTATATTTTTTAATAAAATACTTTTTGAAAAAATAAAATTTCTGTATGCGAAATTTTAATACTCACCTCATACAGTTTACAAATGGCCCGTTTAAGAATGTATTAATATAAAATAATAAAATACAAATGTACTAGTAAAATTAGAATGAAATTTACTTAGGGTTAAACTTGATTAGAGCATTGTCGAAACAGGGAGCTCTTGGTGCCGAGACCTTGCATGTCTTTGACGAGCCTCTCACGGGGGTCGTTTTATCGTGGACCCTTTAAATTAGAGTTCATGGATGGACCTTGTCATTATAACCGTTGAATATGATGAAAAACAAATCAACGGATCAAAAATAACACAGTTCACCTGGTCAACCGATTTCCTTACTATTAAAACACAAAGCCCTGTGAAAATAGTATTTACAACATGTAAATTGAATTTTGAAACTCATTTCGTATGATATCGGCACCTTCTCTTTGGCGGTGATTCTTTATAAGTTTTAATATTTATTTTTCAATTGTCATTATATGAAAAAAATATTATACAAATTGATATAATAACAAATAAAAATTGCTTTATGAGAGGAAAAAAAATGCGTCATAGTTTTTATTTCTTCCTAATACGTATAAAAGAAGAAGTAATACAAAAAATAATTTTTTGGAATCTTGAAGAGAACAGGAGGAAGAGTAGCTTATATTTGGCTAAAATGAATATTTGTTTTATTTTGGTTGAAATTATTTTAAGTTGAGAAGTCACCGTCTAGGCCATTTTAGAACCCAGCTTGCTTCTTCTGGGATGGTCATCTTGCTACTTGCATTTGAGGGCGTCTTGTTTAGGAACGAATTGTGCAGAGACGGACAGGAAAGAAGATCAAACTTGATGCCTTTATGGATTTGTCATGGCAATGGATGAAACGGGAACTTGGGTTCGTAGTCCGACTATCGAGGAGAGATTTTACTTCTGAATCTGCTATAAATTATTTCACTTCAAAATAGGAGAAATTGAGAAATTGATCTCAAAAATCAAATACTTAAAAAAAAAATCAGTAATAAAATATATTGCCCTTTCTGCAAAATTTAAAAACCTATAGTCTAAGTTTGACGCATTACAATAAAACAACCTAAATGGTATTTCATAAATATTCATCTCTAAAATTAACTCTAGGATGAATCAGTGATATAAACAAAGCCTCTTTGAAATTACTTAAAATTATTCTACTATATAGGTCGTAAAAAGAAATTTCTCATAAATAGTCCGCAGAAAAAGAAGAGAACTATAACTAGAAAATAGTGAGGAGAAAAAAAAAACTTGAAACAAATCGGGATATCAGATATGTGGCAGATTAAGTGTTGAGGAACATAAAGATGTTATGGGAGAGGTCTAGTTGAGGTGTGTTAAATGATGGATTCCAATGTGTAAATATATATATTATAATAATTTTTATGTAAAATCTAAAAAACTTATTAACAGAGGTAAAGTCGTTCATAATTGAACCTTTGACTGAAGGGATCAGCATAAACGCACCCCTCCCACAGAGCTTGGTCCTTTGTTCATTTGTTGCTTGCAGATGCCATGGGCACTGTTTTTATTCGTAGTTAGTTTTGTTTGGCTTTCAGTTGTACCAAAAAAAAAACTTGATTAGAGCCACTTGTTTTAACTGATTTATTATGAATACTAAGTCTTTTTTTTTTTTGGTGTTTTAAGAAAACTAAAAGTCTAATGTTTTAATTACATAGAAATAAAGTTGGGTTCCACCGTGATTGACTATTTACTCCCCTAATTATAATTATTTCAATGAATGGCATATTGACTATGTTTATAACGCATTTGAAGAAAAAAGTAAAACTATGTTCATAAATATGGATTCCAATGCATTCTTATAATAATTCAACTTTTATATATATATATATATATATATATATATATATATATATATATATATATATATATATCTCCACACTTTTATGTGAAAGTGAACAACTTCTCCACATTTTACTTTAGATAAAAAGACCATAATCCTTCTTTATAAAATAATTAATCTTTAGGGTATTTTAGTAACTTATGATCATCAACTTTAATGAAGAAAGAGAATAACAAACCCTATCATTAATAAGGAGATAAAATAGACAAATATAAGTTTATTGAATATTTTAATAATAAGAAATAATTTGACTTTTTTTATTAAATATAAAAATAAAAAATATAAAAAATTACAAATTTAATTATTTTATAAAATAAAAATTACTTATACATAAAAAGTTTGTAAGATAATTTTTTTGTATATAAATTTATATAATATATTTCAATGATGAATATGGTATTTTTTAGGAGTTTTCTATATTAAGTATATTATATTCATATTATTTTTTAAATTAAGTATATTATTATATTTTAAGATTATGTATAGTAATTCATATTATTTTTTTAAATAAAGAAGTATTATATGTTACAATTATAATTATATAAATAGCATTATAATTTTAATAATATAAATAAATGTATAATACGTTGGATTAAGAACTTTTTTGTATGTTTAAGATATAATAATTGAATCAAAATACTAAAAATTACAATTTATAATGATCATTAGATTCATAATTTTTAATTATATAATTTCTAAATTGATAATTAAAGTCAATTCCATTAAAAAATTAATAAGACTCAATAATAAAAAAATTTCTCATCATTAAATTTATATTTATTTATTTTCTCTCTTTATTAATGTTAAGATTTATTATTCTCTCTTTTTTTAAAATTAAAATTGATAATTTTAAATTATTAAAATATTTTATTTTATGAAGAAGAATTGAGGGTATCTTTGTTCAAAAGTAAATCACTACATTAGCAATCCCCAAGAGAGAGAGAGAGAGAGAATGTATGTAATTGTATACGCGTGAGTACGTATAAGGGGGAGGCACAGCCCCCCCGGCTTCAATTGTCAAAAAATTATTTTGATATATATGTGATGGCGTTATCAAATTATGAAATTGGGGCATAGGGAAGGGATGAGTGCCAAGACAGGGAAACAAAATGATGGAATCCATTGTGGATTTGATAAGCACATGACATGATGTGTTGTGATTATGAGACTGTAAAAAAAGGAGAAAAGAAGATTGTTAGTTATGCATGAATGGGGAGTAGTGGTTTGTTTGGTATTCCTGGCAAAAAAGAAAGACAAGAAGAATAGCTACTAGCTTAGTTGTGAGGAGTGGAGCGTTGACGAAAAGGCCATTCCAGTGTAATTGTGGGTTGCCCTACCTACCTTTCTCACGAAGGAAACGCCTTATAATATTAGTTTATTAGTGAGAGCATTGGCCAGTGACCGTCTGGTGAGGGAGAGAAATTTGTATAAATTAAAAACATCTAATTAAATAAGTGTATTAGATTAATTGATATTTAATATTTTTATAAAATTTTATATAACATAACGTACTTGACTTGAATGATTTAAATTTATAAAAAAAATTTATGCAGTGGAACTGTGGAAGAGTTAGCAAGATCCCACAACAAGTCAATGTCATCATCCATGAATCAATGGCCTGCACTGCATGCCAACGCTCCTGATGCCACGACGATCACTGTAAATACCATTCTCATTCTCCCTCCTTCAACGTCATGCCCTCCCTTTTTTTTAGACTATTATTATAAAATACCATCTCTTCTCCTTCGCGCTCTTTCTTACAAGTTTCAACTTTCCCTTTTAACTTTCTCTCTCTCTCTCTCTCTCTCTTTCTGTTTTGGTTTGGTCGTTGCCAACAAACAACTACTAGTTACGATGCCCAAGGAGTTATAGTTCTACTGTTACTTGCGTTTGTGTCTAACTTTTCTTATAACCAAACAGTGGAAGGGAAGCTTATAAACCACATAAGGAAGGACAAGTAGAAGAAGAATTATTATAGCTATTTTGTTTTTGGTCTAAAAGTTGCACTTAAACTGATTGAAAGTCTTCCGGAAATTTCTCCTGAACACTTTCCCAACAATTGATTACAATACAAATTCCTTTCGGTAAAAGTTTTAGTAAAATTTTCTACTGTTTTCTGCGATTCATTTCTTTAATGTCATTATTTTCTTCCTTAAGGTAGTGCACTTTACTGCCTAAAATTTCTCTTTTGTTATTTTTCTTTATTTTCCATTTAAACGATCTATTTTTTAATGACCAAGTGATTCCTTGTGTTGGTGGCAGAGAATAAGGTGTTATCATGGTTTTCAATTCCAGCTCTATTGTCGTGAGATTGGGGTTATCTTCACCCCCTGATATTGCTGCTGTGGATTCCACTACTCTATATGTGCTTCTCCTTTGTGCTTGTGTTGTCATTGGCCATCTTCTGAAAAAGAGTAAATGGATGACTGAGTCAGTCGTTGCCCTCATCATTGTGAGTATCTTCCATCCACTGGCTACTAAATGAAAACCATGAACAATTTTCCTTTTGTGATAAAAAAATCCCTTTACTCTACACAATCTTCTCATACTTTTACTGTCGCTGAGAAACAAACTTTTATTGTGGGTTTTGTCTCAAAATGGGAATGTATAATATTTGAAATAATGCTACTCACACGTACTTATACACATACTACTTCACGTGTACATAGTTTTTATCATCTAATTACTGTGAGGCCCACTTAGTTTTCTGCACACCCACACGTGGATTCTGCAGGTGATGTGCTTCGTGCTAGTGTGCACCAAGCATTATTCATAATATTTTATGGATGGTTCTGCTCTGCTCTTTGTTTTCAGGGCCTTGTTACTGGAATCATATTTCTACTGACAACTGGGGGGAGAAGTTCACGCATCTTAGTATTCAATGAAGAAATTTTCTTTATATATCTTCTTCCACCCATCATATTTAATGCAGGGTAAGTTTGGTTTTGTACAATGTCTTCACATCTTCTTACATTTTCAATTTTTCATTATGCTGTTGTAAATATTGATTAAACAGTGTGAGTTATGCTCTACTTTATAGAAGGTTCAGAACTAGTGGTTAGGACCATGCACTTATTTGTGATATATCCATGTCAGTTTCTTCACATAATTGTGACTTTGGCGCTACAAATTATGCATATATTCTTTAACCTCATATCGCTAAGTAAATTGGGGCATGCCATGATCTTTTTGGTAACATGCTGCTTTTAAGATCAGCTAGCACTTTCAGTTCATCTTCAGTAAACTTGGCTAGTGTGGTTGCTGAGGTACTATGACTAATAATTTTGTTTGTTATTGAGAATGAGAAGTTAATTGTTAGAGAAAGAGGCAAAGAGCTGAGGGTTGACAAGATATAATAGGTAACTACATAATGGGAGAAAGTTGCAGAAATTTCTAAAGAATGATATAGAAATAGGAAGTGATCAAGTGATGCAATGCACAGACAATTTTGATTTATTCCTCTTCCTGTCTCCCTCCCTTTCTCTCTTTCACTTTAATGATAATCTTTCAAAACTTTTATATTAAATTATTTAATTTTTTTTATAGTTTCAAAAAAATAATTCAATTATGTCAGTGATTCCTTATTTATTCTTTCATTACTATTGTTTGTCAATGAATATATGAAATGATAAATTTCAATAGATATCGATATAGTGAATGAAGTAAACTACCAAATACTTATGTTGTTAACTTTCAAGTGTCTAGTTCTATTTCTTTATATGGACGGATGCATTCATTTCCATTTCTCAATGCTTCAATTGCAATTAAAGATGCACAAATTTGCTTTTTTTTTTTTTTATGTTTTTGTCAATTATACTAATCTTCTTACTGTTACTTGTGAATGCCTTAGATAAACAGGAAAAATGTCAACTGTTTTTTTTTATATTTTTTCCCCTCTCCTAAGTTTTCATTTCTGTTATGTTTTTACCAGGTTCCAGGTGAAAAAGAAGCAATTTTTTCGGAACTTTTTGGCAATTATTTTGTATGGTGTACTTGGGAGTCTGATTTCATTTATCATTGTATCACTGGGTATGTTCAGACCTTATTTATATGAACACTGAACACCTTGGATATGGTATGAAAGTAATCCATGCATCAATATTTTCTCCTAAACTTTTCAAAAGGGTGTTTTCTGTTAGATGAATTGACTGCTGCACATTAATAATGTTGAATTCATTTATTGTGTATTTTAAGTTAAAATGAGAAGGTTATTTATATCAGGGAATGGTTCTCCCTATCTCACAAGTTCAACAAGAACAGCAGCATTTCATTTTAGGTTTATCCTAAGAAATTAATGGCCCAGCTACCCGGTGAAAGAAGGTTTTCCTTTCTAGCTCATGATAGTTTGAAAAATCTAAACAGCAGTGTGTCAAGGATCTCTTGGTAACCAAATTCTATGTCAGTTTTGCAGGTCAATGGTTCTGCTTTGTTTTTAAACCATAATGTTTACATTTTTCTTTTCCCTGAATCCAAATGGAAATTTTTTTAATACAAATCTCGTATGCATTGATGCCAAGTTGCCAACTTTGACATAAAATGTACTAAGAAAAGTTGAATCTCTTTCTGTCCAACCTTTTAGGTCAACTTCAGTATGAAAACCTTTGTGTCATTGCTTATGGGCCAATTGGGCTTATTATATTTGGGCAGTCTATATTTTGTACTTTATCATGGTTGTAACTTTTTATAGCATTATGATTCAGGTTCATTACAGTTGTTCAAAAAATTGGACATCGGTTTACTGGACTTGGGAGACTATTTTGGTAATTTCTTACCTTATAAATTTCTATAGCATGGCTTACATATGATATTGTTGTGATTCTCAATGGAAGCCTGTAGATGAAGCAGTAGAAGGCACATTTTGATTATGAAGTGAAATCATCTTTGCTAATGATTCTATAATACTAAGCCAATAAGCCTCAACAAGAATTGTTATAAAACTAGTCAAATCAAGGAGCCATCAAGTTTTTGTGCTTTTTTGTTCTCTAGTTGTGTGTGTGTGTCTGCCTGCATGCATATGTTTACCGTTTTTGCTTTCTTGAAGAATATCTAGCCTGTATTTCATGCTATATACTTTTCCCATGATTTCTCTTTTTTATCCTTACACAAATCGGGTATCCAGATAGATATTATTCATATTGCTTGATTTTGTTGAGGTCAACAGCTATTTGTTCTCCCTCATAAAAGTGATATATTCAGTTAAAGCTAAAAAAGGTGTATTGTGGTATAAAAGGGTAAGAGTTGGTTATTGTTTAATATTATATTCCTGTCTGCTTAACTGTTTATTCTCTATCCGTAGCACTTGGAGCAGTATTTTCAGCTACAGATTCTGTCTGCACATTACAGGTATGAGTGTTAAGAAAGAGAGATTTTGTTATAAAATAGGCGGAGAGCAGTTGGTTAGTTTCATTCTTATGTTGCAGGTTCTTAATCAGGAAGAGACACCTCTCCTATACAGTCTAGTTTTTGGTGAAGGTGTGGTCAATGATGCCACATCTGTGGTTCTTTTTAACGCAATCCAGAGATTTGACCTCTCACACATCACCCCAGCCAATATCATGCAGTTCGTCGGCAATTTTTTTTATTTATTCCTGACAAGCACTTTGCTGGGAGTAGCTGTATGTTATTCTCTGCCTTTTCATCTTGTCTTTTCTATCCCCTGCATGTTTGTTTGCTCATAATCCATATATACTCATCATATTGGCTTTGTCATGTCTGTATCACATTAATTGTATTCCAAAATTTAAGGATATGATATCTGAATCACTATTCAAATGCTATTATCCATATTACTTCATTCTTCTTCCATTCCCTATTGGCATTCTTAAGTTGCTAACTGCACCCATCCTTGCATGAGATTGCTGGAATAAGTGCACTCTAGCTTTTCTAATGGACGATACATGTAAGTATGAATTAGGTGTGATTGACTAATACTGAGAGGCGAGAGCAGAGGATGAGTGGCACTTTTATGTCTTTTTGTGTTAGCACATGCTTGCATGTGATGTTCTGTAACTTTTTTTAAGAAACGTTTGCAGTTTGCATCATTCTATTTCACTATATCTCTTGTTTCTGATTTTCAGGTTGGCTTGCTTAGTGCTTACATTATAAAGAAGTTGTATTTTGGCAGGTACTTGGAGGCTAGATCTCTCTGTCTCCCCCTTTACCAAGTTATTTCTATTGTATTCTGGTTCTAGTAACTGTCCTTTTCTGTGCCTACTCATTAATCTCATCAGTGTTATATAGTACTCCAAGTGAGGGCTTTATGATTGATATAATAAGTATTTCATTGGGGAGGCGTTTTAGGTGAATTATGAGTATCTGTTGTGGATTCACAGATCACAGCATCCTTATTTTCTTCTTTTTGATGATTTGATTTGATAGTTAATGAATTTTACTTCATAACTAACAAATAAATTTATTGATTCATCTCCAATGAATATAAATGGCATGTATGTAATGCCTTAAATCAATCCTCTCCTCACGTGTAGACTAGTGGGCCTTCTCCTAAACCTGCTTGATGCCTAATGCCTTGTTAACTCATCTCTAGTGAATGCCACAAAATGTTTACTCCTGCGTAATTTGCATCTCTGCTTTAGAAACCGTGATATATTCTGATTTGTATATATTGGTCTTTTAATTTGAATTAGGTCCGTACGTGGTACAATTAACATAGAGTTGTGGTATTGTATCTGGTATAATATCCTTTTGTTGCTGGAATGGAAATTGAACTTAGTTTCTTATGGTTGGTATCAGGCATTCCACTGACAGAGAAATTGCTCTTATGATCCTGATGGCTTACTTTTCTTATATGTTGGCTGAAGTAAGTGTTCTAAAGCTAAATATCTCTTGAATGTTTGTTTAGATCTTATAAATTTATTTACTATCATACAGCCTCATATTCTAACTAAATGTTGGCAACTTCATCTTCCAGCTTCTTAATTTAAGTGGGATCCTTACTGTGTTCTTTTGTGGGATTGTCATGTCGCACTACACCTGGCATAATGTCACTGAAAATTCTAGAATCACAAGCAGGTATGATAGAAGCTATGATGCATTTCATTTAGTTTTCCTAAATGCTAATAAAGTTGTGATGTTATCATCTTTCTAATGTTGTTTATCTAAATCTATAGGCATGCTTTTGCAACTTTCTCTTTAATCTCCGAGATTTTCATCTTCTTGTATGTTGGTATGGATGCCTTGGATATTGAGAAGTGGAAATTTGCCAGCAACAGGTATTGATTAGAGACATTCACCAATCTTAAGTTTAATTTTTCACGATATTTCAAGGTTGCTCTCGGACCTTGTATTGTAAGTTTTTCCAGTATTGAATTTTATCATACAAAACTTTTATATACTTCAGTGTTGCATGTTGCAAGCAACGTTGTAAATTTGACATATGTTCCATCCAGTCCATGGACATTACTTGGGGCATGTGCAATACTGCTTTGCTTGGTTCTGCTTGGAAGGGCAGCTTTTGTGTTCCCCCTATCATTTATTGCCAATTTATTCAGGAAGTCTAAGAATGACAAGATTGCATTTAGGCAGCAGGTAAGTGCTTTGAGGTTGTACTGAGTATTTTATCATCTTGACCTACTACAAGTCTAAATCAGTTTTGCAAGTTCAAACAGGTTGTAATATGGTGGGCTGGGCTCATGCGAGGTGCTGTATCCATTGCACTTGCATATGATAAGGTATAAGGATGAGTTGTATGTGGCTGGCTATATTACATAGAAGTGCAAGGTTAAATCTTTCTGTATTTTTCACACATTTGAGTTGGGAGGGTGTCATTATGTGTAAAAGTTTGTATGGTTTTTGTATATTCAGTTTACTAGATCAGGGCATACCCAACTGCAAGGGAATGCTATCATGATCACCAGCACCATCACAGTTGTTCTCTTAACTAATGTGGTAAGAATCCTTTGTTTAATAAAATTTGGACCACTTTCTACTCCAGTAGCATTCCATACCATGAACTTTGGTAATTTGGTTGCATGTTTATTTAGAAGATGTCTCTTTGGTTTAGAAAATATCCCATCAGCCTTACAGATAATATTGAGAAGGACCCAACTGAGACATTCTTAAGTCATTTGCCCATCATGAATACAGGGTACTAGACAACTGAGCCACTCATCAGTTTGCTTCTTCAATAGAAAACAAATTATCAATCAGGAAGTTAATTTTTTAGTTAACCTTAGAAATTATGCAAACCTGGATTTACACAAGCATATTGCATGAAGATGGAGCATGAAATTATGGACTAAACCTGTAGCTCAATACTTTTATTGATGAATGCAGGTGGGTGGATTACTGACCAAGCCTCTAATAAGGTTCTTGCTGGATCCCCATAGGCATGTAGGCAGCTCAATGTCATCTGACTTTTTTTCTACTAAGACTCTCCCTCTTCTCTCTAATGGACAAGATTCAGAATCTAACATAGACACTGGCAACCCCCTTGATTCGAGTCAAGTTGTGCATCATAATTGGCGAAAGTTTGATGATACTTTCATGCGCCCTGTATTTGGAGGCAGGGGATTTGTTCCTGTTATTCCTGGTTCACCAACAGAGGCCACTCTACATTAGTAGCTGCAAAAGGAAAATTAATTTAGTATATAAGACTTACACGTGGGGCTACTGTGCCCCGCGTTATATGCAGTACTCATTAGATAGGGAGGAAAAGTTACACTTTTTTGTTTTTTTTGTTTTGGTTTTGTATAGCACAGTAAAAAAAAAAGTGTAAGCTCGTGCCAAAAATTTGAGTTCTTGTATGAAAGTTTTTTTTTTTCTGTTGTGTGAAAGTTATTCTGTGAGAAATGTGTAAATTTTGTCATTTTGAAGTAATTTCTATGCTCTAAGTGTGTTGTGTGCTGTATTAGTTTATTTTATGTTTAGAAACTTATCACAATGCTCGAGACAATTTTTCGGCTGAAAGGCTGTTTCTATATAAAAATTAAGTAAATGTGTGTAAACATCTTTGTTGACCGTCATGGAAGCTTTCCCTAGTAGTATGTATAATCTTTTTTTTTTTAAATTAATTTATATTTTTGTATATAATTGGCGAAGTACTTTATACTCCTATTGTACAAGTCATTTTCTTTGGTTCGTGTTCGTGGAACATGATTTTGGTGTTGGTACCTTGAACCGGTCACCCCCCTCCTGGGAACAAAAGGAAATATAAAAATATGGAAATGGCTTCAATTTCAATACGTCAGGCCAGGAAAAAAATTAAACCGTGAATGAAAAGGAAGTCTCTTGATTTTATTTATTTCATAAACGCTATTATCTCCTATAAGATTATACTATATCTATCTATATTAATTCTTACCAAATTGTCTTAATCCTAGAATCTTTGGTCAATCTTTATTTATCAGTTAACCATATCTAGATTATTCTTATCCAACCCAAAGATAGTAGTACTAGTTGCTTACAAATGAAACATACAAACAAAGGAGATTAAGACAACAAAATTTAGGGTTTAATTTGTGTTAGTATTTATTATTTGTAGGTTATTTATAAGTATTATTGTAAATTCTCATTAAAATTTGTGACTTATCTTAGTCTTAAAATGAAATCTTTATTTTTTAAAAAACTTTTCATTCGCCTAATGTTGAACTTTCCCACCAAAGTTGGTAGCTATGGTTTAGATCTCATTTCTAGTTAAAATTAAGTGTGTATTTGAATTAATTTATTTTATATTTAAAAAAATTATAATAAAAATATTTCTGGATAAATTTTTAAAAACTAAGTGATTATCTTTTCTAAAATAATCATTCCTAAGCATGGACTAAATCCCAAGTTCCAATATGTACGGGCAAAATAAGTAATTGAAAAAAATCTTATATAATTTAATAAGACAACTCTTTTTTTTTTCTTTTCTATACTTTATAGTTAATCAATAAAATATAGGACTTTGCCTTTCTTTTTTTTAAAAAAAAAACTACGCCCCTTATTTTAAGTTCTCATATTAATTTTTCATGATAGTGATCTTAACTTAATTAACAGGGGATGTAAATTCACGCTTACCTTTAGTCATTATATAGATATTTATGCTCAAAGATACTTTTCAAAGGCATTTTTTTATTACGGTCAAATACTATTAAGTCAATTCGTATATATTTTAATTAATTTAATTTTTTAATTTGATTAAAAAAAATTATTTATATCAAAATTAAAAAATTCACAAAAATAAATTTTATAATTTAATCATAAAATATTAAATATAATTAAAATTAAAATATATAATTATATGTTTATTCACACATTACATATCATTTATACCAACTATTAGAGTTTTTCAGAGGTACAATTTTGCTTTGTTTGTTTGTTAGATTTGTTCCAAATAAAATAATCGACTAACCTTTTTTATGAATTACTTAATTTTGCAGTAGTAAAGAAAAAAGAATACATGCATTTGGCCATAAAAGGAAGCAAATTTAATTTTGTGGTGGATGCAAACCGATCCTAAAAGAAATTGACCAATCACACTTTCACCAAACACCATATACATAATTTAGTAGAGAGAGGCATACCAATGGAAGTCTCTGTACGAAATTTCGGATTCCGACCGTTACATTAAAATTTTTGTATAGGCATATGAGCACGCTCCCTCACGTTTCACATCCAAATGAATCCATCGCCCACAGTGACATAGCCATATCCACCTGTTATTGCTTTCTCATATTTATTAGATACGATATCTCATTACTTTGGACAAATTGCCAAACCATATTCTTCTGTAATAACCATTGATTATTATAAAGTTCTGTTATATCTTTACGAAGATTTTCTTACTATTTAATATAAAAATATTAAAATAAAAAGTAAATATACTTAATATGTTGATAACATAAAAATAATTTAATTTTTTTAATAATTAGGAAAATTATTAAAAAAGTATATTAGAAAAATTTAAAATTATTCATTATTACTTTATTTATAAAATTATTCATTATTATACTATTTAAGCATTAATTTACTATTAATCTATAACCAAAAGAAAAATATTAATAACATATTTTTTAAAATATTTTTTTAATATTTATTTTATCATTAATTTATTTTATATACTTAAAAATATTATTAAAAAATACTATTAACACTTTTTTTTAAATTAATAATAAAATAAATATTAAAAAAATTATGTTGCTAACGTTTCTCTAAAAATATCTTATGCATGCTATTTTCATGTTTTGAATTTGGAGGCACTGATGGGGGAATATCAGTTTGTGGCAATTGGGTCAATGACTGAATGATGAAGATTTGAATCTGACTCTGTATGGCAACTAAGCATTATTATTGGCATTTGGCTCGAGGCAGAGGATTGACGCTGTGAATATCAAATTACACGTGTCGCAATTTGATAGGTGGGAGCCTCTGTAATAAGACAAAGAAATTTAAAACCTGAAACAACAGTATTTATGGTCCTACACTTCCCTCGCTGCGCTCTACTTCCTGCACGGTGGCGTTGGTGGAAGCAAAGCACAGAGCGAGCTAGAGAGAGAGAGTCTCAGACTCAGTGAGTAGACTCACTCTGCATCCGCTGGAGAAAACACGAGTTGAACGAGTCACTCTAGCGAGTTGAATTGAACCAGGTGCTTCTCTTTCTTCTACGTGTATCTATCTATATTCATTTGCGTGATGGGCATTGCAAAGTTTGAGTCTTCTGTCCTTTTTGTTCCCGTCGGTGCCCATTCGCGGCGCTTTTATCAACTGGGATAACCTCAAATCATCGAAATCTAGAAAAAGTTCGTGGCTTTCTCTCTCTGAATTTTCTAAATTTTTTTTTAATCCTTTTATGATTTAAAGTTCGTGTTTTTTATTTCCTCTAATCATCTTGATTTTGTTTTGTTTTGTTTTTTATTATGTTCATTTATATGTTTCATTTTAGTTTGAGTTTTTTGAATTTTGAAAGTTTTCTCTCGGAATGGCATTCTTGGAGGACGTTATGTTTGTTTGTGTGTGCTATCTAAGCTGCCTTGTAAATAACGAAGAGACGGTGTGAGTCAGTGTCTGAATCGGTGCATTTGTCCCTTCACGCAAATCTGATATGTTTGGTGCTTTTCATTCTTATCTTATATTCCTATGTCTCCAAGTATTTTTAAAGTTTTGTGACTAGGACGTGTTAGTTATTATCTTAACGATTCTGCAATTTTTGTTTGGGGATTTCTTTGTTCTTTTTTTTTATTTTTGTTGTTTTATTGTTTTTTTTTTTTTTTCATATATAGGCTCTTGGTGTTGGTGATTACCAAGACAATAGTGAGGGAGAAGATGGCTCAAATGATGAAGAATCAACCTTCACACTGGTGGTGGCTTGACAGCCACAGCAACACTAGACGATCCCCATGGCTTCAATCCACTCTCAATGGTATCCACTTTCTTCCTCTTATTAATTTGATATAAGAATTTCTTTTCTTTTACCCTATAGCACTTAATATATTTGTTTACTCTCGAGTCTTGACCTATGGCTAGCGTGCATTTTGAAAATTGATTTTCTTTTTCATATATTTATTTAATTAATGCCATGTAATTTTTGACTAACTCTGCAATTGTATTGTTCGCGTAAATTAGTTACACGGAAAGTTAGGTTGTCTTCGTAGGTTGGCCTTGTTTTCCAAACACATGGAATTTGGGAAATGGGAAATGAATGACATAACTAACAGGCCTCATGGGTGCTGCGTGGCACTGGTTTTCATGGCTAACATGCATTCAATGATGCTTTGATTGCATGAACGTTGATGGTGGGTTACCCTATGTAATAAGGGCTTACTAACATTTGAACGATTCAGGTCCACCAATCATTCGCTGGCCCCTTTGTTATTACTTTCACGGTTTGTCCCATAATTCTTTGTTAGCTTGTTGAGTTTTGGACCCACATGTGTCTCTACCTAGATGAAAAATTATTTGAAAATCACCCCCTTCTCAAAAGAAGGTATGAGGGGTTGAAGAGAGAAAAAAGGAACGTAAGTACTAGTATAGAAAAGTGAAAAGGTTATCGGCCTACGTTATTATATCATGAGTCTTATTTTTCAAGTTCAATTTTCTCTTTCTACCTTTTGGCTTAGTTTGATTATGACAAATATCTGGTATCTAGGCATTTTTGTGAACATATACTACTAGAGTGTAATCATGGCATGTGATTTTATTGTTGAGAGGTAAAAAGAGAAATGAACTAATATGTGTTTGCTTATGGCAGAGCTAAATGAGAAGACAAAGGCAATGTTAAAATTAATTGAAGAAGATGCAGATTCCTTTGCAAAACGTGCAGAGATGTATTACAAGAAGAGACCAGAGCTTGTGAGCATGGTTGAAGATTTCTATAGGACACACCGCTCATTAGCTGAGCGGTATGATCAAGTCAAACCCGACAATGGATTTCGCCTACTGAAGACTGGAGGGTCCCCTTTTGCTTCACCAAAGTATCAATCAGAGAAGTTGTTGAGTTTTGCTGATAATGGATATGATAGCTATTCTGAGAATTGTGATGTAGAGGAGTCTGTGGAATCTGAAGTTGAAGATCCTGAGCAAGAAGAGGAAGAGGATACCAAATTTGATAACTACTGCACAAAAGAGAAGGAAGTTCGGTTTGTGGCTGCAAATGATGAAGTGATGAGGCTGAGGAAAGAAATTGAGAGACTCAGTGAAGAGAACAAGGCTCATAAAAATCAAATCAAGCAGAAAGATACCATTTGTGATGAAGCAATGATGTTGAGGGAAGAAGTAGAAAGACTAAGTAAAGAGAATAGAGCACAGAAGGATCAACTCAAGCAGAAAGATGCCATTTGTGATGAAGCAATGATGTTGAGGGAAGAAGTAGAAAGACTAAGTAAAGAGAATAGAGCACAGAAGGATCAACTCAAGCAGAAAGATGCCATTTGTGATGAAGCAATGATGTTGAGGGAAGAAGTAGAAAGACTAAGTAAAGAGAATAGAGCACAGAAGGATCAACTCAAGCAGAAAGATACCATTTGTGATGAACTAATGATGTTGAAGGAAGAAGTAGGAAGACTCAGAGAAGAGAATAGGGCACAGAAGGGTCGTCTCAAGCAGAAAGATGAAGAGAAAATAGAGGTGATAAGACACCTGAGTTTAGCAATAGATGTGCTGAAGCAGGAGAATGTAAAGATGAGAAGCTTCATTGCTAAGGAGTCTACCAAGAAATGGAAGAACCCATCTGAGTTCAACAAACTCATGGGAGCATTGTCGGGGAAGTTGTTTAATGGGACTACAAGGAATCAAACTAGTGTTGTAGCTCTCTAGATGTGGTTCACCAAGTTAGTAAATAGCGTAATTCTGTAGAACAGGTCTTATAAAGGTGTCTATATAGGGACTTACCCAAGTAGCCTAGAAATCTTATATACAATATGTTTCTTATATACAATATGTTCCTAGTCTGAGAATCCTAGTGTACTTTCTTATATGACTAACTAGTATTTTTACACATGTCCTTCGTTAGTGAGATATGTATATTCCAGTTGTCTCAATTTTTTATTAGTTATAGATTGTAGCCCACCCAATGTGCCCATCTCTCCTTTTCATGCCTCAAATGTTTTCTCCTGTTTCTTAATGCGAAGTGCGCACACAGCAGAGTCATTAAAAGGTTCTTTCTGCTACATCAAAGTGATTTTGTGGTCCTAGGGTAAGGAATCTACAGGTCAATCAATTGCTGAGGCCAATGGTCATACAAGAAGTGGGAGAATGTCCGTGCTTTCACTGAATTCTACATTATACTCGGTGACAGTGTATTTTAAAAGTGACATAAAAGAAATTAAAAAAAAAACAATTTTAATGATAATAGGTAGTAAAATAATAAAGAATATAATATATACTCAAAAATGAAAAAAGAAAAAAATGTAACTTATACTGAAAAATAAAGAGGAAAGCTTAAACACCACGAGTTCTCTATTACATCTCCTGAGTTACTTCTGATCTGAACTGAAATAACCATGAAAAAAATTTATCCTCAACTGTTACCTTCACATTCAAGTTACGCAGAATACCACATAGGCACTAAAAATATTTACTAGTCTTAAAATTTTGTAACATTATTATACTACGGGCACTCAACAGTCAACAATGCCTTGCTTGCACTTCATGTACCTAACATTAATGCTTAGAAAACATGCTTTCAGAACCATAAGCAGAAACAGCAGCATCTACTCACATGCCATGAAGCTGCATTATGCAAATTACCAGTAAGGCCAGATGTAAAATTGAATATAATGGCTGAGATGCACCCTGGGAAACAGGGGCTGAAGCTGGCACAGACACAGATGGTGGAAAAGCCAATACTGATCCTGGATTACCCAAGACATCCGGGTTGGGAGGACTGGGGCTTGAAGGGATTGTGGGTAATGAGGACTCTGATGGAGAGTAAGCAGCTCCACCTGGGGTAGGAAACAGTGGCTCAATATCTGGTGACAGTGTAGGAGGAGAGGCTAGAGGGGCACCTGGTAACACTGTTGGTGCTGCTGAGATGGTGGAAACACGCATATTTTGTTGAAAAGCCAAGGCCAATGAACAATTGCATGCCATTAAGGCCATGACCATTGCCGAGAATAACCAAAACGAAGCCATAAAAGATGGTGAAAATCAATTGCCTTATGATATGAACTCTAATAAATGTGTCTCAAGAGAGAAAAACTGTTCTTGGAGAAACTGAGGAGGTTCATCATTGAAGCACAAAACTTAAAAAAGTCTACAAAAAAGCGGTGGTGGGCTCCCAATTATTTGTGGCAATTGATGATTGGAATCTTTTTCTATCTCACAGCTGCACATTTTATGCTACGAGACAAAGTTGATAAGTATTTGCCTTGTGGAGCACATGAATACAAGGTGTCCCTGGCATAAAAAATAAGCATTAAAAGGGAGATAAACACAGAGAAATTGAGGGGGAACAAATTAAGGATGTAGAAATTCTTTGGCATGAAGTAAACTACGTTTTTTGCTGATTATAATTTCCCTCTCCATCTTCAAATCATGCAAGCCAATTTATTTCACTTGAGTGAAATATAGATAAAGAATGCTTTATTTACACATAATGAAATCATTAGAAAATTGGAATTCAACTTTGAACCTTGAATATTAAGTTATTAAGTTGGTTTTCATTATATCAAGTTTGTGTTCCTTCTAACTTTGGATGGAAATCCAAAAGAAAGAAAAAGGTTTAATGAAACTTTTTGACAATAATTAAAATGAGATTTTTGCTAATAAATTGTTCCAAATAATTTTCTTTTTAATGTAATATGTATTGTTTGTGTGTGTGTATATATATATATATATATATATATATATATATATATATATATATTATATATATATTTGAGGACGATCTTACATCAAGATAAACTTTTTTTTACCTACACTCATTTTTAATCGTTAGATTTACTTTCATCTAATGGTTGAGATTATTTCATTAAAAATAACCATTAGATGAAAGTAGAATCCTCCTCTATATATATATATATATAAAAATAAGGATTTGAACTTTGAAGGTTCAAGAAGAATTGTCATTTCTCTTTCCTTTCTTTAACTCCCAAATAGGAATATATTGGTTTCTTTTTCTTTCTGCTTTAAAATAACTAATAACCGACTAAAAAAAAAATTAGTATGATTCATGCTATTCTTTTCCCTTTTCATTTGGTGTCCTCAACAAGTCAAAGTTACTAGCCAAACTGCATAGCAAAAGTGAGGGGTTAAAAAAATTCAACGTGACTACCAGAGAGAAAAACCGTGCCTGCCCATTGTGATTTGTGCATATGAGTACAAGAATAAATTAATATATATATATAGAAATATATATATAGTAGGCCAAAAAATAGTGAAAGTTTAGAATCTTTGAAGGTTCAATCTTAAGTTACTGTCATTTCTTTTCTTCATTCTTTAACTCCCAAATAGGAATATATTGGTTTCTTTTTCTTTCTGAACTTTAAAATAACTAATAACCGACTATGAAAAAAATAATTAAATGATTCATGCTATTCTTTTTAAATTTTATTTGGTGTATATAAACAAGTCAAAGTTACTAGCCAAACTGCATAGCAAAAGTGAGGGGTTAAAAAAATAATAATTTAACGTGACTACCAGAGAGAAAAAATCGTGCCTGCCTAAAAATTTCATTGTTTTTTTGTTGATAGTGTACAATGAACAAATTAATAGGAGTACGGACAAGTGGTTGTGAGATGGTGCCATTCATATGGGGAAAATAACAGACAGCCCAAACAAACTGCCATCTGAAAGTGTATAGGAATCTTAAGTGTATTGGAATCTTAAGTTACTATTCTTTCTTCATTCTTGCATTCCTTCTTTAATTTGGTGGGCTCTTGGGTCACTTTGCATTATTTGAATTTCTACGTTGTGAACTTTGTCATATTGCAATCATGAATTTATACTATATAAACTATGCTTAATGTATTTAATACCTTTTTAAATTTTCCCTCGAAACAATTTTTATAAATACTTAAATTATTATTTTAATATATATTCAAATAATATAACCAATTATTTTTAAATTTAATTAATTATTAATAATATTTTATATATATTGATAAATAATCAATTTTTTCCTTAAATAATGCGATAATAACATCCTACAAACTCACAAAACAAGTTTTTTAATTTTTATTGTTGAGTTTTGTAATGAGAACATTTTGTATATAAATAAGGTTAATCAGGTAACAGGAACTAATATGGAGATCAATTCAATTCATCTTTATGCATGTAAACAAAAATTTAATTTATAAATCACTTCAACCAACTGCCATCTAGATTGTTCTGTATTTTTATGATTTTCTTTTTTATTAAATGTACAAAGATTATTTTCTAATTTTTAATCATCCAAACATGTTGAGATTGCCGAGTTTCTTCCTGGTCTAAGGCGCCAAATTTCCAAGGTTCTGAAGCCCATTCAAACGTGGGCATTAATAACTTCATGAAATGTTATGACTTTTTCTGACATTAATTGGATCAAGGCTTATAGGAGCAATCCTATGTGCACTATTCCCCTAAAAATACAGAATGCACGTGAAACCTTTTTTCTTTTCCCTCGAAACAATTTTGAATACTCCAAATCTCTTACTTTTACTTATCTTTCATGGAATTAACTTGATACACCAATTGTTATTTTTAACATTTAATAAAAGTAAAATATTACTTATTGCAGTAGTTGATAATGAAGAATCAAGTCTTTTTCCTTCTAATGCGATAATCCACATCCTACAAACTCACAAAACAAGTTTTTGTAATTTTTAGTTTGTAAGTTTTTGTATTAGTTAAGTCATTTAACCTATATAAATAAGGTTAATCAGGTAAATAACTAATATAGAATCAATTCAATTCATCTTTAATGCATTGTAAACATAAAATTTAATTTATAAATCAATTCAAATATCATTTTTTTTAAGTTCCAAACATGAAAATTAATTTTAAAATCAAATCAAGTTATTTCTAATTTTTAATCATCCTAAACACAACTCAGTTGTTGTAGTTTCTTCCTGGTCGGAGCAAAATCAAAATTTCCAAGACATATGAAGCCCATTCAAACTGGGCATTAATAACTTCATGAAATGTTTAGTAAAATTTTACATTAATTGGATCAAGGCTTATAGGAGCAATCCTATGTGCACTATTCCCCTAAAAATACAGAATGCACGTGAAATTTGAGAGATCAAACCTGAAGAGATCTTTCAGGTTTATCGAATAAAGGAGAGTGACAACAAAGAATAAAAACTAAATTAAAAATAAAAAATAAAAAATCATGAACTTACTTTCCTATCCCTTTCCTAAAACACCAAAAATTAAGAGAGGGGAGGGGAGGGGAGGGGATGGGGAGGAAGAAAAGATTATCGCTTCTAGCATGCCCCCAGGGTAGCATATATTCATGTGTTCACATCAAGGTTAGCTGATACCGTTGCTGCACATTTTGCTGCCCAAAAATGTGACCATGTGCTTCAAGTATTGCTGCCATGAGAAATTTCACATTGACATCTCTAGGTGCAAACTTATTATGCCCAGAGTAGTCCATCAAAGCCAATTTCAAAATTTGAAACCGGGCTATCACCAAATTCCTTGTCTACTGTTTGGCCACCTTCTAATGAATCCACATATGGTTTCAAAAGATCAGAAGATCTTTCAGATGGGATACCATAATCTATCAGTATGCAGGATGAAGCAGCAGCAACAGCTTCTCTCTCCAATACAGCAAAATAGCTATCTTCAAATTCAAAACACAGATACCTGTCCTTGCATGCTGATCAAGAGCAAACAAATGGAACAACCCTGAGACATATTGCAAAAGAAAATGAATGCACAACAGATAAAGAATGTTACAACTTACAATCAACGAGGTGTGCAAGGTGATGAATGTTTTTAATTCGAGTTCCATTGAATTTTAAAACCTGCAAAAAAATATAATTTGAGAAACATACATGAAGTAGTGGGAATGTGGGAGTCAATCTCAAAAATGGAAATGACTTGCCTGCAGATTGCTCATATCTTCATAACCTATGTTGACTTCATTTGCTAAGACCTGTCAATCAGAAAGAGAAGCAAAGCAAAATTATGTCACACAAATAAACTAGACTTCTGACTAGAAAATGCTTAATGCTATGACATTGTTGAATAAATTAACAAAATAAGATCAAGTTAAAAAAGTAAATGCTACGTGTGATGCAAAAATTTCAAGAATACAACCAAACATCATTTACATAATTTTTTAAGAAGAAATCCAGCAACCAACCTGCGAAAGGATTACAATCTGTTCCCCTTTAAACCTTGCCAATGAATAACGTGCCTTGGCCAATAATTTTAGCTGACCAAGAAAAAAAAACATAAAACTCAGTCACAAACTAATTGTTTTCAACTTTGTGCTTTAAGGTTAACCCATACAAATTTAGAACTTACCCCTATAGAGTCTTCACATTCCTCCCTGCCAAAAGTTTAATAATTAATGAAATAATAATTAAAATACCACAAATGGGAGTACGCCCTCCCAAAAAAATAAAATAAAACTATGAATACTTCCAAATATGAAGAATAAATACAACATACTCAATCAATGGCTCTGAGAGGGGTGTGAACACTAAACCGGCAATTATTACATAGGAAGGCTGACCTCCATCAATGTGATAGGGAACCTTGAAGAGAGGAAAAAGCATGGCAAAACAAAGAGCATCAGATCAAGAAAGACATGAAATTGATTGATACCAAATTTCTATGTCATATCACATACCAAATGAACTCGTGGATTTAGAACAATTTTAGCTTTCATTAATGTCCCTGCTCTGATGATACCAAGCTCTGCAGTATAACCTGTAAATCTGTACAACACCATTACTCTAGGATTCCATTCTAAGCATTTCAATGGCTAAGAAAAGCAAACGCCAGACGCTCTGAAACTTGCTTCATGATATTGCCACAATGAGACCTCATGAGAAGCCACAAAATACGAGTCTTACCAGTTTGGATTGATTCGGTTTTGATGGGAAAAATAATCCAAATCAAACCAATCAGTTTTCTTATAATGGGAACCGATTGATTTGGTTTTGATAATAGAACCGAACCAAACCAAACCAATCCCAATTGGTTCGATTTAGTTCGGTCCAATCGGTTTTTGGTCAAGCACATTTTTTGTATATAAAAAATACTCAACTTAACCTTTTTCTTTCTATGGCCCAATTAACAATAAATTAACCTAAAAATCTTAATAAAACATCATAAAAAAGATATGAACAATAAATTGAAATCTATCTATAAGTATGAAAAATAAAATAAAAAACATACATGCAATTGTATGAGTCCGGTTTTGTTTGGTTTGGTTCAATCGCATAAATGAGAACTGAACCAATCATATTTCAAAAAAAGAGAACCAATCAAAACCAAAATTAATCATTTTTTTTTATTGTTCAGTTTTTCAATTCGGTTTAGATCGGTTTGGTTCAACCATGAACAGCCCTACCACAAAAGTAAACAGCTTATATGAGTATATCCAATATAACATGCATTAAATTATCTTCGCAGAATTAATTGTGAAGTGTTACATCCTCACTACCCAGAAAATTTAACCTTGCAATTATATTACAAACATATAGCGAAAGCTGGGGACGGTAAGAAAAGTAAGCATGCAAGGTGTTAATATTGCAAAGCTGAAAGCTCACAGATATAATCATCGTTAAAAGTTTATTAGCAAAATTAAGCATGATAATACCAAAATTAAGTGATAAATTACAAATCAAATGTAGATTTTAATTTGTATAATTTGGAAGAGAAAGAAGCTCTTACTTTTGACTAATGAGGAAGTGGAAGGCAATTCGCTCATTTGATCGGAATGGGACTGTTCCTTCACAACCAACACGAACATCATCAAAGCTGACAATCACATCACCCTGAAATGGCAAGTTTTATCTAAAATGTTAATGCCTGGTTCAATGGGTTTTAGAAAAGGCAGAATTCTTATGTAAGTTCCACAGGTATGTCTTCTCCCACTCTTTTCTTTTAAAGGTTGATGACAAAGATCTCCAAATTAATTACCTAAAAGAAGACATGAATGATTTTTAAACAAGGATGATAGAGAAGACATGCCCACAGCTACTGACAGTTCACACACCTCATGGATGAGAACTTCTGAAAACAATCACATTTCATGATAATATTTAGACTCCAAAGCTAGCTCAGCCTTTTATTTCCAACAAACAAATAGCATTTCATGTTAACTTTGTTTGTCCCCTTTAGGATTCACTTGTAAAAAATTCAAATACACTAGGTATTTAAACATCTACTATGCTTATTATGTAAAGAAGCAAAGAAATGATTCAAAGTTTCGGTAGGGATTTGAAGGACAATATCTTACAAATCAAAACCATTCACAATACCTCCTTTAATACATTATTTGCATCAGAAGTTGGTTCAACTCTACGTACCAATACACCCTGCCCAAGACAGAAAATGTGAAATATCAAAATTCAGTGCTACAAAATTAAATATATAAACATGATATTGCCAAATCAGACATATCATAAGAGCAAAAATCTGTATGTTAACCACACAGCCACATGATTGAAAACCTTGATACAAAAATTATTGCATAATGTGCAATTTCTGTGGGAAAAATACAAAAAATAGTTGCATTACATCACCAGAACCCTATCATCGAACATTGGATAATTAATAACAAGGTCCTACCAAGTGATAAAGGACCCAAGGCAATACCACTAATATGTTCATCAAGCAATTCACCAGTGTTTATCAAACTAGAAATCTCAGTACCATCAAATAGGAAATACTCATTTTTTCCCTCATCCTCCTGTTCTAAAATCCCCTCTTAGGAACTTCATTTCTTCCTCTTTCTATCTTATCCCCTGCATCTCTTCTTTTTTCCAGCCTTCAATCTTCCTGCCTTAATCAACTCCTTCCATTTCAGACCAATGAACCATCCTTCTCATACAAGCAGCCACCACAGCACAATCCTATGGTAATCATTACAAGTTCTATGGGCATAATACTAATTCAATATTCAATACTGGCCCCAAAATATGCAATTAATCATATCAAAATCATGAACAGCTGAATCGGAGCTAACAAGACAATGTAACAGTCAAATATGATATTTATCAGGACACTACTGTTTACAAGAGTTGAAGTAATATCAAATGTGATATGAAGATAAGAAGGCCCCACAAATGTGGTTAACAGCCATACTGGCATCTGCAATCACAAGTGTTCAAACTAATCATCTCCATGCATAACGCAACTAAATTAGTTGTATAAGAACCTATTTCAACCACTGAAGATTTTAGTCGGACATACCTCATTAGTCTGTACTTTCAAACATGCACGTAGCGCAGGATTCTCCAGCTTTTGTATAAGTACGCCAAGACAAGGGAAACCTGGGAGACAGTTTTAGACCGCCAGTACAGTTTGCATATTAAGCTTGATTAGGAGGTTTGATTCGTAATATATATAACAGATGATAATGCTTGCTGATACAGTAGTGGTAAACTTTTTTTCAAGATTCCATGCTGGAATTAAAAGATTCCATGAGTCATAGAATAGGACATCACAAGAATACGGACTTTAACTCCAAATTACATGTATTGATGTAACCAGGAATTTATATTGCTATTATTCTTCTTTTTGTTGAAGAATTATAAGATTAGAGTTAGGGAGAAGGAAAAGAGACAAAGACGGCTATAAACTGATAATGTTATTGATATAATAATCTGATACAAAAATTTAACCTACTATCCTATATATCCTAATAACTAGGGCAAATACTTGTACTACTAATACAAGCCTAAGCCCATTAACCATAAGACTAATAACCTAATATCTTCTAACACTCCCCCTCAAGCTTAAGCTTACTAAACTTAAGCTTGTTACAAGTAGAAAACTCATAAAGGCATAAACTGAAAACAAAAAACATCACCAACATTTAAAACTCAACCGATCTCAACAAATAACTAAGGAAACTAGTGCTCTCCCTGAATAACAAAGCTTGGCAACGTCCTTGGCAGATAGCTCCATGCTTCTCCAAGCAAATGAGAAAAATTTTGGAGTCTTCGACCTTTCTCCTCAATGGCCACCTCGACCTCCAAACTAGTCTCCAAAACATTAAGTCGAGTATTATACCACCCAGTAACACAAATGAGGGTTATTTACCAATGTCAAAGTCTTCAATCCGCAAACTCAGTAACCAAACAAACCAAGACTGCAACCACATCAAGGAGATCAAACAAAGAAAAGAAGAGAAACTGGGAAACTCTTGCTCCCATACCTGCAACACCTTTGGTCACACCTTTTTGGCTGGCCAAAACCACAAGTTACTAGGACGACTCGTGCTCCCAAACCTACGACACCTTTGGTCGCATCTTGTTGGCTGACCGCGACACACCCGATCGCCAGAAACACTGCCCACAACACCCTTGGCTGAACATAGAAGAAGAAAGGAGGAAAGAATAGCCTGAACACCTTATGTGATAGTCACAACTTGCCGATGGTCACAGCAACCCACTCATCAATTGAACCCCCATCCATCATCAATCTCAATCCCGAACTTTGCCTTTAAACAGAATCTCAAACAAATCGCATCACCATCAACTCCACCAACACAAAGCCATAGTCAACCCTCAAATGAGGTCATTGCACAACTTGCTCTTCATGAAGCAGACCCATAACCCACCAAAATTTCCCTACCTTCATCTTTGCGACCAATCTTCATAGCCGCATCCCTCATCAAAATTCCAACAGCAAACCAACCATCTAAGACTTCCTCCAATCCTAGCCACAACACACCATTGAACCACCACAACGCCTCCCTCAAGAGGCTGAACCAATGCACCAGCAACCACCACGAACAGTCCAAGACTCCCCCTTATTGAAGGAGCCAACAAAATCAAACCAAGAAGGAGGGCAAAGATCACTAAATCTGACCCAAACGGACCAGGTCACCCAAATCCCGTCAAAACGCTTGAAACATCACCAAAACAGGGCTGAAACCACGAAACTAGAGATGTCACCAGACCTCCGGTCACCGGCGCACCTCTTGGACCACCGTACGCTCCGGTCCGCACTGAGATTGTGAGTTGCAGGCCACCCACTACATCTGGGTCTCGCATACCCACATTTGAACCCCTCAACTACCACGATCTCAACCTGTAAACCGCACACCATCCTCAGATCTGGATGGAAAACTACCGTTGACCTCAGAACTGACCATAAACCACCAAAGACGCTGCTGACCAGTCGCACCTAGGAAGGTCACTGTCAGCCCTTGCACAGCTGCTGTGTCAAGAGAGAACAGAGAACATATCTAGAAGCGTTTGAAAAATAGGGACCGCTTCTGGGTCTCCTAGAATACAGAACCGCAACCACCCTTGGCTGCGCACAGACTTAGGTCACAGTTTCAAACAAATAGGGATTTTTTTTATTTTTTTTATTTTTTAATAGTCTCATGAACTGAAAAGTGAAAACTGAGGATAAGTTTGGAGGAAAACAAATAAGAAAGAATATACAAAAGAGTTCTATGGAACTCAACACAGTGGAAAGTATAGGCCATCAAGGCAGATGATATCGCTCTGATACCATGTTAAAGAATTATAGGATTAGAGTTAGAGAGAAGGAAAAGAGATAAAAACGGCTATAAACTGATAATGTTATTGATATAATAATCTGATATAAAACCATAATCTACTATCCTATATATACTAATAATTAGGGCAAATACTTGCACTACTAATACAAGCCCAAGCCAAAGCCCATTAACCATAAGACTGATAACCTAATATCTTCTAACAGTGCAAAGATGCAAAGAGATTAATTTATGCACACAAAACAGAACAACAACCGCGAAAACAATTTTAGGTGGTCAAGAAATTGGCATGTAAATACTGATGTGCACAAGATTCAAAACCTCATCTTATATCAGTACAATTGTCATTGCAGAAGTCTAATGTTGAGCAGCGTATAACTTTTATTAGTAAGACATATTCTGAGACTGAGAGTCAAAATGATATTTAGACAAAACACTAAATTTCCCCAAGCAGTACGATGTAATGCCACTAGTAAATATAGTGACGCACCAAATATAAACATATTTTAGAAGAATTTCTTACCAGTATACCTGCCATTCTTTTCATAGTCAGTCAGAAAATGAGATACAACTGTTGTTGGAATCACATATCCAATATTCTCAGCCTCTTCAGATCTGTAGACCTAGAGGTAATGTCCCATAAGAAAATGACCCAGAACCAACAGAAAACGTAATGAAGTTTCTGATCAGTTAGCACAAGATACATATTAGAATCTGAAGTAATATTATTTCTCAACTAATAGAATTGATCAACTGAAGTCGTCATTCTCCCTAACAAGATTATTTTAGTATGTCCAAGATTGCAAGTGTCAAAGTGTGTAATGATTTTTCTTACATAGTGGGGCCTTTCATAGCAAACTATACAAGCCAAGTAAGCATTAACACAACAACTAACAGCAGGCCATAAAATCTACCTGAAATGCCACACCAATGCATTCGCCTTGGTCATTGAATGCTGGGCCTCCGCTATTACCTAAAATTTAACAGGTGTGAGCCATGGCTATCACATCAATATATAATAATTCCGTAAGAGACGAAGAAGTTATTTCAATACTGGGTAGTAGTTATACTAATTAGAATAGGAAAAGATAGACTAGAGAAAAAATTTGCCGGAGAGGTGAAACTAAAAGTTAAACCATTTTAAGATATACTGACCAGGATTTATTGCTGCGTCAATTTGAATGCCCAACAAATCAGACGATCCATGAGCATATGATGTGACCTGATTACAGTTTTTTTCAACAACTGAGCACTAAAATCCTAGAACAAAACAATTTGGTTGATTTCACAGCAGATGAAATGGTAAATTTCATGTTCAAGACATCAAACCTCTATACGAGACACAACTCCCTTTGTCACTGAAATTGTGTCTCCTCCAAGGGGATATCCGACAACAGTTACAGAATCCTACAAGTTAGAAAAAAGTATAAAGAAATTTCAGTCCAAACTCCAAACCATGCAAACAGAAATATATCATAGGAAAATTTATACTTGACAAACTATATATGCTTTCAAAAATTGTCCAATTAATTACTTTTTCTTGCATTTTTCATAAATTTATTAAAACCATACAATCTTGGTAGTTGGTGTGGATCGCGATGAAAAAAATTCAGCTACTGTTTTGTAACCAGAAGTGGTGGAGAGGGTGTACAAAAGGAGAAAGTAAGGAAATTTACTCTTCCATATAATAGATGAAAATCTTCTGGAACAGTATATTATCGTTTATGTTGTCATATAAACATTTGATAGCAAATACTGATCAGGTGACATGAATCAGCATCGTTTCTAAATTTGTGATAGATATTACTTTTTCACCTAATGTATATGTTATTTTAACATATTTTGAACGCTTGACAAGAAAATATCATTTCAACCTAGTTCTATAAATCCATCTGACACCCTCGGAGATTGTTCATTCCTCAGTTATTCAGTTCACTTTGACTTCATTAACAAATCAGTTACTCGTTTCTTCAGGATTGATTACAAGGAAGAAGTACCAAAGCAAAATGCAAGCATATCTAAAAAAAGACAAAACAATGACAATTTAAAACCTGAAGATGTGGCAAACGTCCAAATCTGAGAGGTTGCACTTCTCTCCAAAACTCCTCACTTTCTACTGAAAGCAAAGCTATATCACAATCAACACCTCTGGCTAAAACCTGTACATTGCATCACTAAGAGTAAAGTAAATATATGAACATGTGCTAAATATCAATGTCTCGAGCCTTCCCTTGTCAGTTGAATATTATCATTTGGTGAAAAATAAAAGATTGGAATACTTAATATGCTATATTTATATTTCATCATGATGCGGGTGTTTGATGATTACTTATAATGTTGAGATATATAAAATAAAGGCCATAGATTTATAATATAACTTTTACTTACAAATTATTCCATTTTTCCATATCATCATAAATTAAGAAAGATCAGACAAATGAATCAACAAAATATGTATGCTCACCAGGAACTAATTTCTTTGAACCATCAAAACCATTTATATGTCATAGTGTTCTTAAATTATTGAAAAGGGTCACTGCAGGTTACCTTAATTACAATAATTGAAATCCATAAACTTCTAAAGAAATTGCCCCACCCTTCCAAGTTGCAATTGAGTGATTGACCCATGCTTCCCGAAGTTCCTACCATCTATAACCTACTTTTACCCATGCAGGGGTAACATGCACTCTACAATTGATTCATTGAAAATTTATAGCATGGTATAACTTACAATTAAACCCTATAGATATCAACTTTCTCTGCACTTATACATTTTTTGTAACTAACTCGTTAATACTTTTCATGGTCCTTACCCTCTGCTCTTAGCATGCTATCAAGGAAAAGTGAGATAATCCTATTGAGCCAGATATGTTAAACAAATTGTTCTTGACACGCAAAGGTTGACCAGATACTAGCATACTGAGAATAGCATACTGAGAAAAAACAAGGATAACTCCTTCATAGGAGACATACCTTAGCCACATATTTTGTATCATCCCCTCTCCTCTTGACTTTAACCTGAAATCATCCCAAAAAATTTAAAAAAAAAATTAATCTCCTTATGCATCAGACCTTACGAATAATTGGATAAATAGAAATATTAAAGCAATATCTATACAAAGTTTCAGTTTTATTGGGAATGCGATTTATAGCTTAGATATACAAATTAGTAATTAGTTAACACTGAACAAAATAAAGTTATAGGGCCAGTTGGCATTGTCAATTATCTAACAAACACAAGTTCTATGAATTACATCTTCTATAATTTTGACTTTCTTCAATCTAAACAAGCAGGAAATTTCTCCTAACTTTCCACTTTTGGTTGGCTATTTCATAAATAAGGTCCATTTGGCAACTGCTTCTAAAAACTTACTATAAACCTGGTAATAAATTTATATTACAAGATCTACAATCTACTGAAGATAGAACAATTCACGAAATTACCTGTGTATCATGTTCCACACAATGTGCATTGGTTAATAGTTTCCTACCTCCAATCATAAATGCACTGCACAAGATGTGGCCTGTAAGATTAAGAAAAGAAGGATTCATACTATTCTACACTAAAGGTTTTCAAAATCTTGCCTTCCAGTACTTGTGTATTGTCTCTGTTTTTGCCAAGGAAGTGAATAATCTGGGGCAGTATGGGTGCAGTAAACCTAAAGAAGTTACAGAAACAAGATATCTTAACAAAGAGAAAATTCATACAATAGCAATGCAAATATATAACACAACAATATTATATGAAATTAACAAGATGAGGACTGCTCATTGTTGAAAAGAGGAAGAGACACTGTTTTAAGGCACTGTAAAGTGTAAAACCATGGGCAGCATAAAAAGTGTCTATTTAATGTTAGGTGAGGTGTCAAATCATATTATCATGAATGAAATTCAGATATAGGACAATTAATAATATTGAATTTGAAATCACCAGACAACCTAATGGCATGCCATGAAAGCTCCCAACCAAGGACATGAACCAACCAGAACACAAATACAAATATAGACAGAATAGAGGCATGAAATAAATAACATGTTTGATGTACCCAAAAAAAAAACATGTTTGGGTTTGGACTTTGAAATTCGAGGTGCACCCCCTCCTAGGCCAAAGGTTTGAAACAAAATAAAAATAATTGTTAACTAGGGAAAAAAATTGAGTTAAACTTTACCTTTACAACAGCATTAAGGAAATCTGTGTCTTGTATATTACTTGGTTCAACCTGAAATTGAATATAATTATTTGAAGAAGTTAAGAGAAGATGCAAAGAGAAACAATCAGATTGGATCAAGTAGCTCTTAAAGGTCATCAGAAAAAGAAGGGCCACTATCATTGAATATTTCCTCCTTTTCTATTAAAAAGAAAAGGCAAAGATGGCTCTTGTTTCTGACATTATATCCATCTCCTTATTTCCCCACCAATGGTACAGGGTGGCATTCCGTGCCTACACTGAGAAATTACTCGTTTATGGCCTAAAACTAAAAGTAAAGAGAAGGCAAAATGGTACATTTTCCAGAGGAGGGATTCTTGATATGGCAAATCACAATTCCAGCAAATATAAACCAAACTGATCAAACATCCAATATACTCAAACTCAAACAATCATTTGGATTTTGTTACTGAAATATATCAATGACTGTTTGAAGACTTGTGGAGGTTGGCCCATTCTAAGGTCAGGAGGCATGCCACAAGCAGTAGGAGTCAAGCCCATGACCTTTTTGTCAATCCTGTTCAATCCTATCATCTGAACCAACTCTCATTGGCGGACGCAGTTATATTTTTAATTCAATTAGCAGGAATGCAGCACAATTGCAAAAACATGCTTTATGTTTCCACAACTCAAAATAGTGATTAATGTTTCCACACAATGATTGTAGCGCCCCAAGCCAAACTTGCATGACACAACTGAAATAGGCCAAATAACATGGCCTGAAAAGATAGGGCGGAGTTATCTTAGGGACAGAGGAGTTTCGAGGGGAGGGATGATGCCTCCATCCAAACATACCCTTAGCAATCAAATCTCAGTGCTTATATGCCATCATCCAATTCATTACATATCTTAAAAATGTGAGACTTGAGTTGCCACAATCACAATGGTACCTCCAAATTTTGAGACAAATGCAACTCATGTATTTCAGCATTTTACAGATTGCCATATCTCAATCTACCGTGTCAAATTCATGCCAAAAAAAGAAAAAAGGAAGTGATTAGTATACCTGCTGATCCCTGGAGTCGAACACAAAGTCCTTATCTTTCTTAGGAATGCCAAACGATTTATAAGAAGCTGGTTGTACATTCCCTCTTTCATCTTTTGATTGCTTGTTCTGCCCTACACCTTCCTTCTGGAATTTCAACACATGCTTATAACTGTTAAACTAAAAATACAACTTTTCCACCTTTGAATACCAAAAACAATAAAAAAAAATGTAAAGAAAAAAATAAAGATGTGTTTTGGAAACAATAAAAAATGAGGGTATACTTGTGTATTGGATTTAGGGGAAGAGGAGGGTCGGTCTGGATTGGAAGCGGTGCGCTTGTAATGGAGGGACACGATGGGTCTGTATGAGTGTGAGGACTGGCAGGAAATGGAGCAGCCAAGTTTAACTGTGGACGATAGCACAGAGAATAAGGAAGTGCAACTCGATAGCGCAACGGCCATTTTCACAACACAATCAAAGAGAGAGGCGCCAAGTTCAGTTCACACCACCAGTCAGTCCACCATCTAGTTTTTGTTTTCTTATCCTCTTTGCTTCCTTTACTCCTAACTCCTCTCCTATTTTTTTTTTTAAAGGGCAAAATTAAAATAAATTTTTTTTGGATGTTTGTAGTGTTTTTTTAATAAAAATATAATATGCGTATTTTTTATGATTTATTAATAAAAATTTAAAAAAATATGAAATAATTAAAAAATAAGATATATATTATATTTTTATTAGATAATAATATTAAAAATACTTAAAAATATAATATACTTTTTTAACTATTTTATTTTATTTTTTAAAATTTTTATTAATGAATTGTATAAAAATATATGCATCTAATATTTTTATTAAAAAAAACGTCCTAGACATTTAAAAAACTTAATTTAGAGCTTTATCTCTTTTTTTTTTTTTTTAAATGCTACTCCTATGACCTATCCTATATTTGGATGTTTTATTTTCACTATTTTATTTGTTAAACAAAAACATGCAACTGTTGTAGTACTTTAATTAGGTTACTCATTTTTGGCGCTTCGTTATGTTTTTAAGTGATTGGCTAATTGAACTGCACTCTTTTCTAAACCCTGTTGAAATTAGCAGTCCATTGCTATACTTTGATAAATCAAACTGTACAAGTTACTCCAATTTGTTGCTTATTTTTTCAAAAAAAATATCAACACTGTTCTTCAATTCAAAAAGTTAAAAATAAAAAACATCTTATTTCACTTTGCTACTTAATAATATTTAGGAAAACGTTTTTTGTTTAACTTAAATATGATGAATATATGTTCATTGTATATTTGTATGAGATAAATATTAAATCAAGTTGTATATAATTATAATATTTTTATGAAATATAAAATGAATTTATGAGTAAGTTAATAAAAAATTAAAATATAAAAATTAAACAAATAACGTGACTGATAATATTTATGAAGTGAAGTGGTTTTAAAATTGGTGGATCAACTGAGCTAGTTAAACTGTATACTAGACTCAATTTTATTCTGAATTGAATTTTAAACTGTAGTAATTGTTTAAATTTGAAGAATGTGACTAGTTTTAAAAATAATTAATCAGTTCTATGTAAAATTAAGTTTAGATTTTATTGGGTAAAAAATATAAGTTAAGTTGTTAACTGATCCAATAACTCATACTTATTTCAAGTATTTAAAATTGTCTAGGATTATACCCAAAAAAAAAATTAAGGAAAAAAAATGCTCCAAACCAGGTACTCATTCTCTCTCTTTCGTTTCGAACTTTCGATTGTTGATAACTTGATATTCATATATGTTATATGGGAATGTTTAATATAGATCATTTATAAAATAATTTATGAATAAATTATAATTTTTGAGTTATTAATTTATTATTAAAATAAATTAATAATTTAGATTAAAAAATAAATTTTAATTAATAACATTTAGATTTGTATAAAAGTTTAGTTAAATTAATTTTTTTATAAATAATTATATATACAAATAATTTATAAATTTTAACGATAATTTTTTTATATACCTAAATTTATATATAAATATTTTTAAATTAAAAAAAAAGTAATCAATTAATGGACTCAAACTTATTAAATCCATATTAATATCCTCTATGTTATATTGGCTGATTTTATGATGCACCTTGTATTATGGTGCATGGATGTATCTTAGTGCGTGTTTGGGATAGCTGTGAAAACTTAATTATTTCAATAATCGATTATGTTTGGATATATTAGCTAAAAAATAATTTTAAGCTAATCTGTTTCATTTGGATGATATGAAAAAAAATTACTTTTATGCATTAAATTATTAAAATAGGTATAGAATGATTAAAAAAATTATTTGATTGATTAAAAAATTATTTGATTAAGGACAAAATGATATTTACATCTCAAAGTGTAAGGAATAATCTATAATCTAAAATCATAAGCTGAAATTTCAGCATTATGAAAAAAAAGCTGTTAAAATGCATTGAATTTCGTGTAAAAGCTAAAGTTAAATTTAACAAATATGTTTAATTACTATTACAACAGCTTTTTTTATAAAGCAAAATATGTTGGGGGTGGGAATAATCTTTCCCAAACACCCCCTTAATCGTCACTTATTATCGGAGGTTAGTTGACATTAATATTCGGTAAATGGGCTATTGAAGTCGAAGGTAAACAATTCACCTATATGTATTGTTTTTTTTTTTAAATGATAATAACACATTTTTTTTATATTCTTTATAATATTTGTTTTAGTATTGATTTAAAAATAAGTGTTATTAATATTTTTCTTTTAATAATTCTTTCAAGTGTATTGAGGTGAACTAATAATAAAATAAATATTAAAAAATATCTTAAAAATATATTATTAACATTTCTCTTATTTTTTTATCCTAAAAACTTTTCGTACATGATGAAGAGAGAAAAATGTTGAGTCTGCTTCCAGCCTCATGGTATACTGATATTTCATTTCATTTTAATTCATTTTTTCTTTTCGATAATTTCTCCATGAGCTTATTAGTCTACTTATTTCAAATTAACGTATATCCTATCAAATTCTATCCAATTTTATAAACTCTTTAATTTAAAAATGAAACTAAATAATGTAATTTACAAATTAAATCATTTACTATTTCAACATTCCAAATATACTAATCTGTTAAAGTAACACCCTAAAATTTTCTATCTCTTAAATAGTAATTTTGACAGTTAACAAAATTTTACTGTTTAGTAATTTATGTGCACTGTAAAATTATTTTGTTTATTCCATCAATCGTATTTGATTGTTTTGAGTGATTTACTCCGTGTCGGAAAATAATAATGTTCGGTAGGGAAAATTTTATGTAATTTAATTATTACTTGTTAAGTTTTAATTATTTTACGTAATCGATTTGATATTTGTGCGTTTTCTAATTTTTGTGATTTTATGGGTGATTATGAAATTTTTATATTTTTAGATCGTATGTGGGCCTCAATGAGTCCTATGTGGGCGAGGTGGGTCTCATGAAAGTGAAAATTTTTCACGTATAGAAAAATTTGTACTTATTGAGACGGAGACAGGATCTTACTAAACTTGAATCTGGAAACAGTTTCTAAAAATTTATTATCAGATCTTGTGTTTTGTCTTGTATTTATTTATCTAGGCGATAAAAATACAAGAAAATATATTCTTTTCGTGGGGTTTTAGCAGATAAAAATAAATATTATCTTTGCTTAGTCAACATTAGTGGTTATGATAACTTTTACCTGACTAATAGGAAGCAAGTTTAATTTAAAAGCTTTGAATATTAACCATTGATTTAATCAACGGTTAAAAACAAACGTAATAAAGAAGATTGATAATCACCATTGATTTAATCAATGGTGTGAGAATCAACTTGGTTAGGAAGCTTTGAATGTTCACCATTGATCTAATCAATGGTGGAGATTTAATCTGACAATGCTTAATAAGGAAGGCTTTGATATCAACCGTCGATTTAATCAATCGGTGTAGAATTGGTCATATAAAGTGACTATGACCATTTATAACCATTGGATTTAGATTTAATCAAGGGTGGAGATTTAGTCTTAAAAAGTGACAAAGACCATTTATGACCATTGGATGTGGATTTAATAAATGGTAGAGATTTGGTCTTAAAGTAATAAAGACCATTTATGACCTTGGATGTAAAGTTAGAAGGAGTAATCTTGACCCTTCATTTTGGAAACACATCTAATGGTAGAATTTAAAGGAGAAAGATTCAACTACGCAGATTAAATCTTCTAATCTAAAGCTACACCTAAAGTCTACCTTAATTCTAACCATTGATTAAATCAATGGTATGAATGCTTAAATAATGGCTTGGACTTTCAAGATTGAATCTTAATCATTAATTTAATCTATGGTTGAAAATTAGTCAAGAATAATGGCTTGACTATTTAAGACCAAATAGAAAGCAATTATTGAATAAAGTTTGGATTCTTTGAATTATATGCTTCTACGGTGAAGGCAAAAGCAAATTGCTCTAATAAGCAATTCACTTTGTGATATTAGGATACAATTCAAGTGAAACAAAGTGAGACCAAGTCAACAAAAATGACCATTCTTTTTTAAGAAACACCTACGGCCATGCAAAGTTAAAGGGGGCCAATTTGATTCAATTAATTCATATTCTATTATTTATATTACACAACAAAGAAATAGTCAATAATGGTGGCTTGCTTCAAAGAAGCTACGACAATGCATCCATTTGTGAGGCAAAATATTACAATTCAATTTCTATCATCTTATATTAATTGAACAAAGTAAGACAAGTCAATATTAGTGGTTTTCTCCATTTGAAGCATACGGCCATGCACTTGAAGGGGGGCCAACTCCTTTGCTCATTTTACTTGGTCATTCTTCTAACAATAATTCACTCATTTCTCACTCACTTTCCACGGCAATGCAAGGAAAAAAGGGGCCAAAATCATTTCATATCTCACTTTATCACATTTTCTTTCAAATGAGTTAATACCAATTATTTGATCAAATAATACATTCTTTTCTCTCTTCACTCTACGGTAATGCATAGGAGGAGGGGGACCAAAATTCATTTCATTCATTTCTATCTTACTTCATCATCTTTTCTATCACATTTCTCAAGAAGCAAAAACAAGACAACTCTTCTATTTTCCTCTCCAAGCTAGGTTCGGCCAAGACACCTAAACCCACCCTTCAATCTCTTTTATTTTCATCCAACCATAGATCTTGAATCTACATGATATTCTAAGCAACTTTCATGTTGGAGACTTTCTCTAAATCATTCATCTTCATGGAATTTCTTCAAGATCAAAGTTATTGGGTTTTTGAGGTGAAGTGTAAGGAAACTTCATTTCTTCTCTCTTTTTCATGATCTAAGCCATGTTTGATCCATGGTTCCTCTTAATCAAGCTTAGTATACTAATTTCTATGTATTTTGTTTTGTATTTGAGAAGTCCTTGGTGGTGAAGGACTTGGAAAAAGAAGCAAATCAAGGAGCTTCTGAGGATCTTCAAGAGGTAAAATGGAGATCCATCTCACCAACCAAGTATGGTAGTGAGAGATGGTCTTATATTTGATGGATGGTGAATCCATGTGATGATTCATATCCATGATCATGTAATATATTTGTGGGTGTTTATGTGCTTTGATTATTTGCTTATGCTTGATATGCTTTGCATGATTTTATGGCCTTGATAGTATGCTTAAAATATGTATGATGAGTATATAGCATGCTTGTCGTATTTATGATGAAATATATATGTGTATGCCATGATGTGAATATAGAAAAAAAATTAATTTTTGGCTCTAATGGCCAAGGGAGAGTGGTCACGGTTTTGACACTCATGATTTGGGTTTATGTTAAAAATTTTCAAGAATAAGGGAAATTAATTTTTGGGTCCCTAGAACTTAGTGAATTTCGGACAAGACACCTCAAAATAGGTGTTCACAAATTAATATTTTCATGAAAGACGAAAATGGATGATTTGAAGAGTATGAAAAATAAACAAAGGGTTTATTTTTTTTCAAGAAAACAAGAACACGGTTTTTGAAGAATTTTTATTGATTTATTTTGTGTACAAAGATCCTAAGTATTTTTCTAAACATGAGTTTTAAATGAAACGGGCAATGTTGATTTTAAGGATTTGCAAAGAAAGTGAAAAAGGATTTGTAAAGAACGTGAAAATGGATTTGCAAAGAAAGTGAAAAATGAAAATGAACAAATGACTTGATTTCAAAGACCAAGTGTTCACGGTTTTTATAAAGAATTTTTAATGGTTTTGTTTGTGTAAAACCATATCAATTTAGAAGGAAAAATATTTGATGGTTTCAATAGTCATGTCCATGTTTTTGAGGGCTTGTAATGCCTTGATTTTTATGGAACAAAGTGATAGTTTATAAAACGAAGTGTTTTGTCACTCGAAAGATTTGACAGTTTTCAATGAACACGTTCACGATTTTTGAAGACTTACGGATACCTTGATTTTATAACGAAATGATTTTCGCACAAGAATTTGGAAAGAGAATTAGAGCGTTTATTACTTGAGAAATCAAGTTTTTGTAAACGAAAATATTTTCGAACTTCAATTTATTTTGAAAAAGGTTGTGTTTGGAAATGATTTGGGAAAAATGAAGAATATAATGGTATTTTGAAAATTTACTAACGTATAACTGATTTACGAGTTTTGAAGTACGTTAGGGAATTTTAAGATTTGAAACATTGATTTATATCAATGGAAAAGTGATTTTTGTGGATTATATTTTAGAAAAGGATTTCTTGAGTAAAGAAATGTGGAAAAAGATTTTCTTGAGTAAGAAAATGTGTTAAATAAAATACAAAGTTATATTATTTTGAGAAAAGTGGAAATGAAATTTTTGAAGGTTAAGAAATATTTTCTGTAATGAAATAGTGATGAAAAATGTTTTACGTATCTTAAAAACGTGATTTTTAAGCTACGCAATTTGAAAAACGTGTTGAAAATGATATTGATTTATTTAAGTCCAAAATAATATTTGGAATATTGAGGAATATTTTACGTGATTGTAAAATGTTGAAAAATATTTTACGTATCTTAAAAATAATTTGAAATACAGTAAAATATTTCTACACGATTTGAAAAATGTTTAAATATTTCTATGCGATTTGGAAAGCGTTTAAATATTTTACGCGACTGAAATATTGTTGAAAAATCATTACGTCATTTGAATAATGAGATAATATTTTTACGTGATTTCGAAAATGGCGGAAAACTACTATGAGATTTAAAAAGTGTTTTAAATATTTTGAGAATGATGGAAAATAATTTACGCGACTTAAAAGAATGATTTTTAAGTTACGCGATTTTGAAAATGGTAGAAAATCGTTACGCGATTTGAGAAACGTATATTTTTACGCGATTGAGAAAAACGTTGAAAAATTAGTACGTGGTTTAAAAGTGCAATAGAAGAGTTACAACATTTTGAAAACGTAACAGAAATGTTACAAAATTTTGTAAACGTAACAGTAGTGTTACGGTATTGTGAAAACGTAATAAAAACGTTTTGGAATTTTAAAAACGTAACAAAAGTGTTACGGTATTTTGAAAATGTAACAGAAGTGTTGTGGAATTATGAAAACGTAACAAAAATGTTACGCGATTGTGAAAATACGACAAAAGTATTTTATGACTATAAAAACATAATAACATGATAATTACTGTTAAAACAGTGTCCATACACTATTTGTGAAAACAACGAGTTTTGCCTGTTATTGGCACGTGGTGCATTTTAGATGCGTTGGAAAAAATATGCGTTGAGGCATATGATTTAATTGAACAAACGAATTTGAAAAGGATGGCCCTTGTGGTTGGACTTGCACTGATATATTTGTGCATTGTATAAACTATATATGAGAAATTATGAGATATACATATGATTGGTATTTGGTGCATTATACTTGCATTGGAATGGTCCGATGAGGACTAGATATGACTAATTGCCTAAGAGAAGCACACCTCTTGAGTAGGTGCGATATGTGTAGTGTAAGTCACTCGTTGACCTTGGGGGCATCGGGATGCGGGTTGCCTACAGTGGACAGTGAGTCGCTGTCGCGACTGGGATCGCGGCGAAATAGCAGCTCGCGTAATTTTTAAAAATGATTAAAATATGGAGTCGCCACCAATTTTATTTAAATTTAGGAAAAATTAGAAAATCTTTTTAGAAAATGGTCTTTGGAACCAAATCGGATTCGGGAGTCGGTTATGGATAGGGAAGGGTGGAAACTTAATCCCACTGCACTTATGTCATCACACCCGGCCCCGAGACGCATCTTAAATCGGTTGTGCAAAAAATTAATAATCTCGAATTTATTCATTTTACTCCTTTTTAAAAAAAATTGTAATTATTTTATTTTTATTTTTATTTTTTTTTTTTTTTTTTTTTTTTATTTATTTTTTAAAGAAAAGAAAAACCAAATTGTGAAAATTTAATTTTTAACTTGACAGAATGAAAATCCTGCTCCTACGTGCCTCGGGTGCAATGAGGAACTCAAAGTCACGTAGTTACGTAAAAAATAAGTGTGAGTTGATTGATTTTAATTAAAAGATTTTTGAAAAGAAAATTTTTGCACAGATTCAAGCAAAGACAAGCGCTACTTTCAAGAAACCCCTATGATCCAAACAACATTGAAGATAACATCTATTCAATCAACATCATTGGTCATTGCATTGGTTAAAAGATTTTTTATTTTTATTTTCATTTTTTATTTTTTATTTTTTACTTATATTTTGAATTTTATTTTATTTTTATTTCATTAACTTAAATCAATTATGCACAATTTTATTTTAACAAAAAAACAACTTAAAGATTTAGTCTTTTAAAAAAAACTTTCAACCCCAAACTTAAAGACCCAACGTCAGAAAAAGAAAAAACAAAAGCCCAACCCTTTTTTTGTATTTAAGCCCGAAAGAAAGATAAAATATCCAAAAAAAAAACAATCATGCTAGAATTAAAATAAATAAAAGATAAAAGTATAAATAAACTAAAAAGGCATGAAAAGAAAAAGGGTCACAACAACTTAAAAAAAGGACGTGGTCAGATTCCAAACGAAAAAAAAAAAGACAAAAGATAAAAAACAAAAGAAACAAAAAAGAAAGCCAAAAGAGACTTCTAGTCTCTGTAAGACAACACGAGCCAGAGAAAAAAAGAAAAAGGGGGGGGGCGTTTGGCTTGGCTTGAAGGACATGGCCATGGTGGTGAGGAATAGAGGTCTGGTGAGTGCGGCGCGGCGCGGAGAACGGTGGTGGCGGAGCTGACGGCGCAGGGGAGACGGGGCTTTGAGCAGATCTGGGTTGCGTGATCCGTGCAAATTTGGGCTGCTCTGGTGATTCGCGAGTTCGGTCTACAATGGCAGTGGTCGTCGGTTGCAGGGGAGGTTGTGACGGCGTAGGTGTGTTTTGAGGTTGAATGTGATGGGGTTATGGATGGAGGCTACGGAGGTGTTGGGTGACACGGACGGTGGCTGCTGGCTTCGGTGGTGAGGGAATAGAGGTCTGGTGAGTGCGGCGCGGCGCGGAGAATGGTGGTGGCGGAGCTGACGGCGTAGGGGACTGGTTCTGTGGCTGTGGGGTGGCGACGGTGGTGTGCCGCGGAGGACCCGCGGCGGCTAGATCCGAAAGCCCACGGTGGCTGGGTGGTTCGCGGCAATGAGGACGAAACACGGTTTGGGCTGGAGCTTCAACGGAGGACGAGCAGAGGCGGTGCAGCCTGGTGGTCTGGCACGGTGAAGCCTACAATGGTGTATATAGGAAGGGGGGTTGCAGGAGATGGAGAAGATGAAGCTTCTAAGATTATTTTTTTTGTTTTTTTTTTTTTTTTACATTTTTTGTTTAATTTCTATTCTATTATCTCCTTTTTTATTTTTGTTATATGACATTTTTAGAGAAAAAAAAGAAGCGTATGCAGATAAAATAAAAGTGGATTTGAAAACTTCAAAGTGAACTAGAATCAAACAACCAATTCCTCTTCATATTGGAGAGACAGAAATGAGATTTTTTTTTAACCTTCCTGAAGCACGAAGAAAAAGCTAAGAGCAACAGATTTTCCTTTCCTTCAATCACCGTTTTTTTTTTATTCTTGATTTTCTCTTCAAAACGATCTCTGTTTTTGCTTCAACCACCAGACCAAAGAATCAGCTCCTAATTCTCTTCCAATTTTCTTCTGTATTTCAGTGCAAGATCATAGTGCAAAGTCTGTGAAAATTTTGGAAATATCCTCCTTCTGTGTTACCCGTAAGAATGGAAAGTGGAGAGAGAAAAAAAAACCTCCCGGCTGCCTCCCCCCAAAATCAATCTAAGTACCCCCCTCAGAAATGGAGTCCCAAAACGTATATGCTCCTCTTCCCCCTGTTACCGTGTGTGCAGTGAGTGGGTGTGCAGAGTGTGGCAGTGAGTGGGAGTGCAGAGTGATGGAGTGCAGAGTGTGGCAGTATGGGCGGTGCATGGCCAAAATAAAAAACAAAGAATAAGGATGGGCAGTGCATGGCCAAAATAGAAAAGAAAACCAACATAAAAGCAACAAAGAACTTTCCTTTTTTTTTTTCTTTCATTTTTTTTTTACGTTTTTATTTTCTTCTTTTTTTTTTTCCTTTTTTTAAGGCTAGTGTGGGCTCACATTTGGGCTAAGAAAATGGGTCGAGAATGTGGCCTTAAATTAGCTGAATTTCTTATTTTTATTTTTATTTTCAAATTTTATTTTTTTTATTGACTTTTGAGCCTGGTCAAAATTGGGTGTTATGACGATTCTTGCTCTTTTTTTGTTTCTTATTAGATAATAGGAATAATCGTAGTTTTTCGAATTATCGTCGTAAGAAATGAGTAAAGATATGAACTTCAATTTTGTCCAGCAATGCAAAATAAGGCAAGAAATTGAACTGCATGGAGCCGATGCGCTCAGCAGAAAATTAAAATGCATGGAGCCGATGCACTCAATAAAAAAAATGCATGGAGCTGATGCGCTCAACAGAAATTAAAATGCATGGAGCCGATGCGCTCAACAGGAAATTAAAATGCATGGAGCCGATGCGCTCAACGAAAAAATTAAAATGCATGGAGCCGATGTGCTCAACGAAAAATAAAATGCAAGGAGCCGATGCGCTCAATGAAAAATAAAATGCATGAAGCCGATGCGCTCAACGAAAATAAAATGCATGGAGCCGATGCGCTCAACAGAAAATTAAAATGCATGGAGCCGATGCGCTCAACAGAAAATTAAAATGCATGGAGCCGATGCGCTCAACAGAAAATAAAATGCAAGGAGCCGATGCGCTCAACAGAAAAATAAAATGCATGGAGCCGATGCGCTCAACAGAAAAATAAAATGCATGGAGCCGATACGCTCAACAGGAAATTAAAATGCATGGAGCCGATGCGCTCAACAGGAAATTAAAATGCATGGAGCCGATGCGCTCAATAGGAAATTAAAATGCATGGAGCCGATGCGCCCAGCAGAAAATTAAAATGCATGGAGCCGATGCGCTCAACAGAAAATAAAATGCAAGGAGCCGATGCGCTCAATAGAAAATTAAAATGCATGGAGCCGATGCGCTCAAAGAAATAATAAAAAATAAAATGCATGGAGCCGATGCGCTCAACGTAAATTAAAATGCATGGAGCCGATCGCTCAACAAGAAATTAAAATGCATGGAGCCGATGCGCTGTTCAAGAAATTAAAATGCATGGAACCGATGCGCTTAACGTAAAAATAAAATGCAAGGAGCCGATGCGCTCAACGTAAAAATTAAAATGCATGGAGCCGATGCGCTCAACAGAAATTAAAATGCATGGAGCCGATGCGCTCAACAGAAATTAAAATGCAAAGAGCCGATGCGCTCAACAGAAAATAAGATGCATGGAGCCGATGCGCTCAACAGAAAATTAAAATGCAAGGAGCCGATGCGCTCAACAGGAATTAAAATGCATGGAGCCGATGCGCTCAACAGGAAATTAAAATGCATGGAGCCGATGCGCTCAACAGAAAACTTAAAATGCATGGAGCCGATGCGCTCAACAGGAAATAAAATGCATGGAGCCAATGCGCTCAACAGAAATTAAAATGCAAGGAGCCGATGCGCTCAACAGAAAATTAAAATGCATGGAGCCGATGCGCTCAACAGAAATAAAATGCATGGAGCCGATGCGCTCAACAGAAATTAAATGCATGGAGCCGATGCGCTCAAATTAAACATGGACTTAAAATTCTTTCCGTCTCTTTTTCTCTCTTATCTTTTTCTTTTCTTTTTTTTTTCCTTTTTTTTTATTTTTTCTTTTTCTTATTATTTTTCTTTTTCTTATTTTATTTATTAAAAGTCCTTTGATCCAACAACGATCTTGGAAAGCTTTGACCAATCAAACCCTTTGTCCACATGCTTTTCTTCATCAGACCCTCTTGTCGGCTGAGACTCCCTTAGATTTCCTTTTTTAATTTTCTAACCACCTTGTCTCCTTGGCAACACATCACAACCTGTATCTTGAATTACTGAGATCCTTTAATCTAAATTAATCATTGAAGGATTGCTGCACAATTGTCAGATCAAATTGTCGACCTTAAGTTTATTTTATTTAAGACATAAATTAATGAGTAAACATGCATTCATGAATGGACAGAAATTTGTTGAATGAACAAACTTCCTTTTTATTATTTTGGTAATGTAATCGTACATGAACTTTTGACAAGACACATACTTGAAAGACAAAAGAAAGATTGCAAGAAAAATAAAAACTTTGCCCCAGTATTGGTTCCTTGTTCCTCATTCAATTGATTCACCGCAAATGCTTGACAACTCAACCGCTGCCTCTGCTGATACCTCCTTCAACATGCATTCTCTTTAATTCCTCAAAAATTTGCCCCAGTATGGCCAATTCAATGCGAACAACTTGCCCCGTGTAACTGATTGGACACACATCAAAAATTGCCCAGTTTGGTGAATCCCTCGAAGAGTTTCAGACTCACTTTCTTTGAAATTTTGCCCACTTATTTGTCCTAACTTTTGCTTAGACTGCCTTTTCAGGTTTTCAGCCTAACAGACTTTTCTTTTTTTCGTTTTTTTTTAGTTGCTCTAACTTTTGCCTAGGTCGCCCTTTCGGGTTTTCAACCTAACGAGCTTTTTCCTCTTTTTTTTTTTCTTTTTTTTAGGCATAGAATTTCTTGACAACATCAGTATTCACGGGCCTTGGCAGTTCTTCTCCATCCATATTCTGCAAAATTAACGCTCCTCCAGAAAATGCCTGCTTGACTATGTACGGGCCTTCATAATTTGGAGCCCATTTTCCTCTGGCGTCCTCTTGGTTAGGGAGAATCTTTTTCAAAACCAAATCCCCTGAACAGAATTCCCTGGGACGAACTTTCTTGTTAAAGGCTTTAGCCATCCTGCTTTGATACAATTGCCCATGACACATAGCTGTCAATCTCTTCTCTTCTATCATATTCAATCGTTCATACCGAGTCTTCACCCATTCGGATTCCTCTAACTCTGCTTCCATTAGAACCCTTAAAGAAGGGATCTCAATTTCTATTGGAGAGACAGCCTCCATCCCATACACCAAAGAAAAAGGCGTTGTCCCAGTGCTTGATCGTATATTAGTACGATATGCATGCAGAGCATAGGGTAACATTTCATGCCAGTCTTTGTAGTTCACCACCATCTTAGCAACAATTTTCTTGACATTCTTATTTGCTGCTTCAACTGCTCCGTTCATCTGAGGCTTGTAAGGAGCTGAATTATGATGCTTGATTTTGAAATTTTCACAGAACTTTTTAATCTCAGCACCATTGAAATTGGTACCATTATCTGTGATTATCCTTTCTGGAATCCCATATCTGCAGACAATATCCCTTTTGAGGAATTTCAAAAACACTTTTTGAGTGATGCTGGCATAAGACGAAGCTTCTACCCACTTGGTGAAATAGTCAATCGCCACTAAGATGAAGCAATGACCATTGGAAGCTTTGGGATTAATGGGCCCGATGACATCTATTCCCCACATTGAGAAAGGCAATGGAGATACCAAATTATGCAAAGGGAAAGGAGGTGTGTTGATTCGATCTGCATACATCTGGCATTTTTGACACTTCCGTACATAATTTATGCAGTCTATTTCCATTGTGGACCAATAATAACCACTCCTTAGAATTTTTCGAGCCATCATATGACCAATGGCATGGGTTCCACATATTCCTTCATGAACCTCAGTCATGATTACACGAGCTTCACAAGCATCCACGCATCTAAGTAAAGTACCATCATGACTCCTTTTGTACAAAACCTCTCCATTCAAGAAAAAGGTCATCGCCAACCGGCGGACAGTCTTCTTATTCACCTCACTTGCCCGTGTTGGGTATTCTCTATGCTGAATATACTGCTTGATATCATAATACCAAGGTTTACCATCTGGCTCGTCTTCCACATTAGCACAATACGCAGGTTCACTGTGCGTCTTCACCTGGATGGGTTGGACATTATTATGAATATCCAACTTGGTCATTACAGCCAAAGTGGCCAAGGCATCTGCAAACTGATTCTTGTCTCTGGTCAAATGGGAGAAGGTCACATCTTCAAACTTTTCAACCAACTGGATCAAATACTTTTGATAAGGCACCAATTTCGGATCCTTGGTTTGCCATTCACCGTTCACCTGATAAATGATGAGTGCTGAGTCTCCAAATACCTTTAACTGTTTGATCCCCAAGTCAATTGCGACTTGTAAACCATTAGCACAGGCCTCATATTCCGTAACATTATTAGTGCACTCAAAATCTAGCTTGATAGCGACTGGGTATTGTTTTCCAGTTGGTGAAACCACCACGGCTCCTATGCCATTGCCATGCATATTAAACGCTCCATCAAAATACATCTTCCAGCCAGGTTCTTCTTCTTCTTCTCCTTCTTCCGCCATCAGTATTTCTCCATCAGGGAATTCAGATGTCACTTGTTGTCCACCCTCAAGAGGGTTTTCAGCTAAATGATCAGCAATCGCACTTCCTTTGATGGATTTCCGAGTCATGTACTTGATATCGAACTCTGATAGCATCACTTGCCACTTTGAAACCCTTAATGAAACATGAGGACTTTCAAATATGTACTTCAGATGGTCTATTCGGGAGATCAACCACGTGGTGTAATAGAGCATGTACTGTCGTAGCCGCTTTGAGGTCCATACCAGCGCACAACAAGTCTTCTCAATAGCCATGTAACAAGCTTCACAGTCATTGAACTTCTTACTCAGATAGTAAATTGCTTGCTCCTTCTTTCCCGATTCATCATATTGTCCCAGCATTGCCCCCATCGAGGTTGGTAATACAGTTAAGTACAAAATTAAAGGACGACCCGGCGTAGGGGGTACCAAAACAGGAGGATTCATTAAATAAGCCTTTATCTTGTCAAAAGCTTCCTGACACTCTTCATCTCATTTCCCTGGTTGATGCTTCTTCAACAACTTGAATATAGGCTCACAAGTGCTAGTTAAGTTAGCAATGTAATTGAGTCTTCCGAGAAAACTTCGCACTTCACGCTCCGTCTTAGGGGCAGACATCTCTTGTATTGCTTTTGTTTTATCTGGATCCACCTTTATTCCTTCTCTGCTAACAATGAATCCAAGTAATTTCCCAATAGATGCTCCAAAAACACACTTAGCAGGATTCAACCTCAACTTGTACTTTCTGAGTCTTTCAAACAGCTTACGCAAGACCGCCACATGACTTTCTCCTTCTTTAGACTTGGCTACTATATCATCCACGTACACTTCAATCTCCTTGTGCATCATGTCATGAAACAGTGCCACCATAGCACGTTGGTAAGTAGCTCCAGCATTCCTTAACCCGAACGGCATCACCGTGTAACAAAAAGTTCCCCAAGGAGTGATGAAAGTGGTCTTTTCTTTGTCATTAACATCCATCGAATTTGATTGTACCACGAGTATCCATCCATGAATGAGAACCTATGATTCTTAGCGTGTTATCAACAAGAACATCGATGTGAGGGAGTGGGAAATCATCCTTCGGGCCGGCCTTATTCGGATCTCTATAGTCCACACACATTCGACTTTTCCATCTTTCTTAGGCACTGGCACGATATTGGCTACCCACTCTGGGTGTCTTGACACTTCCACAAATCCTGCTTCCAGTTGCTTAGTCACCTCTTCCTTGATCTTCAGGGACATATCAGGATGCATCCTCCTTAACTTCTGCTTCTTTGCCTCAATATTCGGGTATAGTGGAATTTTATGCGATGCTATATCTGGGTCTAACCCAAGCATATCCCGATAAGACCAAGCAAAAACATCCATATACTCTTTGAATAGTATGACCATCTCTTCAAACTCCGGGTTTGCCACTACTTTCAATTCCTTCTTCTCTTCCTCTGTCCCCATGTTGACCACCTCTGCTTCCTCACCATTCAAGACAAATCCCTTTTCTGAGTACTCCAGTAACTTTGCAAAATTTTCAACAACTTCTTCCTCTTCTCCAGATCCAGGGTCTTCTTCATCAAACATTGCAGGGGAATCAATTGATAAGTTTCCGAGGTCCCTTTCATGAGGCGAACTATCTACGAAACACAGGTCCCTGGAAAGCAATTTGGTGTGGAGTTGGAAAAGCAGAATAAAGTAGGAATGACAAAGGAAGAACAAGATATGGTACCAAAAAAAAATACAAAAGGATAAGTCAGAAAGTACAACGAAGAGAAATGCTGAATATTCATGCAAGTTCATTTAATCAATGTCTTAAATAACATAAACCATAAGCTCAAAATAACTTCAATATTTGCTCAACACAATATGACTAGACAATTACTTTGAAACAATCACATCAATAATTGGTTCAGATTTCCAGTTCTTCAGCGACTCCTTATCAGCAAAATGACGGATTGCCTTGTACTCTTCTTAGCTCTCTTCATGCAAAGCATTGATAGTGAGGCGGTATCGAGGGTGAATGACCTCATCAGGCATAATCACCTCGGCCGGTGCTGGGAATGTTTCCCTCAGGTGGGGAATATGCTTCTTTTTGCCCTTGCCATTCTTTTTTCCAAGAGTCATGCTCCTCATATGCTCCTCCAGAGATGCTTCGTACCCTATCCCAAACTTGTCTGACTTTCCTGGGAGTGACACTGGCGACCGAGTACCTTGCAGCTTCGAGCCCAAACCCTTTCCTTCTTGGTATCCACTACTAGTCATGATCCGGGCAACCACCTGATTCACACTTGGTGTGAGAGATTCATCTTTACCGAGTCCGGTTCAACTACTTGAAACTGTGCCACGGTTCTCCTCTTCCTTTTCTCGCACTCTCCATATATGGCACGAAACCGGTTTCGACAACATAATCTCTTCCTCTCCATGTATGGTGATGACCGACCCATTCTCAATATATTTAACACTTTGATGCAGGGTGGAAGGAACGGCACCAGCGGTATGGATCCACGGTCTCCTAACAAGATTGTGTAGCCAGGCTCCATATCCATGACTTGAAACAAGACTTGAAAATTACTCGGACCAATCTCTAGCGGCAACATTATCTCTCCCATAACGCCTCTCTATTTCCATCAAAGGCTCGCACCACCATATCTCGTGGCGACAGCTTCATCCTCACTTATTGATAACGATGTTAGAGTTGACATGAGAATGATATTTAATGCGAGACCCCGTCAATCAAAACTTTTGCAACTATGTACCCTTTGCATTTGAGGGTTATGTGCAAGGCCCGTGGGTTCTTCTCAGATTGAGAAATGATCTCTTCATCAGTGAATGTGATCATGTTAACGCGTTTCACGGGGTCCACCATGTTAACCACACTTTCGGGAGTAACATCGGGCTTCACATAGGCTTCATTCAGAATTTTTAACAACGCCTTCCAATGCATCTCAGATGTCAAGATGAGTGACAAAAGAGATATCCTAACTGGAGTCTTGTTTAACTGTTCCATCACATCATATTCGCTCTGCTTCATTATCTTTAGGAACTCCTCTTCAGCTTCCTTCTCCCTCTCATCTTCTTTTGACATTTCTTCTCTACTCCTTTCCTTAACAATTTTCCCTTTTTCTAACTCTCCTGGGCCATAGCATCGCCCACTCCTTGTAATTCCCCCTACCCTGACTATATTAGTCACAGACTCCTCATCCTTGTGTACTTCAGCAATTCGAGCCTTCGAAGTCTCTTCCCCGACTCCTTTTGTCTCTACCTTGGTTTCATAATTCCACGGCACTGAATGAGTGTCATTATAAGCAAATGGCACTGGCTTCTTGATTGTTACCACTACTTTCTCTGACGTCGAGACTTGGTTGAGAGATGGCACCTTAAGCACAAAGCGTTCGATCACATTGACCTCTTCAGAGGAGATTAACCCTTGTCTCGCATGTATTACTCCCAAAGTAAGCAACCCTTGGACTCGAACCTTGAAGTCCCAATAATTCTCAATATCATGTCCTACTTCCCCACAATGATAAGCACAATTCGACTCTGCATCATATTTTTCCTCTTCTTTCATCGTGGCGGCTGGTGCAGCGATATTGTAGCCAGCTTTCTTCAACCCTTCGAATATCCTTGCCATCGGTGTACGCAAGCTCATGACACTTCTCATGGATGACCCCATCTGTGTACGGAAGCTCATGACACTTCTCATGGATGACCCTTCCACCTCTAAAGCATTCACCACATTCCTTCCACCATGATTAGGAATTGGGTTGTTAACAATACTGGGTCCAGCCTTTTCCTAGATATCAAGCTTCCCATAGGCAATTAACTTTCTTACTGCAATCTTAAAGGACTCGCAGTCTTCAATTGAATGCCCCGGGATATCCATGTGATACTTGCAGGTTGAGTTCGGGTTGTACCACGATAGAAATGGTGGCTCTAATGGGCGCACCGGAATTCCTGAAATAAGATGAGCATCAAACAACCTTTGGAATAGGTCTGCATTCGGAATAGATAACCTTGGAAAAGGGGGAAGGTTTTGAGGATGAAAACGGCTTTGATTTTGGAGGTTCGGGCGAGGTTGTGAGTGGTTTGGGTAATTCTGCGGAGGTGCAGGTGGGTATCGGGCATAGGTTGGGCGAGTTGGTGTATATGGCGGTGGCGAGGGGACATTGTTAACTTGGAATTGTGGTGTTGGGGTGAAGTTTGTGGCCGGTATAATTTGGTGGGGTGGATAATGAGGCAGTGGCAGTGTTTGGTATGAAAAGCGAGGGTTGGGGTTGTATGATGGCTGATGACTTGAGCTATATCGCGGTCTGAAATTCTGTTGAGGCTGGATATAATTCACTTCAGGTTCTTTTTTCTTTGGCTGGAATCCTTTCTTGAAAGTAGTATTCTCTGTACTACTCATTGGCAACTTCCCAGTTTTGGCCAATATTTCAATTCTTTCTCCAGAAGTTATTAAATCTGCAAAATCCTTATAGGCTGCCCCAGCCATCGCCCCAATAAAAGGGTTTCCTAGGGTCCCCAAGAAATACGAGCACATCTCAGATAATGTTAATGGGGGCTGGACTTGAGCCGCCAATGCTCTCCACCTCTACGCGTATTGCTTGAACGGTTCTTCGTTACCTCTCTGCATTGAACTCAACTGTTCTCGGGTTGGGGCTGCGTCCAAGTTGAATTTGTACTGGTCCATAAATAGGTCAGCCAATTCCGTCCAACGTGAGATCCTTGAGCGATCTAACTGAAGATACCACTCTAGGGCGGGACCTGTAAGACTCTCATGGAAGAAACTGATGAGGAACTTATCGTCCTTGGACCAAACAGCCATCTTAGTCCCATAACTGATCAAATGGAAACGAGGGTTGCCGCTCCCGTCATACTTCATAAAATCAGGAATCTTGAAGTCTTTGGGGATTACTACATCTGTGGTAGGACACAGCTCCTCTATCCTCAAGGGTCCATAAGCATTGGGGCCCTTTATCGCCTTAATCTGTTCCTCCATTTTCTCCATCCAATCTTCTTTCATCTTATCTTTCTCAGTTACGACGTGACTATTCCCAAAATAAGGCAATGTCACTTGCCTCGGAATAGACACATGAGGTGGTTCCCAGGTAGGGCCTGCATAACCAGGGACTTCATTATGAGTGCCTTCCAAAGCACGATACCCCTCCCCAATGGGCATGACTATTGATGTTGTTTGAGGTGGTTGCTCGTGGATTCCTGGCGGTGGCTGAGGTTATGGCCGAGTAGATTGGAGCAGTTACTGATGGCACGTTTGCATGCATTTCAACCCCATTTGCATTCCTATTTCCACTGATTAAGTGGAGAGACTCCCTTATATCTTGCAAGTGTCGCTTCCAACCTCGCTTGGTTCTCGACACCTCGTTTATCCTCCCCGTCACTTCGTCGACCTCCCTACTCAAGTTTCTTCCTGTCTCGAATTTTCAGCCATTCCAGTCCGAGATCCGGTATTGTGAACTCGGGCTAGATTGGTCTCTTCTTTCCTAGGCCGCGCAATGATTTCGAACCAAATTGATTTATTAAAGCAAAAACACATTAATTAAATAAAGAAAGAAAAAATAAAAAACAGTTAACACTATTGTGAGGATGCTTGGTGATTGTGGAAAGATTCGCATGGTCATTCAATAGCAAGGCAGGATCCTCGATTTAGCATTAGCGGGTTCACTAATGGTGCCCTCTTCCAGCAATGCAATCATTCTTTTACCGAATACCAAGATTCCCGTATTTTCGCTAAAGGACAAATTGTCTCAGGGCGAAAATACGGTTGATAACCTATTCAAGGGGGAATTTACCCCTCAATGAATAGTGCCTAAATGAAAAACAGTGACATCAACATTCAAAGCAAAATACTGCAACTGGTAATTCATTTCATTCCAAAATTAATCAAAACAAGGTCTCAGTCTTCTCAAAGTGTAACATAAACTACATTACATCAACAATTTTGTTTGTTTCTTCCTAAGACCTTTAGCAAGACCTCGACAATAATTCATAAACTCAGCTATCTTCTGTGGTAGTTTTAGCAACGGATTCATGCGAATCTAAAGGTCTGCTTCATCAAAATGACTAGCCAGTTGTGTAGTGTAATACTGCAAGCTGTCAGACATGTCCTCATAATTCTTCATCCAATATTCCTTTTGAACCTTTTCATTTTGAGCTGCCCATTGCCACGCGTTTTCACTTTCTTCTTTTTGCAGTCGTTGCCTCTGAGCTTCGAGTCTCCATTGCTCCTTTTCTTGCTCTAGTTCTTGAGCTTTCAACTCCAAACGCCTTGCTTTCTTGTTTGCTTCCTTGAGTGAACTATAATATTCTGTAGCCAAAACCTGTCCTTGATCGGAGCGTCGTTTCACCTCCACCAGAGCTTCTTGTAGAGATTGCATCCTTCGGTCTTGTACTCTAGTATTTGCTTCCAATTCTTCTTTCTCTTGCAAAATCTTCTCTATTAATTCTTCTTGAGCATTTACCTTCACTCGTAGCTCCCGGACTTCTAAAGTGGTCTTATTTGATTCCACCTCTTTTCCTCTTCTTGCCCTTTTTACCCTGCTCGGGGCTTCAGCAGCATCAGCTTGTGCATCCTTTAAGTCTTCAATCTTGTCGGCTAATTTCTAGCATCGACTTGTGTGAATGACGACTTTTAACTCAGCAGCTTCCTTCCCTTGTTCTAAAAACTGCATCTGCGCTTTCATCCTCTCTATCTGGGTGGTCATTTGAGATATAATCTAGGAATGATTTTCATCACTTGACACCGCCTGAGGGGTACTATTTTGTGCCTTCCTTGTTGCTCTCCATTGCAGGTACTCGGGAGTAGGAATTACCGCTCGCTTTCCCAATTCTTTCGCTCCTGCCCTATGAATATTCTTCCAAGCGTCCCTGACCTCATTTTCCTGCTTGGTAGTGCTTCCATCTTTCCCATATAAAAAGCTGAATCCTCTAAGTTGCGTCTCGTCAGGCACGTGCTGAGTCCATTGGAGCTGTCTAAGCACAAGTACTGGTGAAAATGACACACAACCTCTCACGCCCATTAAAGGAACATTAGAGAAGTCACCACAACTGAGCAGTATCTCTTCCCCATGATACCAAGAGCAAACCCATTTGAAAGAGTCTGATCCCATCTTCATAAACTCATCTTTCCATTCGTGGGCTTTTTGCTGCTTCACTGGAATGCGACCAAAATTCCTTAACGGATCAGGTAAAAAGCCCAGAGGATTATGTACATCCAAGTGCGTCATGATCCAAACATACAACATATGTGTGCAACATCGGATCATACCCCCTCCTTTTTTGTGGCAAATCTCCATGGTCAAGAAAGTATCGGCAAGAATAGCAGAGATTGGATTTGACCTATGATTCTCAAACTTGAAGAAAACATCCATTGCCGCTTGGTCCACCATATCTGAGGTGAATGGGAATAACACCAATCCAAAGATGGTTAGTGCCAATGTTTTATTAAAGAGATCCCACCTTCCTTGCTGCGCTAGTAGCTCAAGATGTGCTTCCAGGTAACTCTTCTTCAATCCTCGCGTTCCTCCTCTCTTTTCCATGCCCAACTGACTTGCCTGAACCCCTATGAGTTCTGCTATTTTTTCTTCTGACACATAATGTCCTCCATAGAGATAAACATTAGGGTACTTGTTCATTGGGAGTCTCAACATGATGGCATACTTTTCTATGGTCGGTGCAATATCCAAGTCGGGCAACTCAAAACATTTCAGAGAACAATTCCAAAACTGGGCAAGGCCACTCAAAACAGGTTCTTCAACAGGGATGCGCAACAAATCTAGGATCTGTCCATAACTGCTTGAGAACTCTAATCAAGCCTTAGGGGTCATGTGTTGAGTAATGTCCTTCACACGCCTCAGATCACTGCCATTTACTGTAATCTTCATATTCCTCTTGAGATCAACGGCATTGCTGGTGTTTTTCCTTTGGCCTATCTCTTCCATTCCTTGCTATTGAATGAGCACTAATCTTTCCACTTTACTAACTAAACTCACCCTACAAAAAGAGTAAAAAAAGAATGTAAGCAAACTAACAAAAATGAAGAATGCATCCTAAGGGTACCCCTCATCAAGGTAACTCTAAAATGTATCCTAACATTCTACATGAAGAAATACTTATAGGGTCGTAAACCAAAAGGATTATGCGTGATTTGCTGATGTATGCCCTTTTTATTTTTTTCTTTACGCAAGAAAATGACATGGAACTGTAAAATGATTTTTTTTTGGAATGTCATGTAAATGCGAGATAATGCATGTTCCTTTTTTATTTTTCTTTGGTTTGAGAAATGCTATGAATGTCATGCAAATGCAAGACGATGCATATCTTTTCTTTATGTCTCTTTTGTTTAAAATGCTATGAATGTCATGCAGATGATATGAAAATGCGAGATGAAACATTCCCCTTTTTATGATTTTTTTTTCAGCAAAGAATGAATGATATGAGAAATGAACAGATAAAGAAAAAGCACGCTCCCTTTGTGTCCTAATCAGGTGAAACTTAAAGGTTGGATTTCCTCAAAGTCACAACTCTAATTTTGACATCAACTATGTTCAATCTACCAGTGCAAGGTTTTTTAGGACAGATCTAAACCTCTAAAAGTCATGGTCCCCAGATTGCCCCTATCTCGAAAACAATGATCCAATTCACGAATTAATCACAAGTAGAGAGAAACCCTCTCAATATGATTAGTCCATGATACTGGTAACAATCTGAGTGGTGTCCTAACCAATGTCAAGTGAGCATGAAGCCCCTCAATAACAAAGGTCGAGACCCCTCCTATTCCTTGGGTTCGCACAGACTAGGGTATAGAGCCCCAAAAAAGTGTGTGAGGTAAGTGGCAGTGACGTGCGTGAGGGAGCATACAAACCTGTATCAAAAATTTAAAAAGACCAAAAAAATACCCCCCAACCTGCAAAACATATATACAAAAGCCACTAGCAATCATCTACCCTAGGGTTTCAACAATCAATCACAAAATATATACAAGTAAAAAATATATACACATAGTAATGATATCGAGATATTTACAAAATAAGATAAAATCTATTTACAAACAAATAAAAAAAATAAAAACAAGGACAAAAAGGGTAAGATAAATAAATAGAGATTATTAACAATTTGCATAACTAAATAACAGGCTTGACTCTCCAAGCGTCCCAGGTGGAGTCGCCATCTGTCATGCGCTGCCTAGGGATCGCGGCGAAATAGCATTTCAGCGTGATTTTTAAAAATGATTAAAATATGGAGTCGCCACCAATTTTATTTAAATTTAGGAAAAATTGGAAAACCTTTTTAGAAAATGGTCTTTGGAACCAAATCGGATTCGGGAGTCGGTTATGGATAGGGAAGGGTGGAAACTTAATCCCACTTGCACCCTGTCACACCCGTCTGAGGCGGTACACTTAAATCAGTTGTGCAAAAAATTAATAATCTCGAATTTATTCATTTTACTCCTTTTTTAAAAAAAAAATTGTAATTATTTTATTTTTATTTTTATTTTTTTATTTATTTTTTTTAAAGAAAAGAAAAACCAAATTGTGAAAATTTATTTTTTAACTTGACAGAATGAAAATCCTGCTCCTACATACCCTCAGGTGCAATGAGGAACTCAAAGTCACGTAGTTCTGTAGAAAATAAGTGTGAGTTGATTGATTTTAATTAAAAGATTTTTGAAAAGAAAATTTTTGCACAGGATTCAAGGCAGCACAAGGCTACTCAATAAACCCCTATGATCCAAACAACATTGAAGATAACATCTGCTATTCAATCAACATCATTGGTCATTGCATTGGTTAAAAGATTTTTTATTTTTATTTTCATTTTTTATTTTTTATTTTTTACTTATATTTTGAATTTTATTTTATTTTTATTTCATTAACTTAAATCAATTATGCACAATTTTATTTTAACAAAAAAACAACTTAAAGATTTAGTCTTTTAAAAAAAAAACTTTCAACCCCAAACTTAAAGACCCAACGTCGAAAAAGAAAAAACAAAAGCCCAAACCCTTTTTTTGTATTTAAGCCCGAAAAAGAAAGATAAAATATCCAAAAAAAAAACAATCATGCTAGAATTAAAATAAATAAAAGATAAAAGTATAAATAAACTAAAAAGGCATGAAAAGAAAAAAGGTCACAAAGCAACTTTAAAAAAGACGTGGTCGATTCCAAAAAAAAAAGACAAAAAAAAAAACAAAAGAAACAAAAAGAAAGCCAAAAGAGACTTCTAGTCTCTGTAAGACAACACGAGCCGAGAAAAATGGAAAGGGGGGGGGGGCGTTTGGCTTGGCTTGAAGGACATGGCCATAGTGGTGAGGAATAGAGGTCTGGTGAGTGCGGCGCGCGCGCAGAACGGTGGTGGCGAGGCGACGGCGCGGGGGAGACGGGGCTTTGAGCGGATCCGGGTTGCGTGATCCGTGCAAATCTGGGCTGCTCGGTGATTCGCGAGTCCGATCTACAATGGCGGTGGTCGTCGGTTGCGGGGGAGGTTGTGACAGCGTAGGTGTGTTTTGAGGTTGAATGTGATGGGGTTATGGATGGAGGCTACGGAGGTGTTGGGTGACACGGACGGTGGGCCGCCGGCTTCCCGGCTTCGGTGGTGAGGAATAGAGGTCCGGTGAGTGCGGCGCGGCGCAGAAACGGTGGTGGCGGAGCCGACGGCGTAGGGGCCGGATTCGTGGCCGTGGGGTGGCGACGGTGGTGTGCGGCGGAGGACCGCGGCGGCTAGATCCGTGAAGCCCACGGTGGGCTGGTTGGTTCGCGGCAATGAGGACGAAACACGATTTGGGCTGGAGCTTCAACGGAGGACGAGCGAGGGCGGTGCGCCTGGTGGTCCGCACGGTGAAGCCTACGGTGGTGTATATAGGAAAGGGGTTGCGGGAGATGGAGAAGATGAAGCTTCTAAGATTATTTTTTTGTTTTTTTTTTTACATTTTTTGTTTAATTTCTATTCTATTATCTCGCTTTTTTATTTTTGTTATATGACATTTTTAGAGAAAAAAAAAAGCGTATGCAGATAAAATAAAAGTGGATTTGAAAACTTCAAAGTGAACTAGAATCAAACAACCAATTCCTCTTCATATTGGAGAGACAGAAATGAGATTTTTTTTTTTAACCTTCTGAAGCACGAAGAAAAAGCTAAGAGCAACAGATTTTCCTTTCCTTCAATCACCGTTTTTTTTTTATTCTTGATTTTCTCTTCAAAACGATCTCTGTTTTTGCTTCAACCACCAGACCAAAGAATCAGCTCCTAATTCTCTTCCAATTTTCTTCTGTATTTCAGTGCAAGATCATAGTGCAAAGTCTGTGAAAATTTTGGAAATATCCTCCTTCTGTGTTACCCGTAAGAATGGAAAGTGGAGAGAGAAAAAAAAAACCCCTCCCGGCTGCCTCCCCCCAAAATCAATCTAAGTACCCCCCTCAGAAATGGAGTCCCAAAACGTATATGCTCCTCTTCCCCCTGTTACCGTGTGTGCAGTGAGTGGGTGTGCAGAGTGTGGCAGTGAGTGGGAGTGCAGAGTGATGGAGTGCAGAGTGTGGCAGTATGGGCGGTGCATGGCCAAAATAAAAAACAAAGAATAAGGATGGGCAGTGCATGGCCAAAATAGAAAAGAAAACCAACATAAAAGCAGCTGCAGCCCCTTTTTTTTCTTTCATTTTTTTTTTACGTTTTTCTTTTCTTCTTTTTTTTTTCCTTTTTTTTAAGGCTAGTGTGGGCTCATATTTGGGCTAAGAAAATGGGTCAGGAATGTGGCCTTAAATTAGCTGAATTTCTTATTTTTATTTTTATTTTCAAATTTTATTTTTTTATTGACTTTTGAGCCTGGTCAAAATTGGGTGTTCACAGTCGCTCTATTGTATCCGTAGGTTAGATCGATGCAACACACCGATGATCTTGACCGAGACACTATCTATAATCAAGATCTGATAAAAACTGTCGTGTATGTGCTAGATGTGCAAAAATTGAAATGAGAATTAAAGCACGTGGTCTGAGGCACGTGGTACCGGCAGGTCTTTTCGATCATTTTCTCTGAACCTGAGTTTAGCTCCATGGAGTAGGAAATCGAGTCTTGTGCACATTCATAATCTGAACATTTATATCTGTGTGATATATTAATTGAGGAATATTAGTTATGACAATTGTTGTTTATGATAATTGAATTGATAAATGATTGGATGATGATAGTTGATTAATGTTGATGGCATGATCATAATTGTGGTATGATCTATCTGTATGATATGCTGCTTGTGTTATCTCTGTGCTGCCATATTGGTATTAGTGTAGGTGATCTCACCTCTTTGTTTTGTGTTTTGGTTGGGTTTGTGTTGTGAAATAAATACGTAATAGATAGAACGAGTTTTTCGAGAAGAAACTGATGGTAGATACTCAGAGATTGATGAAAACATTGAAAAGTGGCTGTCTTAAGTTCGAAGATGTGCCGAATAGACAAGAAGTATAGTTCTGATGCATCAAGTTGGATACAAAAGGAGAAACGAGTATGTTAAAATTTAACGTTAGTATTATACCGTGCTATTAAGTAGAACCTGTCAAAGGATTACTACTGTTAGAAAAAAAAGTTTGTAAGTTTTATATTTCTCTTTAAATTGTTAAATAGAACAATTGGGTCAATAGGGTATATGAATCTGTTTCAATATATTTTTCCGTATTACTTATAAATTTCAGTAAGTTTATGTTTCAGCAAAAAGGAAATTTTAAAACCCATCTTTTATAACTCAAACCTTTTATAACTGATTTTCAGATTTTGAGTCGAGAGTCAGACATGTGATACTGCCTGAGAATGTGTTACTGATTAACTTTTATTTTTTTTCTTATTTTATTCTTCATTTTTATTACTCATTTTATTCCTATTTTATTGATTTTCTATCTCAAAGATATTTATCATATGTCAATAACACTATCATTTTCTTGCTACTTAGCTCCTGTTTTGTTTTCACAGCTACTAATTTTCTCTACGATATAGGTAGGTGTATAAATGAGTTTATCTATTTGACAACTATTCTACCTCAATTTGTTAAATATTCGATCAGGTTTATTTATTTAACTAAACAAACAACCTTAACATTAAAATGAAACTCGTTCATATAAATCAACCAAGTTCAAGTATTATAGTCTTGACTTTAAAAACTCGTGAATCATTCATATTATTTATCATTTTGCATAACTATTAAAAATTAAATCACAAAAGATTATAATTTAAAATAATAAAAATATAGATAATAATAATTTATTTGTTATTATTATTAATTAAAAGCTTCAATAGTAGACACTAGTGTGTTAGCCCAAGAGAAAGTGGCTCGGGTCCTTAAGTGTAGTCCTAGGTTCGATTTCAAGATAAAAATAATACCATTGAAAATGATCTACGTTTAGGTATCTAATCGTACTTCGAGATATTTATGTTTTATTTATCGGGTGAGAGATATTTTGATAAACAAAAAAAAAAAAAACTTCAGTTGAAAGGTTGTGAATTTTTTATATAAAGGATTATGAATAAAAAAATAGTTTATTTCTATTTTCTAGTATAAAGATGATTACTAAATATTAAATAAATTTAAATATTTCAAAGATAAATTTGATAAAAAAAAAATATAAATAATTTAAATAAGCTAAGTTCAAATTTTATCTTTTTAAATACGGTTAAATTATATGTCAATTTAAAATCTTTCCAACTATTGTTCAATTTTCGTATTTTGTTGATTCACCCGAAAATTTAAAATTTGAAATTTGAAATCTAAAAGCTGTTTAATGCGGCGTAAAAAAATGTGAATCTTGCGCACAAGATTTTAAGTGGTTAATCAAGATAAGTTTAATTGTGAATGTTCACGCGCGACAAAAACTTGTGAATCTCAGCGCACAAATAACCTGGTTAATACATTAAGAATAAGTGGTTAATCAAGTATAAGTTTAAGTTCACTTTATTGTCACGCTTTAACAAAACTTGTGAATCTTGCGCGCAGACAAATAATCTTGGTTAATACATTATGAATAAGTGGTTAATCAAGGTATAAGTTTCTGGTGAATCCAAGAAAGAGTTCTCAATAATCGGTAAGTGGTTAATACGTTAGGAATAAGTGGTTAATCGGTATAAGTTTAAGTTAATACATTCGAAATAAGTGGTTAATCTATATCGGTTTAACTTGTGAATCGAGAAAAGTTCCCAATAATGAGTAAGTGGTTAATACGTTAAGAATAAGTGGTTAATCAAGTATAAGTTTAATAATGTGAATCCAAGAAAGAGTTCCCATAATGAGTAAGTGGTTAATACGTTAGGAATAAGTGGTTAATCGATGTATCGGTTCTGGAGAATCCAAAAGCGAGAAATAAGAAGCGAGAAATTAAAATATTGACATACAAAAAAATCAACAAACATACGTACGTAAACATACGGTGGAAGAAAGTTGGAGTATTTTCGTTGGACGAAAAACGTTTTCCTTTTAAATAAGTCAAATCTAAACTTTAAATTTGACTCATTTATTTAAATTAGTCAAGCTTATTTTTTTTTTTTTTACAAACTAAACCAAAATTTCAAATATTTAGTTTCACTCTACTTATTTATACCCCTAAACATAAGTAAGTTCATTAATTAAATCTTTGTCCATAAATTAAGAATAAAGATTATTTTATATTTTTTAAAAAATATAAGACTATTAATACCATTTTTTAAAATATTAATTAAGTGAGAAAAAATAATAAAAAAAAATATAATAAATAATATTAAAAATAATACAAAAAATAATATAAAATAAAAAAATAAAAAAATAAGAATTGATAAATTAATCTTATAATTATGACCCTCGCTGCAATAAAAGAAGATACTAATGGTAAAGTGCAATGCTTGGTTAGACTCCGGGTACTATATCACAGTTTCCAAAAACTTCAACTTAAGTGTATTTGATTTTGTTGTAAAAATTTTGATTATTTTAATAGTTAATTATTATATATTTGATTATAATGTAATTAATTTTATATTTTGATATATTAGTTGATAAGTAATTTTAAAATAATTTATTTTATTTGTATATTATAAAAAATTTATTTTTGTGTATTAATTATTAAAAAATATAAATTAATTAAAAAATTATTTAATTGTGAATAAAATGATATTTATATTTCAAAACTTTTAAAATAATTTATAATCTAAAATTATAAATTTTAAACAAAAAAAAATTAATATAATACAATGAATTTTGTATAAAAGTTTAAAGAAATTTACCCAAACATTCATATAAAGTTGAAAAAAAAAACTTTTTTTAACAAAAAAATGTTGAATAATGGATAAATTCGTATGCAAACATGCTTCAGATCTACTACACCGTTAGTAGGTAATAAACGTGACACGTTGATTAATTTCCTTGCTGAATCTACAGCTAATGCGCAAGGTGCGTCACTGCACCTCAACGAAAAAGGTGCACACTAGAATTGAAGGATTTGTCTAAAATATATGTTCTATTGAAGAATTAATAATAATAAATTATTAATTTATTAATAAAAAAATCAACAACTAAAATTAATTATTTAAAATTGTATAAATTTTAATTAGTAATACTTAAATTTATATATAAATTTAGTCAAATTATTATTATTTTTATAAATAATTATATATAAAAAAATTTATAAATTTTAATTAATAATTTTTATATATACTCATATCTATATATAAATAATCAGATAAAAAAAATTGATACATCTATAAATTCAAACATAATACATCCATAATAACAAATTCTCATACTGAGTCTTTTTGTTTGTTCATTTGAGGGTTGCAACTGGACGGAGACAATTTTGACCCAAAAGGTAATTTCAACTCAATAAAGATACCCAAGCTTACAAGTGTAACGGGCTTTTAGTGTGTACACTAGCCCATTTACCTAAGTGGGCAAAATCTATAATAATATTATAATAATCCTTGCCCACTTTGGCCTGGTAAGTGATGATCCGAAAGACTGAAACCGATTAGAGAGCTGCCAAATGCCAAAATCCAAAATGACGGACCCGGTATGATGTTATGTGAACTAGTGATAGTGATAGAAATAGTATACGACTACTCACTAGAGCCAGGCCAAGTTCGATTGATCGGCTCCAATAATCTAACAACATAGATGAATTAGATTAATAAAAATAAATAAAAAATAAGTTGAATAGACTAAGCCCAAATAAGTTAAGTCCGAACGAATTAGTCAAATTTACATTAATAACACTACATTAAGTAAGAACGAATTAGGTTAAGTTAACAAAATATCAGTTCAAAACAAACATGATCTGATCTGATCTGACCTGAATAAGTCAGTCCAACCCGTTTTGACAACTTTACTACTCGTCAGGAATTTGGCATACTGGTTATCAAATTGTACACAGTAGGATAAAAGTTCAAGTCAAAAGACGTTACTTTTTGAGATGATCTAACTTAATCGTATTCCGTCGTGAAAGAGATTAAACTCATGTAGGTAAAATATCCTTAGAAGAAATATATATATATATATCATGCAGCTGAAACAAATTTTAGATATTCTTGAATCTAAACAAAGTCAACTATCGGTTTCATGTGTTTAAGATGGGAACTGCTCTCAGTAGAGAAATTGAGTTCACAAGTTTCCTGGATAAGATAAACTCCTTTTTGAACTCGACTGGATGTTTGATTTCAGAAGAAGCTTAATCAATGGAGGCAGTGGATGGCATGTCACCAGATGATGATGGGGATATAATTAATGCTGTTAGGATATTACCCATGGCAGTTAAGTAATTTAATAAGCGTTAGCGTTAGTATCATATGAACACAAGCAGATGCAGATGATGTAAGCTTAGTGCTGTTAAACAGGCCAGGTGAAAAACATGAACGTCTAAAAGGGTTAGCTTTTTAGAGAAATTCGATAGTGCTTAATACATCATCTTTTAGACATTTTATTTAATTATTAAGATATGTAAAAAATGGTCTACATGATTAACTTCTTATTAAAATTACACAACTTTTAATACTAGATTTAAATGTGACTTTTTGTCTCTCATGTTATTAATACATATATAAAATAAAATTTAAACTTTAATTTATCTCTTCTAATATTAAAAGTTTAAATCCGAAACAGCCTTATGCTGTTTCTTCATTTGCTCTAAAAAAAAAAATTGTTCTACTTAACCTTTAATTTGTTTATGAATTTTTTTTATAAAAAAATCTTTTTTTTATAAAACCAAACATAAAATTATTTTTTAAAAAGATTTATTGTGTAGAAATATTAACTTTTTTTTATAACATTAAACAAATAGAAAGTGCCTTACACTATTTCTTCATATTGTCATTTTTTGTTTTGTAAATTTGATGTACTTAATTTTATTGTCTTTTTTATTTTTAACCTTCTTTCTGTTATGAGTTTTTTTTTTTTTTAGCTCTAACACTTCTTAATTTTACCATCAACATGTACACTAGGTGTTGTTGCTACTCACTAGTCATTGCCACTATCCAATTTTTATTTAATTTCTTGAAACTAAATACCAAATCACACAAAAATGATGAGTTTATTTATCCAATATATCACAAGTTACTTTACGTGAATCACTAAAACATATTAAAAGAAACAATACAGTTATATTATAAATTAGTATGTGTTTAGGGAAGATATCAATCTAACAACTATACAACGATCCTATAAAAAATAACTAAAAAAAAAAGCTAGAATTATTATAAAATATGGTTGAAAATAATTGTGAAAAAATAAATTTACACTTTTTGAACTTATAATTATATTATAAAAAATTATTTCTACATGAAAATTCTTTTTTTTTTTTTTAAATATTTATTGTGTTGAAATGGATTTTTTATTAAAAGAATATTTCATAAACAAATTAAAAATTAAGTGGAACAAATTAAAAAAAAATGTAAATGCAGAAACAACGAGGTAGGCTTTTTTCAGTTTTAGAAAAAAATATATTACATGTGATAAGAGAAAAAGAAAGAGAGAGAATAAGTCATATTTAAGTCTAATATTAAAAGATGTGTAACTTTAATGATAAATTAAATAGAGACGAATTCAAAAAATATTAAGTGAAGGGATCAAAAATCGTGAATCATATTATTAAATATAAAAAAAAATTAAAGTTAGTAAATAAAAATGTATTCACCTCTTAAATTATTTAGTGTGTTAAAATCAAAATGTACGATTTTAAATTAAGGGTAAATATACTCTTAATTGTTCACTTTAAAAGAATATTTTTCTTTCATTATATAGGAAGATATATGAATAAAGTAAAAAAAAGTAACAAAAATATTTATATTAGATATTAAATGTATCACAATAGTGGTTGTTCTTTACATCATGATTTATAAACAAAATTAAGTTTTTATGTATATAGATTTTAAAAAAAGGAAGAGAGTGAAGTTAAAAGTGAGTGGAACTAGTAGATTTATTATATAAAGATTAAAAATTAATAGAAAGATGAGTTAAAATTGTAATATTAATATATATAAAATAATCATGAATCACATGTCAAATACATATCAAGTATAAACTCTTGTAACTTCATCATTTTTATCTTTGGTATAATTATACTGACCTCTCTTAAGGTTAGTACTTATAATATTGACACCTTTTTTGTTTGAAAAATTACTCATACTTTCATTACTTTGTATTTTCAATAGGATTTTGCGTAATGTTTATACGTAAAGTAGAAGAGATATATATAATTTTGTAAATAAAGAATGATGTTAGAATGTAATAGTAATATATAAAATTAGGGATGTGTATAATTTTTAAATAAGAGTGTCAATATAATAAATATTAACTTTATAATAAATTAATATAATCATTTTTTTATTTTTAAACAATTTAATTAAATTATTATATACTTAAAAGAAATTAATGAGAAAGGGGGGTCAAGGCCCATGTTCGCCCCCCTTGGATCTGTCCCTGAAATTAAACATGTAAGTCATCATTTTACATATATCAACAATTAAATTGAGTGCTTAAGAGATGATGTGTTAGGCATTGTCCATGTAAGAATTTCTCTAACATTTTAACAGTTTGACTTATTTAAGGGCAACTTGTAGGTTCGAACAGGATTTTTTTATTTTAAAAAATAGAGTAAAATATTTCAATCTCCTTTTTATTTGTCTAATTTTTCAATACATTCATCTATTTTCAAAATTTACACATTTTTTTAACATTTACATATACTCTTTATTAAAAAAAAAAACATTACATATATATATATATATATATATATATATATATATATATATATATATATATATATATATATATATATATATATATATATCAATTAAGCACAATATATCTAAAATTGACTAACATAATCGTTAAACAATTATTAATGACTTTAAAATGATATCTTTACTTTTAATTTCACCAGTATTGTTTCTAATACTAAATGAGGAGCAAGACTTTGGTGGGTGATTGAACAAATTCATGCTTATGTTTTGCATGCTTTTTGACAAATCTATTGCCGAAGATTTGTAAATTATACATACTATTCTGTAAAGGATAACAATTAGAATTAGTTAGGAAGCTAAGTTGACTGTTATGAAATCAGTTAGAAAGTTTGTTATCTGTTAAGAGTTGTAATACTCTATATAAACTCGTTCTCTGTAGTACATCATCTAATACAATTCATTCAACATTGAGCATCATCTCTTTTCTCTTTTCTCTTTTCTCTTTTCTATCAACCTTTCTTTCATTCTTCCTTCAAGCCTTGGCTCTGGTACATTACATGGTATTAGAGCACAACTTCAATGGAGATCACGTCTAATTCTTCTTCCATGCAATCTTCTACTCAATTTAGTCTATATACATTTTCCAATCCAGTATCAATTAAGCTTGATGAAGAAAAAATTTTACCCTAGAAGCAGCAAGCTTTGGCGATAATCAAGGGTCATAAGCTCCACAAATTTATCACAAGTTTGTCGATTCCACAGAAGTATGGCACTAGGGAAGATGAACTCAATCACAAACTGAGTGAAAAATTTCTAAATTGGGAACAACAAGATCAACTATTAATGTCATGGTTGCTTTCTTTGATGAGTAAACCATTCACCATAAGAATGGTTGGGTGTGAATATTCTCATCAGATCTGAAAGAAATTAGAGGAATTTTTTACTTCTCAAAGTAAAGCTAAGATGAGATAACTCAAACTTAAGCTGCGTAATACAAGGAAAGAATCTTCAATTGCCTCTTATCTTCTTGAGATCAAGAAAACTGTAGATACTTTAGCTTCAATTGGTTCACCTATAGATGAGTATGAGCATATCGCATCAATCCTAGATGGTTTAACAAAGGAATATGAGTCATTTGTGACAACCATAATTTCAAGATTAGAACCTTTTACTATGAGCTAACTTGAGGCACTCTTAATGGCTCAAGAAGAAAGGATTGAAAGATTTAGGAAATCCAATATTGGTTATATGCAAGCAAATGTTGTTCAGTTTGGTCAATGAATACAACAATCAAGAAAACAGTTCTTTAATGGAAATTGTAGCAGATCACAAAGTTCTCAGTATGATCATGGTATGTTCAATTCGAACTATCAGAATAGGTTTAACTCAAATTTTAGAGGACAATCTAATTTCAGAGGTAGAGGTGGCAGGATTGAAGGCAGGTTCAACACAAGAGTTTACTGTCAGTTATGTGAAAAAGGTGGTCATTTAGCTCATCAGTGTTGGCATAAGTTTGATTAGAATTTTAATGCTTCTCAAAATCAGAATTTCACTAGTTCTCGATATCCAAATCAAAACTTCTCTTATGTTGCTCATCTTGCTACAAGTACTGAGTTGGCTACACCTGCAACTCATTTTGATCAAAATTGGTATCCAGATTCTGGTGCAAGTCATCACTTGACACCAGACTCTTCTAATCTGTCCAACAAAGTGGATTATGGAGGCTCAGAACATGTGGTTGTAGGTAATGGATCAGGACTGTCTATATCTCATATAGGACACTCTGATTTATATTCTTCGAACTCTCGTATTATTTTCTCTCAATAATTTGTTGCATGTTCCTTATATTACAAAGAACTTACTTTCAATGTCACAATTTACTAAAGATAATAGTGTTTTCTTTGAATTCCCTCATAATACATGTTTTGTCAAATGTCAGGTTACCAAGGAGATCCTTCTCCAAGGAACCATTAAGAATGGACTATATGCATTTGAAAACTTTCAACAGGTTTCATCTGCTGCACCAATTCTCTCCAACATTTCTTCAACCAAATCTGACTCATTGTTTCAATTGTGGCATTCAAGAATTGGTCACCCCTCTCCATCAGTTGTTTTCAAAGTTTTACAATTACGTAATATACCTGTAAATTCAAATATCACAAATTCTATTTGTTTTGCTTGTTGTATGGGAAAGTTGCATCAACTTCCCTTTCCAGTTTCTGGTACTACATACACTAAACCTTTAGAGTTTGTGTATTCTGATATCTGGGGTTCAACACCCATCAATGCAATAAATGGTGCTAGATATTACATATATTTTATTGATGCTTATTCTAAATACACTTGGATTTACTTGTTGCACACGAAATCACAAGTTCATTTTGTCTTTTTGCAATTTAAACAAGTGGTGGAATTATAACTTGGAGTCAAAATAAAAGCTCTTCAAACTGAAAATGCTAAAGAATATTTGTGTCTTTGCTCATTTTTAAATTCTAATGGTATTGTCCATCGATTGTCATGTCCATATGTTCTTCAGCAGAATGACACTGCTGAAAGGAAGCATAGGCATATTACAGAAGTTAGTCTTACTTTGTTAGCCAATTATGCATTTCCTCTAAGATACTGGCGATAGGCTTTCCTCACTGCCACTCAACTCATCAATTCCCTTCCAAATCCTTTTCTTGGTCAGCAATGTCCAGAGCAAATTTTGTTCCATAGATCTCCTGCTTATAAATCTCTAAAAATATTTGGTTGTGTATGTTTTCTTTTCGCAGACCATATAATAAGGTTAAAATGGATTTCAAGTAACATATTTTTGTTTTTCTTGGCTATAGCGGTGCACACAAAGGCTACAAATATCTTTCTTCTACTGGTAAAATCTTTATCACTCTTCAAGTAGTTTTTGATGAATCTGTTTTTCCATTTAAACATCATTCTAAAGTATTTTAATCTTCCCCTTCTCTTTTTTCTGCTACTAATCAGTCTTCTGCTTCAACTCCTCTCATTCATATAATTCCATCTTGTGTCTCATCTAGAACTAGACAGCCTGCACATACTATCACTACACCTGTTTCTGTTGTCAATGACATATCTGAGCAGATATTACCTGATCAATCCACTTCAATGACTCCTCACACTGCTGATACTACATCATCCTTACCTACTGTTCCTCTTGAATTAAACCATCATCATATGGTTACCAGGGTCAAGACTGGTATTTATAAACCCAAAACTTTTCAAGCTTCTCTTGAACTAAGCACTGTGAATCAAGCAGTCTCTGATCCTGTATGGAAATAAGCCATGACAGAAGAATATGATACTCTCATGAGAAACAATACTTGGTATCTTGTGCTATTGCCTCCAAATCGAGTTCCTTTAGGCAGTAAATGGGTTTTTCGTGTCAAATACAACTGAGATGACACCATCCAAAAACATAAGGCACGACTGGTTGTAAATGGATTTAATCAAAGACCTGGCTTTGATTACTCTGATACCTTCAGTTCTGTTGTGAAGCTTGTTTCTATTAGATTGGTTCTCACTTTAGCCTTGAGCAGAAGTTGGCCAATCTACCAACTAGATGTTAATAATGCATTCTTGAATGATGACTTGCAAGAGAAGGTTTACATGACCCAGCCTCAGGGATTTGTTATTAGTGATAGGTCATTGGTTTGCAAGCTAAGTAAAGCTTTATATGGCTTAAAACAGGCTCCACGAGCCTAGTTTCAAAAATTATCTAGAGCTTTTATTTCTCTTGGCTTTACTACAACTAAGAGTGATGTTTCTTTATTCACCAAATTCAGTCCAACCTCCACTGTTCTGATTCTGGTCTATGTTAATGATTGTGTTGGGTATAATTTTAAGATGTGCAAGTGTACACAGTCAACAAGTAATAAAGTGTAAGTCAAGATCGTTCCCACGAGGATTTAAATTGTATTAAATACCAATTCTAGAGTTAACTTCTTCTATTTAAATGCAAGAAATTAAAGATAAATTTTTAAACATGTAAAGTAAATGGAAAAATAAGATATCAAAGCAGAAAATAATAAATGCAAGAAATTAATGAAAGCAATAAATGAAGTGTTTTAAATCAGAAATGGGAACAGTTAGGATTTTAATCCTTTGTAATTCTTTTACTTCAGGGTAACGTATGCTTCGGATGCTACAAACATTTAGTCCAGGAAATGAAATTTGCTTTCCAAAGATTAAAAACGAGTTTATTAAAAGCTTCTTATTCCTAAGTTCAATTAATTTCCCTCAGTTATCAGAGAAGCACGTCCAGCTACTTAAAGACTTGAAGGCTATTCCTAGCTCATTCAACACAATTAATTTTCCAATTAACTGTTCTATCTTTATCTTCTAATCAAGTCCACTAACTTGGTTTTTCCAAACGAAATTAGTTGATATTTCGATTAGTTGATCAAGCTAAACCGAAATTAAACATTTAAGCAGAAAAGAAGAAAATGAATAACATCCATAACATTGGATTACCCTTCAGTACAATTACAAATTCATAAAATCCTAACTAAGAAAATTTAGCTCATAATGAGCTTGGAAACAAAGTAATCAAAGAAAATGGAAAAATAAGACATAATGCGTAAAAAGCTGAATTACGAGACAAAACCAGGAGGTGACGGCTCTGCACACGTACCTCAAAAAGCTCTCCCCTTCAAAAGCAAGGTCACACTCACTATTTGTACTAGCTCCCAAAATAGGGTTACACTCTCTCTCATGCCTCACTTTTTGGGCTTTTACAAATTCAAATACTAAAATATTCCTTGGCCCAATTCCCAAGTACACACAATTGCTGCATTGTATTCTCTTTCTTCCTTTTAAGCGCAAAGACAAAGACAAGTATTTTGTCTTCTAGTGGGCAAGAGAAATGGAAATGATTTTATCTTATAGTGACTTGCTCCTCCAAAGTTCTACAACATTCCAAAACATCCCAGAGCAACACCTTCAAAGAATTACACCATTATAACTGCTTTCGGATATAATTCAAACCTTCAAGAAATATAATACAGGATCCATTGAGTTGTTCAGATCGAAATTCTGACTTTTCACAATTACTCAGATTAACACAGATATTTATTAAATCAAACAAAACTTGAAGTTCTTCTCCAAAAATTGATCAAAACAAGAACAATGATTAAGCAAAAAGAATTGTAATAACTCTTATTTCTAAGAGTTATCATATTGTCATCATAGGGAGTTCTTCAACTGAAACTTCAGCTCTTATAAAAACTTTACACTCTAACTTTGCTCTCAAGGATCTCGTACCTCTGCATTACTTCCTTGGAATTGAAGTCCAACCTACTAAAACTGGTGGTTTACTTCTTTCTCAATCCAAGTACATTCAAGATATGCTCCACAAGGCCAACATGACAGATTGTAAATCTTATTCAACTCCCATAACTGCTAATCTCAAAATCTCAGCTACTGGCAGTAGTCCTTACTCAAATCCAAGTTTATATAGATCAATTATTGGCAGCTTGCAATATGTCACAGTCACAAGACTTGAGTTAAACTATTGTGTGAATCGTGTTTGTTAATTCATGTAGCAGCCCCTCGAATCCCATTGGAAGCTGTTAAGCGAATCTTGAGGTATCTACAACCTACTTCCCACTTTGGTCTTCACCTACAGAGGTCTACCAATCTCGAGCGCACTGGTTTCTGTGACTCTGACTGGGGTTCTGACCCTGATGATAAGAAGTTCACCTCTGGATATTGTGTCTTCTTGGGGTGCAATCTTATCTCCTGGTCATCCAAGAAGCAGCATGCCATGTCCCGCTCTAGTACTAAAGCTGAGTATAGGAGCTTGGCTTCCTTGGTAGTTGAACTTACTTGGATTTAGTCTCTACTGTTTGAATTACAGCTTCCTTCTTCTCAACCCCCTAAAGTGTTTTTGTGATAATCTTAATGCAGTGCTTCTGGATGCAAATCCTATCCTTCATTCTTGGACTAAACACTTTGAATTGGATCTATATTTTGTTCGGGAAAGAGATATTTAGCAAAAACTCTTAATTAGTCACATTCCTTCTCATGAGCAGATTGCTGATATTTTAACCAAGATAATTTCCAGCACTCAATTTACTTCATTTCGAGCCAAACTCAGAGTTGAGGATTCTCACCTACTGAGTTTGTGGGGGGATGTAAAGGATAACAGTTAGAATCAATTAGGATGCTAAGTTGATTGTTATGAAATCAGTTAGAAAGTTGGTTATCTGTTAAGAGTTGTAATACTCTATATAAACTCGTTTTCTGTAGTACATCATCTAATACAATTCATTCAACATTCAATATCATCTCTTTTCTCATTTCTATCAAACTTTCTTTCATTCTTCCTTCAAGCCTTGGCTGTGGTACCTTACATATTCACATAACTTGTTTTCCACGTTTGGAATGCAAAAGTCAATGAACCTATCTACTTGCTAAAAAAAATATAAGGATATCACATACATGACTTGTTTACTCAATAAGTACAATTGCATGTGAATTTTATCACTATAGTGTAAGTTAGAAACTATTTCCTTAACTAGTTAGAAACTATTTTCCTTAACTAGTATAAAATGAATAGTAGGTCCCAAAGAGGAGGCACTTTGTGCAAGTTGTGACTATGCACCACGACTTAGGTAAGTTTGTTTTTTTAATAGTATTTTACTAGAGTCGTGGCCTTGGTATATGACTAGAAATTTTTTTATTAGTTAAATTAAAATTTTAGTTTTTATAGTTTAGATTTATTTTTAATTATATCTCTATAATTTTTACTTTTAAATTAATATTTAATTTATAAAAAAATGTTAAAATAGTCTCTTTCATTAATTTTTATTATAATATCGTTAATTAACTAAGAAAATAATTTTTTTTTCGTATAATAAAGACTCTTTTAAATATTCTTTTTCTTTATAAAATATTAAATAAGATATTTATTTATTTTAATATGTGTTTATTTATTTTCATTAAATATTCTTTTATTTAATAAGTACTCTTTTAAATATTTTTTTGTCATAATATGCCTAGTGTGGATTAAAGTTTTTAATAGTAAATGCCTAAAGCCAATTCTTGCATAATATGGGAATGGAGCTACACAAGCACCAAGGCCACAACTTATTATCTATAATTTTTTCCCATCATAAAATATTATGAAATTTTTATTTTTTATTAAAGTTGTAACTACAAGTTACGACTTTTATTTTAAAAAAACTTTAAAATAATGGCTTGCCATGAGTTGCAATAAATTGTGGATAACACTTATGATTTATCGTAGATTTTATACCAATTAGGAAAATAATTCTCAACTTACACCAAAATAAGAAGTTTAATTCCTAACTACACCTATTGAGTTAAAAAGTCCACAGGTATAGAATTATTCTCTTTAAAAAAATATAGAATCATTCAATAAATAAATAATTCGTCTTGCCAATGTAAATTAATTCTTCTTTTATTTATTAATATGCCATGCCTTTTTTACGTGAATAAATCTAAATTCTCCTAATCAATCCTCTTAATTATAAAAAAAAATTGAATATTTTTTATATTTTTAAAATTTTAAATATATCTACTTTTTTATTTAATATTTTTTTATTAAGTATTAGGAGAATGTTGTAAGAGTATATAACAAATTAAACTCATTTTGCATACAACAAAAAAAAAAGATAGATTACATATTAGAAATTAGAGAATGAAGCAATTTTTTTTATTATTGCATAAGCAATGATTTGAGAGATATATAAAATTATAAATGGTTCTGAAGTCTGGAACAAACGTGTAGTAGTCAAGTGCTCTAACCATTAATTTGCTGCACTTGTTGTGGAATCTCTTAATGAAAGAAAGCTTTAATAATAAGAAATTATTATATGTTTCTAGAGTGCTGATTATGTTCATCTCACTTACATTTTAATATTTTAGCCTTATTAATGATGGAATTTACCACTAATTTATATAAATTTCTCTTTAGTAATCACAAGTGCTTTAACCATTTGAGTGGTCGAGCTTCCTCTATAGTTGTGTGTAATGATGCATTGCATCCTTTGGTACATTCACCCACTCCGAGCATAATACGTGCCTGTTTCATTTTGGCACTTACTAAAATGTGAAAAGAATCTATCTACATACTATATATATACTATAGAAAATGTTTTTTGAAAAACTCAAATGGATAATTTTTGAACAACTCAGATAAGTTATTAATGTCTTTAAAATAAGTATTGATTTTAAGTATTTATGTAGTGATTTTTTTTATTATATATATTGAGTTGAAATTAAAATTTATTATATAAGTAATAAGAATTAATCATCACTTGTTGCTTCATTAATTATCACATAGTAATTTTTGTGTAAGATGTGATGAATTTTAATTTTAACTCATTATATATAATAAAAAATTACTATATAAACAATTATAATCACTACTTATCTTAGAGATATTTATTATTTATCTAAATTATCTCAAAATTATTCATTTTGAATTATACAAATAACATAATTTTATACTATATAGTATTCAATTATGCTGGTTTAAAGATAATAGAATATATATCCAAATAAAATGCTAAATACCGAACAGAAACCAAACTTCTGATTAAAAAAATAAAATAAAATCATGAATACATTATCATATCACATTATAGAAACACTGTCTTTTGTCCCATATTATTCACTCCAAAGGTATTTGCAGCCTAATGGTCAACTGATTATAGTGACGGTCGGTTAGAGGTTTTATCAGGCCCAGTTAACTTTTTCAGATTCTCATAAAATTGATGATCTATGGTATGAGGTTGCAAATGCACAACTTATCTAACAAGTCTCAAATCTGATCACTTGCATTATCTGACCGTATGTATACTTGGGCCACTTCTAGCAAGTAAAATGATAACGAACATGTGACTAAGTATTAGAAAAAGAAGCCCCAACAGAAAATTTGTCCTCCATCAAATAAAGTTTAATACCAATTTTCACTGATATTCAAGAATTTTGCATTGCAGCCACATGTTGCCTTCTTTTAACTAAATCAAATTTAAGACACAGTCACCCAAACTTGTCTGGTAATTGGAATTGTCTTTTTGCTTAGGTTGGCATCGAGGTTCCTTTCGAGTAAAATAATTAAATGCCTAGTGAGGTCACTAGCTGCTTATTCAAGAACTAACAGTCAACAACTGAACAAAAACTCTCTCTCTGGGGGTAAAAACAGGGAAGAAATCTCAGATTTTGAGTTGAATGGTACTTTCTTTTCAATGAAGTCTGGAAATCAAATCCGTAAAAATAATGTTTGAGTAGTAGTTATTAGGGGTGTTAAAATAGATTAATAAATCAGTCTGAATAGTTTGACAAAATAAAAAAATTGAATTAATAAAATATTAATATAAAATTTACATGATACAAGTAGATTAAATTTAAATGGTTTAAGTTAATTCATTTTTTAATATTACATAAAATTAAATAAATTGAATTAATTAAAAAATATTAATTTAAAATTTATATGACTAAAAATAGACCAATTAAAAAATAATTTGATCCGAAATGAACTAATTTGAATGAATCAGATCTATCTGTTTTTACACCCCTAATATCTGTATAAGAGAAAGGAAATCTTAATGCTTTGTTTGGATTAGAAGAGAAAATGAGAAGAAAGAAAATGAAAGAGAGAAAATAAATTGAAAAATAAGGAAAAAAAATTGATTGTTTGGATGAAAAAAATAACTTGAAAAACATTCAAAATGAAACTTTTTTTAAATAATAAAATATTTTAACAATTTTCAGATCGAAACATTTTCTGTTTTTACACACCTAATATCTGTATTTTCTTACCTATCCAAACAGAGAAAAAAAATCTTAAATGAAATCTTTGTAGACCATAAGCGCTTGGTAATTCCTTGATTGCTAGAGATACACCTGTCATTAATTCCTTGGATGTCTTCCAGTCGTTTTTAGTCTAATCGATCACCATGCTAAGGGTCCTACGAGGAGCTTTTTCCAACCACCTGGGATCAATAATTTAGTCACCATACGTAATTTGATTTTGAATAAATGGATTAACAAATCAAACGTGAAATAATACCATAATTTGTCTGGGGTTAAATAATGATCAATAATTTAGTCACCATACGTAATTTGATTTTCAATAAATGGATTAACAAATCAAACGTGAAATAATACCATAATTTGTCTGGTGTTAAATAATAAAACTGTTGTACGATCCAGTTTTCCTTCCTCAGTTATTGTTGTATTCTTTAATGATGAGGATCAATTATGGTAGTTTGAATTCCAAATTAGTACTACATTTCACGTGCAAGAGGGGCATGGCTGTCATGTGACACTCTGTCAATGACAGTCACTGCTGATTACTGATTAGCCTACCGGCAATGCACTAATTAAATTTTTAATTTTAATAATTTTACATTAAATAATATATTTATTATTTTTTATATTTTATTTAATATTATTTATCATATTTTTTTTATTTTTTTCACTAAATCTAATACTTTTAAAAATAATATCAACAATACTTATAACTTTTTTAAAATATAAAACGATCTTTTTCCTAAAGTCTTATTTTTCATGTGACTATAGAACTTAACAAAAGTGGCTGTCAAAGTCATTAAGTGGGTTTCATCTCATTATTAATTAGTTAAGGTGCAAGACTGTATGATAAACCAATTCCACCTTATAATTTGTCCTATATCACTCGTGGTGTGCACATGGCATGTTAAGAGTATTTTTTCGTAAGCCAACATTTTGTTAATACCATTAATCATTGCTTATAAAGTTGAGGCAAATTGGTTGTTGGCCTGCAAACTGATAGCTTTCTCGTGCAGGAGCTCACACGTGCTAGCTTGCACTCACTGATACACGCTCGCGCACACACCCAGAGAAAGCATGGGATCCATGAACAGCCCACTGGTGTGTGCACCACTAGAATGTGAAACAAAGGAAGAAATGGCAGCTTCCATGGAGAAGGCAAAAGCAGAAGGTGCACATATTGTTGAATTATGTATTGATGCCTTATCACTCATTCACATTTCTCAGGTTGAGAGTCTTATAAAGTTAAGAACTCTGCCTGCAATAGTGTCTTTCAGGTGCGTTCTTTTGAACTTCCCACGTTGTTTATTTCTTTTAACAACTAGCAACATATTGATGAACTTTCCCCACAAAAGATAAAGTCTTTTTTATTAGATAAGGTTAATTACATAAATTAAACGATATATTCTATCAAAAATCAAATCCTTTGATGGGCTATATAAGTTTAATTTTTTTTTAATAATTTCACTTAGATTTTTTTTTAGTATTATTCTGGCTCTGAATATGGAGCTATACTCCATCCAATCAACTCTTCTAACTTTATACTTCTATTCTTTTCACATATCCAAATCATTTCATGCATAATTTTATTATCTTTTTTTTAATAGGTGTTATTCTTTTTTTTTTTTAATACATTTATTTACGATATTATCTTTTTTTATATGCCTACTCATTCAATGTAATATTTTTATTTCTGCCACACTTATCTTATACTTTTGTTAACATTTCACTATCCATCATAGTACTATAAGATATTGTTGGTCTTATGATTATGTGATAAAATTTTACTTTTAACTCAATAAGTACTTTTTTATCATAAATAACATTTGAAGCAATCATTTATTTCATCCACTCAACTTAAATCATTTTATTTACATTTTCTTTTATTTTTCAATTACTTTGTATGATACATCTAAAATATCTAAACTATGTAATTTGTGCTGTGGTGTAATCTCCATTTTGACCTCTAACCCTCCCTCCACATACCAAAGGAAAATATAACCAAACAGAGACAGGCAGAAATAATGCTATCCCATTTTTTAAAATATTTCGTTGAGCTAAAACGCTTCTACCGTCCGACTCTTTTAGAACCCGTGTATCACATAATACCTAATTTTGTAATTTAGGTAGATTAACCAAAATCGAATGCAAGCTGATGAGTACGTAGCGGCATACAAATGACTTCACACAACAGGCTTCAAGATATATACTTCTAATAAAGAGAAGAGATGAGAAATATTTTATCTTCACTTTTTGGCTTAAATATATATAAAAATAAATTATTTTGCTTTTTTAATAAATAAATAAAAATACAAGATTGTAAATGCAATTAAATACTTAAAATAAAATTAAATAATTATAAAAAGTAACCCTATATTTTCTTTTCATTTTTCTCGTTTTGCTCTTATACTTTTTCTCACTTTCACTCATTTTATTAGTTTTTAAAATTTTTTAATTTGCTTTTGTATTTAGTATGTGCTTCACTTCCTGTACTTAAGGGCAGAGTTAGAAAATTTTCTAAAGGGGCCAAACAAAAAAAATTCTATTAGGTGGGGGACAAAGTTATATTTTTCTAAAAACAATTACATATAAAGTCAATAATTTCTTAAAAAATTTATGGGAGGTCCCCTCAAGCAATAGGAGGCTACGCCCAAGACAATGCAGTAACTAACAAAAAATACTGGAAAATACAAATCTGTCTAAAAAGCAATTGCCCTTATGTTGTTTTGGATTGTGTTCCGAGATTTAGTCTCTTGGATCAACCTGATACGCATATAGTTAGAGTTTGCTGTTGAACACTTGAAGCATGTGACCCGAAGTATACTGTTGGCACCCCAATAGGAGTTCACTCGTGGTATACTGTACGGATCCCAGCACAATGCGTGTCGAACCACAGCATTGGACAGCAGTAACACGATCGTGAGATTTACGCAGTGAATGAATCCGAAGATTATCCATATCTACCAATCACGATTACGCGTAATAATAGCGCTTACAACTGCATTTAACTGTTCATAATTGTAGTATTAACATTTTGATTTTATAGGGATCCCCTGCAACAATCAAGGAATGACGTTTCCCTATTTACTTTCTATAAATACCATACTCAATTCTCTTTAACAAGTAATTATTATTCTTTTGCTTAAACTCTACTTGTGCACGACTTGACTTGAGCATTAGAGTGTCTTTACATATACCAACTACCTCCGTTCCATTAGGTGATGCTTAAGGAGGAAAACACACATTCATGCCTACTCAGGTACATCTCAGTATCCATTACTGAAAATTGGCGCCATCTATGAGAACCTTTAAATTCATATTCTCATTCAATCATGGTGAGCACGAGACAGAACTCAAGGAGAGGATATGTTGCATGTATCACTGTAGACCAAAAGTAGGGTTCAACGACGCACCATAATCCTCACACAATCGCACCACCACACGATGATCGTGTGGCCTAGAATCAACCAATTGCTGAGACTTTCGTCGCGAAGAACTAAGAGCCCAACACTAGGAACCCACGCGATGAGAAAGAAACCTCATTCTCTAATGAAAGCCCACACCCATCGAGCAGGACCTCTGTGAGGGATCGACTTGGTCCCTCCGTGCATGGAGCCAATTCTAACGATCATTGGCTTAGAACCTCAGTGCATCAGCACCTGGGACATAGGAACAATGATGTTGGTGATCGCCTGTCCAGCCCAAAGGGCACGATTCAATCTAACATGTCTAGAGCCCATCTGCTAGACATAGTGTGACAACAAGCGGCGGTGTTGGAGGAGCAACGTCGCAGAATAGAAAATCTGGAGCGATCTGTGCATGAGGGCCAGTCTAGATCAAACCAAGATGACGGAAGGCAGAACGCGGCCAACGACAAGGGAAGAATGTTGCACGCTGACGCCAGAATGTCTAACATTGTTAATAACAACTCAGACCCCGATGATCAGGAGCAGCCCTTCTTTATCTAATTAATGGAGTACAAAGTTCTTAGAAACTTCAAGTTTCCAGTCAACGTGAAACTCTATGATGGGACTCGGACCCTCTGGAACACATAGGTGTCTACGTTCAATCTATGTGCTTTTATGGGGATCCCCAACAATTGCTATGTCACGCCTTCCCCATCTCTTTAAAGAAGACGACCCTCAGATGATTCATAATCCTGCCATCAGGATCCGTCACTAGCTGGCAGGGCCTCAGACAGCACTTCTTGTTGCACTACACCACTAGCAAAGAGCAACCCAGATCTATTGAATCTTTTTATGAGATTCGCCAAGGGTGCGACGAGCCCTTTCACGAATACTTTAAGAGGTTCGATACGAATTGCATTAATGTGGAAAACCTCATTGAAAGGATAGTTTTCCACTAGGTCAAGAGTGGCCTTTGGACCGATTCTCAATTTTTTCAATCTTTGGTAAAGAGAAAGCCAGAGAGTATAGAAGAATTTTGGGAGTGGTCTCAGAAGTACATAAACTTGTAATAGGTTACTACGGCTAAGAGGAACCTAGAGAAGGGTGAGCCATCTCACCAAAAAGGCAATTAGAACTCCTCTCATCCTCGGAACTCCTCTAAGGATGATCTACCTCGGATCAAATACTCAACCTATACCCATATGAACACTCCACATGCAATGATTCTGAAGGAAGTATTTTAGACCAAGTTTCGGGATATCAAGAGGCCGACTCCTTTAAAGAATTATGTGCAAAAGGATCGTATGAAGCATTATTTGTGACACAAGGGCTACGACCACGACACATAATATTGCTTTCAATTTTGTGACGCCATTGAGTCCATAATTAGGGCAGGACAACTGGAACAATACATCAGTCATGTCCAATACAACGAGCGCCGCGGAGGACAGAATGAAAGAAAATGCAGCCCCAGTCTAAGGCGGAATCCGTCTCCACACCAAAGGAGGCAATTCCAAAGTCCATCTCGCCGTAATAGTGGCAACCGACAGGATCATAACCAAGACACTCCGTCAGATGATAATGATGATCATCATGTCCAGGTCAACCAAACCAAAGTTTGTTGTTGAACACTTGAAGCGTGTGACCCGAAGTCTATTGTTGGTACCCAAGCGGGAGTTCACTCGTGGCATACTGGACAAATCCCGACACAATGCATGTCGGACCACGACATTGGGCAACAACAACACGATCACGAGATTTGTGTAGTGGATGAATCTGATAATTATCAGTATCTGCCAATCATGACCACGAGTAATAATAGTGTCTATAACTACCTTTAACTATTCACGAGTAATAATAACGCCTATAACCGCCTTTAATTACTCAAAATTGCATTATCAACATTCTAGTTTTATAGGGATCCCCTACAACAATCAAGGGAAGACGTTTCCCTATTTACTCTCTATAAATAGGTAACTATTACTCTTTTACTTATACCTTATTTGTGCATAACCTTACTTGAGCATTGGAGTGCCTTTATAGGTAGCAACTACACCCGTTCCAACACGCTTCGATGCTGCTAAAGGAGAAAAACACTCATTCGTGCCTACTCATGTACACCTTAGTATTCACTACTGAGCACATGTGATTGTTTTTCACTTCTACGAAAAAGGAATAAATATTCACTGTTAATGATTTAATAATTAATATGACATGTGATAAATATACTTTAAGGTTTAAGATTTAAAGTTTTGAGTGTGAGATTTCATCCTAAAATCAATTGGTATTAAGTGGAGTGACCTAACAAATATATAAATTGAACCTGAAAGATTGAGGTAAGTGATGTGAGACTCTTAACATCCTCTTCCATAGGGCTGCATAACCCGATCTGATGACCTGTGAACCCGATCCGACCTGATATAAAATATCCGGGTTAGGTCGAGTCATCGGGTCAATTCAGGTCCAACCCAAAAAACCTGTCCTTCCATTAGTTCGGGTGACGGGTTTAACAGACTAACCCGATGACCTGACTACCCGAGGAAACGACGTCGTTTTGCCTTAAAGTTTTCTTTATTTCTTCACTTCTCCTTACCCTTACCCGAGCCCTCCTTTTCGTCCCTCTCTTAGTTTCTCAGTTTCTCTCCCAAATCCCAAATTCAAGCCCTAACTCATAAGCACCTTACTCTCTTTCTGCTCACTGTCGTGGCATCTCAGGCTCTCAGCCCTCTCTCTCATTAGAATCCTCCTCTCCTCTCGGCACAATACTCACAACATCCCCTACCACACGAATTCACGAAACCACTTGAACCCCACCTACCACCAAACACCACCATCCTCATCAAACACCACCATCTTTAGCCCTTCTCCTACCACCAAAAACCCCTTGCAAATCAGTCACAGAGACCCAAATCGTCACGCCTCTAACCAATCCCTGCCCAACAGCCACGCTGACGCCGGATCTGCCATCACCTTGCCGACAGTCATCTCCCATGTACGTCTAAGCTAGCCACGACCCAGATCTGTGAGCACCACCATGCACCTAGCCCCAACAGAACATCACCCAAGAGTCAAGACCTACGAAGTCACGAACCCATATCCTCCACTAGAAACCGCCATCTGCGCACCACGCGTTTTGCACAACCACCAGACCGTACGACCACCCCTCCAAAACTAGCCTTCAACACTGATCCAGAGCCGTCGCACCTCCACGCCATGCACAACGCAAAAGTCCCAAGCCACTAGATTTGCGTCACGTCTCCGAGTGCTGGGAAGCCATGTCTAATCATCACTATTCTCCGAGTGCTTCGTCTAAAAACGGTCTTCCACCTCAAGAACTCCTTGACGATATCTGCAGGTCTCTCATTTTTTTTTTCTTTTTTTGGTTTCGATTTTCTCGATACTCTATTTGGTTTCCCAGAAAATGCAAGAAAAATGGCATTAGAAGTTGGAAGCTTTTTGTTTTTAAAAACTCTTGAATTGTTTTATTTTTCTACTTTTTACCCTCATCTGAAAGATCATACTTTATGCCCTTAATTGATAGTACTATCTTACAAACAAGAATTGATAGTACTGTGTGTTGGTGACTGTAGATGAAGCCTTTTTTTTTTTTAATGATAAATGTATGGCTATAATGGTTTGGGAAGATTTTTGGCTATTTCATCTTGGGTTGTAATTAAGGGTTAAAAGAGCAACCTGATAACCCAACCCGATCCAATCTGTCTATAAGTCGGGTTGGTTCGGTTCGGGTTAACTGAAAAAATTGTAATAAACCGATCCAACTCAATTCGAGTTTGATTGATTGGTTTAGATTTTATTTTCTCTGAAATCCGACCTAACCCGTCTCGTGTGCAGCCTTGCCCTTTCATATATGTCTAGATGGAACAAATGAACCTAGTGAAGTAGGCGAGACAAGTCTAGTGAAATAGACGATGAAAATTAAATTTTAATTCTAATATCATATAAGATTTAAACTTAAAATTAATTGATATTAAATAAAATAATTTAACAAATATAAAAATTAAATTCAAAAATTAAAATAAATGATGTGAGATTCTTAATATTTAATTTATCAAAAAATCGAACCATGAATGCCAATTGTGTCGCTTGTATGATACATCAGTTTTGTGTCACAAAATTCACAAAAATCTTGAAATAAGTGATTAAAAAAAGTCAATCGATACTTTTTACTATGTACAAAAATTTTCAATCGAATATAAATGGGTCTTTGAGAGATTTGTTCTGTGGACTAATTCATGTATCATTCTTCATTTCTTTTCTCAATTTTTTTTTTCTTCTCCGCTAATGGCCCACATTCCAGTTTGTGAGCTTCGTCAGATTTATTTTTTCCGGCAAGAATCATTTCTTTCTAAATTATTACTTGATTCCAAAAAAATTAGCAAGTCATGATTCATTCACATGCCGTATGAGTCAAGACTAGACTAAAATAGGTAGAGGGCCAAAGAGAAAAATGTTATTGTTAGGAGCTAAATTATTTTCTTCTAATAAAAAATCACATTGAAAATAAAAATTTAAAAATAAGGCACTGCCCCAGTCTATCATGTATGGAGGTGACTAGTAAATCGGTTGTGGGTGCTGATAAAACTTAGGTGATGAGGAATCTAGGATCGGAGCTTTCAAGGCGGGAAGATCGGACACATTTGGAGAGAAAGGGAATGCCAAGTGACTACTTATGCTAAGTAGTAATTAACATAATGAAACAAGGCAAAAAATAAATAAATAAATAAATATGAATTAGCTAGTAAGTCAAATAGCAAATTGTGAGGTAATGGGGGTACCACACTGTTAGAGCTGATGTTTGCTTCCATTGTGATTAACAGACTCCCATCATCAGCTATCATAAACAAAACTAACAGCAAGGCTACATGCTTGGAAGTACTGAGACTGGCATTGGAATTAGAGGTGGAATTTATTGAAGTGGACTATAAGGTAGTCATCCATTCCAAAATTCTTTCCTTCCATGTTTGAGACTTTCGACATTTTCTGCATCTTTTTTGGTGAATAAAACCTGTTCGAAAGAGTGTTCTCTAATCGTAAAGTAGGTGTCTTAAAAACAAAAAAATAAGAATACCGTTAAAAAAAAAAAGATATCTGAGGTTATCATTTCAAAAATAATAAAAAGAATATGGAGAACATTGTATATTTATTAATGGCAGTTTTATAATTAAAAGACGAATTGATCTTACAACTTTTTTTGAAGAACAAATTATCTAAATATTATTTTTTATTTTTGTTTTTTAAAACTGTTTTTTTAAATTTTATTTTAAAGAATTGGTTTCAAAAACAATGAAACAATTATAGAACCAAAGGACTAAATATCAAGTGGGCTGTTGAGCTTTCCTCCTGTCGGCATCATATTGCCATTTGCCTCAATATCTTTTTTAATGCTGGACAACCACCTGAAATGCCAGCCAGCCTTTTTAAGTCACCAGAAAAAGAAATAGAAAAAAAAAATGTTTCTAAAAATCAATAAAAAGCAATCAGTCAACAATTAAAAAAAATGTCAAAATAATTGATTTAAATAATAAGAAGTTGACTTACAGGCAGACACAAAAATAGACATTATTTTTTTATGAGAAATGTTTTGTGTTTAACTTTTATATGTATATTGTATTTATATTATATATTAATATGAAAAAAATATTAAATTATCATATATGCAGTTATAATATTTTTAAGAGATATAAAATAAATTTGTAAATAAGTTAAAAAAAATTAAATATATAAAAATTAGATAATAATGAAACTGAATTTGTCATACAACAATATTACTCACATATATTTATATTTACATCACATCATATTTTTATAATTTTTATTATTAAATTATATCTAAACTCATATCATTTTCTATATATATACACTATGATTACCACATTAGCATATGTAAAGACACATCTTTAGAAGTGATATGTCTATGACATTTTTCCTTGTCATAATACAGCAAATAATTAATACACTATGGACCTGTGGTATAAGAAAATAATGCATATTGCTTTTTCTTTTAAACGAGATGTTTCAAATAAAGAGTTTTTTTTTTTTTTAAACCATCAATTATAGAAAACGTGTCCTACAATCATACGATGTTCCCTGAAATAATCCGAATATCAGATACCATATAATAACTGATCTTCCATTGAGTACTAAATAATTATTAATTTATTATGAGCATGGGACGGGCCCATGTCTAGCACTGTAGTTATCACTTATCAGAAATCAGCAAAAGCAAGATTCTCGGCATGGAGAAAATGATGGCCCGCCTAGTTGACATTCAATGGCAAGAGAAATTTTTTTTGGCTCCTAGCTTATCTAAGAATTTCTCTTCTAATCCATTGATGGGAAGCTTTTGCATGACAGTTTAAACATCTAATATCCCTTATATCACAAAGAAATGAAAGAATTAATTTTAAGGCCGTTTGTTCTTTTCTTACCAAGTTGCTCACACGATTGGAACTGGTTTTACACAATCAATGGATTTTTAATGCTTCAATTTGTTCTGAGGTTTGACACATTTTCAATTCAAACAAACTTTTCAGATGACTTCTGATATAAGCATTTTGGAATATAAAAGCCAGAATTCCAATAGCAAATTTATTGTATCAAGCTATGTCAATGGAGGGAACCCGTCAGCTGAGACACTGGGGGATCTGATTGCAGAGATGCAATCTACAGGAGCTGATGTTATCAAACTCAAAATTGACGTGAAATATATCACAGATTTAGTACCAATTTTTCAGATGCTCACACATTGCCAGGTAACCATTTTCCCAACTGATGTCATGTCTATGCAAGAGCAATTTGGGTGAGGACCGGTTTCTAGGTAAAAGAAATAAGATATACACTTGTCATAGACCACATTATAGTATTATACCTTTTGGCACAAGTTGCACTCTGAAGCACTAAAATGCATCATCTATAAATTGACTTTAAAACAATTAAGCTGGTCTTGCACAGTTATTACTTTGTATCTTGAAGTTAAGCAGTTCCACTTTTCTGTCTCCAGGTTCCCCTCATTGCTATTGCAGTGGGAAGCAGAGGCCTTATATGCCAATTACTGGGGCCAAAATTTGGTGGATTTTTGGTGTATGGATCTTTGGAGGGCAAACCCATACCTGGCTTGCCAACTCTAGTCAGCCTTAAGCATGTTTATAAATTGGAATATGTGAATCCAGATACAAAAGTTTTTGGTCTGGTATCAAATCCAGTAGGCCATAGTAAAGGCCCTATTTTGCACAATCCTGCCTTTAGACATGCAGGCTATAATGGAATTTATGTGCCAATGCTTGTTGATGATGTAAAAGAGTTCTTTAATACCTACACAAGCATGGACTTCGCCGGTTTCAGGTATGCAGGCAGTTCGGTTGTGCTTTATAATTGATATAAGTGAAAATGGAAGGAGTGTGGAGGAAAAAAAAAATGAGAATTGATGATGTATGAAGGCATGATACATTGCAAATTTTCACCCATCCCCCACCAGTACTATTCAATTTTCACTTCTAGGAAGCAAACTTGAGAGAAGAAGAAAATTTCTTGCCTTTTGAACTTCTTTTATCCTTGGCTACCATCATGAATATTGTGGAGTCAAATATTCCAATTAGGCAATGAAGTTTTGCTATTACATTAGAATTTTTCTTCTCTGTGGAAAGGAGAATATCATGTTACTGCATATACAGTTGAATAGAAATGCTCTAAAATAAAGCTTGTTATTTGTTAGTTGTAAAGCAGTAAACTCCACGCTAAAGTGGTTGCTTCAGCGATGCCTATTTTCTTTGTTCGATTTCTGCAGTGTTGGAACCCCTCATAAAGAGGCAGCAGTCGGTTGTTGTGATGAAGTCAATCCACTTGCTAAGGTTTGTAAACAATCATCAGTGGATGTGTCAATCTCCATAAACGACCTCTAGGAACAGAAAGACCAAAGACACATGAAAATGAGTTTAAGAAACCACAATTTAGGTGCCCATTATCTGCATTCATGTATTCAAAGTTGTGTTTTTTAAGCAACAGGAACCAAAGTTCTTGTATGGATTTTTCATACAAGCTTAAGTGAAGTTTATGTTTATGTGGAAGAAATCAAAGCAACCCAGATTTGTGCAACAGTTGTTCTTTAATTAGTTTCAATTATTAGACAAATTCCATGCTGATCTAGTAAGTTATGTTTGTTTAAGCATCTTCTAAAATGTGGTTCCCTTTATCACGTAGTCCATTGGAGCTGTAAATACTATAATAAGGAGGCCTATTGATGGAAAGCTGATTGGTTACAATACAGATTGTGAGGCTTCTATCACAGCAATAGAGGATGCAATGAGAGGTACCCTGAGAATCAAAGCTTTTTCTCATCTTTTTGAAATTCTCTATAAGCATCTTTCTATATACCTATGAAGCACGGAAACGTCATTTTTGAAGTGTGTCTGTGTTAGATATATAGAAATACTTGTACGACACATGTGTCATGTGTGTCCCAATGTATCTGATTAAAAATATTATTTTTTTTAATTTAGACACATTTCAGACATACTTGGACATGCTTAGACACGTCTCGGACACATTTGAATACGTCTAGAACACGACCTATTAATATTTTTTTTAAAAAAAATTAATTTTTATGACTAATGTTCAATTAGTAAGCCTGTAACCACCCAAGTCCAATCACATGGCTGACGTTTCAAGCCACTATTTTCACATACCAACATTTTAAGTTTTATTTTTTTATACGCTACTATTAGATTTTTAAGTTTTATCTTTTCACACACTACTATTTTCATCTACTCCTTTTATCTCTGCTCGTACCAAGTCGTTCACTTCGTCGTCATCGAAACTTGTCTCACACTAATATTCCCTCTAGTTAATTTTTTTTTTTATGCACATGTACTTGTATATGATTAGTTCTATTAGCAGAAGTTGGTTTAAGAGATTTTTTAGAATATGTTAATAGAGATTATGCTCCATATTTTTTAGAAGGAGCTTACTAAGTAGTAAATATTGACACATATGACATATATTAAGATATTGTAAATCTTCAAGTTTATAGAAATGATATTAATAAATTATAAATTTTTTTTAAAAAAATTTGCAATTATATATATACACACGTCATGTCCGTGTCCTACAATTTTTTAAATTTAGTATGTTTTCGTATCTATATTCGTGTCGTGTTTCGTGTCCGTGTCTGTGTTTGATAGCTATATACTAAAGGTAAACATGAAGGATTTTATTCTTGTATCTTTGAGTTGGTGTTGAAGGACCAGAAATGACTAAAGGTATTCCTGAAATGTCAAGAATAAATTTTCAAATGTTAATTCTCTTAGTGGAAGTCAGTGTTATTAACAATGATGACAAACATTATTTTGGGCTGAACAGGGAGACAAGGTGTAAATGGGGACGCATCACATACTTCTCCAATTGCTGGGAAAGTATTTGTTTTGGTTGGAGCAGGAGGTGCAGGAAGGGCACTTGCCTATGGTGCAAAAAGCAGGGGGGCTCGGGTTGTCATTTTCAACCGCAATTATGGTAATGATATGTTGAATTTAATCTTCAGAAGTCAAAGAGGCCATTATCTTATTTACAACAATCTCATTGCATTGTTTGATAGAGAGAGCAAAAGCTCTTGCACATGCAGTGTCAGGGGAAGCTCTACCATACGAATGCTTGGATAGATTCTCCCCAGAAAGCAGGATGATCCTAGCAAATGCATCTTCAGTGGGAATGGAACCAAATTCAAATGAAAGTCCTATAACAAAGGTTCTCTCTCTCTCTCATTCATTGTAAAAATAAAATAAGATACATAATTTCATATGCTTCATGGTTTAATGCTTAATTAGGGTGCCTTGAGAGCATATGAGGTGGTTTTTGATGCTGTTTACACACCTAGAAATACAAGGCTCTTGCAAGAGGCTTCTGAGGCTGGAGCCATTGTGGTGAGTGGAGTTGAAATGTTCATCAGACAGGCTCTCGGTCAATTCCGACTTTTTACTGGAGGATTAGGTACTAAACATCTATAGCTTCCAAGCTTTTCACATCTCAGTTAGATCCTCTTTAAATTTGATAAATGATGTATCTAGTCTTTTTCTTCTGCTCTGCAGCTCCAGAAGAGTTCATGCGCAAGCTTATTCTGGAACAATTTTGATTTCTTCACATCATACTTTATCAGTAACAAGATGTTGTCACCATCTATCTGTAACATTCTCTCTAGTTACTGAAACAACAAACACAAAAAGATGGCCTCTTATATCACCAGAATGGCAATCCATAGATCTCCTAACTCCTAAAGAGAAAGAGAAGAATGAAGCAAGCATGCAGGTTTTGCTGGTTCATAATATTGTTAAAGAAAGCTAAGTCGCTTCAATACTTCCATCCAAATGCACAGAATGAGCTGTGTTTTTTATGTAAAACGTTTAATGTCGAATGAATAAAAATCAGTGTACAAATAAGCTGCTTGTTTACTTGGGCCATGCCATACTTTATAGTCATCTTCTTGAAGAACTTCTGCATAGGGTATGATCATTATCAGTAATTTTTACAATCATCCAACTTCATGAAGAAAATGATCTTCATTCTTGTCCTGTAATCAAACTATATGATAGTTCCATCACTCCTTCTTTCTAATCTATATTTTTACGGAGTTATTTTATCTACAGTCAGACTGAAGGAATCTTTGCTGAGAGCCTGATACTGTCTCTTTTTCCCTCGAGACTCCAGAGTGATCTCAAATGCAATGCATGAATATGTTTAAAAGAGTAAAAACTTAGAAAGTGAAAGGTAATTTTTATCATTGTCTTAACAATTTTCCAAATATAAATTGCACAAATTCTACTGCACTTGATGTGGTGCAGGAAACTTGAAATTCTTAAAAGAAGTAAAACCTCCATCCACAACCAAATTATGCCCGCTAACATACTTTGCATCATCAGATGCAAGATAAAGTGCAGCATTAGCAATGTCATTGGGTTCCCAATTTGCTCCCTCTAGGACACCAGCATTATGAACAACTTCCACAATTTACTGAGCATCAAGATGTGGATATATCCGACTCAATTCCTTCATGGAAAAAGGAGTGGGAATAGCAAAAGGTGATATGCAATTGACTCGGATTCCATGTCTGCACAGCTCAGAAGCCAGAGACTTAACAATGCCTACAACAGCAAACTTGGACACTCAGTAGGTGTGCGGGGACAACCCTCCCATCACTCCAGTGACACTGGCTGTACATAGAATGGACCCAGATCCACAGGGGATCATTACACGTGCTGCATGCTTGATACCTGCCACAACCCCTCGAACATTTATGGCCATGACTTTGTCAAACAATGCCAGGTCCAGGTCCACAATGCTTGGAGCAGTGCTGCAGGCTATCCCTGCATTATTGTACATGATATCAAGTTGGTTGTGTTCAGAAATGGCAAAATCTACAGCACTGGACATGTTTGGTTTTTTGGTGACATCGCACGTTATGAAAGTAGCCTTGGGTCCCAGTTCTTTTGCAGTGTCTTGGCCAAGTTGTTGTTGGATATCAGCAATAATAACCTTGGCACCATTTTTAATGAATTTTGTTGCTGTAGCCTCCTATGCCACTTCCTGCCCCAGGGATCAGTGCTACTTTGTCTTGTAGCTTCCTAGTCCACCACATCAAATGTGAATTAAAGGCCTAAATGACAAAGATCGTCTAGACAACATTTGTTGTTTGCTGATCATCATTTGATAATGTATACAGCAAATCACGTTTAAGTGCAAGGGCAATCAATTTTAAGCCATTGCATCTAAGGATGTAGAACAAATGCAAGGAAAAAGAGCTGACGAAATCATAAAACAGCTAATTCACATATTGCTACAAAAGGAAGTATATCAAATGCAAGAAAAAGAGCTCAAGTATAGTCGAATGTATGCTATTCAAGTAGGTCTGTTTTGCTATGCATTTATTAAAGAATAATGCTAAACATACACACTTACACACACATCACTTGCGCAATTTTCACCATATGATTACAACTAGTCTCACTTTGTTTTCTGCACACTTAAATTCTAATTCTGCCACCTCATTGATGCGATTCTAGGTGACGTGTGTCAATCATTTTCCTTTTTTAAATTAGCCCATCCTGAAAACATCAACAACGTTCAAATCAGGGACGGATCCATTTTCCTGAAATGGGGCTAATCTGCAACTCATTATAAATTTTTTTTAATTTTATATATATATTTATCAATATATATAAAAATAAATTTTCTTTCGATAATATTATTTTTCGCTTCCACAAAATTTCTGCACTTCAAATTGCACTTCTTTCTTACTATACAAGATATGTTATACTACAAATTATAAGAGTGTACTTAATTTGTAACCATGAAAATGGAAGGGATGGAATATAAATTGGTAACTTATCAAATCAAAATGGTTTGTGTTTTCATAGTCCAATCAGAATAATAACGGTGGGCCAGCCTATGGATAAGTAGAGGATAGAAATGTAAACCAAAGACAAACATGAATGTGAAGGATAACTTTGTCATACCTTCCGGTCTTAGTAGACAACAACCTGCGGATGCTCTTAGTAACCAAAGCCCTTGAATAAGAACCATTTTCACTGTATCTGGCAATTACCAGAAACATAGTAAGCTGATGTATTGAGTATAATTCAGAACTCGGAAATAATCAAAGAACTGAAAGGAGAATACACAGGATCAAAAATTATATAAAGCAAATAACACTAAGTCATTTCATTGTTAATGCTTTAATAATCTATGGACCCAAGTAGTCCCAAGTCCCAACAAAGTGCAAAAGTATTTTTTTTAAAAAAATCTATTGCTATTTTCTTAATCAAAGTATTTCCACTAACAGAAAGTTTAATAGAGAGCTTGAATTGCAGATGAAGTGGAAAGTAAAGCAGAACTTCCTATACTGATTTTTTTAATTGTACTTTTTAATCATCAAACGGAGAAAAAAGAAATAAATACAAACAGACTAAAACAGAGAAAAAAGTTGAAGGCAGAATAGTGAAACCAACCTCAAACCAATTCTTAAAATGATTTCCTGCCACACACACACACACACACACACACACACACACACGCACGCACACAAATCAGAGAGAGAGGAGGTTATTGTAGTTTTAGCTTTAGCTTGACATCCCTGGTAGTGGTTGACTAGACAAAAACACAGAAACACACAAGGAGAGTGTGATCAGCTGAGCTTGGTATCATAAAAAAAGATTCTTCAAGGGTAATTTGGTCATTTGAGAATGTGGCTTAAGAGTTAAGAATAGGGTTTTAGAATAGTTAAGCCTTTTGGTCATATAGTAAGATTCTTCAAGAGTTAAGCCTCTTAGAAATAGTTAACACTCGAACTATCTTCTTTTTGCTGATGCGTGTGGGATCTCTATGTTCCGAAGTGTTATGTTTTAGAGTAGTTTTTATCTTTGGGCTTCAGCCCTCCTTTGTTAAAAAAAACCTTTTTTTAACTAAGTGGATCCACAACATGCCTCAAAGGACGCCATTTGAGAATGTAGCTTAAGAATATATAGTTATAATATGATTGGTGTTTATAGAATAAATTTTGTTAGCCAACATTTCTCTATTGCAGTAAGAGTGTACATTGCATTTGAGATCGCGAGAACTTAAAAGCTATAAAGGATGGACACACTATTTTTGAAGCGTGTTTGCATGTCGAACACGTATCCGTATTATATATATAAGAATACGAGTATGACATATGTATTTTATATGTTTGAATGTATTTGATTAAAAATATTATTATTTTTTATTAGGATACGTCTCTAACAGACTTGGACACGTTTAAGATATGACTAGAACATGACCTATTAATATATTTTTTAAAAAAAATTAGTTTCCATGACTAACGTTCAGTTAGTTAATCCGTAACCCAATAAAGTCTAATTACATGACTGACATCCTAAGCTACTATTTTTTCATATTAGTATTTTAAGTTTTATCTTTTCACAAACTACTATTAGACTTTTAAGTTTTATCTTTCATATATTATTATTTTCATCTGCTCCTTCTACCTCTGTTCGTACCAAGTCATCTAATTCGTCGTCGCTAAAGCTTGCCTCACACTATTATTCTCTCAACTTAATTTTTTTAGATGCACATGTACTTGTATATGGTTAGTTCTATTAAAAAAAGTTAATTTAAGAAATTTTTTAAAAAATATCAATAGAAATTATGTTTCCATATTTTTAAATTTTTTTTTTTAAATTTAGTGTGTTTACATATTCATGTTCTGTGTCGGTATTCATATATTTATTCATAACTTAAAACTAATATCAATGGATGTGAAAGTTGAAGTTCTTCGGTAGAAGAGGTTATGAATTATTGAAGCGATTGCTTTAATTCAAATTCGGTCATTCTTGAAGTTCCCGTGGAGACATGAGATATTAAATATACGTGCTATAGATAGATACACGTTAAAATAATAACCGACCATAATTATATGGTGTCAAATGACGGACTTGACAGTGTCTTCTCTGTCAGCTCACTCCACGAACAGAGTTAATAAATGAATCTCTTCCAACTACATCTATATCATTTATCTTTTAAGGGTTGTTGAAAGATATAAGCATGTTAAAATAAAAAATATTTTTTTTAATTTTTAATACATTAAATATCTTATTTTTATCTAAAACTTTTTATTTTAATATTTTTAACAAAAATCATCTATTAATTAATCTATATCAAAATCTGACAATTTCTCAAAATTATGTCTATGCCATTTGTCTACGTCAATTCCTCCGAATTATGTCTATATCATTGATCTATGTCTATTTAAAACTATATCAATCTGAAAATCTCTCAGAACCATGTGTATACCATTTATCTATGTCAATTCCCCCAAATTGATTGTCAAAAGAATGTGTTTACCATTTGTTTAAGTCAATTCCTCCAAATCATGTCTGATCAATGTCAATCTATACAAACTATGTCTGTATCATTTATCTCATAATGTCAATTACTCTATCTTGATTTTAGATAGGAGGCATTCCAAGATTATTGTCCAAAATGATGATAGGGGCATTCCGAGAATTGAACTCGGGACCTCTCGCACCCTAAGCGAGAATCATACCACTAGACCAAATGCCCATTCCTTCTTTCGGTAGTGTTTAAGTTTGGATTTGTTTCCTGCAGACTACTAAGCATGTGAAGAATCGAAAAAGCTTATTTGAGAAAAAAAAAAAAGTACAGAAGGTAAACTGTTCGTTGGTCGTATTGAAAGCTCTGTGCGCTTTGAAATTATATCCAGAAACTACGTATGTGTCTTGTGTTCTTTTTTTATTACTTCAGTTCGGTTGAGAATGTTGTTTGAAATTATGCGTGCTATATTCGGATTAATGTGATGTTCAATTCACACTACAAAGGCATCAGACTTAGGTGAAACTGAAAATGGAGCCCGCTGGCGGTGTATGCTCGGTGGATTAAGTGAGTTCTACGATATTTTTTAATCCGATTCGCTTAAAAGTGATTAAGTCGAATTCATGCGTTAAATATATGTTAAACAAATTTGAAAAAAAATCAAAATTTAAAATTTATTATTACATAATATGTATTATATAAATATAATAAATCATATATTAATTTATATAACTAATCTTATATAAACATAATAGATCTCAAATAAATATATATAAATACATAATAAATTAATAAATTTTATTAATTTATGTCTAGAATAAATTAAATTAAGTTAATAAGTCTCCAATATTTATAAATAACAAATTACTTTAACTTATTGAAGTTAATGTCATTACACATAGATTGATATAATCATTTATTTCACTTTATTTTTTTAAGGCGCTATAGTTCTTGAAATAAGAAGTTAATAATTTAAATTTTTTATTTGAGAGACTGAGAATTTGAGAGTAAGTAATCGAAATGGTGATTAGTGAGAACTAGTATATTGTCTGTATGTGAACGTTTTTTTCTTTTGTTAGGCTTCAAAGTAAAACGATATCATTCTACTAGATGAGTCTTTTTTTTTAATGATCATTAATCGCAATTGAAAACTACAACTAAAAGACTTTTTAATTACAACTAAACATTTTTTTAATTTTTTTTTAAAAGTGGGTGAAATAGATACTCATGAGTTAGACGTTTTTAACTCACTACTCAGCTCATAAATTACGGATTACGATATTTTTTAACCTGATCTAACCTGCATTTTTTAGATTAAGTCAAAACTCGTAAATTCGCAAATTGACTCAACTAATTTGACACCCTAGAGCCCACGTTCCTTCATTCGTTAACTAGAAGCTAAAACAAAGTCTTATATTTTGGGTACATAGAACATATTCTAGGACGTTCATAAAGTGAGCGACATATGGGCATGCAACAGATTGTTCTTATGCATGTAAGTAAATATGACCGGCATCAGTTCTGGTTCTGGGTGTGGAATATGGACTGCACCTTAGCCTGACGAGAATGGTTGTCTTGGCTAATTAGGAGCTAGAGTCAAACATGCAAGTGAAGATGGGTACAAGCACTTGACGTCCAACAAAAAAAAAAAACAAAAGATGGATACAAGCACTTTCAGGAAACCGCGCTCTTCGATGACACTTCAGTGCTGTATAGTCCCTTTAAACCCAGGTGGAAAATCTCAATCTGAACACACGTAATTTTTTTAAAATAATTATTGTAATTCAAGTAATGCATCTCTATAAATCATTATTGTTTTTCGTTCCTTAATCAGAATATCCCTACTAACATTACTATGAAACTAGTCCCTCACAACTACAACACCTTCTTAACAACTGCCTTCTTCAAATATTGAAGTTGTTGTTTGACTTACCATATAACTAATTAGTATCCAGAAGCAATTAATTCTAGAGTATTTCACGAACCATTAACTTTTGAAGGGCATCTATGCTTAAAGTGGAGAGAGGAACTTCAATTGATGCTTAGAGCTTTGTGGGGAAAAACTGTAAGGCACCAGTACGTTTGCTAAGGGAAGTGCTGATTTTCTAATAATAACAATAATTAGAGGAATTAAAGGAGACTATGAAGAGTAATAACAGATTAGAGAAATGCATCATCTGAGATTATGAAATACAAAGAATGCTAATTTGTAGAATTTCATATATTTTATTAAACTTCATTTTGTAAAAGAAGGCACTTTTCTAGGGACAAATGCAGAACGGCATCCATATACTTCTGGAAAATAAAATTAAGTGACTCAACATGCAATTTTTTAGTTGATTCTGAGCCAATAGCGCTTGATATGAATTCTTTCCCAAACTCGCAGCGGCAACCAAGTTTATCAATGATAAAGCTTAGATAAAACAAAAATTAATTAATTGCAGAATAAAAATTATCAACAAGCCATGTCAGAAAATTCTAAGCAATTAGCACTTTAATATGAATACTTTCATCCACGAAAAAAAAAAGAAAAAGTAAATCATACAACTTTTTCCCGCATTCACGCTGCTTGACACCACACATACCAATAATCCAAGTATACGATGGATCTAAATATGACCAAACATGGCAAGTGAGAGTCCTCACTTGATCGACAGCATGCAGGGAGAGCCGAAATAGTTCTAGTCATAAGACTCCAACGGAGATAGAATTATCCAGAGAGAACTGCATAACACAGAAATAAATAAATGAAAACAAAAGAGATGTTTTTTTTTGATAAAAGAAAACAAAAGAGATGTTGATTAGTAGAATGCAATGAACGCTCAGTATGCTTTCTCCCTGAGTTACCAATAGAAAATAGCAAACAATAAGGCAATGAAATTTTATTAAAAAAGTATTGCATAAGTGTAAAATTCAATATAACATACCATACCAGTTTGAACAGGTCAGTGATTGCCCTCAGGTGCTTGAGCATTGGCATTGTAATTATCATAACCTCCAGATGATGGTGCCGACGGATTGGCTTGATACATTGCTGATGATACCATAGAGGGAGCACCATTAGAAGGTGGTGTTACAGTGCTTCCAGGAACTGTTGGTGGAGGAGCTAATGTAGGGGGCCTGGGTATAGTATTTGCTTGACCTGGTACCTGGGGAGCACCAGGTGGAGGTAATATTGGCAGCATGGTAGGTGCAGAAACATATCCTGTGAACTCCAATTGAAAACCACTTAAATCAGATATGCTGGAATAAAGGAACTGGTTTATAATGCTCGAACATGGCTACCCAATTTTCCAGAACTTTTGGCACAAGATGGAAGGTTGCTGTTTTAAACAAAAAACTCTACCAAAGAAACAGATAAAAACATACTTGGACTTTCTTATCTAAAATTTTCTTAAGAAAATAATAATTTTTTTTACTAGAGAAAAGCCAAAGAAAAAACTATCATAGATTAAAAAGGGAATCCAAATTACAAGGCAATTGCAGTAATGGAAGCCAAAAATAATTTGTGGTGAGCCATCAAGATGTGCATAATCATTGTCATTATAAAAAAGAATAAAGAAAAGAACCACAAATGTCTGAATGTAAAATGCAGAAGACATGAACGACAGCCCAAGCCAGATTGAATGCCTCAATGAGAGGAGACAGCAATTTAATGGAAGTCATGAAAGGAGTGGGAGAGAAAATATTCACCTGGTGGACCAGGAAGTGGTCTAGGCAAAAGAGGTCTCATCCCTGGCATTAGTGGTTGACTTCCCGGTATTTGTGCAGTTCCAGGAATAGGCAATCTTGGTGGTGGCAATACAGGGGGAAGGGTTGGCCTCTGAACCATTAGGTGATTATAAGCCACACCAACCTGCTGAAATGCTGCAGCTTGCCCAAGATGTTCTTTGATCCTTTGATCAATTAAACTTTGGGTCTGTTGTTCTTCAAATTGCTGGTAGTAGGACCTCACATTTGCCTGAAGGAACAAATAGATATTAAACATCATGAATATGATGTAGATTGTAGTGCACTTATTTTAAGAAGTGAGAAAATTTCACAGTACCTTGTGTTTGTAACCTGCGTTATGCTGCTTTCTTACAGATGGCTGCAATATTACACAAATAAAGTTAGCAACATTTTTCCAATATATTTTACTTGAACAACTAAAAGGGTAAAAATTTCCACCAGCTGTTGGCACAACTGTTAAGGACAAACCGCATCAACTAAGTTGGGCGGGTTCAAATCCTATCAAGTTCCATTGTTCCTCGAGCCTGCCCTAGGATGGGGCATCCACCCCAGAATAGCAAAAACTGTTTTTTTTTTTTCCTTTTAACCCAGATTTTTGTTGCCCAAATTGAAAAGTAACATCAAGCATCATCAGCATTGGCAGTTTGACAAGTTAAGCCAACAAAACAAAAAATAAAAGCAATAGCAATAGCAATTCGAAAGCAGCTAAATCAAGATCGAATACATTAGATTAAACTAGAAGTGAATGACAACGCAAATGGTGAGGGGAACAACTTACAGAATCGTGGGTCAAATAGGTATCGCAGTAGTCACAGTAGTACCTGCAAATTCGAACAAAAGAAATTAAATGTCATCGATTCGATGAAAGCTGAAATATGAAAGTATTGAGAGATTTTGAATAACTGAGTTACTGAGAACAGCACCGTACCGAGGCATCGCTGTTTCAATGTCAATGGCTCCTCCGAAAAAACCCTAGCAATAGAGCCATGTATCAGAACCAGGAAGTAGAAAGTTAAAACCCTAAAAGTGAAATGAATGATAATACGAATACCTTAAGCTTGTTGTTCAGAGATGAAATGAGGGGTGAAGACTGGAAGCAGTTGATTATGGTATGAACGCTATGCCCAGGCTGCGGAACTTTCTGGATGTTGTTTGGGTTAATTGCTCTTTCTGATCGCAAATTATCTTTATTTATAGTTTTTTTTATATAAAATTAAGGTTTTTTTATCTCTTATTTAATATATTTTTTTTGAATAAACAAAACTTATTCTAATTTTTTTCTCCAACATTTCCCTTTAACTCTTTTAATTACCTTTAATTTCTTATTTTAAATCTCATTTAATTAAATTAATAGATACATAAAAAGTGATTAAAAGAGTTTAAAAAAAAAAAAAAAAAAAATAATTTGAACCAAATTTTATTCTTTTTGAATTGAGAATTAATTCTTATTATTTAAAAACTATATAAAATACTGAGATGATTACTGTGATATTCTCTAAAATTAGCGTTTATTACAAGCAATGTTATTTATGAAATTATACATACTTTCTTTATTTTATTGTCTACAAAGTGAAAGTGTATAAAAAACGTACATGAAATAAAATAATTAGGTATAATTTCTAAAAAAAAAAAAAGTGTAGTTGCAAGAGTAATATATAAAAGTAAGAAAAACAATTGTAATTTTTATTAGAAAAAAATGTATTGGGGGTATGATAAGCACTAATATAAGTTGGAGTCAATGTAATTATCCTTAAAAATGAATAACTTGTTTTATTTGTATTTTACTCATGATTCAAAAAGAAATATTTTTCCAAGTCTATTTTACTTTTAAAAAATACTTGTTGTATTTGTTTTTTAAAAAAATATAAGAGTTAACTAACTTAGGTTTAAAAAAATCATGTTAAAACAATGGATGGATTTGGTTAATTTTATAAATAACAAATTAACATGGAATTTAACAAATAAAATATAGTATTGAAATAATGGTGAAATAATTTATGATAATTTGATATAAGTAAAGAATCAAACTTTCATTCTTATCAATTAAATTAACAATTAATTTTTTTATGGCAAACAAATCATATATTTCTTTTTATACTTTTTCAATACCATTTATTATACTTATTTTTTTTATCACTTTTTCTCACTTAATCACATCCATCCAAGATGGATGTTAAAATAGGTGTGGGATGAAAAATAATGTAAGAACATCATTTTCTTTAAATTAAGGATAAACTTTTATGTAATGTGGTATTACACTTATCTAATAAAGAGAATATAAAATTATGATAAAAACAAAAATATTTAATTATAAAAAATTTCATTGTAGGCCAGATTTCTCCTTTATATAATGATGGAAAAAATAAAAATACTTTTTAGCTGAAAAATAAAAATACTTAATTATGAAAATTATATTTTCTTTATAAAATTCTTAAAGACATATAAGTCATTATTATATTAAAGTTTGTGAAGAGTTTATAAAGATAAAATCAGGGACTTGTGTCTTTAATTATTTATGCATTGTCTTTTTATTTTTTCTGTTGTATTAAAGCATGATTTTAATTAAAATAAATAAATTTCTCTCTCTCGTTTATTTATTTAATTATTGTTCTCTGCCCCGAACCCGAAGGTGCAGCTGTTTTTCTTCACCTCATTTTTTTTCCCCTGTTTTTCATTTGTTTTGAATCGCAAATCAGAGAACAGAGATCTGCTGACGCTTTTTTTTTTTTCCTCCCGGAAGAAAAATCCAGGAGAAAGCTAGAATGGCTGGAAATTCTACTTCCAATAATTCGGCACTTTCAGGTTACGTTTGATTCTATTTCTTTGACCCATTTCCACGGAGTTGAATGTAGTTGAATAAAGGATTCATTTTTATTATCATTTTTTTTTTACATTACCAAATCGTAATTTTGAAGGAAGAAAATGTATCAGGAGCTGGGAATGATGAGAAGCAGAATTGGGGTGCGTCCCCTTCCACTCTTGTCAATCACTTTGGTACAAGTGGACTTTCCGTCGCAGTTGCAACTGCAATTACTCACCCTCTAGGTGCTTCTATCTCTCCCATTCCTAAGTACTTGGATTTTGGTTTCCAAAACTGCATCTTTTTCTATTTATTTGGGTGTTATGTTAACTTTGTAGATTTAACATGTCTTGTATAGGCATATCTGTCAATGATTGTTATCTTTGATTGTTTTTCATTTTATATTAAACCTTTTTTTTTTTTTTTTACTTTTACAAATTTGAAAGTGTTCATTAAGTTAGTGGATTCAACAGAAAACGAAGTCTGTTAACTCACGATACATGAAGGAAAGAGGAACTGAGGATGGTGCAGACAAGCCAAAGGCATACCCATACTATCCAAAATTTAACCATAGCAAAGAGCTTATTGAGTACTAAAATGTGATCCTAAAGTTGAATTTACTTTTCTGGGCAAATTATTTTAACCAGCATTCTAGATATGTAGCCTATGTGAAGTACTAGCATTCTTTCTGGATTTAATGTATCTGCAAGAGATAAGTTATTATTGTAGGTTGAGTTTAACTGGGAATAATTATTGGTCTATTACCTTCTGAAAAGGAAGATCCAGATGTTTGTGTTAAGTTTGTAAGGAATACGGATTGATGATAAAGCTGTGTCTAAATCCACATCTAGGTGTATATCAGTATAGAACTCTGTTTTTCTGTGTATTCTTTTGGATAACCATACTTCATAAGATATATATGACATCACATCGGTCCTCCATTTAGACATCAAATTGGTACTTTAGTGATAATTAATGCCATCAGTTTTGTTGTTCAATGACCAATTTAATGGCAATTGGCAAGAATGTGACATTGAAGGACCAATTTCATGTATCTTATAGTGATAGAGTTTGAGAGTGAATTGAATTGTATTCATCGACAGAAAGTTACACTATATAAAGACTATAGAGTTTATTGATCCTAAACTAAAGGAGAGGATAACATCAGTATGTTACAAGTGTTACAACAGAATGTACAGATAATATTGATAAGATAAACTAAACTTAAGCTAAATTAGATAAGTGTTATCTTTTGGTGTTTGACTGAGTCTCTGCACCTTTATATCTTTGGAGGACCAAAATGGTTGTTTACTCTATTCTTTTGGGTGGCCATACTTCATAAGTGGCAATTCAACATTGGAAATTTTTTGAAGTACAAATGAAGTCTACAGCTGTAGTAAAGATGTCATCCTTAAATTGGTGAAGGTTACATGAGATTGAGCCCTTTAATATGTTGAGAAGAAACTATATTATTTGGGTTTTGGATAAACCAAAAACAAATCATTAGAAATATCCATGTAACTTGTTTCTACATGCTGTGCAGATTTATTGAAAGTAAGGCTACAAATGCAACTTGTTGGCCAGAAAGGTCCCTTGAGTGGAATGGTAGTTTGCTGAGTTTGACCTTTCCTCTTTAGACCTTAGTTATCAAATTATAGTGCAGAATTTTTATCAATTAAACATTTGTTCAGGGACAATTATTTTTAAATGTGGTGAAAAATGAAGGACCAAAGTCTTTGTATCTGGGTCTGACACCTGCACTAACAAGGTCAGTTATTTATGGAGGACTACGGTTGGGCTTGTATGAACCCTCTAAGTATGCCTGTGATCTTGCTTTTGGCTCCTCCAATGTTTTAGTTAAAATTGCTTCTGGATTGTTTGCTGGTGCTATTGCAACTGCACTGACCAATCCAATTGAAGTTGTTAAGGTGAGGTATTGTATCATTTTCTACTAATTTAAATATATTTTTCTTTTTATTTTTTCAAAATCATATTCCCACAATCAGGTGCGTTTGCAAATGAACCCAGACATTAGAAAGAGTGGACCAATTCTAGAGTTTCAGAGGACTGTATCTGAAGAGGGAATTAAAGCTCTTTGGAAGGGGGTGGGGCCTGCTATGGCCAGAGCAGCTGCCTTGACTGCATCCCAGCTTGCTACATATGATGAAACCAAGCAGGTAAACTTTTAACCATACTTTTTTTTTTTCAAATGTCAAAAAGGATTAAACTAACACAAATTGGTGGTCTTAAAGTGTATTTCTGTTCATCTGTTCCTCTTCCCCCTAATTTATTTTTGTCTTTACTGTCAATACTATCATTGCTTCTTCTTCTTCTTTTTTTATTGTTTTGCTTTCTCCTTATGCAGATTTTAGCCAGGTGGACATCTCTTGAAGAAGGATTTCATCTACATCTGATGTATGGCTCTCCTGCCAATTTCTTCTTCTTCTTAACATCTTTCTCAATGCAAACTGAATCAAAGTAAATGGAATATGGCTAAAGCCTGAAGATTGACCAAAATCATGGGTGACAGCTTTAGAATAGTGAAGACTGAAGAAGCTTGAAAAAGAAATTTAAATTATTAATCTGAACAAATTAATAATGAAGTTCTATAAAAAAAACAAATTAATTATAATCTGTTTTTTAATTGATTTTATTGTGTAAAATATATTGAAACTAAAGTAAATTTCTTATAAAAGTTGTCTAACCAGTTTTGTTCATCTGATGAACTGAAACAATGTTTTTTTCCAGATTGGCACACCATTCAACTCTGGATTAATTCGAACTTATGGCCTCAAAATTTATCATTATTATTAAATCAAAACTTACTTTCCATTATCTGACCTAACTGAAAACTAATTGTAGTTTGCACCTTATATAGCTCAAGCACAGTTGCAGGCATACTCAGCACCCTCATAACTGCACCCGTGGATATGGTTAAAACTCGTCTCATGTTGCAACGAGAATCCAAGAGTGCTGCTAGAATCTATAAAAGCGGATTTCATTGTGCATACCAGGTACTAATTTTGTTTTCTCTCTTATCTCCCAAACCTGCAGTACTTATTTCTTTTCTACCAGTCTTCTGCTTCTTTATCCACTTAGACATGATTCTATTGTTGCCCAATAGAGATCCATTCATCATTGTTCAGACCTTCTTCATAAACTTTTGGTCGAATTCTGAAACAATGCCAAGGAAAGAGAAATTGAAATGTGATGATGATGACTACTCGATTTTAGGAGGGTTTAAAGGACATAGCTCAATTTTGGCATGAAAAATGATATAGATTAATATACCAGTGTTCTGTTAAACAACCTTTCCTGACTTTTAAGTGCCAGGTGTAATGGACTAAAGGGATTTGGGAAACAAGATTTTCTGACTTTTTCCTTTAAGTGGCAGCTGTACTTATACATCTAAAATAGTTGGAGTTTGGAAAAATTAAAAGCAATTAACCTTTAAATCAATTCGTTCATATGTTTTATAAAAAAATAAAAAATAAAAATCAATCCAATCATATGGCTGAGTATATTTAGTCTTGTATTAATTTTGATCCTGTGAGATTTATACTGTAGTTGTAATATGATTATGCTACCATCATAAACTCTTGTTAACAAGATTTTTTGAGGCCAGCATATTGGAATCCCGGAAAATCTTAGTTTGATTGAAGTTATGTTACTTTCAAAGGTTGACTTAAGTTGATAACTTGATACTGTCATATAATTTCTATGCTACTTTCATGTATTCCTTGATTCTGGCCTGACTTTCCTGATTCTTGTTTTATACAATTGACTGTTGAGTGAGAATCAGTGTGTGCTGGCAGCTTATGTAATAATACCTGAGAGGTCCAAGATGAATGATTGCATTGTATTGTGGTTAAGAAAATTCAAAGCCTCCTTCCTATGTCTATAATAAAGAACATTATTCAAGAAAGACAGTGTCAGAGTTCTTTACCAACAAAAAAAGAACAAGAAGCCCTAAATAGTTCTCTCACCCTCTCCCTTCTTTGCTGAATGGGTTTAAAGAATTAAAGTAGGATGAAATTATTCAGTTTATTAGCTGATAATAATAATGGAATGACTTTCAAATACCTCAACTATGAATAAAATGCTAGATTTTCACATCTGCATTCGCTTTGAATTCCCTTTGTTATTCAATGCATTTGTCATGTGTGGTTTCAGGTCCTGCTTGCAGAGGGCCCAAGGGCACTTTACAAAGGGTGAGTTTATGTTGGTCCGCATTCATGGGACTTATTTTCTTTAAATCATCTTTGAAGCTTTTAAAAGTAATCACTGAGGTTTATGTAAGACTTTTATAAGTAATCTTTGGGGCAGGGAGCATGCATAACTTTGTTCGCATATTAGTTTGTTTATAGGGTACCTTTTTTCAGGGGCTTTGCAATGTTTGCAAGATTAGGGCCACAAACCACAATTACATTTATATTATGTGAGGAGCTAAGGAAGCTTGCTGGATTGAAGGCAATCTAGTGGCAGGAGTCTCCCCTTTCTAGTGCCTACACCAACTGACTATAATGATTCTTGAAGTGCTGAAGAACTACTCTTCTTGCAAACAAGTCCCAGTTGGGGCAATTCTTTTAGATAGTTTTTCTCGTTATTTTCATTGGTGATTTGAGGTGCATTCCCCAGAGAACCAGATCACATTTTTGACTCGCAATTATGCAATCGTTATTAAGAGATCCATTTACTCTAGTAAATGGTTGTCATATGCATTTGTCTTCATGTTCCCCGTTACCTGGAGTGTGGTGCTACCCAGCTAGAGATCCAGGATTGTTGTACTTCCAACTCCTGTATTACTACCAGCATTGTATTAACAAAGGGATATTGATCGTTTTTGTATTATTATTATTATTACAATCACTGTATTAAATAGAAAAAAAATTAAAGGTTTTGCTAAAAAAAGGACGCTTGGTAAGGAAGTCAAAATAGAAAATTTTAGATAAAATAAGACAAATAATATATTTTTTTTAATTTCTAATGTATTAAATGATTTGTTTTCATCTAAAACTTTCTATTTTGGTTTGCAAAATTCAAAAAATAATAGTGGTTACCTGCCCAAAAAAAAATAAGGGATTGGGTGACTTTGAAGTGAAGATGATCAGCGTTTTCTTATCTTTCTGGTTCTTGTTTTATATTCAACAAGGTTGACGTGCTCTATTTAAATTACAGGGGATTTTGGTCCAGTAAGTACATTTTCGGAGAAATTTTGTCAAGACAAAGACTTGTAGGTATAATTTGACGGACAGTCCTGATTGAAAATTTGGTTGTAACCAACTCATTTGATTTTGAGGAAGTTTCTTTAGTCTGGTTTCGGCCGTAGTCATGAATAATGATGGTGTTACGTCTAACTTCCTCTCAACTACCAGGGCAAGGCAAAATAATGTCTCTGGCTCACTAATTATGCTTAGTACTGTATAGTTTGTTCTGCTTATAATTCGAATAATGATAATGATGGTATTACTTTACGTCTAATATAATCTATATAATGATTGTGTTTAGAGGTGTAAATTAGTTTGGTTCGACTCGACAAATCAAAAAAATTGAATTGAATCAATTAAATCGGTTTGATTCGGTTTGATTTATCGATTTGGTTAGTAAAATCTGATCAAATAGGAAGATGATTGGTTCGGTTCTCGAGTTTCTTTAAACCGACTTGATAAGTATATATATATATATATATATGAAGAAGGATCGGTTTACACCAATGTAAGTCTTTTTTGACTTACACTCATTTTCAACCGTTAGATCCACTTTCATCTAATGATTGAGATTATTTCATTAAAAGTAACATGAAAGTGAATCTAACAACTAAAAATTACAAAAAAAGACTTACACCTATATATATATATATGATGGTGTTACTTTACGTCTAATATATTCTACATAATGATGGTGTTTAGGGATGTAAATTAGTTTGGTTAGACTCGACGAACCAAAAAAATTGAACTGAATCAATTAAATTGGTTCGATTCGATTTGTTTTATTAATTTGATTCGAGTAAAACCCGATCAAATAGGGAAATGATTGATTTAGTTCTTGAGTTTCTTTAAACCGACTTGATGGGTATTTTATATATATATAAGTCTTCGTCAACGACCCTCTTTCCCACACAACACACAAAATATCTAACACTTCATTCATTTATCTTTCCAAAAAAATTTCCCCTTACCTTTAGATAGACCAGTTCCTCACTTCGTCCACCAACCCTAGCCGCACCACCAACCCACCTCACCGCCGCTGCTTATATATATATATATAAGTCTTCGTCAACGACCCTCTTTCCCACACAACACACAAAATATCTAATACTTCATTCATTTATCTTTCCAAAAAATTTTCCCCTTACCTTTAGAGAGACCAGTTCGTCACTTCGTCCACCAACCCTAGCCGCACTACCAACCCACCTCACCACTGCTCTGCCACTCACCACATCGGCTCCACATTCTTGCAACGATGCTACGCCTCGGCACCTCAAATTTCACCATCATAACTCTGATTATGACGAGTTTCAGTGTTTAGCCACTCATATATAGAGCCGTCAAAATAGGTCAAGTCCGATGAGCCGACCTAAATAGCCCGACAAAATAGACGGGTTGAACTAGCAAAAATAAATATAAAATTAAAAATAACCCGAATTAGTCAGTCCTGAATGGGCCAGCCCGACCTATTTACATTACATAAGGGCGAGCTGAGTTAACAAAATGTCAGCCCGAAACTCACATAGTCCGATTTGGCCCAACCCGAAAATGACTCGACTCGAGCTAGCTCAGCTCGTTTTGACAACTATACCCATATGCGACTGCGACTTTGACACCGCATCCTCACTCCAGTGACACACCCTCACTCTGGCACGACGTTGTAACTTGTTCCTAGTCCTACAATAAGTTGCTTCATCTCCTTATTTTTTTTCTAAACTGAAAGATATGCTTCCCTGATTACTATACTGATGTTGTTTGAATTTTCCTTTCAGTACATGTTTTGATAGAATTGAGCCTTCTGTTTAGTTAGTATGTTTAGTTGCTGACTGATATTAAGCTTAGGAAAGCTGATTTTGAACAATGACATTTTTTTACAAAAGAAAAAAGAGATCAACTCGACCACCCAAACCAAACCAACCCGTTGGGGTTAGATTTGGTTTGGTTCCAGTTTGGCCTTGAAAAAATATACAAATCGAACCAATTAATTTTGATTCGTTTAGGTTTTTTTTTTCGCCTAAAACCAAACCAAACCAACTTGTTACACCCTTAATGGTGTTATGTCTAACTTCCTCTCAATTATCGAGACAAAATAATTTCTAACCAAAAAATGATTATTTGATTTCTTTTTTTTACTTAAATTTAAAATCCAATTATTTATAAACAGCTAGCTAAATTGTTACAGTGGTACACAAATTTGTCTAGTTAAAAGTGGGGAAAAAAAAAAGACCCCCTCCCTGGCAAGATTTGAAAATTAATATCTACACTAGTCTTACAAAATAAATTCTAATACAATTTTACAAATTATAATTGGTCACAAGTATATTAAGATTGCATTTGACCTAAAGTGCTTATTAAGTAACATTATAATAAATTTTAAAGAATTTAATTATAAATCTTTTTTCCATTTCAAATAAGTCACTTAGTTGTGCGTAAGAGTGTTCATAGGTCGAGTTAGGCAGGATTAAACTTCACCCAAATCTGGCTTAAAATTTTGAAGGAGCTAATTGTTAGGACCCTAAACCCAACCTGATTATATATAACCTAACAAATGACCGAGTCGGGATCGGGTTAACCAGATATTTAAGCAAAATGTATAAATTTAGATATTATGAAACTAAAACTAAGGAATGTTTTATAGTATATATGTCAAAACAAATTATACCAATAGAAAAATATTATGATATTATACAAAAAGTATTAATTTAAGTAAAAATATATATCATAATTTATCACTAGTTTTCCAAAATATTATACGTCATCGGGATGTGTTGAGTCAACCTAAATCATGACAAAAAAAAATATATCTAATCTAATATTTATACCCAAATTTGACCTAATTAGCTTCGGGCTAGGTTGAGTGTTGAGCACTAATGGTTGTGTAGTTGAAACAGGTTATACCGTCATAGTAATCACAAAAATGAATGTCATGGTAGCATTAATTAATCGAAAGTTTGCTGACAAAAAAAAATTAAAGTAAATACATAAATTATTCCATAAAAATACATGTTGTGTATATTTGGTCCTTAAAATTGTTTAAGTGCCCAATTTAGTCCCTGTATGTGTGAAATTGTAACATGTTCAGCATTCTCTCAGTTGGCGTTGATGAGCATTAACAGAGATGTTGATGTATCACATTAAATGCCATGTGTCACGTTAATGAACCGTTAGTGAAGCCTAAGTAGAATGTTAATAGTGGTAGAATGATATAGAAGCAAAACAGTGTCGTTTCGCCATCTGAATCTCCCAAAACACAGTTATTTGAAAGTTTTCTCTCTAACAATTATGTTTGAAATGGGGAAAAACAGGGTAATTGAATCCTAATTTACCAAATCTCTCTAATTTCCCTAAGCCCCTTGAAATGAAGATCCATGCCATGGCTGTGGAGAGGAAAGGTTGCTGGCGGTGAGCTCAGTGTGGCAGTGGTTGGGTGGACGACGGTGGCGCAGTGAGGAGGCTTGACGGCGAGCCTACGAAGATGGTGGTTCGGGTTGTGGTGCAACGACTTCAAGGGTGGTTGTGGTTGGGTTTAGTTGTGGCAGCATGGTGGAGACTTAGTTGCCAAGTTTAAGTTGGGTTTAGCCGACAATTGTGATGGTTTCGGTATGTTTTTGGTTCTCTTGTTGGGGGTGATGGTTGAGGAAGCAATGGTTATGGTAGTGGAGGGTCATGCACGGTGGCTATGGAAGGAGGCTTGTGGTGGGGTTTGACTGATGTTTTATTTGTAGTGATCAGGGTCCAAATGTGATGGGTTTTACCTCCAAGCAATGTCTCCTTCATTACAATTGGTCTGATGCAAAATCCATGAATACTAAATGTCTTCATTTTAGGGAGTTATGACAAATTAGGGTTCAAATTAGGGGTGTAAATTGGTTCGAATAACTCGACCAATTCGACCAACCCGAACCAAACCAATTAAGTTGGTTTGGTTTGGTTTTTGATATTTTGATTGGTTCAGGTAAAATTTGAACTAATGAGAGCTTAATTGGTTCGGTTCTCGGATTGAGAATTTCAAATCCGAAGAACCGCCTGAACCAAACCACTATTGCACGTAAAGAGACATTAGACATATGCGTTTTCATTTTCTTTCACAAAATCGTGCCTTTCATTTTTTTTTACCAAATCTGAACCCTAACCTAGACTCGTCCTCTGCCTCACGGCTCTCCCCCCTTTGCTGCTCGGCTCGCCGTCGTTCTCTACTAACTGTTCCTTCTCCTTCTCTATGTCTTTCTTCGTTTCGTAAAAGAGAGGGTTTGGTTTTGGTTTTCCCTCTGTTCAGGTCAGATTTACTCTTCCCTTCTTTCTCACTTGATTGTCATCGCCGTCATACTCAATTCATTGCCGCCCATCCCATCCATTTATTTTCCAAACAATGTAACTATCATATATAAATTAATGTTGCCTCCTGCTTCTATTTCTAGTTTCACCCAATTTTCCTAACCCTAAACCCAATTATTTGGTTGAGCTTTAACATCTCCACCTCCTTTGGATTCAAGTTGATTACCCAAGGAACAAATCTTGCTCCCCTTGGATTCGATATTTGATACGCTTGAACTTGAATCCATTTTTATCTTGACAGAGATAATTAGAAACAGAGTTAGTATTTCTGAGCTTTTTCTAATTTCCTACACAAATCCATTTCAGGCCTATTTGATTTATGCATGCCTAGTTGGATTGGGCATTTCAGAGTTCATAGTGCATTTTGGATCCATTTGAATTTCATTAATTGTTTTGATAATTTTTTTTTCTCTTTTGGATTTAGCATTTGATTTGTACTCAAGGGTGTATGCCTTAGCTGTGTGCGAATCTAAACTTAAATATATTTTCAAGTGTTTAAGTGTATTTTTTATAACTTCTTTTTTGTTTCTATCACCTATTTATGAGACTACAAAAATTATATGTCATATTTGATTTTTACCAAGATTATGCTCTTGACTGATGTCCAGTTATTGTCTGAACTTTTTATTATGTATTCTATTTTTCTATCGCCTACTAGAAAGTTTTCTTTTCTCACTATTTTAGCATTTTGGATTTGATATAAACAGGAAATCTCAAAAACTAATGATCGTATGACTCAACTTGAAATTGAATGTTCATTGCCTAATGGAGGAACAAATGTTAGTCTATGTTCTAATATTATTTGACATTTTAGATACATTATGTGCACTTTTCTAAATTATATGTATAGTTGTTTAGCTAATTTTTGTGTTAAAAATAATAATGGTCAACCCGATCACCCGAACCAAACCAAACCATAGATGTTTGATTTAGTTCGGTTCGGATTTGACTATCAAAAAATAAGAAAATCGAACCAAACTAAACCAATTAATTTTAATTGGTTCGGATTTATTTTTCTCCAAAATCCAAATCAAACCACTCACTTATACCCTAGTTCAAATATCATGTTTTTCACCATTTCAAACATAATTATTATAAGATAATTAAGCTAGTTTTCTTAACTTACTCAGATTAGTCAGAATCTGTTATTTTTGTAACTAACTTAGTTAGCATCATTTTACTATTATAAATAGTAGCATCTTGTATAGTTTAAAGGGTGTATTCATTCTCTGTTTTCATTCTTCCAAATAATGAAGAAGTTCATTCATTCTTTCGCTTGTTCAAATATTAAGATGGTATTAGAGCTCTAATTTAGAGATCTGGTTGCCTTTCTTTCTTGTTTCTTTTTCTTACATTCTTCCGCTGCAATATTCTTCTCTCCTTCGTTATAGCAATGGCAACCCAGAGCTATGCGGATTACTTGACCAATCCTTCAAACCCATACTTCATGCATTTGAATGAAAATCCAGCACTCGTTCTTGTTTCTCCGGTGATGGATGGAAAGAATTATCATGCCTTGGCTAGAGCAATGAAGCTTACTTTGATGTCGAAGAATAAGCTCCAATTTGTAGATGGTAGCATTGTTCCCCCTGTGAGTTCAGATCCATTGTATCTGCCATGGGTAAGATGTAACATCATGGTTCTTTCTTGGATTCATCATTCTATTTCTCAAAACATCAAGGTGTCTATTTTGTGGATCGATCGAGCATATGAAGTATGGAAAGATTGAGAAATCGGTTCTCTCAAGGGGATATTTTCAGAATTTCAAAAATTCAAGAAGAACTTTATCGTTTGCACCAAGGGAATCTTGAAGTCTCTGAGTATTTCACCCAAATGAAAACTATGTGGGATGAGCTAGAGAATTTCAAGCCCCTTCCTCACTGTAAGTGTGCCATTTCTTGTTCTTGTGGAGCAGTTAGTTGTGCACGAACATATAGAGATCAAGAATATGTCACTCGGTTCCTTAGAGGTTTGAATGATCAGTATACACATGTGAGATCCCAGATTATGATGATGGATCCACTACCAGATATTTCTAAAGCCTTTTCATTAGTCATTCAGCAGGAAAGGCAAATGAATCAATCTTTAGTCTCAGATATTGTTGGTGACTCACAGGCTCTTGCCTTGAACACAGATCAGGCAAATAATGGACATAATGGAGGTAATTACCGAAGAGGTGGATTTTCTAACCGAGGGAAATGAAGAAACAATGGGAGCAAAGGTAACAAGTTATGTACTCATTGTCACAAAACCAATCACACAGTTGATACCTGCTACTTTAAGCATGGATTTCCCCCGGGTTATCAGTCCAAAGACAATAATAAAACAGCCAACATGGCTTTCATTATGGACTCTGATTCTGCTGAGAAATTTGTTCAAGATCATCAACAACCAAGTGTTACTCTTACACAAGAGCAGTATCAAGGCATTCTTGATCTTCTCCAGCATTCCAAACAACCTTTACAACCCAACTCACATGCTGTTAATTTTGTACATTCCAACACGATGGCCTTAAACACACATACCACTTCTCAACCTGGTAAACTTTTCTCTTCTTGGATTCTTGACACAGGTGCTACTGACCATATTACACATAATCTAAAACATCTTGTTGATTGTCATTCTATTAAGCCAATTCATATAACCTTACCTGATGGATCACATGTTACTGTATCTCTATCAGGCACTGTGATTTTATCAAATTCTTTGTCTTTGTTCAATGTTCTTTATGTGCTAAGATTTCATGTTAATCTCATTTCCATTACCAAACTTCTTAAATCCATTTCATGCTACATTGTCTTTTATACTGATTCTTACACAATCTTGCAGAACTTTACCAAGAAGATGATTGGTTCAGCTAAGATACAAGATGGATTGTTAGTGTTGAATCCTCCAGAAGCAATGAGTGCTACTCCTACTGGTTTTGTCTGTAAATCTGTTTATAACAGTGTTTCTGATTCCATTCTTTGGCATAATAGACTTGGACACTTGTCCCACTCTAGGCACAAATGTATCTCTGCACAATTCCCTTACATTTCTTTCAATAATACAGATTTGCCTTGTGACATATGTCATTTTGCAAAACAAAGAAAATTGCCTCATTTTAGTAGTAACACAAAGTCTAATCAAACTTTTGATTTACTGCATGCTAATATATGGGGGACCATATCTCCACACTTCTTTACTAGGTCACAAATATTTCTTAACTTTGGTAGATGACCATAGTAGATACACATGAGTCACCCTTATGAAATCAAAGGATGAGACCAGAACACACATAATGAATTTCATTTCTTACATTGAAACACAATTTCAATTAAAACTAAAGTGTATCAGAAGTGATAATGGAGTTGAATTCCTCATGCATGACTTTTTCAAATCAAAAGGTATAGTCCATCAAAGATCATGTGTGGAAACCCTTCAACAAAATGGAATTGTTGAGAGAAAACACCAACATATTTTGAATGTTGCTCGAGCTCTCTCATTTCAAGCTCATCTTCCACACAAATTCTGGAACTTTGCTATCCAGTATGCTGTCCATCTAATCAATCGAATTCCCAGTCCTCTCCTCCAAGACATGTGCCCTTATGAAATCCTTCACAAGACACCACCTTCTCTCCTTCACCTTAAGTCTTTTGGTTGTCTAAGCTATGCTAGTACTCTCCAAGCACATAGAACGAAATTTTAACCCAGAGCAAGAAAAACAATTTTTCTTGGATATAAGGAAGGCACAAAAGGATACATCCTCTATGATTTGCAGTCTCACCAACTTATCATCTCCAGAAATGTCAGCTTTTATGAGACTGTGTTCCCTTTTTCCAGTAATACATCTGAAGCTTCTCTCGCTGAAGTCACTCATACACCTTAATCCTCCCTCTGTTCTCCTTGAATCTCCCACTGAAGTTGCTCCTGCCACACCTATTTTGGACACATCTTCTACCTCAATCTCAGATCCTATGTCCATTTTAGTGCCTTTGATGAACTTAGATTATCAGCCTATAAAACAATCTCATAGGGTCAGACATAAACCGAGCTACTTGGAGGACTATCACTGCAATCTATCTTCTACCAGCTACACTAATTCATCTTCAGGTAACCCCTCTTTTCCTCTATCTTTTGTATTGTCATATGCCAATTGTTCCCCTGCATATAAGAATTTTTGTCTCTCGGCCACAATAAATACTGAACCCAAAACATATAGCCAAGCCTCAAAACATGAATGCTGGCAGAAAGCCATGAATGCTGAAATCACTGCTCTTGAGCAGAATAATACTTGGTCCATTGTTGATCTTCCTCCTAACAAAGTTCCCATCGGATGTAAATGGGTGTACAAAATTAAGTATCATGCCAATGGTACCATTGAAAGGTATAAAGCTCGCTTAGTGGCAAAGGGATACACTCAAATGGAAGGTGTAGATTACTTTAACACATTTTCCCCAGTTGTCAAACTTATTACAGTCAGAACATTACTTGCTCTAGCTGCTGTTAAGGGCTGGTTTCTTGAGCAGCTGGATGTCAATAACGCTTTTCTTCATGGTGATCTACATGAGGAGGTGTATATGACCCTCCCTCCGAGCATCACAGTGGCTGACTCCTCTGGCAAAGTATGTAAGTTGCACAAATCTCTATATGGCTTGAAACAAGCCAGCAGGCAATGGTATTCTAAACTCTCAGCTGCATTACTTTCCCTTGGTTACACACAATCAGTTGCTAATCATTCTTTCTTTGTGAAGGCTTCAAATTTACACTTTACTGTCCTTCTAGTCTATGTAGATGACATAGTGTTGGCAGGAAACCATATGGAGGAAATTGCTCGTGTGAAGCAGTACTTGGACAGCAGTTTTAAAATCAAGGACTTAGGACCACTTTAGTTCTTCCTTGGACTTGAAATAACTCGATCAAAGGAAGGCATTCTTCTCCATCAATGAAAGTACACCTTGGAATTACTTGAGGACAATACACTTCTTGCAGCCAAACCAGTCTCTACACCCTTTTGTCCTAGTACCAAACTTCAATGTAGGCAAGCCTTTTTCTGATGAATCTGCATACAGACGTCTCATTGGAATGTTACTTTATCTCACTACCACTCGCCCGGACATTGCCTTCGCAGTGCAGCAACTTAGTCAGTATATGTCTAAACCTCTTGAATCTCATTACCAGGCTGCAACCAGAGTCCTTCGTTACCTCAAGGCCTCTCCTGCACAAGGGTTGTTCTTCTCTTCTTCTAGCTCATTGAAACTTTCTGGATTCGCAGACTCTGATTGTGCGTGCTGTTCTGAGACTAGAAAGTCCATCACAGGTTACTGTGTCTTCCTCAGATCATCCCTCATTTCATGGAAATCTAAGAAACAAGGCATCGTGTCCCGTTCTTCCTCAGAAGCTGAGTATAGGGCTCTTACAAGTCTTAATTGTGAAGTACAATGGCTGATGTACTTATTCAAGGACCTCCACATCTCCTTCGAGGCCCCTGTTTCAGTTTATTGTGACAACCAATCTGCTATTTACCTTGCCTATAATCCCACATTCCATGAAATAACGAAGCATATCGAGATTGATTGTCATGTGATTAGAGAGAAAATTCAAGCTGGCTTGATTCACCTACTTCCTGATCCATCAGCATCCCAATTAGCTGATGCATTCACCAAGTCTCTTCATTCAACATCCTTTCACATTTTCTTATCTAAGCTTGGCCTTCGTGATCTCCACAGTCCTGCTTGTGGGGGAGTATTACAAGATAATTAAGCTAGTTTTCTTAACTTACTCAGATTAATCAGAATATGTTATTTTTGTAACTAACTTAGTTAGCATCATTTTACTATTATAAATAGCAGCATCTTGTATAGTTTAAAGGGTGTATTCATTCTCTGTTTTCATTCTTCTAAATAATGAAGTTCATTCATTCTTCTAAATAATGAAGTTCATTCATTCTTCCACTTGTTCCAATATTAAGAATAATCATTAGAGAGAAAGTTTCAAACGAGTGTGTTTTGAGAAATTCATATAATAAAAATGTTACTGTTTTATTCTTATATCACTCTACCACCGTTAATATTTTACCCAAACTTTACTAATGATTTATTAATGTGACATATATACACTTAACATAACACATTAACATCTTTATTAGTGCTCATCAAACTTCAACAAAAAGATGAATGTGTTAGTAATTTCACACATTCAAAGATTAAATTATATACTCAAATAATTGTAGGAATCAAATATACACAATATATATTTTTTAAAAAACAATTTATATATTTACTCTAAAGTTTAAAACAATGACCCCAAAGAGCCACGCACGAGACTCTGACGCTGAAAATGTTTATACAGCTGACTTTTACTCTTGTTTCTTATTTAGGAAGTGCCCCTAGCCCAAGAATTTCTCATGTCACTCAGCTGCAAATATGACAACTGTCACTGTCGGTTAAATCTTACTGCATCTGGTGATTTTCCAATCGTAGCATGCAGAAAACTAAAGGGTCCTACACTACTACATCCTACTATGAGCTGGTCAATTGGTGGCCACCAAATTAATGTATTATATTATATGGATTACAACCCAACTCTTGAAGTGGCAATCGTATTCATCGTTAATGGAGGCTAATTTTAACGTATATTTTATTAATTTTAATCGTTAATTGTGTTAAAATACACATTAATAATTAGGATTGATCACTTGTAATTTATTATTTTTTTTAATTTTAATTTTTTTTATCATTATAACATCTGTCATCATTAACGATCTCTTGCGACTTTTCGACTAACTCCATTGACCTTTCAGTCAATTTCTATGACTGTTAGGTCATCATTTTTTTAAGTTATATTAATTTTTTAAGTTATATATTTATATAAATAATATCAAATAAAATTATATTAATTTTTTTATTTTTTTATAAATAATTATACATATTAAAAATTTTATAAATTTTATTATATATAAATATTATTAATTAAAATTTATAAAAATTTTAATATTTAATTTTTTAAAAAAATATAAGAATTAATATAATTTTAATTAATATTATTTTAACGATATTATTTACAAATTATATGTAATTTAAAAAATAAATAATATAATTTGAAAAAAAAGTAATGATAAGTGGGTGATACTTGACTAGCAGTAGACGGTTGTCGGCCAAAAACAGTAATGGTGAATGATGAAAAAAAAAAACTAAAAAAAGAACTTACAACAATAAATAAAACAAAAAATATATGATAAACTCAAAGATAAGAGGATTCACCATTGCACCCAGCCTTTAATGGAATGGATAAATACTTTCACTTTTTCTTCAAAGTTGAAACATGAAATGGAATTGACCTTTTTCTTCTTTCGCGGTTATAGAATGCTGCTTTCATCCCTCCCTCCCTACTAAATAGCCAATAACAATGGTATTTTTATTATTATTTTTTATATTATTTATTATTATTATTATTTTCATTTAATCACAATTATTTAAAAATAATGTAAAAATAATATTTTTTAAAAATAATATAATAATATCATTTTCCAATATCCAAATAGGTAAACGTCCTTCGCATAACAATAAACAAGGCAAGTCTATATTTTTAGCTTTTATTAACTTAAAAGTGCAATTAAATAAAAGTGAAAACGAACTATCATTAGTTTAGTGCGAATGCTCCTGCTTTTCCACTTAGAGGCAGTGTATATTATCAATGGAGCCATGGGAGTTAGGATTTTGGAGAGTTTTGGAGGAAAGGGAAGGAAAGATTCATTCTTTATTTTGAGTAAATATTTTTTATATTTAAAATTATTTTAAAAATTAAAAAATAAAATAAAATATGATCATATAACTTTTAATAATCCTTTATTTATTTTTATAAATATTTTATAATTCTCTTAATTTAAAAATAAAAAATAAGACATTCCTTCTTTCCCTTCCCAAAAATCCCTCATCCAAACAAACGCGAAGAGCAGGTGCTGGTGTCTTGTATTGTCACTAGTATTGCAATTATTTTGTGTTAGCATTATCTATGAGTTGCTGGCTTATGTTACTTCTATTGTTCAGAAACTACAGACTTGTTTGTTATTATTGATACTGTCCATAGTTATGTTTCAAACTACTAAATAGTACTTATTGATAAATTATAATTAATTTATTTTTTATTTTTTTTTCTGTTTACTTTTATTTATTTATTTAAAAATTTTGATTTGTCTAATATTATTTATCTATTTAAAAAATTAAAAAGTGTCTATTAGTATTATTTTTAACTTTACTCTATCTTTTATTATTTTTACTAAATTTAATAAATATACATTAATTAATTTTTATAATTTTTTAAAATCAACAACTCTAGACAATTTATATAATACGTGCCTTTTGCTATCAAAGGAGTGAGAGAGGGAGAGAAAATATGAGATTAATGAAAATAGAGAGAGAAATAAAATATTAATTAAGTGAAAAAATATTATTTTAATCATGTTAAATTATATATATATTTTTATCTTTCAGCATATTTAATAAATTTTGTAATCTGTACATATTAATTTTAATGGACAGATAAAAATAATTAGATAGAGTAATAACATTTTGTCTTGAATCTTATGACTTATGAGGTGTATCCTTAGTTTGAAACACGACTAATGGAGACATTTTGATTTGGCCAGTTTCATAGTTCTTTATAATTAAATCTCATTTATAAAATTATAAACTAATAAGAAGTTAATAAATAATTGAATTTAAATTTCAAAACTTAGAAAACCAGTGAGGCAATAAATAAAGGTTAGATACAGACACAAAAAAAGGGGGTAAAATTGGAATGGCGTTTTTGTATCATTCGGTCATCCAACTTGCTGCTTTGATTATACAAAAATATATAATTACAAAAAAATCTTTTGTTCTTACTAATAATATTTTATTAATGGATTTTGGGGCACTTGTTAATAAAATTTAAATAGAAAATTTTAGATAAAAATAAAATATTTAATGTATTAAAAATTAAAAAAAATATCATTTTTTTATTTAAAATTTCTTATTTTGATTTCTTTAAATGACACTTATTAACAAAATTTTTTATTAATAGACCATTTGTCTGTATAACTATTAATTATTTGTCAAAACTTATAACATATCAATAAAAAAGTATAATTGTTAATGATTTTCTATTGATAAAATTAAAAACCGCCAATAAAAAATTTGATAGTGACCTCATATTGATAAGTTATGAGTTATCTATAAGTATAATTATTGAATTTTTTATGAAACTTGTAAGTTGTAACATATTTTGATTTTGATGTTAGAATAGGCAATCTTCCTCTATGTAAACTTCTCAGTTTTTATCAATAAAACAAAAAATAACAAAATTGATAGGGAGAGACGGCAAGTTGGCAACTTGAACATGATCCATCGGCATACAACATTTTGCTGTGTCTTTGGCGGGACAGTCTGGCGTACTACTTATCTTTCTACCTCGTTTTTTTTGCTAAACTACCATAATACCATTTTTTCCCTTATTTACTTCTCAATTAAATAGTCTCTTTAGTTTTTTAATATTTTAAATAATAACACTTTAATCCCTATAAAAATATATATATATTTTGGTCAATTAAAGTTTTAAAATTTTATCACATTTATCTTTTTTAGAGACTAAAATGTTATTTATTTTTAATTGCAAAGGACTAAAGTATTTTTTTTTATAGAAAGTAAAGTGTTATAACTTAAAATATTCAAGGACTAAAATGACTATTTACTCTTTATTTCTCTATCATTTTCTCTATTTTAAATTTATAATAGATATTAAATTCAAAAAATATTATTGATGTATCAATATCTATATCTATTTATATCTATGACTTAAATTTAATATATAAATAATGATGGTTTAAATATAACTATTAAATACATGCATATAGACTTCAATTCAATAAATGTTATTTGGTAACAACTAAAATTTAAGATTAATGGTCATTGTTCTGTCATGGGGTTAGGATAAGCTTTCGGACTCAATAAATACTTACAAAGGTACTTACAAATAATTAGAGTTGTCAAAACGGTTTGTTCCACCCCGAATGACAAGATCATTTTTTAGTTAGGTCAGATTGGGTCATGTTAATTTTGAGCTGACATTTTATTGGCTCAGTCCGACCCATCTCTACTTAATGTAGTGTTATTAATGCAGATCGGGTCGGTCGATTCGGACTTAGCTCATTAGAGTTATTTCTAATTTTTTGTTCATTTTTGTTAATCCAATCTATCTATTTTGTCGGGCTATTCGAGCCGGCCCATCAGATTTAACCTATTTTGACAACTCTACAAATAATCTAGCATGAACCGAACCCCAACCAACTTAGTTAACGCAGTCTACTTTTACCAGTTGTACTAATCATTGTTGACAATTCAATAAATATTTTTTATAATATTTTAGGTAGTGATTTTATATTATTTAATTAAAAAATAAATTTTTTTATCACTATTGACTATTAAGTAAGAGAAATTATTACATGTTTTTAAAATATAATAAATGTATGTCCTTGGAAAATTTTTTATCAATGATTTTAAACAAACTTAGTAAATTTTAAGTCAAAAATTTAAAATTAATCATAAAAATCTATCTTAAAATATACATTTATTGTACTTCAGAAATATAAAATAATTTCTCATTAAAGTAGTGTTTATTTGGGTATAGACTTCAATTTAATAAATGATATTGACAATTAACTAAAGTTTATTTGCAAAGATTACAATTTGTAACAAATGACAAATGGAATTATAAAAATCAACAGAGTACATTACTGACTAAAGACTAAAATTTTAAAAATCGAATTGAACGAGTTGGTTTAACAGGTCGGATCATGAATCGATCATATTTCTGATTCAAATATTTTTCGATTTAATCATGGTTAAATCACAAAATTAGACAAATAAACGAATTGAATCATGACTCAAAGATCTCATCAAGTCAATCTCTGATTCAGTTTTTAAAATATTGATAATGACTATAATTAACAAGTATCTCATGTATTGCATAGATTTTTTTAAAAAAATTAGAAAAAAAATAAAAATATTCAAAATTATGAAAAAGATATACATAAGTAATTTAATCAAATAGAATTTATAAATATATAGATTAAAAGAAAGAAATGTTTAAAATTATAAAAGAGATATGTATAATTAATTTTAAAGATAATTTGAATTTAAAATTTTAAAGTAAAAAAGTTAAAAATGATATATATCATTCCTTAAAAGAGAATACAATAAGATATTAAATTAATTTCGAGAGAGCATACTTTACTTTAATATATAAAAAATATAGGGATTGATTAATGTTTTAAAAATCGAATTAAAAATTGAATGTACAAGACCTTCACATCATAGTTCAATTAACTAAATTTTTAATTAAATCGTAATTGAATTATGGTTAAAACAAATAATACTTAAACAAAAAATATAGCTAATTCACAATTCGATCGATTCAAGCGGTCGATTCGATTCAAATTTTAAAAGATTAGGGTGGATTGCTTTCCAACTTCCTTTAGAATTCCAACAATAATATTCTTTAAAAAAAATCCAACAATAATATTAAAGACTCTGTATTTATTAAGTTTCAAGTTTTTATATGGACATAAATAGAAACTAATTGGCCAATTTCAACAGTTGTTTTTTTTCCCTTATTTTGTCTAATTAATTGTTTAAATAACTCACAATTAGTATTAGGAAAAAAAAAAGATAAAAAAAGGAAAGAAGGAATATATATACCATTATGCAGATAATTTATCCCTTCATTCACTTCACCTTGCATTTTTATGTTTGATTAGGAACTTGAGTGAGAGTGAAGAATGAAGAATGAACAAGTGCACCCACCAGCACCACTACTACCACTAGCACGAAAGCCAGTTCTTGAACAGCTGTACGTGCCTACGTGGTGGCGTGTTGGTAAAAATAGCTTAGAAAGGAGCCCATGGCGAAAAACATTATTAATAAAATTGTAATTATATTATAATATTATAATTATAATAATAATAATAATTATAGTATTTATTTACATGTACAGTTTTGAAGATCCAAGTTTGCCATCCCCAAACTTCCCTATTTTCCTGCGACCACATCAAAATCGAAACCAAATCTCACGACACATACAGACACAGAAAAGTTTGGAGACACAGACCAAGATTTTAGCGACACAGAAAGAAAAGAAGAGTATAACAAACGCAGACACACAGAGAGAGAGAGAGAGAGAGAGAGGTTGAATAGAATAGAGGCATTAATGGCGGAGGGGAAAGAAAAGGAAGAGAGTAAATCTAGGGAGGAGAGTGTGAAACTGTTCGTAGGTCAAGTGCCCAAGCACATGACCGAAGCTGAACTGCTTGCAATGTTCAAGGACTTCGCCTTGGTGGACGAGGTCAACATCATCAAGGACAAAACCACTCGCGCCTCCCGAGGTAGCTGCCTTCAAATTCAAATTCAAATTCCTCCAATGTGCGTAACAACACTCTTCAGATTCGCTCTCTTTCCAACCCTAATTTCGTGGATTTCTGTTTCTGTTTGGTTACAGGTTGTTGCTTTGTAATTTGTCCCTCCAGGGAAGAGGCCGATAAGGCCGTCAATGCCTGTCATAATAAGAAAACGCTTCCTGGGGTTAGTGCAATCTTCATCTTCATACTATCTATATACTACGTTACTATTATTATTATTATTATTTATTTTTGGGTTCTCCCCTTGTGTTAGCAAATGTTTTGACAATGTTGAAAGTGAAATGTTTTGATGGCATGGAATAAATGGCTGGTGCTATAGTAGTCACTGATACTGACGACCACGTCTTGTTATGACTATCCTAATTGGGCAACAACATGTCTCTAATTTTTAGTAATTTATGTGTGCCACTTACTATTTTTGGGTACCCAACTCCCTGCTACAGCTTCACTAAACAGTAAACACCTACCTGAGTTTTTTTTTTCTTCCCATCCATAGGGTTGCAGTTGCAAATTGTGGCGTATTTTATTATGTCCTTACTGGAAGCATTGATATTGATCACTGATTAAGAACAATAAACTTCAAAATCCCAGAGAAAAAAGGGAAAATAGTCCTGGAAGCCCGTGTCAAGTTTGTGGCTATGAAAGAAATGGATCAGGATCAAGATTTTAGTTATTTTAGTTAGTCTTACGCTAACATGTATGGGCACATTCAGATTTCCACCAGATATATGCAGAATTTAAATTAAAAATAGTGTATTTTATCTAATGTGATTCAAGATGAACATCAATGTTTTGGTCCTGAAATCCTCTTGCAAGGAATGGAGTAGGTCAGGGGGTTAATTATATCGTAGTATTGATGCAGCCTTATGGTCTGCACTTGAGAGCCAACGTGTCAGGTGTCACAAGCCAGAGAAAAGTTATCTTGGACATATATTAAAACTTTTCATTGGTTTTCTATTTTATTTTTAATATTTCTTTTTACTCTAATACTATTGAGGTAGGCCTCAACCCATATTAATATTGGGAGATAGGACAGAAACACACGTTAATGGGCAAAAAATAAAAAGTTATTTTAAAATGTAATTTCATAATCTTGATATATATACTTGTTATTCAGAAACAAGTGCGCAGATGACCAAAAATATTTTATGCCTTAAGATAAACTATGAATCCTCTTATGAGAGTGAATGGGGAAGGCCCCTCTAAATTAATAAATAGAACAATATGTGGGAAGTTAGCCTTAGCCATGTAATTATTAAAAATTATTCTGAAATTATGTGTAAACAAACCAAGTTTGTTTTCAGAATTGTGGTCTGGTGAGCCATATATGTTCATGATTTAGGGAATTTATGTTAGTTGTTGTCTGTACACTAAAAATAATCATTAGTGAATTGACAATGGACTCTTCTTTCAGAAGATATGTTTCATTTCATCTTTGATATTTTCTGACCTAGGAATTATATTAACTGGCAGAGGTCCTTAAAGACCATGCTCCACTTTCAGGTGATTGCTTATGCTCGCTTCTAAGTTGGGCTTCTGCCTACATGATAAATTGTATTTGATGATTGATCCAGATAGTTGTGATCTAAATATGCATAACAAACTTAATCAAATTTAAAATATTTCGATTCTTGACTATCCACAGTTTTCCCTGCAGAACTGCCATTGATGACATTATTGATGTCATTGCTTTAATAAATATGATATGATACTACTATTCTCATTCTGATTGGGAAGCATCCTGTTTTTTTTGTCCAATTCAGGCATCTAGTCCATTGCAAGTGAAGTATGCAGATGGCGAGTTGGAAAGATTAGGTGTAATATATTTTCATTATTGTAGTTAAAGTGTTCAGCAGATAAATTCTGAGATTCATTCATGTGCCAAAACTCCTTTGTTATGCATTCTTTTACTGAATGGAAATTTCTCTTTACATTTTAGGACATGTGCATTGTGCCTTGATCAGTAATTTTTTGTTGCCTTTGTATCCAGAACACAAACTCTTTATTGGCATGCTTCCAAAGAATATTTCTGAAGTTGAAGTCTCTGCTCTTTTCTCCAAGTATGGAACTATAAAGGATTTACAGATTTTAAGAGGCTCCCAGCAAACAAGTAAAGGTGCTAATTTTACAGCTTCAGCTATCCTTTATTCCTTTTGGGCTTTGGTGTTTCTTAATTACAAAGCTTTGTTCGTAACTGTATTCCTTTGTGGCAGGCTGTGCATTTTTAAAGTATGAAACCAAAGAACAGGCCCTTGCTGCTCTCGAGGCAATCAATGGAAAGCATAAAATGGAGGTTGGTGTTTATTAAAACCATCACCTAAACTTTTGACAATATATGTTTTATTTGGTTATTAGTTCTAGTGGATCTGGTGTGTAATATTATGAATGTGTTGAAAATTTCCATCTATTACTATATTATAGTAATGTAGGGAAGGAGAGAATTTGATTTAATGTACATCTTGCAACTATATTATTAGCCAATTGATAACGTTTGCTAATTTAGTGGCACTATTTACAATTTTGTTGATACAGTGTATGCAAAGACTTGGGTGGCATTATTTTAATCATTCATACACATTATGAGCTGTTGTAGATTCAGTAACATGTTTTTGGTTCCTAGTATGTGGTAGAATGCAAAAAAGTGCATGCTTTGAAACTCAATTACAATTTTAGTTGTAAATGGTGTTTGCAGCATTTTGGACCTTCAAGCAGCATTCAGCCACAAAATCCTGTTGGTGAGGGACGTGAACATTTGATCATGTGTCTCAAATTTCATTGTAGAAGCACAAATATGTAGTTTATTATTTTTATTTTTAATCCTTCTCTTGATTTGGAAATCTAGAACTGATTTTGTGCCCCTCATTTTTATCATTAAAAAAAAAAATTTGTGCCCCGCATTGGTTTGTGTAAGATAATGTTCCAGGATCCGGCTTGACTCATAATTTTTATATGCTAGGCTTGAACTGGATCCAAGCTTGGAAAGGAAAACTCAAGCTCTGGCCTGTGAGGCTTATTATATGTTTGCATTAAATGAGCCCAAGCTGAAGATAGCTCAAGCTTGGGATTGTTACACATGCACACACTTATGCACATGGTGTCATGAGCTTGCAAAATAGTGCCCTAGTGGAGTTTGCACGTGCATCTCATTCATTCAAAACCAATTGCCTTAAGATTTACTAAACAAAATTTACATTTCCTACTAGCAACCAATCTTACACTAAGGTGACTAGTGAAATACTAGACTTCATGTTGACACCTACTTTTTTTTTACTGTGTTTGCATAACTAGAAGTCTTTTGTGTGTATGTGTGTGTAATTGATTTGTTCTCAACTCATACATGATTAAAATTGTTAATGATATTGTTAACACGACAATTGTATAAATTCAGACAACTGCAATGTGTTAGTTATTTTTCTTCTATAGGATTCAAGTGTTCCTTTGGTTGTCAAATGGGCGGATACTGAAAAGGAAAGACAAGCTCGAAGGGCTCAGAAAGCACAGTCCCAAGCTTCTAATGTACCACATGCTGATTCTCAGCACCCTTCATTATTTGGAGCCTTGCCAATGGGTTATGTTCCTCCATATAATGGATATGGTTATCAGGTTAGTCCCCTATTGTAATGCATTGAGAATATTTAACAGCATTTTTTTTTTTAATTCAGGCAGTTTTTCTTCAGCATAATCATGTCACCCAATCATAAATTGTTGCATTCGTGTATTAAATGTTTGTTATTTTTCATGCCTAACATCTTGATGGAGGTATATGTGTGAAAAATCATATTCTTTCAATAGGCTCCTGGGTGTTATGGGCTCATGCCGTACTGCTTGCCACCAATGCAGAATCAACCAGGTTTTCATAATATGATGCCTCACATGAACCAAGGAAATGCATTGCGACCTGATCTTGGCCACAATATGAACCCTAGAAATTATCCTGTGCCTGCTGCAAGTTACGTTGGCTCTTATCCTACTGTGACAGGTCTACAGCATCCAATGGCATACCCTGGAGGAATGATAAGTCCAAGGCCTGTGAATAGTTCTTCTGGTTCTGTTTCACCATCAGGTGGGAATAGCAACTCTGCTACATCTTCAGGCACCAGTAAAAATTATGGGAGTCAGGTTGAAGGTTGTTATCTATAATTTATGTCTATGTGTGTGTGTGTGTACACTGTACAGAATGCATGCGTGTATGTACATATGTATTTATGTTTTTTCTCCCGACCACCTTTTCCTTATAACAGGAAAGGTTAGTTACTTGTTGATCATTCTGCTCATTATTTTATTTTCTATGACTTAGGACCACCCGGTGCGAATCTATTTATTTATCACATACCTCAAGAATTTGGAGACCTAGAGCTTGCAACTGCTTTTCAACCGTTTGGTAGAGTTTTGAGTGCTAAAATTTTTGTTGATAAAGCAACAGGTGTAAGCAAATGTTTTGGTAAGCCCGTGCTTCATTTATTTATGAATTTGATGGGTTTTGTGTGGAGCTTGTGTCTGATAAGCTCCCATTTGCAGGGTTTGTTAGTTATGATACTCCAGAAGCTGCTCAAGCCGCCATCAGTATGATGAATGGATGCCAATTAGGTGGTAAGAAATTAAAGGTTCAGCTCAAGAGGGACAACAAACAGAGTAAGCCATACTGATGAAGGTGAATGGTGGAACGTTGTATAATTCCCATTGTAATTCATGACCCGTCTGATGTTAATACAATTTGTAAGTTTCTGTAACATGAAAATTCATTTAGACATTGATTATTAATTTATTGATTTTTCCCTCAGAACGCCTATTGATTGTATTATAACTTTCTTGGTTTCATCCGGGATGAGAGGATCACTATTCTTTTGGCTCTCGTAGACAACAACCAATAGTATGTTACGCTCAGTTCCCTTCAGTTTCTCTTCATAGTGTTACAATGTATTGTTTGCACCAGCTATTATTTATTGTTGTTGAGCCTATTAGCCAATTATTTCCAGCAGGATCAGGGTCTTAAAAAAAAAAAAAATGGGCAGTGGCACAGTGTCTGGTGACGGGTTTTAGTTAGGATTGGTAATTTTTTTTTTTATCTGATAGGATTGGTAACTTTTTATTTATTTATTCTTTTAATTTTAACAAATTGTTGGTAATGGATAGCAGTTCAAGACTTCACCTTTATGGAGTCGAGGGCAAAGTTCATAACCTCCCAAAACTTAATGATGCGCAGATTACCAAATATGCTGCAATAATAACTTCCTCATAGAGTGGCAAGGATCACAATCGATGAACTGTGGTGTCCCATAGCACTCGAGCGTATGTGGGCACCACCCTTTCATTGGTTAAAAATGAAATCTTCAAGAATTTATTGTACTTTTAAATGTTAATATATATATATATATATACTATGAAGCACGGACACACAGATTATGAGGCGTGTTCGTATTTCGATATGTCAGTATTAGATATATGGAAGACATTCAGATGACATCGTGTCTTGCGTGTCCGAATGTGTCGATTAAAAGATTATTTTTTTTTTGTTTGCCGACACGTCTCGAATACGCTTCGATACTTACTCGACACGTTTGACACGATTAGACACGACTTTAACACGATCCATTAATATTTTTTTAAAAAAAATTAGTTTTTCTAATGACTAACGTTCAATTAGTAAGCTCGTAACTCACTCAACTCAATCACATGATTGATGTTCCAAGTTACTATTTTCACATACCAGTATTTTAAGTTTTATCTTTTCATACGCCACTATTAGACTTTTAAGTTTTATCTTTTCACGCACCATTATTTTCATTTCTTTCTTCCTCTCTGTCGTACTCGTCTATTTCACTTCGTTATCACTGAAATTTACCTGACACCAATATTCCCTCTAGTTATTTTTTTTACGTATCTTTTATACATGATTAGTTTTATTATGAAGAGTTGATTTAAGAAATTTTTTAAAATATGTCAATAGAAATTATGTTTCATATTTTATAAGAGGATTTATTAAGTAATAAATATTGAAACATGATATATATTAAAATATTATAAATTTTCAAGCTTATAGAAATAATATTAATAAATTATAAATTTTTTTTTAATTTTAAAATCATATATATATATATATATATATATATATTTTTACTTATTTTCATATATATAATATATTTTTATATAATATATATATAAAGTATCTAACGGTATAAAAAATAGGTGTAAGTCAAAAAAGATTACACCTGTGTAATCGATCCCCTTCTATATATATAGAGGAGGATTATTTTTGTACCAAAGATGTTTTTTGACTTACACTCATTTTTAATTGTTAGATCCACTTTCATCTAATGATTATTTTTATGAAATAATTTCAACCATTTAGATGAAAGTGGATCTAACGTTGAAAATTAGTGTAAATAAAAAAACTTTACATTAATATAAATCGATCTCCTATTATATATATATATATATATATATTATATATATTTGAATTTGTGTTTCTATATCCACGTCCGTCAAGTATCTTTATGAATGTCAAGTCCAGTATATGTGCTTCATAGTATATATACAGAAGGCAGGAAAACTTGACTGCTCAAGCGGTCGGGCGTTCACAAGCAAGACCCAATCACTGGTCAGATGGCTACCGGTACCGTGTGATTCACCAATACTGGTTCTGCGACGGTTGGTGGCTGCTTGTTGGAGTTGGGGGCGGCCACTAGCATCATTTACGTGTGCAATCATTAATCAATGTACTACTAAACTTACCACTAAATTAGGTTGGATTGCGAATCTTCAACACAGATAAGATATATTATATTGCTAGTGTCTTGATGCAAATCATGATCTGTTAAATTCTAAAAACAATTTTGTAATTTAAAATAAGATTTAATTTTGAGTGTTAGTATAATTTTTTTTTACATCACATGTTGTCATATTATTAAAATTATTAAACTCTTTTTTGCTAAATAAGTACTAATTTTTTAAGTAATTAGTATCATATTTATACTTTTTTTTATAATAATATGGTAATATATAATTAGATAATAATTTTGTAATAATATATTCCACATATATGTAATATGGTTTCTATAGCAAATATGCAAGAACCACCCGAATTTATTTTGTCCATGTTAACTTCTCATGCTTGTGTGGAATAAAGTAATTTTCATTTTTTTTTAAAAAAAACTCTTTAAAATAACATCTATTATCATAAATTTTAATGTAAGTGTTAGAGACAAGTTCAAATTTATCATGTTATATTCGTATAAATAAATTTATATTTATGCTTGCCATAAAAACAAATATTCAATACATTAATATGAAATAAATTTAATACTAAAGGATTGCAGACAGTTTAATCAAAAGAAAAAACTCTAGTACTAGAATAAATTTATTTCTTTTAATAAAATCATGGGTATTGGTACACTCTTTAGATGTAGAATTAATTATTACTCGGACATTTATTTGGCCTAATTAAAAGAAATTTATTTAAATTGAGTTATAAAAGATTCTTTATTATATAAGCAAGCATACGTATGACTAATCAAATCATTCTTCATAGTCATGATTATCGGTAACTTGTTTTAAACATATACTAAGATTGTACCAAGAAAAACATATACTAAGATTGTACCAAGAAAAACATATACTAAGATTTATGTTGATTGCAATTTAATTACAATCACACAAGATATGTTGCCTGTGTGACACAAAAGTCAAGCTTGCCTGTTGTCCGAACTAATCTTTTTTCGAAGAACAGTGACCAGTGGCCACCCACTAACGGTGGTCCCATTTTGTTTGATTAGTATGCGTTTTTTACGGTAAACTTTTTCCCTACTCAATTCAACGAGTACATGCACATGAGCACATCCATGTTTCAAACATGCCCTATTGACTATTGTGGATTCAAGTAAAATAAATTAAGAATTTAATTATCAATTATTCGTTTATTTTTTATTTTTTATTTTTTTATTTTTTTAATTCACTCATAAATTTATATTATATTTTACAGAAATATTATAATTACATATAATATTATTTTGACATTTATCTCATATTAAAATATAATAGACAAAAGTTATAGGTAATTTTGTTGGACAAAAAATATTTTCTTTTAATTATGATTCTTATATTCAGTTTGAGAAATGTTTTATCTTTTTATTTATTTTTTTATTAATTTATTTAATTAATAAATAAAAAATATTAAATATTTTTATATTATCAAAATATTAAATATATTTATTTTTTTATTTAATAATTTTTTATTTAATATTAAAAAAATTATTATTAAAAAACTTGTAAAAAATATAACATTACTCATTTAACTTTTAATATATAAAACAATTATAACAAATATCTTATTTTGTGTGTGGTAATACCGAAGCATGGAAAATGGAGTCTAATTCCCACATGTAAAATATACAATTTGAATTTTCTAAGGTCGGCATATCACGTGGCCTTCTTCTCTATAATTTTTCTATCTTGTAGCCACTAGCTAAACTATCCTTTTCTTTTTATTTTAAGAATGAGAAATTCTAATATACCAAAGTAATAGTGTTTTTTTGGTAATCACCAAAGTAATATTGTTAACGACTCAAATTTGTTGTAATTTTAGTATCTGATAAATACTATTTTAAGTTGTGATTACCAACCGTGATTGGTTAGAGTGAATTGCTCTTAGTGAATCTTATTTACAATGTCAAGGGGAATTTTACTTTAACCATTACTCCCAATGATAGTAATTATTTGCATCAAAAAATAATAGTTTAATTTTTTGTAGGTACTTTATTTTGAATTTATTTTATGTATAAGAAAATTTCACCTTAATATTATCGAATAAAGATGCTCATAAGTTGAGTTTCACCTAATCTAATTTCAGCTTAATAATTTTAATGGACCAATTTTCAAACTCAAACTCTACCTGTTTAATGAATGGGTCAAGATCAAGTTAATTTGATATTTAAATAGAATATATGAATTTAAATATTATGATTAGTTAAATCATCAAATTTTAAAAAATAAAAAACCAAATCTAAAAAATAATTTACAATATACGTTTTAAAATAAAATATATCAGTATAAAATTTATAATATTATGCAAATATAAGTAAAAAATTCTTATAATTTATTACTAACTTTATTAAAAATATATAAAAAACTTTAAATAACTATCAAATATATAAAATGTGATTGGATCAAATTAAGTTTATTTTCGCTCCAATTGACCCAATTAATTTCGGCCAACTCGAGTTTGATCTTAAACTTCTTCTCCAAAATACATCAAGTTTATTTTCGTGAATCCAAATCGGCCAATAAAAAATATATTTTCTTTTTATTGTTTGGATCAAGAAAAAAAGGAAAAGATAGAAATAATAAGAGAAGAATTTCTTTTTGTTTGGTAATTTCGGCCAACTCGAGTTTGATCATAAGCATCCCTCTTCTCCAAAATGAGCTCGTCATGATTCAGACTCCAACTCAGAATATATATATTTTTTCCTCATATATTCTTCATATTTTCTCTCTTTTCATTTTCTTTCCACTCATTTTCTCTTAAAATAAACAATGCAGTAATGATTCAGACTCCAACTCAGAATATATATATATATATTCTTCCACCTCTCTCACCGATGTGGGACCCAACAGCACCGAGTTTATACTTTTCTTTGACGGATTGGGGACGGGAAAAATTGTACATAAACACCTTTCACCTTTATCTGACTCTCTCTCTTTTCATGTGGTAGTTAGTTCACTATTTGCAGTTGTAGCTTTCTCTTCCTTTATATATTCCTCTATCCTTTCCTTCGTTGTGTTGGATTCTAGGCTTCAATGCTGAAGTGAACTGGAAATGCCCAAAAATTTTCTCTGTCGGCTGTCCTACGTTTCGTGCAGCCCATAGCTTCGCTTTTCATCCGCAATATCAAACACGGAAATGGAATTACCAGGATATGTGTCATACAATCAACATATTTATCCTAAGGATTGGCTAAGTATTACAACAAAATTATGTAATAAATGGTTAGACTTATTGTTACAAGTTTTAAAAATGATTAATTTTGTCAGTTTCTTAGAATTAGGCCATAAGGTTTTTTTTTTAATTAAATCTCCTAATTTTAGTGTGGATACTAGACAGCCTACCTTTAACTATATTGAAAAAGTAAATTAATTAATTAATGTGTATTACAAACAAAATCACCACTTGAATTTTACCTCAATGATGATTATTGATTAGTTTGTGTCTCAATTAAACATGCCGAATGCAAGTTTAATTTTTAAACCCAAATTGTCAATATATAATTCTTCAAATAAAAAAAAAAACTCAAAGATAACAATAACTACAGCAAATTTGGGATCTCGGACAATTTCCTTCTTCGGTTACTAGAAACAAAATGCAAGAGATTTGGAGAAAATCATATATGAATGAATTATGAAATATATAATGCGTTTGTTTGTGCTTAATTTATAAAAAAATTATTTTTTTATTAAAAGAAATCACTTTTCTGACATATGTAATTGTTTGGATAAGATATTTTTTTAAAAAATCAGAATATAAAAAAAAATAATTCTTAAAAAATTAGTTTAAGGAGATATACAATACAAGAGAAAGAAATTAAAAAATATTTTTTATAATTATATCCAAACACAAAATAAAGTTTACTTTTCAAACAAATCTCTATAAAAAAAAATTAATTGTGTTATCTTAAAATTACATTTTTTCAAAGCTTATACAAAGTACAAATATTGAGCTCACTTTAAAAAATATTAAGATATAAAATAATGTTATACACATTTATACACATATCATTTTATATTTACATAATTTTTATCATTTAATTAAAATTAATTATTCCTTATTTTCTATACACTAGTATATTCTGATTTTACCACCCATTTCCAATATGAAGTAAGTGATGTACACGCATGTGTTGCGTATTAATCATTATTGTAAGATATATTAAGATCACCCCAAATCATGTTAAATCACCTTCTAGAGGATTATGAAATTAAGATAAGGCTCCATCCATATCAAACCATTATCTACCGTTTTTTGCTCACCAACAAAAATAAAAATAAAATTGTCTACCGTTTCTTCTAGAAGAGCGTGGGTACAAATCCCTATTGGCTATTGTTATTGGGCATGCAATAGTTGGCAACCTTCTAGAAGACCATGCCAAACTTCCATAAGGCGCATCCTTCACCTTTTAATAATGACAAGTTCCATTTGGGGAGGACAAAGTTTTGAAAGATTGCCCGGTCCTTGTCACCAAAAGTGTCAAACAAGAGAGCCAACTTTTGCTTTCGATTTTACTATCGTTTAAGTACCTGTGAGATACCCTTGTTGTGTTTTGTTCAAGAGTAGTGGTTGAAGGATCCTAAGACATCAAACTCAAAGAAAAAGCCTCCTCTTGTTACCATGTCGATGAACTTGATGAAGGACCCTGCGGATATTTCTTCTTACATTCTTTTTGAAGCCACTGGCGACTCTGAAGCTGATTGTGATCCCATCATGGGTGGAAATGCTTGTGAAATTGCCAGAGTAGATGATCATGATGATGATGCTCTATCTTGTAGCTACGATAGATCTGATACATGTAATGCTGCTGAACTCAATGGGTATGATGAGTCTTGTGATGCTGATGATGAACATGATGATGAGAAGAAAGAAGATGAGGAGAAAGATGATGTTTATGGAACATCATATTGTGAAGATGATGAGATCAAAGAAGAGCAACAGAAGTCCTATAAGTCTTTTGATTCAAGCCAAGAGTTGGTGGATGAGATGGAAAAGAACAGGCTGTTCTGGGAAGCTTGCTTGGCATCTTGATTGTATTTGTGGGAGTTCCTTTTCTAAATCACTGTTCTGATCCATCTTTGCAGTGTTCAATATTCTGGGACTTGGTTTAGCTTTTGAAAAAAAAAAAAAAAGAACTTAAAATTTTATGTAAAGGCTTAAAACTGATGCCTAACTATTTTGTTCTCGCCTTATTCCATGATTTTTGTCAATTGAAATGTAAATATGTCGTTTCTCTGCACTTTGTTCCATTAATGCTTATAGAATGTTGTTGTTCAGAATTATTTGCTTCATTTTATCTTCTGAAATACATATGATCACGTGCCACCAACCTGTAAAAGGCTGAGGAGATTCAGGAAAGTTAGGTATAGGGGGAAGACACAACTGGTAGTGGCAGGAAAGTATTCGGGCTTAGTTTGGCCATACTGATTTTAAATCCTCCGATCTTGATGAATTTCTGAAGCTGCCTAGTGCACAGCATATCAGTGGGATTTGATGATTACAACCTTAATAAGGATTTAATATTTTATAATTGCAATATATATAACATGTGCTCTTAGTATAATTGAAAATCAATTATTGTCCATGTACAAAAACATAAAAAAAATTCAATTATTTTCCAACTAACCGCCTAGTGTCATGAATTCATAATGTTACCAAGGATAATGGAATATACAAATTCACGGACCAATAATAATAATAGTATTTGGTCAAGTTCCTACTTACTTGTGTTACACGGTATAATTCAGTCACAAAAGTTTATTCTCACAGTATAGCTGGTCTTCACGTATTATTTTTTTACTGTCAGCCAATGATAGCCAACCAAACTTACAAACTGGGAGAGGCACTTCCCTTTGCGAGTTCAGAGAATAGAGGAGATATGGCAACTAGGATTGTTACCATTGTGAACGGGATTCAATATGGAGATAGTAATTCGGGAATCCGTCAAATTTTGATCATACACGTGATACATAGCAACCAGGTCATTAATGCTTAGAACTCTCAACTTTCACCTACGTGAAATTTGAAGATGTGGCTACTCCTTAGCCCATCCTCATTTGTCATGGTTAGAATTGTCCAGTACTACACATACAGAACCAGGTCAAATTCAGCCCTAAACTGAACATAACCTCCCCACAATCCACAACAAGCAAACAGTTCCTACTCCATGTATTAATTTACACAAGCAAACCTGCTTGTAGAGACAAAATCTGAAACAAGGTTCTTAAAAACTGCTAAAAAGAAACCCAGTTCTTAACTAGATGCAAGCAGAGGCACCGGTGAAACAGAATCAGCAAATTTATCCATCATCTCCACATCATTTGTGTCAGTACATCCTATTGATGGACTACTTGTGTCAACATATGAGCCCACAGCAGTCAGCGTTGTCCTCAACTTTTCTCCATCAGTGGAATTCAAGCATGAATTCCCTGTTTTGCTATCAGTAATTGATATAGCAGATTCCACACTATAGCCAGAGTAACTTCGGGGGCTCACACACTCTTGCAAATAACCTGTAGGGTCTTCTGAGAATTCTCTTGTGTTCTCATCCAACTGCTTCAAGAAGCATTCCTCTATCTCGCTTAAAGATTCAGCCTCCCTCTCCTCTTCACTGCTATGGCTGTAGTGAGCATGATCATCATCATAATCTGACTTGTTCCCTCTCAATTCACCGCTGGTGTCCATTTCTTGCTGACTGTCATATTCATCCTCAGATTGGCGATCTGATGAATGAAATGACATGGGTGAATACCCTCCTGTTGCTGTTTCTTCACGTTCTCTAAGTGTCTTCGTTATAAGTGTCTTGAGTAAGTTCATCACTTGAACCGCATGCATCAAAGCAGTTAGAGGATCAGACATCTGCTTCAGGAGACAGATAAAAACATGAATTAAAAATAGACAATTTCCTAGTGTGTATAGTTGTCATGTGTGTAAGAGTAGAATAGCCAGCTCATTTGTACAAGCTATTGTAACAGCAAAGTGTTACAATTACAACTTGTTTGGTAATGAATACTGTAGATTGCTTATGTGAAAGAAGATAAGGATGATAGATTATTCTGTTTTAACAAAATTACATATCATTTACCCGAAACAAAGGAAAAGGATAACAAAAGATAAACATGAAGCAAATATAAATAATTTTTAACAGAAAAAGAGTGCGCCGACATACCTGAGTCATGTTTGGAGCAAAAACCATTGCAATGTTTCTTGCATTCATTTTGTTATACTCCTCGTCTTCTACAACATCAGCCATGAGATCAATAGCCCAGCTGAGCAAGGCAGACTCAGTTGGCTTTAGCTGCTTCACAAGCTCAACAGATTCTTCTTCTGTGTTGCACTGAAGAACTCGCTCTGGGGAAAGTCCATCTAGCACTCCTGAAGGAAGCTCACGGAACCAGGCTTTAATTAGACCCGCCAAGCAGTGGACATCAATGTCATCTGGCACAATACCCCTATTCAACTGGTCCCTCACATGCTCCTCTTGACTATTTTCGGGGTTTATGCGAAATATACCTTCAGCCTGAAAATTCATTAAAGAAAAAACCAAAAGATAGTTAAACTGAAATTGTTGGGGAAAATTGAGCCAAGCAGAAACAAAAATATTTTCCCCCACCTGTGCAGATAAACAGACACTACAAAATCCTCCTCAAAATAAAATGTCAATCACACAGAATAAGCTATCAACAATTGCAGAAAAAAAAATATCAGCGACACCACAATTTTATCGTGAAAAACTCCTTAATGTAAGGAGAAAAACCATGAGACCAAGTCCAACAAAATCTTCCATTAATAAATCAATAGGTACACATTCAGTCTTTCTAATAGCACTAGGAATCAACACAATCAACAATACATCACTCAACAACAATAACCAAGTCTTTTTTCACTAGGTGGAGTCGGCTACATAGATCAAACGATGCCATTGTGCCCTATCATAAACCAAGTCTTCAGAAATGTCCTTCAAATCTAAATCTTTTTTAATAGTTTCACCTATAATCTTTCTTGATGTCCCTTTACCTCTAGCTATTGGACTATCCTCCACCTGATCTACTCTTCTTACCAAGGCTTCTAAAGATCTTCTCCCTACATGTCCAAACCACCTAAGGCGAGATTCTATCATTTTTTCCACAATAGGTGCTACCCTTGCTTTCTCTCTAATGCATTCATTCCTAATCCTAGCTTGTCTTGTATGGCCACACATCCAGTGCAACATCCTCATCTCCGTGACACTGATCTTATGCTCTTGCTGGCTTTTTACCGCCCAACATTCAGTACCATACAACATCGCGGGCCTTATAACTATGCGGTAAAATTGACCCTTAAGCTTGAGAAGTACTTTTCTATCACAAATCACTCCTGAAGCACTCCTCCATTTCATCTATCCAACTTGAATCTTATGATTTACATCTCCCTCTATCTCTCCATCATTTTGTATGATAGATCCAAGATACCTAAACCGTGTGACTTGTGACATAGTGTGGTCCCCAATTTTTACTGCTAAGCTAGTATTAACACACTTCTTACTGAACTTACATTCCATATATTACGTCTTACTCCTACTTATAAGCCATGTTCTTCCAAAGCTCATCTCCATAGTTCTACCTTCCCATTTGTTTCCTCTCTCGACTCTCCAATTAAGACTATATCATCTGCAAAAAGCATGCATCGTGACACTGGCTCTTGGATATGCGCAATAAGCACATCTAAGACCAAGTTAAAAAGATATGGACTCAAAGTTGACCCTTGGTGCAGTCCTATAGTTATAGGGAAATCTTCTGTAACCTCTCCTTGTGCTCTCACACAAGTTTTAGCCTCATCATACATATCTTGGATTACTCGAATATAAGCGATACGAACTCCTTTCTTCTCCAGAACCTTCCACAAGACCTCTCTCGGTACCCTATCATAGGCTTTTTCCAGATCAATGAAAACCATGTGTAGGTCTTTTTGCTTCCTCCAATACCTTTCCATCAATCTTCGTAGAAGATAGATTGCTTCCATGGTTGACCTCCCAGGCATAAAACCGAATTGATTATATGAAATATGAGTCTCTTGTCTTAATCTTCGTTTAATTACTCTTTCTCATAACTTCATGGTATGACTCATGAGCTTAATCCCTCAGTAATTTGCACAATTTTGTATATCTCCCTTATTCTTATAAACAGGAATTAAAGTGCTTCTCCTCCATTCATTTGACATTTTCTTATATCTCATTATCTCGTTAAAAAACTTTGTGAGCCAGCTTATACATTTCTCTCCTAAGCACTTCCACACCTCGATAGGTATATTATCCGGTCCGACCGCTTTTCCATTTTCCATCCTCTTCAAAGTTTCTTTTACCTCGAGCTCCCGAATTCTACGATAAAATATTTTATTTTGGTCCTCCTCTCTAGTGTTTAGAAATTTGAGTCCCCTAACGTCCCATGTCCCTCATTAAATAGCTTGTGAAAATAACCCTTCCATCGATCCTTGATGTCTTGTTCCATAACCAAGACTTTACCCTCTTCATCCTTAATATATTTCACTTGATTCAAGTTTCTTGTCTTCCTTCCCCTACTTTTAGCAAGCCTGTCAATATTCCTTTCTCTGTCTTTGGTGCCCAAAGATTGATATAACCCGTTGAATGCTTTAGCTTTCGCCTCGCTCACCGCCTTCTTAGTATCTTTTTTAGCTGCCTTATATTTTTTCCAATTTTCAGCGTTTTTACACACGTGTCAAGCTTTATAACATTCCATTTTAACCTTAACCTTATCTTGTACACTTGCATTCCACCACCAAGATTCTTTATCCTTGGGTCCAAAGCCTCTTGATTCACCGAGTGTCTCTTTTGCTACCTTCCTAATCCCTTTAGCCATTCCGTCCCACATATTATTTACACTCCCTTGTACCTCCCAAATCTCTTCCTCCATAATCCTCCTCTGAAAAAGCATTTGTTTTCCTCCCTCTAGTTGCCACCATTTGATCCTTGGGACTCTATCTCGACAATTTCTCCTTACCCTCATATTAACTTGTACATCACTCAATACATCACTCAATAAGTTAAAATCAACCAAACAACAAGATAGAAACTCCACAAAAGTGGGTATCATAGTCTAGCTAAAAGAGATGAAACAACAAACAAACTATACCAAAATATAGTCCTCAACATCAAGAACAAACTAAAATTTCATTAAAAATGGAAAAAGTTTACCCAGATCTGGATGAAGGGGCTGATTTTTTCTCCTCCTTCTTTTCCAATGCTGCGCTATCTTGTTTTCTATCGCTCACTCTCTATCACGTTGCTTTTTCACACACTCTCTCACTTGCTTTCCTTCATTCTTAATTTCTTATCCTTTTTCTGAGCTGTCAAAAGGCTCTGTGTCTTTTTTTTTTTAGCTTTTAACCGATGGGTCCCACATAGGAGGGAACCAACCCATTTGTTGGTTAGGTTCTCTCCCAAGTAGGACCCATCAATTAAAAGTTTTTTTTTAAAAAAAAAGAACAAAGTCTATTGAAAGGCTGGTAAAAGAATAAAAACAAGGGAAAGCAAGTGAGAGCGTAAAAAAAACAAGAAAAGAGAAAGATAGAAAACAAGAGAGAGAGCAGTAGTATTAAAGAAGAAGAGAAATGGAGTTTTCAGCCTTTGTGCACAATTTTAGATGGGTAAACTCTTTTCATTCTTGATGAAAATTTAGTATGTTATTCCCGTTGTTAAGGGCTACATTTTGGTACAGCTTATTTGATGTTTCACCTTATCTTTTTGACTAGGCTGTGATACCTTGTTATTTGATTGATTTTCACATACTGAGTGATGTAGTGTTGGTTGTGGTTAGGAATCATTAAAATCGAATCAATCTGATAAAATAAAATAACCGATTGAAAAAACCGAAAATCAAATAAATCGAAAAAGTGAAAAATTGAAAAAATTAATTGGATTGGGTCGGATTTTAGTTCCAAATTTGAAAAATGATCCAATCCAATCTAAACTGAAAATGATTACATATATTTTTTATAATAATTTATTTTGCCAAGAAAGTTATTATGTTACATATACTTATTTAGGAACTCTACCAATATATCTCAAGTTAAACCGAATTCCCTTGAAAGTTTTATAGTTTATTTAGGAACTTTACTACTATATTCCAAGCCCATCCTAATTCCTTCTCTTGTTTCATAGTTTGGACATTGGATTCGGACATGTATTGTAAGATTGATAATTAATTTGGACTTGCATTTGGATTTTAGATTTGTATTTTGGGTTTTGTTAACATGTGCCCTAGCACGGGAACATGTTAAGGAATCAAAAATAAAAACTATTAAATGAAAAGTACAAGCATTTATTATCTTGAAAATCTCAAAAGCTTTTAATACTTTCTTCTTTAAGTAATTATTAATGAGTAATAAAAGTTATTTTTAATCCTTAACATGTGCCCTTACATGTTAACAAAGCCCTTGTATTTTAATATATTTTAATGAAATAGTTTAGACTTGTATTTATTTTCATTTGATGAATTTGGATTTGTGTATTTTAATAAACAAAAAACCAAAAAATAAATCTAATCCAAACCAATTTAGATTGGATTGGACTGAATTGATTTTACATTTTGAATTAAACTGATCAGATGAAATTTTGATAAAACTAATTGAATTAGATTGGTTGGCTTTTCCCCTCAAAAGCGATCCAATGCAATCCACAAACACACCTATTAGATCAAAAGTGAGTGAAGTAACAATTGGCTTTTCCCCTCAAAACCGATCCAATTCAATCCACAAACACACCTAATTGTGGTGTTCCCTATTGCTACTAGGAAGACTGATTGTGTACCCATTGATTTATGAGTGGAAGTTTTTGCTGGACTTGGTCCCTAGTTTTCCCTTTACACTAGGGTTTTCCACATTAAAATTGTGGTGTCTCTTATATTTATTTTCCAGTCATTCTTGATAGCTTATTGTGTGTGGTTGATATTTTACTGTGAGAAGGATTTTGTAGTGCTTATTTATCTACACAGGGGTAGACCTGACAAAATGGATCAGCCGGGCTGAGCTATTTTCGGGTCGGGCCAAGTTTGTTTCGGGCTAGCATTTTGGCTAGCCCAACCCAACCCAACCCATTGTGGACTGCGAGTTAGGCAGGCCAGCCCACCAGCCCAACAATTCTTTTATTTTTAAAAAAATAGTGAATTTAATCTTAAATCAGTGAAAAATAGAAAATTTGAGTTACTTAGTTTTGATCCAATGACAAATAAATTAGATAACTAGTCCAATTGTCAATTAAGTTTTTGTTTTTCAAGCAAAAAAGTAGTAGTATCCTTTCAAGTGTATCTAATTAGATTAAAAAAATAATTAAAATTCGAGTCAACCGACTGAGCTGGCCCGCAATTTTGGGCTGGGCTAGATCGGACCAGTCACGTCGAGCTAAATTAAGTTTGTGCTTGAATTTTTCTATTCCAACCTGCACTTTTTGTCGGGCTATTCAGGTCGGCCCATCGGATTCGACCCATTTTGATAGCTCTACATAAGGGTAAGATAAATATTTTTAAGGTTATTAATTTTAATGTTTCAATCCATCTTTTTAAAAGGGGTAAGATAAGTATTTTTAAGGTTATTAAATTTGAAAGAAGAGTTATGAACTACCAAAGCCCAAGTGGAGTGGTAAGGTGTGGCTCCAGCCTGAGTCCGTCAGTAGGCCATGTTGTGTAGAATTTGGCAAGTGCACACTCTGACAAATAGCAAGCGGAAGCTCTTGGAAAGTGGGCTAGGTGATATGGACATATGCTGCTCTTGGATACTGGGCTAGGCAAAAAATCAAAGTCCAATGATACCATCAAAATACTCGAAAAAACATAAAAGGCTTCCGATTGAGGGGGAGCATGCTCATATGGAGAACTCACACTTGAGGGAGAGATTTTAAAGAATTTAAGTGTAAGTGAAATAAGTCTCGTATCGAATAGGAATGAGAAAAGTGAGGACCATATAAGTTGATGGACCCATAAACCTAATGCCTTAAAATTTTAAGTTAAGATGTAACGTCAAACCCATTATTTTTATCACTTAAGCATGGAACAAGATCTCCACAAACCAGACCTTAGCATTATAAATGACAAATATATTATATATTCAGTACCCTTAGGTTAAGGTGGACCCATAAACTTAATGTCTTAAAATTTTAAGTTAAGATGTAATGTCAAACCCACTATTTTTATCACTTAAGCATGGAACAAGATCTCCACAAACAAGACCTTAGCGTTATAAATGACAAATATACTATATATTCAGTACCTTCAAGCCTCTCTGTGAGTATAAACGGTCCTGCATTAGCAAGAGAATAGTGGGGACACTGTTTCCTTTTGAATCATAAGAACACTGCATTGATTCTGCTGAGACGCCAAACACACTTACACTGCAACCATAGATGACAGCAACTCACAAGTAAGAATGATGCATTAAACATGGGTAAAGACAAAAACGTGCTAGATGAGGTTGAGGAAAGAGTAAAAATTCCTGTAAAAAAGATAGAACAGTACACATTTCAATGAATTTGTACAAGGCATTCTCATATATCCGTATTTGAAAGAACCTTTATCCCAATCTATGTTCATTTTATGGCTAACAAAGCATACAATCGACATGTACCCCAAACCCAAAACAATCTGAAGTTTCCCCATTTTGCATTTACCAATCAAGGCCAACAGTCTACAGGATCAGAACCCCGGTTCAAGGAAACTCCCTATCGCACAAAAACCGGTGCTTGCATTTTCTGAACTATATATAAACCTAAGAAAATATGAGAATTTAAATCCCAGATTTTCGTTAGGTGTGTGTTTTCACTTTTCAGTAAGGAGAAAAAAAAAAAACCCTTAAATAGTTCTGCATCCTCTTTCTTTTACTTTGCTCCCAGCCATTTACCTTGAAGCTTAATGAGCAGCCCGAATGCTCTCGTTAGATGCTCACTAGCAACATAGAAGAGCTTCTTCTGGCCACTGTATCTTCTTCACTAGCCTTCAAATTCAGCTAGAACCATGGCTTCTACGAAAGTATTATTCTTTCTTTCTCTCTTTCCCTTCCACACACACACACTCAGAGAAACAGACCCATCAACAACAAAAATGCTCTTCGCACCAAAAAGATAAATTTTTTAGCTTTTCAAGCAAAACCCATTTGAAATCTAACAAAACCACTTAGTTTCCCACCAAAAAAAAAATGCGTGAAATTTTTTTTAAAAAAAAGTGAAGTACCTAGCACTTGGAACCCGACCCGGGATCTCGACCTCGAACTCAACGGGGAGGCCCAGAAAGCCATTGAAGCGATCGAAGGTGACATGAGTGATATGCTGAACGTTGGTTGGCCATCCGATCTCCATGTGATGGACGGTGGAGATTACATCGTCGGGTCGGTCCACCTTGCAAGCCACCATAGATTTTCTGAGCGCCGCCAACAGAAACGCCACCAGTGACAGCTGGTTCTGCTGCTCTTCTTCAGCGGTTCTAGCCGCTCTTGTCCTCTTCCCACCACCGCCGCATCCACCGCCCTTGGTCACCATGACCAGCCCTGTCATTCTCTCTCTTTCTCTCTCGGTGTTTCTCTCTCTCTCTCTCTCTCTCCTCTGCGTACGAATGGAGACAGGTTTTAAATTTGAGGATGAGTTTCGCTTGCTCCTTAGTTAATGTGTTCTGTTGGGATGCATTCAATTTTGTTTTGAAGCTCTCTATGAAACTTTGTTTGAACTTCAAACGGCCACTCCTTTCAAATTTTTCTCTCAGACATTACTTTATCTACAAGTTCCGTCGTTTTTTACCTGCATTGTTCACCTCAATTACCACAAGTGCCACTGCACGTTAATAATGTCTTGTAATCAAATGTTAAATAAATTCCTACGCTTCAATTTGGTTCTGGTCTGTTCAAGCGTATCAATTTTTAGTTTTCATCACTAAATTTTTTGTTTGTTATAACTTGTGTTTTTATAATTTTAAAAGTAAATAAAATTAGTCTTTATTATTTTTTAAAAGTTAGTTAAATTAACTTAATTCAATTACATCATATTAAACATTCTTTCATTTTAAGGGATAAAAAAAATTTAATATGAGAGTTGAATTAAGTTAATTTTACTTATTTTTAAAATAAAAGTAGAAATCAATTTTACTTATTTTTTAAATTATAGGGATACAAATCGTTATTAAAATTTTTGAGCGACCAAAATAAAAAATTGATCTTTTTAGAGAGATCAAAAATATTTTTAAGCCTAAATTCGTATTATTAGTCAACATGGTTGGCTCATCTAATCAATCTTTCGTTCGTGACAATAGCATGACTTAGATTCAAATCTTGGAATTCTCATTGATAGGCAATTTATAATGTCACTTTAAATCCTCATTGAGGTCGAGATTAGAAAGAGTCTTCCCTAACCCTAACCTTTTATTTAAAAAAATGTTTTGCTAATAAGTGTTAAGACATTTGTTAAGGATATTAAAATAAGAAATTTTAAATGAAAACAAAGCATTCAATATATTGAAAATTAAAGAAACTTTTTCCTTTCATTTAAAACTTTATATTTTAGTATCTTTAACAAGTGTCCTTTAGTAAAACTTTAAAAAAAAATCCCAATTATTATGTTTGGGGGTGTTGATTGCTTACTAATGGAGAAATTATTATATATTCTTGGAATAATAATAAATGTATACTTTAAGATTATCTTTATCATTAATTTTAAACACACTTACATAAATTTTAAATAAACAAACTTAAATTAATGATGAAGATCTTTATAAAACATTCATTTATTGCTACTCTAAGAACATATAATAATTTTTAAGTTTTTTTACTCTTTTCATTCTTTTTATCTACTATTTTAGAAATTTTTTTTGTATTGCATATTAGATATCATTTTAAAATTTTAACACAAAATTATTTATTTTATACTAATTTTATCCTTTTTTATTCTATTAATTATTTAATCCATAGAATTTCTCAATATTTATCTATCTATCTTTTATCTTTTTTATAATATTTTTTATTGGCTAATCACATTCTTTCTTTTTTTAATGAGTTAATGGATGACACTGTTTTTTATGATTATTTTTTTCTCAAAACTAATACTGTTAAATTATTTTCTTAATACTTTTATTATTTTTTAAAATGATAGATAAAAAAAGATGGAGGAAGTATTTAGTTTAGATTTGGGATTTACAACTTTGTCATAAGGGATTAGTTCCGAACTTCCGGTTACTGATTTTGGTGGAGATAAGCATTATAATTTCTTCGTTGGATGAAAGGTCTTTGGAATTACACAATGGGAATCCTTCGATTTCAAGTATGTTAATGATTGCTTCCTAAAACACTCTGTCAATTATTATTATCCATCGAAAGAAGGGTTGACCCTTTGCAATTCCACGACTAGTAATTTTTGGATGGTCATTTATTTTTCATAATTATGACTAAAGTATTAAACTTTAAATGTCATATCAAAGAGAGAAAAGCTTTGAATAAAATCACCATCCACTTTGAGTGGTTTGATTTGACCATCAAACTGATAGGATTTGATGATCTAAGGATGTTAATTTGTTTTGGTGCTAGGTTTAATAAGAGGAATTCTATATGATTTTAATGAATTAGCTTAACAATCCTTCTAATTATTTAAAAAATAAGGTAATAAATGTTTTTTTGGACTTTTTTAATACATTAAATGTTTCTACTGCTTTATTTAATATTTTATGTTTTAAGTAATTGAGAAGATGTTAAGAAGAATTATTAAGAGAGTATTAACATTGCGCATAAAATAATGTTATTGTAACAAGTAATGATATCCAAACATTTAATATTTTATTCTATTGTAACAAGTAAATAAAAGGATTGTTAAGCTAATTTATAAGGGAAATTTAAAATTATTCTATTGTAAGTATTTTCTATGTAACCGTTAAAGCTAACAAATAAGTTTTTATGATTAAGATGAATAATCATATGAGAAATCTTAGGTATTTTTAGAGTGAAAATTTTTTCTTACTCTACATGTGTATCACTTTAGTTATGTTGACTATTAATATCTTATATGTTAATTATATTTATAATAATTATAGCTTATGTACATTCAATCGTAAAGAATAACAAAACTCTCTTATTTCAAAAAAACTTAAAAATCTCTTTAAGAATACATGCATGTTGGAGATTAAACCCAAAAAATTTTTTTTTTTTTTGAAGATTGCCCTATCAATATTACTTTAAGATACATGTGAAAAAGGTCGATTTGATTTATTTATATTTAGAGCCCCACTAAAATGCTTTTTATAGCATGCAACAAATGTAGTGTTTTACCAAGTGGGATCAAAATAGAGATTATACATTAACAATGGTAGGATGCAGTGGTAAGTAAGCTGCACTCTCAAAGAGAAGATTAAAATTCAAACCTTAAGTAAGCTGTTCCCTAATCGCGATAGTACATGAATGTTAATCTCACAATAATACTTATGTAGATATTTGGTCAAAGACAAAAAAAAGATTTATACTTGTCTTTCACTAAATTCAATTTTCGATTAAAATCACTTATTAAAAGAATCGAAATCAAAATTAGTATTTTTTTTAGTTATCTTTATTTTGTTTTTGTGTGTGTAGTGATTGAAGTTTTTTATTTCTTGATTGCTATAGTATTTAGGATAATTTAAAAAAAACTTTAATTTTATATATTTTTAAATTAATCTCTTTAAGTTTCTCATTGATGTAATTTATCCATAAATTTAAATGTATAATTTATCTTATTTCATCATAACTTTTCTTTTTAGTAAAATGAGGGGACTAAGGTCCCTAACAAAAAATAATTAAAGAGAAATTACATGAGTACGGTAGCCCTAATTAAATTAGCATGGATATGTACCAAAAAAAAAAAATCAACATGTGAAAGTAATGCTAAGTTTGGTTAAGGATAATTGAGATCCACATCATAGCTGTATGAATCAGATTGGCTCGGCCAGTCGAACCAAAAAACCTGTGACCTGAATTCTAGGCCAGTCCAATCCTTGGTCAGAACGAGTTTGCTCTGACCTAGTCAAACTCGGGTGACCCGTTGACCTGCCCGAGCTGGTTGACCCGAGTTTTTTTTTTAAATAAAATTTAAGCTTAAAAAAATAAATTGTAAGATTTGAACATAGTACATAAATGACTTTTGGGATTAAATATAGTTTACCATCAGATCATATAATCCTATTGAATAATATTTTTAATTTTCTAATTTATATTATTATTAACCAATATAAATTTAGAAAATTAGAGTTGAATGAATATTACTACTAGTTTGCTCATATCATTAGTACTTTTTATATAATGTATTTTTTTATACTAGTTTCTTACATAAAGTGTTTTTCACATAGTATTTTTTTAAAAAAAAATCTTATTTATCTAGATTTTTCTTATTCAAGCACTTAACCTGCATTTGGACTGTTGACTTGTTAATCTGACCTTTTGATCGGGTCTTATACAACTATGATCCACATAACCATCCACATAACCATAGTCCTTCATGATGCTCAATTTTGCTAACCATAGTCCTTCATGATGCTCAATTTTGCTAACCAATTCATGCATTGGTCTCCCATTTCCCTATTGTGTGGTATGATGAAATTGATCCCCAAATCTTGATATAGCTAGTGTTGTTTAAATTAATAACAAATAAATAACTAATGCCAACATACTTGTAGTTTAATTAATGACTAATGTAACATATCAAAAATTAATAATTTCATGATAAATAATCGTTTTATAATGTTTGGGAATTATGAGAATTTTTCTGGATTTTTTGAGAAAATGAAATATTTTAATATTATTCTTTGTTTTACGTGCAAACTGAGCTGGCCCGAGAAAATGAGATATTTTTTTTCCGAGAACCTTGATCTGTGGAAACGTCGACGGGAGATCTTACAAAACCCGAGGCCAGACACAGTTCACGAGGTTTTACGATTTTTGAAAAATTCTATCTGACGGACTAATAAATCGCTGCATAATTTTATCCACTGAATAATTAATAATGACTTCTATCAACTGTAATAATTGTCTATTGGATAATAGCATGTATTAGAAACCCTATCACCTTATCCCAATGTAATCAACTTAATGTCAAATCAAATTCACTTTAATTCAAATTAGTGTACTTTCTTCAAAGCTTCTTTAAGAAGCTTTGACCACCAAAGAACAAGAATGCCCTTGGCTTGTTGGAGAAGCCTCTCACCCCTCTCTTCTCTCTCTATGCTGCGGCACCCTAAGCCTTGGGGGAGCAAAACTTTGCTCCCTCACACTTAACACACTTAACCTAACTTATCCCAAAATATCTCACACTTTCACCAACACTTTCTCTCTCTTCAAGCTTTTTTTCATTTTTCTCCTCCTTCTCTCTTCTTCCTCTCCCTCAACCACAAATTGCAGCCCCCTTACCAACCATTTCTCTTCATAAAACATCATTTCTACACTTCTCTCAACCTCCTTTACACTTCTTATTTGAAGGGTTTTCTTCAAAAATCAACTTTTCCTCTATTGTCATCTAAGGCAAAGCTTCAAGTTATAAGGTAAAGTTCTCATTTTTCTTCCTTCTTCTCTTCATTTTCGTGTTTTATGGTCTCATTGGAGACTAAAGATCCATCATTTACCAAGCTTAATGTTGATTCTTTGTGTTGGAGATTTTAGGGTTCTTGGAGACCCCAAAACTGAAATCACCATGGAGGAAGTAGGAGCTCATTTTCGTGTTCTTCCTTAAGGTAAGAGGGAGATTTACTCACTTCAACCATTATTGGTGGTGAGGAGACTTTTGCGTGTTTGTTGATGGAGAAATCTATCTTCGTATGCTTACTTGGTTTGGTGATTTTACATGTTTATGTATTCTAAATTGAGATTGGTGTTTAAATAATGATTTTGAATGTATTAGATATGTTGAAAATGCTTGATCATGTTAGAGTTGTTAAATGAAAAATGTGGAGTTTCCTACCCTAATGTGAGGCTACGGTTTTGACTAGGGTTGTGGGATGAAAATTGGTTTTAGATACAAATAAAATGAAGGTTATGTGATTAAAGGTTGAATGATAATGTTGGAATTAATGGATGAAAATTTTTGAGGGTTTCCTAATCTAATGAGGGGCTACGGTTTTGACCTAAAATAGTAAGGGTTTGGATTAAATTTGTGAGTAATAAAGCTTATGTAATTGGACATTAAAGAATCGGTGATTATAATGGAATGGACTATGGAAAATCTAGGTTTTTCCTAACACTTAAGGATGTCACAGCTTTAGTAAGAACCTAGGAATGTAAAATTTGGGTTTGGAATAAGAACTAAGTGAAGCTTAAGTGGTTAAGCATGGAATGATAATGTTAGATGTAATGAAAGGAAAAATTGGGAGTTCACCACATTTATGAGGAGCTACGGTTTGGCTTGAAATTCCTAAGGTTGGATTTAATTTGTGTAAAATAGACTTATGAGATTAGTTACGAAATGAGTAAGGCATGAAATGGAAATTATGGGGGTTTCCCACCCTAACGTGAGGCCACGGTTTGGCTTGAACCTTAAGAAAATGAATTGATCCCATGTGAAATAAAAACTAAGTAATTAGGTATCAAGAGACTAGTGATCAAGACTTAAGTTATTGGAAATGTTGGACATTGGAAATGTTGGACCCTTAAGGGGGAACTGCAGAAAAAAGACAAAGGATAACTGATGTGACAACTCACCAGGATCAGAGGATCGCACAACAGCGAGGACTGGAGGTTAAGGTCCCAAATCTGTTGAAGGAAAGTCGGACTTGGGATGACCTTGGACTGCCTAAATCCCAAAGGAGGAGTAATAGAAAGACTAATCAATTCAAGCGGAAACCATACTCTCGATTGTCAAGAAAGCGACAGCCACATCTAACTCATGGGAAAAGTGCTAGTGGCATGGATCCAACCAGACCTCGACATCCTTACCAAAATGTAAGAAATGCAGAAAAAACCACTTAACAAAGGGATGTAAGTCCAAAAGAATGTTCTGTCTTAAGTGCGGAAAAGAGCACCTAACGAGGAATTGCACAATTGTAAGAATAATCTGTTTTAAATGTGGAAAACTTGGACACGTTTCTCGCAACTGCCATCAAGCGAAGGCAGATTCTTCAGTCGATGCTGTAAGGGCTGTGAAACCGCAAGCAAAAGATATAATTTATACCCTGGGTGGTGCTGAGGACTCTAAATTTGAAGACCTAAACAACAGAAATTATGCCTCAAGTGACGATCCCATAATTGTGTTATACAATTCTGGGGGCAACCTCTCCTTTTACAATTTGTAACTGTATGGATCATTTGGATTCATCTGTGTTTTCAATTAGCTTCGACTTAGTTACTTTTATTTTTACTACCAAGACTTGTCGTTGACACTCAAGTTTGTGTAATTTATCATGTTTCTACTAAAGATCAAATCTTTTGTTGATCTGACTTGCATACCTAAAATCATACCTATTAGAGTTCATGATTTCAGAAATTGATCGATCATTTTCTAGTTATATTCTGTTAGATCATTCCGATGAGAACCTTAGTGATTCCTGGAACTAAGACTTTTGAAGTGATAACGGCTAACAGAGTTGAAGCCTTGTGAGGGAAAGGAGCCTGAGAATACATGTTAATGTCTTCCTTGGAGGACAAAAGAAAAGAGAATATGACTGTCACTATTATAGTCAGTAAGTTTCTCGTGATGAACTACAGTGTTGTCAGTTAAGGAGAAGAATGGAACATCTCAGTGAGATGAGGACCGTCGCCAATTGAATAAGATTACGATCAAGGACGAGTATCCTCGGAAGAAGATGAACGATTCGATGAATCAGCGAGAAGGGAGTCGTTGTTTTCTCCAAGATAGATGCACGTTCTGGTCATCGTAAATTCGTGGGAATTTGAAGATGTTCCCAAAATGATTTTTAAACACGTTTTGGACATTATGGGTATCTCATGATGTCGTTCGAAATGACAAATGCTCTTGTCGTATTCATGGATACCATGAATCGGATCTTCCATCCTTACCTAGGACAGAATTGTCGTTGTCATTAATGATGACATTCTGATTTACTCTCGAAGATATGGAGAGATGCGTTGGACACCTCGGTATAATTTTCCAGACTTTAAAGGAGAGAAAGTAAATGCCAAAGTATCAGAGTACAAATTCTCGTTTAAGGAGGTTCAGTTTTGGATCATGAAATTCCAAATGAAGGAGTTGTTGTGGATGCACAAAAGATTGAAGCAGTTCTTCAAAAAGAAAGACCGGAGACCGTAAAGGAGATTCATAACTGGTAAGATTAGTTGGTTGTTATCGAGGAAGTATCGATGAATTCTCCAAGATAGTAGGACATCTTACTCAGCTTACAAAAAAAAAAGAATTAAAACTTTTAGGGAATAACACGTATGAAGAAAGTTTTCCAGGATTGAGGAAACATTTGAATACTCGCCAGTTTTGGTCCTACCCGATCCCAATGAGACATTTGAAGTGTTTTGTGATGCTTCACAACAAGGTCTAGAATGTGTATTCATGCAAAGTTGGGAAGTTGTGACTTATGCCTCGAGGTAGTAAGTAGTTGAGGGTGCATTAAGAATTGCCTAACTCTCGATTTGGTGTTAGTCGCAGTTAAAATTACTCTGAGAACATGGAGACGCTTTCGGTGTGAAGAAATGCTCAACGCCTTTAGAAATCGCAAAGGCATGAAGTATATATTCGATAGAAAAGGACTGAACATGGGACAGAGAAGGTGATTAGAATTTTGAAGGAGTATGACGTCTAACTTCAGTATCGTTTTGTCTGAATTACCAATAAACTCACTCCAAAATTTTACGGACTATATCAAATTCCACTTCAGATTGGTCCGATAGTCTATCGACTGATTCTTGTCACCTCACCTTTTAAAATCTTTATAATACCTCCCGTAGGTCATAATTGCGAGAGTGTATCCCCTATCTAGCCATGTCATCGAACGTGACATAGTACAATTAAGGCAGAGTTTGATCTATGAGATACTTCTTGTGAAGATCGAAAATAGGAGAGTAAAGTAACACAAAGGTAGGGAGATCACATTAGTAAGGGTGATCTGAGTTAACGTGGCTAGGAGAGCGACGTGAATGTTAGAAGATAAGATAAAGAAATAACATTCATGTTTATTCTAAGGGATGAAAATTTCGAAGACAAAATTTCTATTTGAAGGGGAAAGATGTAACATCCCGAAAATAAATAATTTCATGACAAATAATCGTTTTATAATGTTTGGGAATTATGAGAATTTTTTTGAATTTTTCTGAGAATACAGAATATTTTAATATTATTCCTCGTTTTACGTACAAACTGAGCAGGCCGGGGAAAATGAGATATTTTTTTCGAGAACCTTGATCTGTGAAAATGTTGACGGGAGATCTTACTAAACCTGAGGTCAGACACAATTTACGAAATTTTACGTTTTTCAAAAAATTCTATCTGACGGACTAATAAATCGCTGCGTAATTTTATCCGCTGGATAATTAATACTGACTTTTGTTAACTGTAACAATTGTCTATTGGATAATAACATGTATTAGAAATCCTATCACCTTATGTCAAATCAAATCTACTTTAATTCAAATTAGTGTACTTTCTTCAAAGCTTCTTTGAGAAGCTTTGACCACCAAAGGACAAGAATGCCCTTGGCTTATTGGAGAAGCCTCTCCACCCCTCTCTTCTCTCTCTATGCCGCGGCACCCTAAACCATTTTGCTCCCACACACTTAACACACTTAACCTAACTTATCCCAAAATATCTCACACTTTCACCAACACTTTCTCTCTCTTCAAGCTTCTTCTTCATTTTTCTCCTCCTTCTCTCTTCTTCCTCTCCCTCAACCACGAAATTGCAACCCCTTACCAACCATTTCTCTTCACCTTTCTCTTCATAAACACCATTTATACACTCATCTCAACCTCTTTTACACTTCTTATTTGAAGAGTTTTCTTCAAAAACCAACTTTTCCTCTATTGTCATCCAAGGCAAAGCTTCAAGCTTTAACGTAAAGTTCTCATTTTTCTCTTAATTTTTGTGTTCTATGGTCTCATTGGAGACCAAAGATCCATCCTTTACCAAGCTTGATGTTGATTCTTTGTGTTGGAGATTTTAGGGTTCTTGGAGACCCCAAAACTGAAATCACCATGGAGGAAGTAGGAGCCCATTTTCGTGTTCTTCCTTAAGGTAAGAGAGAGATTTATTCACTTCAACCATTATTGGTGGTGAGGAGACTTTTACGTGTTTGTTGATGGAGAAATTCATTTTTGTATGCTTACTTGGTTTGGTGATTTTACATGTTTATGTATTCTAAATTAAGATTGGTGTTTAAATAATAATTTTAAATGTATTGAATATGTTGAAAATGCTTGATCATGTTAGGGTTGTTAAATGGAAAATTTAGAGTTTCCTACCCTAATGTGAGGCTACGGTTTTGACTAGGGTTTTGGGATGAAAATTGGTTTTAGATACAAATAAAATGAAAGTTATGTGATTAAAGGTTGAATGATAATGTTGGAATTAATGGATAAAATTTTTTGAGGGTTTTCTAATCTAATGAGGGGCTACGGTTTTGACCTAAAATAGTAAGGGTTTGGATTACATTTGTGAGTAATAAAGCTTATGTAATTGGACATTAAAGAATTGGTGATTATAATGGAATGAACTATGGAAAATCTAGGTTTTTCCTAATACTTAAGGATGTCACGGCTTTAGTAAGAACCTAGGAATGTAAAATTTGAGTCTGGAATAAGAACCAAGTGAAGCTTAAGTGGTTAAGCATGAAATGATAATGTTAGATGTAATGAAAGGAAAAATTGGGAGTTCACCACATTTATGAGGAGCTACGGTTTGACTTGAAATTCCTAAGGTTGGATTTGATTTGTGTAAAATAGACTTATGAGATTAGTTACAAAATGAGTAATGCATGAAATTAAAATTTTGGGGGTTTCCCACCATAATGTGAGGTCACGGTTTGGCTTGAACCTTGAGAAAATGAATTGATCCCATGAGAAATAAAAGCTAAGTAATTAGGTATCAAGAGACTAGTGCATAAAATGAAAGAAAATTTAGAACCTTTAAGGCTTGTGAGGCCACGGTTTTAAGGGTTATTTAATCTAAGGAATTTCATAATTGATCAAGACTTGAAGTTATTGTAAATGTTGGACCCTTAAGGGGGAATGATGATAAATGATTGAGAAGTGGTTTTATATTGTTGTAAGACCCTAAGTGGGGCTAAGTACTTGTTGATGAATTTCTTAAAGAAATTATGGCATATTGACATTGAGAATGATTATATACTATTGTGGTATTGCATATGATAAATGTATCTTTGATTATGATTTATTGACATTTAGAATGAATATATATGCTATTATGGTATGCTTATGATGAATGCATCATTGATAAACATACATGATTAGACATTGCATCATCATACATATGTGTTGTCTGTTAGATATTATTGTAAAGGCGGTGTATGCCTAGGAGTTGAATAACACCTATGTGCGAGGGCGAATAGATTAAGCGTAGAGTCATAGTGGTTGGCCCTAGAGGCGTCGGAGTGCGGGTGTCTCACAATAGATAGTGATAGCTCCGCTGGGGCCGTGAGATAGACCGATGCAAACACACCGACGATTCGGACTGGGACGCTATCCTATATCGCGATCAACTGTTGAGGTGCCACGTATAAGCCATTATTGCGCAAATATTTTTTTTTAAATGAGCACACTATTTTTAAGGCTAACGATATATTGTCATTACTCCTTATTCATTCTCTCCGAAAATATTGATGTCTAGCTCCATGGAGTAGGATTTTGGTACCATCATGCATTATGCACTGTTCATTATCAGTCTCATAAATTGTTGAGTATAAATACTTGTGGCTGTGAAAATATTTATTTTATTACTGTAATAATTATCTGGATATTGTGCTGATTGCTTGAGATATCATTGCTTATAATTGTACTACTTTGTTATGAATTCTACTATTACTGTTAATGAATATATGGACTGTGTTGCTATGTGGGTACTCTACGCCGTGTTGTCTTCTTACTGCTATAATGATAATGAAAGTTGAGTGTCTCACTTCTTTCCTGTATTCCTGTATTTTCGTTTTACATTTATATTTGATAAAAGATCGTGAGAAGGAAGAAGATGAGGGACCACACCCTTACTGATTGGATTGGGCTGATTCGTTATTTTCAATATGATGTCGGGACGAGATTTCTTCGGTTATGTATGGGTGCAGCTTCATAAGGGCATTGATGTCTGACGTGTTGATTGGAACTCCGAGCGACGTATATATATGTGGTTGCGGGTTTGTCTGCTAGTAGTACCTATCCCAAGGTTACTACTTTTTCCCTTTTGTACTTTTGTACCTGTTACCTTTTATTTGAATATGTAAGTACCATATTTCGTGTTATCAGTGCTTTGTGTTAAAGACAAAAAAAAAATTATATATGGAGTATGTGTTCTTAAGGTGGTTGTATTAATGAATGGTTGGGTATATATATATATGTCATGTCGTGACTCATATTATTTTCTATTTATGCATAATGAAAATATTTCTGATTATCTTATAAATCTAATTAATTTTGAAAATTACTATTATTGAGGTTGTGACATGCCTGAATTTAGTGACTGTGGCAATAATGACGATTGTGCTGTGGTTATCAAATCAAGGGGTGTTACAACTGACTTTAGTGTAATGTTGATGATGTGAAACTAGAAGTGGGTATATGGGTCAGCTCGATCCACAACGGACCAAAGTTAAACAGATTGAACTTAGTTGATCCACAACTTAAATGGGCAAACATAATACCAACTTGCGTTCGCACTGCTCAAATATGTAGGTTCGCCGGCTAGTCTGTGGCCCACATTTTTTTTTTGCTTTTTAAATGGCTAAACATGGAAAATAGCATCCAATTTCAATGGTGTAGTGTGGTGATGCGGTATGTGGATGTGGTGTCGTTGTTGTCGCATGCGAGGCGAGACTCGCAGTCACAGGCACAACAACAAGAGGCTAGCAAGGATTTTAGTGTGGTTGCAGGTCACAACAACGTTGTGGCGGGATTGTGGTTGTAGCAGCACAGTGACATGGTTAGCTAGTCACAAGCGAATAGCGATGACAATGAGGCTGAGGGAAAAAAGAAATGGGGGATAGAGGCAACGCTATTGAGAGTGAGATTAAGAAGAAATGAAGAATAGAGAGTTAAGTTTATTTGATTGAATTCAATTTCAGTGTTTTATTATTTTAACTTTAATTTATTTTTTGTCATGTAAGTATGTAGCATGCATGTTGGGACAGTGAAAAAGATGATGTTTGGTAGCCTAGTTATCAAAAGTAAAACTATCTTTTATGTATATATATATATATATATATATATATATATATATAATAATAGCAGTTAGTAGGTTGGTTCGCAAACTCACAAGCCATAACCCATTTAATTTGTGGGTTAAACAGGCCAAGCTTGTAGGCTTGTATTTTATTGGGCTTACATTTTACCTTATCCTAACTCACTCGAGCCGTGGGTTACACGAATCGCAACCCATATGCTCACCTCTATATGAAAGTACAATTATTTACTAAGTGAGGGCAAAAAAAAGATAGGCGTTTTGACCAAAGTGTCATTTATGGCAAAAAAAAATTACCAAATGCCACTTTTTTTAAACTAATTATCAAAATGCCATCGTTTTGGCCACGGTAGCATTTTTTATTTTTTGTTGGGTTACGTGGAATACGCCAGAGCGCTTGGCGTATCCTACGTGGATACGCCAAGCACTCTGGCGTATTCCAGCCCTCCTCCCCTCACCCTTCCACGACAACTTCCTTTTTATCAAATTTTCACATTCTCTCTAGATTTTATTACTCTCTAAACTCTCTTTGAATCTCTTGTGGTACATGTAAGTTGTCAGAATCATATTCGTAAGTATTTCTATCGTTAGATTATTATTATTGTTGTTATTGTTATATATATTGTTAAATATTTTAATTATTAAATTATTATTTATGATTTTGTGTTATTATATTAATTATATTTTGTATATTTGTTTGATTTTTAGAATTATTATTTATGTTTTTGAGTTTTATATTAATTGTGTATTGTATATTTGTTTTAGTGTTAGAATTATTGTTTATTTTTTTTAATTTCTATATTATTTATGTATTATGTATATTTGTTTAATTGTTAGAATAATTGATTATTATTATTATTATTATTATTATTGATTACTATTATTATTGATTATTATTATTATTATTATTACTATTATTTCTTTTATTATTGTTCTTAATATATGTTTTATTGTTATTTAGTAGGTTTTTAATATTTGTTTGTACAAAATTAAATTATTTGTGTTGTATTATTCGAGTGTAAGATGAAAGAAACACCTTGTGTGTTCTCATTTACTATAATGGGAGAACGTATGAAGGTGGAGAGATTTAATGTACAAAGGTCCTCGTCCCCAAGTCTATCAATTCAACGCGATACGACTATCGAGCTTTTAAAAAGGAGAATTCATTTAAAATTAAGGCTCCAAGAAAATCAAGTTGTGTCTAGTGTTGTGTCATGATTTCCACAATGGAGTAATGTTCTAAGATGGATAGCTTCTTCCATTAGAAGATGATGAAGATGTTGCTTGCATGATTGATTGCTTTGATCGAGATCCTAACTTAACTTCTATAGAGTTGTATGCCGAGACGGAAACAAGTGAAGCCAACGATAGCATGTCAGCTCTCCTTCGAAACAGGGTTATAAGCTGGTCCTCCTAATATTGCTTTGAATCATCGTACTTGAACACTCAATTCTCCATAACACATGCTCCTCTGTCCTAGTACAATCTCAAGAAGTTGGTACGTCTAATGCCCGAAGGGAGCTCATTTAGGTTGGACCTTGAAATCGATAACCCGCTTTGGCGGATGCATTATCGACACAAGCGATGATAAAAGGAGATGCCTCGAGGGTGAAGATACATACACCGACTTAGAAGAAGATCAATCCGACCCTGAAGTAAATATACAACAACTAGTCCCTCCATTGGTAGTTGCTCCTGAATCTACGTATGTGCCTCCATGCCCTCAGTTTTCTGAAATCAATTAGGATGCACTAAATACATCTGATAATCTTCGTGAATTAGATTATCGTGGTATTTGGAGTCCAGATGAAGAATTATATGTCAGATTACAATTTCCTTCTAAAGAAGCTGTCAATTTGGTCCTAAAACATTATTCTATTATTAGACATCAGAATTACAAGGTTGAGGATTCTGATACACAACAGGTAACTGTTAAGTGTCCCAGAGCTGCTGATGGTTGTAATTGGAGGGTTAGGGCCATTCTAAGTAAGAAATCAAACTTGTGGGAAATTCGAAAATATAATGGGCCTCACAACTGTGTCAACCCAGCCATTTCACAAGATCATCAGAAGTTAGACTCTCGTATGATCTGTTCTTACATTCTAGAGATGGTTAAGCAAAAATCCGATGTACTTGTATGCTTAATTATTGAAAGGGTTCGATGTCAATTCGAATATGACGTGTCCTATCGGAAAGCTTGGAAGGCAAAACAAATTGCCATTGTGAAGGTATTTGGAGACTGGGATAATTCTTATGCGGTATTGCCTAGATGGTTACTTGCTATGCAAATAGACATATCAGGCACAGTGGTGGAGTTGCAAATCGTTGATTATGTCAATGCCAATAGAGTTGACCGTTCAAAACTTGTATTCTATCGCTTGTTTTGGACATTCAAACCATGTGTTGTTGGATTCCAATACTGTAAGCCCATTATTCAGATTGACGGCACTTATTTGTATGGTAAATATCGTCATAAACTATTGATTGCAATAACACAGGATGGCGATAGAAAACCTCTGCCCATTGCATTTGCCATTGTTGAAGGGGAAACAAAGGATGCTTGGATATTCAGTGTGTAATTTGATAATCTACGTTATTATTTTTGATTAATATCATTTTGATATTGTGCATTTATTGGTGTCTATTAATTTATGCTTGAGACACTCATGTTTAATATGTATATTCAATTCTATAGTATGTTTTATTATTTGAAGACTTACCTAATGTCCTTGTCGGTTGCTTGATTACAGCGTGAGACATGGCATTTCACCTGCGCCCAGGCCCAGAGGACCTATCAGTACTAGAGATGCAGGACTTTCATGTATCATAACATGTATGGCAAGAAAGACCAGATCATCATCTGCGTATCAGACGTGCCCATAAATTCAGACATATAGACCCAGATCAGCGGATACTGCCATATCTAGAGCTGGCTGGTTTCGTGGGGGTTGCCTATATGGGATATTGCACCATCGATCACTCCCTCATTACAGCATTAGTTGAGAGATGACGTCCCGAGACACACACATTTCATATGCCTACTGGAGAGTGCACTATCACATTGGAGGACATTGCTATTATCTCAGGACTTCCCATTGATGGCGGTGTAGTTACTAGTCGTACATCCCATCCAGATCGGGTGCAGCTATGTGAGACCTTGTTGGGATCGCAGCCGCCTAAGTCACACGTATTAGGTGGACATGTTGATATATCGTGTCTCTGGAGTGCATTCCGTACACGACTTACCCCGGCTGACGGAGACGATTATGTGATGCGGTGTGCACGGGCGTACATATTTCGGTTGATCGGGGGATTGCTATTTCCTGACCATTCTGGTAGATACGTGCACATGATATTCCTTCCTCTGTTGGAGGACTTTACCGCTACCGGGAGATACAGTTGGGGATCTGCAGTCTTGGCCTATTTGTACAGAGAGTTGTGCAAGGCCACAGATTACAGTGTGCACGAGATTGGAGGTGCTTGCATACTGTTGCAGTACTGGGCATGGCACAGATTTCCACCCCTTGTCCCTACACTCGTGGATGATACTGATCCTGTTCTTGTGGCTGCCTTACATTGCTGCCCGTGGTCCCCTATGTCCACTGGGATTTCGGTGAGTTTCTCAACATATCTTTACATTAGTTTATTATATATACTATTTGTGTTGACATCGTATGACCTTGACATATATATAGGTGGCATAAACATAAGGTGTTGACTGAAACACCAATGGGGGTGCTTCCATATTACCGTCAGTTTTTTGATCAGATGAAGAGTGATGAGGTCAGTATCTGTTTATAGTAATTTAAATAAGTTAATTGTCTTGCATTCTAATTCTTTATACAATTGTGATTACAGATAACATGGCGACCATATACGGATGAGATTGTGGCTTCACTGCCAGCATTCTGTGTCGCGGGTAAAGACATATATCTAGCAGTGGTTCCACTTATCTTTTTCCACATTGTTGAGTGGCACCATGAGTGATGCGTCAGTTTGGTCTGGACCAACCAATACCACGGAGACCACACCAACCTGACGAGTTGCACTCGATTACATTGGCCGGACGTCACGACGTGGATTGGCGAGCCACACACCTTGCACATATAGCCATCTAGGATACGCGGCAGGACAGGTGTGTTGTTGGTTGGCCTTTGGAAGCTCCCCTTACTGCGCAGTCTAAGTACATGTGCTAGTACAGACGGATTACCAAGCGTTGGATTTCCCGAACTGGTGCATCCATTGAGTTTGTGGTAAGCTTTTTACCAATATGTTCTACTATTTGTTTTGTACATTTTGTATTTTATATTGATAATGACGTGTTATATTTGTATCTTAGGTTGACATTGCAGAGAACGTCCATGCGTCGGCTAGGAACCCTAGTTCAGGATTTAGTATAGCTAGCCTTCAACAGTCCATGGAGGACATCTTATCTTCAACGAGGGAGCATGATCGCATCACATTAGATCACCTACGTCCAGCTCCTCCTTGAGATTCCCTGGACCATCCGAGCAAATGATGAGCGGAGGCCGCGCCATAACGGAGAGGGTTATTTCACGACTACGTTTATGGCTCGGTTCTTCTGTGTGCCTAGTACTCAACCACCACCCACTTCTACCGCTACTTACCGTCCGTCTCAACCACCTCCCTCGTACTTCATATCTAGGTTATCCACCATCTACATCATACCCACCACCTACTTACCCTTACCCACCATATCCTTATACTTTTACCCTTACACCGTCATTTCCATACCCACCACCTACTTACCGTTACCTACCATATCCTCACCCATTACAGGCAGGACCTCCTTCTGATCCCCATCACAGACCCCGCATTTTGACCCTGGCCTTCTCATTGATGTATATGTACTATATTTTATTACATTTACTTGATTTAGGATATGTTTTTATATGTACTGCATTTTTTCATTATGTTTATGCATCTTATACGTGTTTTGTTGATATGAATTGAATATATATAAATATGTTTCATTATACAGGATGAAATATTTTTGAGAACGTCTGATTTTTAGGAGAAATTCTGTCAATTTTTTTATAGAATCAGAATGTTTAAACTATTAAAGTAAATTAATTTTGTTATGCTCGCTTGGCTAGTATTCTAGCTCATCAATTTAAAATGTAAAACTTGATTACGATACATTAAGGGTGCACACTGCTAGATTTAGCTAAGTTTAATTTCATAATTTCATAAACTCAATTTTTTAAACTTAGGTTTGCCTTAGATTTAATTGAGTCGAATATTTTAACTTAAACATACTAAAAGTTAGAAGCTTTACTTGAGAAACTATGTCAAAAACTAAATCATAGCGCATTTGGGTCGTCGTCCTGTCCCATTAGGGCGTAAATGGGCCATCGGCCGTCCAAATTATTCGTCTCTAACCCTAAGCCCGTTCGGTTGTAATCCAATTTATTAGTTAGTCCAAGTTTATTAGTGGTCCCAACACATTCGAAAGATAGTCATTATAATGCTTAACTCTTTTTAACTTTGTCAAGTCACATCATGGGATATGTCAGAGCGCTTGGCGTATTCCACGTGGATACGGCAAGCGCTCTGGCGTATTCTACGTGGCTCAACAAAAAATAAAAAATGTCACCGTGGGCAAAACAGTGACATTTTGATAATTAGTTTAAAAAAAGTGACATTTTGATAATTTATTTTACCATAAATGACACTTTGATCAAAACGCCAAAAAAGATAATTAACGAAATAAATTACATCCATTAGAAAGTTGGTTTGATAAACTTTACAATTTTATTACAGTCTTTAATGGTTGTATGACAAAACTTTTGATTTCTTCATTTACATATACTATGAGGATAAATTACAAGAATCAATATCTTAATAACTAATCTGCACATAAATGATAAAATATTTTTTTTTTCAAAGTTTATTCATTTTATGTTTCAGATGAAAAGAAAAGTTTATTCATTTTATGTGATAAAACTAGTAAAATCTTATTGTCACATTAATCCAAATTAACTCAACAATCCACACATATAAGTAAAGTAATTTTTTTTTGGTGCGGAGTAAAGTATTTAATTTATATATATATATATATATATATATATATATATATATATATATATACATACGACAATGTCTAAATTTAACTTATACTTACTGTAACAAAGAATATAATTATCCTTACATTAAATTAACTTAAAATTCAACTGAATTTACTTTAATTATACTTTATACGATTTAAGTTTATGCACGAAAGATAGTGTTTATTGTTATTATTTTATATTTATTATTACTTTTATTTTATTAATTTTTTATTAAATAAATTATTTTAAATCATTAAATTAAAATAAGTCAAAAATTATTTAATAAAAAATGACAATAAATAAAAAATTTGAAATTATACGAACAAGTGAAAATTTTTAAGCCTGTTTAAATTTTTTAAGTATTATTTTTTTTTTGATAAATAAAATTAATTATCCATTTGAATGTATTACACGTTATTAAATACGAACAAAAAATTTTTTTTTAATACATAAAAGAATTATTTTTTATATCATCTAAAAAATAGATTAGATTAAAATCACTTTTCAAATAATATATCCAAACAAAAATCGATTCGATTATAATCAAATAATCGATTATAATAAAAAAATTTATATAATAATTAATTATTAAAATAATCAAACTTTTACTAGTTTATCTACAGTCGAGCTCACTCGAAGAAATTAAATCATGAAAGAACATGTGCTATCGTTTGATGAGTGATGCTGCACAAGGACAAATTGCCAATTTCCAAGAAATTCAATAGAATGACATACCTGCTTGGACAGGGAAATTCGAATTTGTGGAAGACCGTTGCAAAAAGTAGATTTTGTTTCTGGGGACAGAGGGAGGGGCCTTCTTGTTAAGCAGAGATTATTGTGATTGCCCATGACACAAACTCCACCCTTTTTCTTTTATTATTGATATTATTATTGGAGACAACTTTTGTATTTCCAACAACTATGGGTCCTTTTTATGTGATTCGCGTGATTAAAGGAAGGGAAGAGTGATTCTCTTTTAATTTTGTTATTCCCCTCTCATTGGTTTACCAAAATTATTTGTCATTTTGTTATTCTCTTTTAGGATCCTATGCAACATGTCTTCTTTTGAAGGCACAGAGCTGGTTGAGATTATATGTCCTTTTCATGCTGTTCATTTCTACGAGCCACCATGCATTGAGAGATACATACATACATTATTCATTACAATCAGTCTATCAGTACCACCACCACGCAAAGTAAAACGTGTGGAGTTTGGTGGGCTTTTTTTATTAAAATATTATTATTTTAAACTTTATTTCTTATAGTATCATATTTGTAACTTTAATTCTTAAAATGTGCTTAATTTGATAACACTGGGAAGTTTGATTTTTCACAAATTAATTTTTCAACATGAAAATTTATTTATTTTTAAATGGTGTTGAAAAGTTAGTTTACAAAAAAGTGACTTTCCAACATCATAATAATTTTTTTTATCAACCATTTTCGAAAATTGGTTTGGAACATGTTGGAAAGTCTGTTCTTCCCAAACAACTTCCCAACATGGTTTTTATTTATTTATTTACTATATTAAAACTTATGTAATTCAATTTCTTTCCAATTTTTTTAACATTATTATAAGTAATTCTTTCATCATAATAATATAAATAATTCATTTTTTGTTTTATTTAACATTATTATAATTTGATTATAATAATATAAATAACTAGATTTTGGTTTAAAATAAGTTTCACATTTATTGTTTTAGTTTCATAATTTTAGAATTTAAGATTTACTTATGTATAACGTTTAATTTTATACATTTTATATAAATATCGTCAACTCAGTCTTGATTCGTTTATTAGTTGGACCATGACCGAGTTGAGATCGGGTTGACTTGATATTTATATAAATTGCTTAAATTCAAACGTTATGCATAATTAAGTCTCAAATTCTAAAATTATAAAACTAAGACAAAAATGTAAAACTTATTTTAAATCAAATTTTATTTATTTATATTATCATAATATAATTATAATAATGTTAAACAAAATAACAAATGAAATTATTTTTATTATTATGATGAAAAAAAATTTATAATAATGTTAAAAAAAAAAAAATGGAAAGAAATTAAATTACAAAAGTTTTAATATAGTAAAAAAAAACTATGTTGAGAAGTTGGTCTGGGAAGAACCGACTTCCCAACATGGTTGACAAAAAATATTTTTGTTATGGTGTTGTGAAATTTGTTTGTGAGAAACCGACTTCTCAATACTATTTAAAAATAAATAAATTTTAACATTAAGAAATTTGTTTGTGAGAAATTGACTTCTTAACATTTCTAAAATCAGCGCATTTTAGAAATTAAAGTTGCAACTACTGTATTATAGGAAATAAAGTTAAAAACAATAATATTTTAATAAAAAAAAGTTGAGTTTGGTGAGCCACTATTGTTTTATAGGAAAAATAAAAATCTAGAAAAAAAATCCAAATTATGAAAAATTTGTATTTGTTTTCGGTGACAATCAACCATTTCAAATACAGTCAATTGTTTGGGTCTAACTATTTTGTTTTAAGTGCAAAGGATCTGGTGGCTGTTGCACCAAGAAATGAACTCATTTTAAGCGGGGGGATATTAAACCATTTATAGAACCTTCAAAATGCAAGTTGCAAATGTCTGATTTTCCAGAAATTGTAATTTATTAGTTGTATATGGCACGGGTTTTTTTATTTGGATTTACCAAAATTTACAAGTTTTCATTTTTGTTATACTACCACACAATAACAAAAAGAATAAATAACACAAAAAAAAACTAATTAGCAAAACAAAATTATGTTTTCGTCACAATACTGGTTACAATTAAACTATTAAAGAGAGAGGATCTGAACTTTGAAGAAAAAAGGGTAGTGGCTGAACAAACTATTAAAAAGGAAAAAGTGAGAAGGAAAAAGGGCCAACCCAACATTAATGGGCCAGCCGTGTGCAAATCGGAACGAGGAGCGTTCCTTGTTGGATTCTTGTCGATCCATTTGACTCCCTAACATGGGATTATTATGATGGGACTTAGGGGTGTTCCTTGAATGAGTTGAATGAGTTTAAGATCATTTTTAGATTTAATTTACTTATTAGAGTATTGAATTTAGTTAAGTTGGGTTGAAGAGATTTTTTCGCTTAACCTTACTTAACTTAATTAACTCAAGAGTGAGTTGGATTGAGTCGAACTCGTCGTTTGACATATTTTTTTTTAAAAAAAATTCTTGAAAAAAGAAAATGCCAAAATAGAAAATCTAACAAATTAATATTATAAGTTTCAATCTCAAACATAATAGGTTTCAATCTACTAAATTAACATCATAAGTCTCATCTGACTTTACTCAAATATAATAAGTCTCAATCTCAAATAAACTAAACATCATAAATCAATAAGTGCATAACAAATTGACAACTAACAAGTCTTACTAAGTCTGTAATAAACTGAACAAAATTATTCATAACTCAAATACTTATAAGAAAACTTCTTATACCTTACTTCTGTTCTCTAATTTTTTTGAAATGCATTATAAATTTATTACAATGTAAATTTTTATAGTAAGTAGAGAACTTATTTTTAGATCCTTCATCGAGTTATGAAATGTTAGTAAAGCAAACATATTATTTTGTTTGAGTTATTTATTCTCTTTAATTGGTTTATAAACATAAATATATGCAATTCACAATTCTGATTCTATATTTATTGTATTCTTTTAATCATTCCAGAGAGTTTGTTCTCAAGAACACGAGTCAATGTTACGTAATAAGTTTTACTAAGTTAACATAAATATAAAATAAACTAAAACAAGCTGTTGTGATTTTTTTAAAAGCTTAAAAATACTCAAGACGTCTACGAAATTGTCATCAAGAAATGATTGAACAAGTATCAAGTCGATCTCACAAATGTTTATAGTTAATTTTAAGTATTAAAAAATTCTTTTTAATCTAATCGTACAAATTAATGAGCCAAATATGTAAAAATTAAATTAAATAAATAACTAAATTAAAAAGTAAATTAAAATAAAATAAGTAAATAAATTTGGTTTTAACCGTAAAAAAGTCTAAAAGTCGAATTCACTAAGATTAATTTTAACATTAATTATGTCAAATTATTATACCCAAAAAATTTATTTCATGAACATTTAACGACAAAAAGTATGTCTTATAGAAAATTTATCAATGAAACACTAAAAATAATAATTAAGTGTATGATAAAATTTCTCAATTAATAGTAAATTATCAAATCATCAAATATATCCTTAACAAGAAATCAAAATTGATATCTAATAATTATCTACCAATACTTTCGATAATACAAATAAATTACAAAATATAAAAAAATATGACTAAACTCATCTAAAAATTTATTCATATAATCTGATAAAAAAATAAAATTAATAAACATTAAATCTTAAAATTAAATAAAAAAATTTAACATAATAATGTTAAAATAATTAAAATTTTATCATCTTATTAATATAAAAAATTTTAAAAAACATAAAAAAATTAAAAATACAATAAAATTATCTCATTAAAATATTTTCCGAGCAATGTTATATTGAACGAAATTAATTTCATAAAAAAGTTCACGAATAAAGTGGATAATTATTTAGCCACTCAAAACGTGCAAGTAAATGAAATAAAAAAAATAAAAAAAAATAAAACACTCTTTCAGCACATTAAACACAAGTGCAATAATATTGAGAGCTGCTATTTTACAGGTCGTTTTACGAATCCAAATTCGGGTGAAATAGCATTTTTCATTTCGTATAACTCTTCTTCTCTGCACTGTGCTTCGCGTTTCTGCGTTCTGTAATGTGGCCTCCAATCTCTCACGACGCTCGTCGAACGGCGTGTGGATTCCAATTCTCCAATCTAATTTCCACGCTACCCAATCTCACTCATCTGCCTGTTCCGTGCGGCGTGCCTTCATATATATAGATTGCAATTTAAACCGTTTGGAAACTTTTGTTTAAAAGTGAGTTGGAGCAACAATTTTAACACAAAATTTAATTTCCAACTCAATCAATTTTGGATAAAAAATCAGTTGAAGAATGAATTTTTTTTTTTCGCTAAACATCTTTTCACGCTATTCAAAAATTACAAACTTACTTTTAGTGTGTCCAACTACTATCCAAACATGCTCATAGAAATTCTAAACCGCCTCCACAAATTGGCTTTTAATTTCAGTACACTATTTCACTCAATTTTGTACTAACTTTGTTTGCACCTTTTGATTTGCTCCAGCTTGCCTGCACCGTGGGCCAAGTTTCTTTATTTTCTTTTTCCTATTCACGGGTTCCAATTTGTTCCAGCATATATTTATTATTTTTTATTTATTTTTCTTGCATATATAATTACGTATGAAACTTTCACATTATTAAAAATTATGACTTTTTAAAAATTATACAAATATAATAATAATTAAATAAAATTAATTTCTCTTTATAATTAAATAATAATATTATAAAACTATTAAAAATAATTATATTGAATTATAATAATATCTATTTTTTATAAAAAATATGTAAAATTAAGTTATTATCACAAATTAACATGTCTTAAAAGTTATAAATAACAAATCACATTAATTAATTAAAATAAATGTCATCACATATAGAATATGAATTGATATAATCATTTATTTCATTCTTAATTTTTTTATGATATTCTTTATCATCTAAACGATTTGTTAAATTTTTATTGTATTTGTTTGTCAGACGCTTTATAAATTTCTAATTATTTTTTTCTTGGTCACATTTTCAATATGACTATAATACTTATACTTAAATTTAATTGACTGTATATAAAAGTCACGAGTAAAACAACATAAACTGTCATTATAACTAAATAATTTTTACAAAAAAAAAATTATTTAGGTGAGTTAGATTTATGTAAATTGATACTATCTAAATCTACCACTCGAATTGTACCTTATGAGTTAGAGCATTTTTTAACTCAATTTAATTTGTAAACCTAACTTAACCTATATTTTATGAGTTAAGTTGAGTTAAAATCCATGAGTTCATATGTTAACAATCCGTTAAACACCCGAGACCCATTCAACCTAGTATCTGCATCGTATGCGCGTGACTGTATTCTACTTGTACATTTCGACCAATTCAACCTTCTCAGACCAAATCTCAAACACTCTCTCACTCACTCCCTCCCTCCAAAAGCCACTATTCAAAATTCAAAACACAGAGTCAGACACTATTTGGTCATTGTTTTCTTTTCCTGCTGTTGCTGTTGCCGTCTTCTGCAGAAGGTCACTATCTCTCTCTCTCTTTGTACTTCCTGTCTGTCATCGCAAATAATTAGCAACTGGTGCAGCTGGTAGTCTTTCTGTCATTGTTGGATGTAGGCTTCCTTCTTTATCAGGTGGAGGTGGTTATATGAATTCTGATTGTGATTGACCAACCCTGAGAGTGTGAGGGGGCAAGGCCATGTTTCGATTGAAGTGTACAAATTATGATTTGACTCAATGAAAAAATTATTATTATTTATTTATACAAAAATTATGGTTTGAGATTTAAAATTATATTCAAATGCAACTTAATTATAATTTTGACAAATATATTACTCATGAATTAAATTCAATTTACACATTGCAAAACTACAAACTATAGTCCAAACATGTTATGAATCTTTTCGAAATCTTAATTCAATTTATCCTTGCCACTAAAACCTTAATTATATTATCTGAATTATCATTAGTAGTGTAACATTTTTAAAAAAGAAAGAATTATGCAAGATATACGCTCTAAATTACTGCTAATTATTAGATTTGCCTTTAAAATATGACTTTATTAATTTATCCGACTTCTTTCAGGTGTTATTTTAAATAATTCATTGATCATTTTTTTCTTTTCAAATTAAGGTTACACCATCAAATAAAAATTTATGAGATGAATTATTAACATTAAGTTTACCTTAGATTGAAAGCTTAGATAGATAGAAATTAGAGTAAAACATTTTCTTTCGTCCCTCTAATATATATATATATATATATATATATATATATATATATATATATATTATATATATATATATATATATATATATATTCTCAACAATAGACCTAAAACAGAAGGTTGGATACCTAAAATTATTTTGGACTTACATTTACATCAGAGTTTTGATTAACAAATACTCTTAAAGATATTAAAATATAAAATTTTAAATAAAAATAAAATAAATATTTTTTTAAATTTGTAATATATTAAATATATTATTTTTATCTAAAATTTTTTATTTTGACATTAACATCTTAACAACTTGTTTATGTCAAATAAGTTTGGAAGTCCAACTAAAAAGTTGAGTGGGATCGAATGTGAGATAGCTTCTTCCATGTAGCTGAATGAGTTTTGGGACACATGCACGTGGAGGTACCTATATTATCAGGTCATTAAAGAAAGGACCCTTTTTTCACTATATTACATTTTAGTCTTGTTTATTATTACAATTTAGTCCCTTATATTATGATTATTTAGTTTTTAATCCATCTTATTCTTCCCAGTTTCAAAATCAGTGTCTCTGAAGAAGAGCAATTCCTTGCAAATCGGAACCAGCATGGACTTCCACCACAACCATCGTAACAACAAGGGGTGGCGGTGTGGCCTGAGTTGGATGCATTCCCTCCACTAGAATTCCTTTTTTTCTCCAAACCCTGACTTCTTTGCCCGCCATGCATCCTTGCTCTTTCGTCCAACTCAAAGTCGGAAACCTCGCCTTCAAGATTCTCGTGCTTCCAAGCCTTCACGCTCCGTTGTGCATCCTTCTTCCTCTCCATGTTTGCGTTAACGGCGCCGGTGAGTTTGAAGGTCTGTTGTATCACACGAGGTGGTCGTCACCGTCGAACAAGGTTGCTGTCATTGATGGTTCACTATCTACCGTCGTCGTTAGTAGCAGCTACCTCACATGGAAAACGCAACCTTCCCAGACTGCTGGGTGCTGGGTGAAGGGTGCAAAACCCAGCTAGAGAATTATTTTTTCTAAGGAACTTAACATTGTAATTTTAAAAAGTTAAAGATTACCTATTTAATAAGTTCCCAATGTGAAATCTGAACCGTTTAAATCTTTGACTTCTTATATGTGGTGCATCTATGCACAAAAAAAATTAGGTGCATTGAAGAAAGCACCTGAATGTAATTTGGACAAAAATTCTATATATTTTCATTACAGTTTGGGCACAAGGGCCCATAGTCCCCACTGTAACAGAAGGGAATATTCTATCCAATTTGAAGGGAGTGATCGCTGATCGTTTCCTTTCTACATAAATATTAATATATTTTAACCTTATTTCATTCTCATTTTGGAGTGAACCAAATGGATCTTATCCCAACTACTTATTTGCAGACCTTTTTGGGTAACTTCTTTATCAAAAGACTAAAACAGCACATTACAAGCCGCTGATTGTGGAACTTGATCCCTCAATTTTTGCAATCTTAGCACTTACGATAGTTTTCAAATATTTGTTATATGAGTGATTAAGGTTCTTTTATTAAGTTTCAACACACGCTTTCCTTGCAGAGAAGAAAGTTTATGCGTAGAGAACCAGTAAACTACATCTTCACCAACCGGTTTAATTGAATATTGGTTATGATTTCAGTTGTTTAACGGATAAAGCATATACTATAATGTATTTAGCAATAGAAAAACTAAACACGTTTTCGACCTACCTCCACAAGTAAACACCAAAAAAACCTGTATAACCGGTTTAATTGAATATTGGTTATGATTTCAGTTGTTTAACGGATAAAGCATATACTATAATGTATTTAGCAATAGAAAATTCGGCGTTCGAGGATTCATCCACTATGGCTAACTAAACACGTTTTCGACCACGCCGCCACCTACTCTCCACATGGATCCATCAATCACCGTCCATACCAAACTAAACACTAAAAGCAAGACATTAAAAAAAAAAAACCTGTATATTTATCTCATAAAAATGCTATGGCCATAAATTAAGGTTTGATCACCTCACTTCCTCTTGCAGAATATTGGCCTTCAATCTATAAGTTCAGATAGTGTCATTGTGATTTTTACACTAGTTTAATGGTAATGGCAATCCCAATAGTGCAAGAATAATGATTTATTTTAAAGTAACGGTTAGGTGTTCGGGCAATTTATACGCAACTCAACTTGTCATTTATGCTAGAATAACAGGATATGTGCTTGTCGAGAGAAAGAAAATATGGCATTATAAAAAATGTTATTATTCTCTGCTTCGATGCTCTAAACCTCTCTTTTATTTTATTTTATTTTATTTTAAAAAAAAGAAGAATAGAGAAGATCCTAAAATTACGTGAGCAACCATGTTAAGCGGAACTAGCTACAAATCAAACTTGGAAAGAATCGAATGTCATGACTCTTTCCACACAGATAAGCATTGACTTTGGTTATTTAATCGTTACTTTTCTATCTTACCTTTCTTGGCTTGCAAATAGAAAAATAATTATTTTATATTTTTTTTAAGAGTGTAAATATTATTTATATTATTTTTAATAAATATAATTAAATGAAAAAATAATAAAAAATATATATATATATAACAAATAATATTAAATATGATATAAAAAATATTATTTAATATAAAAATATAAGAGTTATTACAAATAATGCTGGATCGTTTACCTTCGTTCACGATAAACAATCAGAATAATGTATACAACTGTACACAATTAGTGTAAATATATATACACGCCTAGAAACCTTCATAAAAAAAACCTATGCCGAGAAATGTATTTATAAAGAATGTGTAATCTCTTGTGTCATTTTTTTAAGTAGTCAATACGAAGAGAGAGATAAATAAAAAAGTTATAAAAAAATTATAAATTTTAATTAGATCTCATTAATAAATTTTTGTGTGTTTATTTTTCTTTTCATCTTGATCACTTAAAAATAAAAATAATATAAAAGGATCTAATTTTACTTGAGATAGACACAGGGGTTTTACTGCATCCTCTTAAAAAATCATCCTCCGGCCTAACAAACATCGAATTCAGTTTGGTTACTGGACGAAACAATATGGATATTAACTGTTTTGCTCCCATTGAATGATTCAACTTAACCTTTGAATTGCGTATTGGCAAAATTTTATAGCCGGCTTCATATATTCAACACGGCGCCTATATTTGCTATATCAAGTTGAGTAACGGTCTTCTAAATAAAAATTTTCGTGCTTTATTATTGAATTCAAATATGGTAGTGTACAATTTTCATGACTAAAGGTTTGCCTTGCTAATATGATATGAACATATTCTGGCATAAAGCTGGTTATATATCTCATGAAATGGATACAAGTTCCCCAGCTATTTGTCTTTTGCAATTATATATATGTTTCAATAACTGGAACAGCATTGCCAAAGAAGCCTCAATCTAATATAAAAACACAAATTTGAGTGCTAAAAACAAAAGAAAGCTATAAAAGAGAGTTGACTTGTATAACCAAAAAAAGAGGGTTGATATAGAAGATTATGACGGCAAAGATCATAACTGTAGAGGGCAGGCATATTCATAACCACAATAGAATTGATACATATATTCAGCATTTTCAAACTATCTAACTTTATTATAATGCCATTACCAAACAGGCAGAGGGTTTTTTAAATTTAATTATTCTTTTAGTTTAGAATCTGTCTTCTTCTCGTCAAGGATCTCTCCTATTTCTAATATAAATTGTGTCGTCTCTATCTGTCCAATGGTAAGGTGCTTATGTCAATGATTTTAGCTAGCTAATACATGCATATTGCATCCAATGATTGAAGATGAAATTAATTATGTAATATGGCGGAACCTTGTAAAAGGGCGCCAGTTAATTAGGAATTAATCCCTCCAACACAATTTAAAAATACGTAATGCTTAACTGGATTTAGCTTAGAAAGATGACATACAATGCATATAAAAGGGGGGAATGTCCTTGTAGTTAAGCATTCCATTCTCCAGTTAAGACTACTATAGTATAGGGAAGTGACGCGAAGGGTTTCAATTTGAATATGAAGACCAGATTTTTGCTAGTAGCTTGTGTGGTACTTGTGGGTTTCCTTGGGGTTTGTCAAGGAGGCAGCCTCAAAAAGAAGTTCTACAAGGTTTCCTGCCCTGAAGCGGAGGACATTATTAAGGACAAAACCCAGCAGCTTGTCTGTGCTGATCCCAGTTTACCCGCCAAGTTGCTTAGACTGCATTTTCACGACTGTTTTGTCAGGGTAAATCAATATTCCAAGATTTTTTTACGTAGTTATGGTTTCACTTTATGAATATTTTTATCCATTTGTGTGTTCTCCGTATGTATATATATAAATTTTTACACTGGGATTTCAATGACAATAATTCTAGTTATCTTGCTACTTGTTTTGGAGCTAAATAATAGGCGCATATATAACATGTTTGCAAACATTTCAGGGTTGTGAAGCCTCGGTTTTGTTGAACTCCACCGCCAATAATACTGCAGAAAAGGATTCAATTCCTGATTTAACTTTGGGGGGATTTGATGTCATAGATGACATAAAAGAAGCGGTCGAGGCAAAATGTCCCAAAACTGTATCTTGCGCTGACATAGTGGCATTGGCAGCTAGGGACGCAGTTTCCGTCCAAGTAATTAAGCTAACCATTAATTATATTCTTTTAAGCAATGCCTGCAGATTATATAGCAAAGTTCAGGCTGCAGAAAAAATTGTTTTGTCTTGACAGATCATATCACATATATATATGATATGTCTTAGCTTCTCAGTTTATGCATGTACCTGATGGATAAAATTTGCAGTTTAATAAACCTCTGTGGGAAGTGCTCACTGGTAGAAGAGATGGCACAGTATCGAAGAGTAGCGAAGCCTTGGCCAATATCCCAGCACCTTTCTTCAACTTCACTCAACTCAAACAAAGCTTTGCCAGCAAAGGTCTCACTGTGCACGACCTGGTCGTATTATCAGGTACATTTGAATAAATGTCATATAAATCGTATTACATACACATGCATAATATTGCTGGTTAATACTAATTATTAATTAATATTCATGCAAGGAATTACAAAATGATCATAATCAATAATAGAGAATATTGATTAACTTAAATATTGGCAATATAATATATGCAGGAGCACACGCAATTGGAGTAGGGCATTGCAGCTCGTTCAGTAACAGGCTTTATAACTTCACCGGAAAAGGCGATCAAGACCCTTCTTTGAATCCCACTTACGCTGCATTCTTGAAGACCAAATGCAAGAGCCTGAGTGACAACACCACAACGGTAGCGATGGTTCCTGGCAGCTCTACCAATTTCGATGGTCAATATTATCCTAACCTTCTCCAGAAAAAGGGTCTCTTCTCATCAGATGCTGCCCTTCTAACAGAAGACCAGTCAACTGATATTGCTAACCAATTGGTTGATCAGGACAAGTTCTTCAAAGAGTTTGCAGAGTCAATGAAGAGGATGGGAGCCATTGGGGTCCTCACTGGCTCGGCTGGCCAAATTAGGATCAAGTGTTCGGTTGTCAACTCATAAATAATTAAGAGCTGTTTTGTGGTTTTAATTGTTCCGTTAATTATTTTCTCCTTTGTTGCAAATTATTAATGTGGGGTTGTGAAGTTGTTGATTTGCAATTTTGCTATGTTGTCAGAATATTTTATTTTATTTTATATTTTAGTGAATGTTAGATACCTTTAAATTTGAATAAAATGGCTGTGTTATTGATGTGACTTTCTCTTGCTGTGAGATTCATACACAAAATTATACATGGATGAATAATGAAACATATATCACTCTATATTTGTACAATTTATACCCTTTTATTATAGTTGGTCCTTTCTATTTTTGGTGCACACAAAATTTACTTATTCACGCACTACATTTTTTGCTTACTTGTGTTTATTGTCATTGGCTTTCGTGCGGATGTACTATGTCTCATGTGATATTGCCTATTATATTTGCTGTTTGTTGCGATTCTCATTGACGGTGGCTTCATGATTTATTCATGAGAAACGAGCAGGTAAACACCCAAATGTGGGGCAAGCTATATAATCCATAATCCCATTGTAGGTATATGACTATGTGTTGACGCGCTATGATGTAATCCTAAAGTTGTGGCTAGCTTGTTTATGGTTTCGGTCTATTGCAAACGAGTTGGGCTTCAAGAGCAATTAGCGACTTAACGTTGTGGGTAAACCCAAATGAGGCCTGAACTCCTATACATCGGTGTTCTTGATTTGGGTTTTTGAGTTCAGTTAACGATTCAAATTACTATACATAATCTCATAATAATGCAACTTAATGTTATAATCTTATTATTTTGTTGTAATCACTCAGAAGAATTGCATATTAAAATCCACATAGCATAGACAAGGTATAGTTTTGAGAGCCAATCAAATAGTGGTTGACCATTTTTTTAAAAATATTTTAAGATAGCTCACTCTTTAGATGTGAGATTGATCATAATTGCATGATAGAAAAGTCATATTTTGGCAACTTGTACGTTACATGTTTAGATAACATGTAATAAGAAGATAAGAAAGGAAATGAAAAGTAGAAAAACAAGTTATCTTGTTTAAGAATTTAAAAATAGATAAGAAGAAAAATGAATTAAAAGAAAAATCATTCCTTATATGTTTTCCTCAAAGACTCAAATTTTATTTCTTTTAAAATTGAGATAGAATAGAGAGAATCTAAAGACCCTTGTTTTATTCATCTGTCAAACAAGTATAAAGATAACTTTACTATATTCCTTCTATTTCTTTTCTAATCCATCTCCTCTTATTTCGTTATGTTCTATTAATTTAAAAAATATCAAAACACAAAAGCATTGCATGCTGCAGAAATCATAGATCTGTCTTTACCGAAAATGAGCTGATGTTATGATTCACATCAGTGTTTAAATAGATTGGAGCTAGCCCTTACGAGTATTGACTATTTAAGTATATGATAATGCCCCAGAGAATGCAAATTCTCATGTTATGTAGATACTGGAGATAGCTTTTGCAAGCACAACGAGCACAATGTGAACCACATGCTTCTAAGTTCTAATGCTGTGCTCCTTGAAGCTTTTCGAGGCATACTTTTAGGTCTTGTTCTGGAATTTAAGTGTAACCTAAAAATTGAAGTTTGTATATCCCAGCGTTTTAAAATTTTATCGTAGTGGTCAAGTCCGGTGAAAACAGCTACACTAGAAGTTAAATTCAATTGTGGCCCTCCAGCAAAATAGCATATCCTAAGTCCTAAGAGCGCAGGATGCAGAGACGGACCTACGTTGTAGGTCCTGGGGGCATATGCCCCCATAATCCCGTATTATTTTTTTTAAAAAATGTTATATATAATGTCATTTTTATATATTTTAGAATTTATAAATATTTGTTTTTATAATTTGCTTAATATAATTATTTTAAGTTAAATTCACTTAAAATTATACCAATATATTATTATATGATAATATAAAAATAATTGATATTAATAAAATAAAAATAAAAATTAAATTCATTTTCTCTTTTGATATTTAAGTATAAATATTTTTTAATTTTTTATAATATTCCTCATTCGATAAATAAGAAAATCTTCTGAGATACATTCAGATATTTAAGTGAAAACTCTTCCTAATAATATTATTTTTATATACATAAATCTTATGATTGAATTCAAGATTATATACTTAAGAGATTCAAGTCTCTTGACTAACACATATTAGTATGTAAACATAAATATTTAACAAATATTTACTTATACATTTATATTTTCCTTAATTATTTTACCTCCACTATCTAAATTTTCTGGATCTGTCACTGACAGATGGACCAAGCCAACCTCCCACTCATAACGTACAAGATATACAAACTGCCAAATTCTGAGGGATTGTCATACAAAACTATAAGTAGGTGCCAAATGAGACCCCTGTATGGAGGATAATGTTACTAGACTCCCCTTAGACACAAGCAATAATTTAAACATTTCCTGGCGCTTTTAAAGGCACACACAATTGCCAACCAAAATTCTCAAGAAACTGAAATTGCCTCAATTTAAATCACAAAAAGAAAGAAGACATTCTAAAAGATGACAGAGAATAGGTGAACAAAACCAAAACCACCTCATAAATGAGGAAAGAAGGCCAAAATTTCATCTTCTTCCAGCAATCTTCAGTAAAGGAGAAATTATACCCTGTATCTCTTACAATGACTCTTGAACCCGTATCTCCTCCTCAACAGACCACTTGAGATTCCTGACATGATTCTTGAGGGCTTCAGAAGCTCGTATATCATCAGCTCTCATTTCAAGAACCTTCTTAGTCAATCCCATTAACATACTTGAATATCTAGGCAGGGTACAATACTTATGCAAGAACACCAACAGCAATTCCAGCTTCTCCACATCCAAGTCCGAAACACACCTCAACAACTTCTTCCTAGTCACCAATTCCTCCATCACAGCCAACACATTCCCAGGATTTTTACTCTCCAACACTGACACCAAAGCCTCCCCATGCCTAAACTTCTTCAACAGCTTATCATGCTCTGCCAACTTCACCTTCTTTGGCCTCATAACCAAGTAATCCCCCTCAGATGGTTTCTCTTCTTGTCCTCTGTGGAAATACCTAAAATGTGAAGGCTTTAACACTTGTCTCTGTGTGCTCCACAGGCCCAATTTTCCAAAACAAATTTGACTCACTCTCCACATTTTCCTTCTCCTTTTCCTTTTCCTTCCTCTTCCCAGCATAGATGACCCCATTGGAGGTCCCAATAACCCTTGTATTGCAATCTGTGGAGTAAGCAACGGACAAAAGAGGTGCAGGGAAGTGAGACAGGGAACCTCATGGAATAGGTAACCTTCATTGAGGCATAATCAAACACCTTCATGTACCCATCCAAACCCACACTCAAAACCCTAAACTGATTCGATGATTCCTCCCTAGAATCCTTCCCAATTCGACCAAGGTAGACCAAAGTCAACGTCTTGTTGTGGCTCTCCATAGAAAACAGAAGCTTCCCGCCACCAATCAAATCCCAAAACTTGATGGAATTTCGACCCGTCGTCGCAACCATACCTCTGGAAAGTAAGAAAATCACATCCTCTATGGGGTTCCCGTGGTTCACCTGCATCGTCGGCTTCGAATTCCTAACCCTAACATCCCAAAGTTTCACGGTGTGATCATAGGAATCGGTAACGAACATTTCGACATTCACAGTGGACGAATTGCCGCACCTCACGTAATCCCTATGGCCCTGCAATTCCAGTATAGGTGTTTCTTCGGTGACATCCCAGTACTTGACGAGGGCGTCGTCGCCGTCGAAGATGAGGCAAAGTTTGTCGAGGAGGGCGTAGTGGACAAAGCGGACGGGGCGGGTGTACAAATTATGATTTGACTCAATGAAATAAATTTTTTTTATTTATACAAAAATTATGGTTTGAAATTTAAAATTTATATTCAAATGCAACTTAATTATGATTTTGACGAATATATTATTCATGACTAAAATTTAATTTACACATTCCAAAACTACAAACTATATATAGTCCAAACATGCTATGGATCTTTTCAAAATCTTAATTCAATTTATCCTTGTCAATGAAACCTTAATGATATTATTTGAATTATCATTAGTCGTGTAACATTTCTAAAAAAGAAAGAATTATGCAGGATATACCTCTGAGCTACTGCTAATTATTAGATTTGTCTTTAAAATATGACTTTATTAATTTATCTGACTTCGGATTTAGTTATAAAAAAATCAAATAATTGAACGAAATTAAATCAATTACTTTTGATTGATTCAAATTTATTTTTTTTAAAAAATCAAATCAAATGACTCAATTATACCATTAATTTCTTCCATACACTTAAATGAGTTTTGGTGTGCATCATGCACCTAAAGTTATTTATAATATCATGTCATTGTAGGTCATTAAAGAAAGCACCCTTTTTTTATTATATTACATTTTAGTCTTGTTTATTATTATAATTTAATCCCTTCTATTATGATTATTTAGTTTTTAATCCTTCCTCTTCTTCCCAGTTTCAAAATCAGTGTCTCTGAAGAAAAGCAATTCCTTGCAAATCGGAACCAGCATGAACTTCCACCACAACCATCGTAACAACAAGGGGTGGCGGTGTGGCCTGAGTTGGATGCATTCCCTCCACTAGAATTCCTTTTTTTTCTCACAAACCCTAACTTCTTTGCCCGCCATGGATCCTTGCCCTTTCGTCCAACTCAACGTCGGCAACCTCGCCCTCAAGATTCCCGTGCTTCCAAGCCTGCACGCTCCGTTGTGCATCCTTCTTCCTCTCCATGTTTGCGTTAACGGCGCCGGCAAGTTCGAAGGTCTGTTGAATCACGCGAGGTGGTCGTCCTCGTGGTTCGCACAGGTCGTCACCGTCAAACAAGGTGGCTGTCATTGATGGTTCACTATCTACCGTCGTCGTTAGTAACGGCTACCTAACATGGCAGACGCAACCTTCCCAGATCTGTGCTCGCTGGTGCTGAGGAAGGAGCTTCTCCTCCGGCCATGCCTTGCCTCCGCCGCCTCGTCGAAGCCACGTCAAATATGGGTGCTGGGTGAAGGTTGCAAAACCCCGCCAGGGAATTATTTTTTCTATGCGAGCGACTTAACATTTGTGATTTTAAAAAGTTAAAGATTACCTATTAAATAAGTTCTCAATGTGTAATCTGGACCGTTGATTTTTAAAATGACTAAATTTATGATTTTTTATATGTGGTGCATGCATGCACCAAAAAAATTTAGGTGCATTCAAGAAAGCACCCTGAACGTAATTTGCACAAAGAATCTGTATATATTCATTACAGTTTGGGAGCAAGGGCCCATAGCCCCCACTGTAACAGAAGGGAATATTCTATCCAATTTGAAGGAAGTGATCACCGGTCATATCCTTTCTACATAAATATTAATATATTTTATCCTTATTTCATTCTCATTTTCAAGTGAACCAAATGGATCTTATCCCAACTACTTCCTATTTGCAGACCTGTTTTGGTAACCTCTTTATCAAAAGACAAAAATAGCGCATTACAACCCACTGATTGACTGATTGTGGAACTTGATCCCTCAATGTTTGCAATCTTAGCACTTACAATTGTTTTCAAATCTTTGTTATATGAGCGATTAAAGTTCTTTTATTAAGTTTCAACACACGCTTTCCCTGTAGAGAAGAAAGTTATGCGTAGAGAACCAGTAAACTGCATCTTCACCAACCGGTTTAATTGAATATTGGTTGATTTCAGTTTTGTTTAACAGATAAAGCATATACTATAATGTATTTAGCAATAGAAAAGCTAAACACGTTTTCAACCAAGTACCTCCACAAGTAAACACTAAAAACAAGACATCAAAAAAAACCCTGTATATTTATCTCATAAAAATACTATGGCCATAAATTAAGGTTTGATCTCACTTCCTCTTGCAGAATATTGGCCTTTAATCTATAAGGTCAGATAGTGTTATTGTGATTTTTACACTAGTTTAATGGTAATGGTAATCCCAATAGTGCAAGAATAACGATTTTTTTCTTAAATAATGGCTAGCTGTTCCGACAACTCACACACAACTCAACCTATCATTTATGCCAGAATAGCAGAATGTGTGTTTGATGAGAGAAAGAAAGTATGGCATTACCAAAAATATTATTCCTACACGCTATTCTCTGCTTCGATGCTCTAAACCTCTCTTTTTTTTAAAAAAAAAAAAAAAAGAAAGAAGAAGAAGAAGATCCTAAAATCGTGAGCGGAACTAGCTAGAAGTCAAACTTGGAAAGAATCGAATGTCATGATTCTTTGGACACAGATAAGCATTGACTTTGGTTATTTAATCTTTATTTTCTCTTCTTACCTTTCTAGGCTTGTAAATAACTTGAGTGCTGGGTCGGTGACCTTCGATCACGATAAACAATCAGAATAATGTGAACAACTGTACACAATTAATACATATATATATAACCTATGCCAAGAAATGTATCTACAAGAGATTTTCTACATCCTCCTAAAATATCATCCTCCTAACAAACATCGAATTCAGTTTGGTTACTGGACGAAACAATATGGATATTAACTGTTTTACTACCTTTGAATGATTCAACTTAACCTTTGAATTGAGTATCGGCAAAATTTTATAGCCGGCTTCATATATTCAACACGAAGCCTATATTTGCTATATCATTTTGAATAACAGTCTTCTAAATAAAATTTTTCGTGCTTTATTACTGAATTCAAAGATGGTAGTGTACAATTTTCATGACTAAAGGTTTGACTTGCTAATATGATATGAACATATTCTGGTATAAAGCTGGTTATATATCTCATGAAATGGATACAAATTTAAGGGATATGCAAATTCAACGATTTAACTACACAACCTAATCATGAATTCGCTATTCGAGGTGGTATGCTCGGTCAAACCAAAAATGAAAAAACAAAAGAAAGCTTTAAAAGAGTAACAAAAAAAAGGTTGATCTAGATATGACAGTAAATATCATAATTGTTGAGGGCTGGCATATTCTAACCACAATAGAATTGATACATATATTCAACATTTTCAAACTATCTAACTTTATTATAATGCCATTACCAAACAGGCAGAGGGTTTTTTAAATTTAATTATTCTTTTAGTTTAGAATCTCTCTTCTTCTCTCCAAGGATCTCTCCTACTTCTAATATAAATTGTGTCGTCTCTATCTATCCAATGGTAAGGTGCTTATGTCAATGATTTTAGCTAGCTAATACATGCATATTGCATCCGATGATTGAAGATGAAATTAATTATGTAATATGGCGGAACCTTGTAAAAGGGCACCAGTTAATTAGGAGTTAATCCCTTCAACACAATTTAAAAATACGTAATGCTTAACTGGATTTAGCTTAGAAAGATGACATACAATGCCTATAAAAGGGAGCAATGTCCTTGTAGTTAAGCATTCCATTCTCCAGTTAAGACTACTATAGTATACGGAAGTGACGCGAAGGGTTTCAATTTGAATATGAAGACCAGATTTTTTCTAGTAGCTTGTGTGGTACTTGTGGGTTTCCTTGGGGTTTGTCAAGGAGGCAGCCTAAAAAAAAAGTTCTACAAGGATTCCTGCCCTGAAGCGGAGGACATTATTAAGGACAAAACCCAGCAGCATGTCTCTGCTGATCCCAATTTGCCCGCCAAGTTGCTTAGACTGCATTTTCACGACTGTTTTGTCAGGGTAAATCAATATTCCAAGATCTTTTTACGTAGTTATGGTTTCACTTTATGAATATTTTTATCCAGTTGTGTGTTCTCCGTATGTGTATATATAAATTTTTACACAGGGATTTCAATGACAATAATTCTAGTTATCTTGCAACTTGTTTTTGAGCTAAATAATAGCTGCATATATGACATGTTTGCAAACATTTCAGGGTTGTGAAGCCTCGATTTTGTTGAACTCCACCGCCAATAATACTGCAGAAAAGGATGCAATTCCTAATTTAACTGTGAGGGGCTTTGATGTCATAGATGACATAAAAGAAGCGGTCGAGGCAAAATGTCCCAAAACTGTATCTTGCGCTGACATAGTGGCATTGGCAGCTAGGGACGCAGTTTCCGTCCAAGTAATTAAGCTAACCATTAATTATATTCTTTTAAGCAATGCCTGCAGATTATATAGCAAAGTTCAGGCTGCAGAAAAATTTGTTTTGTCTTGACAGATCATATCACATATATGGTATATCTTAGCTTATCAGTTTATGCATGTACCTGATGGATAAAATTTGCAGTTTAATAAACCTTTGTGGGAAGTGCTCACTGGTAGAAGAGATGGCACTGTATCGAAGAGTAGCGAAGCCTTGGCCAATCTCCCAGCACCTTTCTTCAACTTCACTCAACTCAAACAAAGCTTTGCCAGTAAAGGTCTCACTGTGAACGACCTGGTTGTATTATCAGGTACATTTGAATATATGTCATGTAAATCGTATTACATAAACATGCATAATATTGCTGGTTAATACTAATTATTAATTAATATTCATGCAAGGAATTACAAAATGATCAAAATCAATAATGGAGAATATTGATTAACTTAAATATTGGCAATATATAATATATGTTACGCGATATGGAGAGCCCAAAAGTAGAAGAGATCTACGTCAATAAAATTGAAAAATTACAATAATGAGTCTGATGTCAAATATTGATCAAAAACCTTAAAGGTTCATCTATGGTCTTCTCACTTATATACTATTCACTTAATTCATTTTTTACTAATGTGGGACTTTAATACTTACACTTAAATTTTTAACATTCTCCTCTTCAAGTGTGAGCCCCAACATTATGCTCCTCCTCAAGCGAAAATAATTACGAGTATTCATGGGGTTACTAACCATGACCCATGTCTTGTCGATGTGTTCTACAACATGAGTTTGGATTAAATTCGAACACCAATTACCGTCTCTAAATATTCAGTCTAGACAAGTCATCGTCTCTGATACTACTTATTGGGTCAAAGAAGAGCCCAAAAGTATGGAAAATTTTCTTAATGGTTTATGTTAAAAACTATAATAGTGAATTTAACGTCATATCTTGTCACAAAATTTTAAGATAATGAATTTATGAGTTTTCTCACTTATATACTCTTTACTTAACATGTTATTTATTAATATAAGACTTCAATACTTACACGTGAATTTTCAACAACAGGAGCACACACAATTGGAGTAGGGCATTGCAACTCGTTCAGTAACAGGCTTTATAACTTCACCGGAAAAGGTGATCAAGACCCTTCTTTGAATCCCACTTACGCTGCATTCTTGAAGAGTAAATGCAAGAGCCTGAGTGACAACACCACAACGGTAGAGATGGTTCTTGGCAGCTCTACCAATTTCGATGGTCAATATTATCCTAACCTTCTCCAGAAAAAGGGTCTCTTCTCATCAGATGCTGCCCTTCTAACAGAAGACCAGTCAACAGCTATTGCTAACCAATTGGTTGATCAAGACAAGTTCTTCAATGAGTTTGCGGAGTCAATGAAGAGCATGGGAGCCATTGGGGTCCTCACTGGCTCGACTGGCCAAATTAGGATCAAGTGTTCGGTTGTCAACTCATAAATAATTAAGAGCTGTTTTGTGTTTTAATTATTCCTTTATTTATTTTCTCCTTTGTTGCAAATTATTAATTATTAATGTGGGGTTTTGAAATTATTGATTTGCAAATTTGCTATGTTGTCACATTATTTTATTTTATTTTATATTTTGGTGAGTGTTAGATATATTTAAACTTGAATAAAAAGGCTGTTATTGATGTGACCTTCTCTTGTTGTAAGATTCATACTCAAAATTATAAATGAATGAATCTATTTATACACTTTACAATTCCTGAACCATTTTTTACATTTTTATTTTTGTAGCAATTACTATTAAAAACACGTGTTGGTTGCTGAATAAAAGTTTTATTTTTTTTTCAATTTCAAATTGATGCTTTTGACTTTATTCATTTCACTCCTTTGGCAAGTTATCATAAAGCAATTAAATGCATTTCACTTTGGATGTTTCTTCACTCATTTGCACTCCCTTAACGTGTTAGCTGCTGCAAACCAAAAGACCTCCTGCTTTCTTCATCCATTCCACACGTTTCCTTCACCTTTTTTACTTCAGCAAAACAGCTCAACTCCTTCTTACTTTCTCCATGGTCGACGAAATAATCTGAAGTTGCAGATGAGAGTTGGCGGGGGAGTTGCGTGTTAGAGACGATACAGCAGATGGATATTTCAGTCAGCCCACACCTCGATTTGTTTCCAGCAAACCCATTCGAGACGCTCCTCCCACTGTAGCGTCAACCCGTGTTTCCCATCTTCTTTTCCTTTCCTGCTCTGTGAAGGTGAGAAATCTCAAATCCACGGTATGGGGTTTGTGTACGGTTTTGTCAATGAAAATGGGTTTGGAGGTATAGTGGGAGGAGCATCAGATTTTCCCTCTTCCCATGGTTATTGTTAGGGTTTCCCTCCTTTTCTCGAATTCAAATTCAAATCACTGGATCTATAAATATGGGTTGTTATTGCTCTGAGTTTGTATTCAATCAATCAGCTTGAAGTTTTTACTTTCGTAATTTCAGATCTTGAACTTGAGCTAAGTTTCAGCTATTTTGTTTTTTTCGTACTATACTTGGCTAATATGGCACCTCCATCATGTGAGCAAAATTTATGTTGAGAGGGAAGCTTGGAGGCAAGGTTCACATCATCCGCCTCTGGAAAGTCCCTGCATTCAACAATGCATTACTCACAAGTTCTATTGAAATGGTTTTGTTGGATGAATATGTAAGTATCAATGTGCATTTTGTATTATATCCCTCATTTGCAATGATATTTATAGATATTATACTATAGATTGTGGAATATCGTAGATTGTAGATAATAATAATAATAATATTTTATTATGTGCATCTTAATTTTGTGACTTTAAGAAATAAGAAACAAAATTATATATGTCATATCAGCTAGCTTATGATTAGACTATCTAGAAGGGTTTGGCGCCTTTTTTCCAGCCTTTTTTTTGTCCTTTTAAGTGTACTGTGACCTTATTTTTACATTTTGCGTTTCAAAATAGAAGTGGAGTCAAAAGAGTTCTACGGTTGCTATGTCTGTGCTATGGTAAGAGGAATTGAATCTAAATATTGTCTAGCTCCCTTTCTTTCTATCTATCTATTTTTTGGCTTTATTTTTTATGAAGCTATCATTTGTTTCTCTACTTTTATGGTTATTTTTGGTAAGGAGTTCAAGATGTCAACTCTATGTTAGTGTCTATGGTTCCTGTAGTTTGTTTATATATATATATTTTCCCATTTATGATCATAACTCCTATTTTCACTTTGTGTCTTTGTAATTTTTTAGAATCTGATTTACCTATGTTGTTCATTGCTTTCTTTCTTTGTGATGCTTTTATGTATTTTTGTGGTTATTTGTTCTAAATTGTTGAGGTTGTCCTTTTTCTTTGGCCATAGCATATCAAGATGTTATTTTTTTTGGCTGTTATCATACTTCATAGAATTTTTTTTTTTTCTTTGTTTATCATGTTTCTGCCTTTATGATAAGTGTTTTAAGGACTAATATTGTTAAGATGTAGCCCAATATTTATCTGTAAGTATTTTTATTCCCCATCTATGATGTAGTCTTACCTTTTTTAACTTTGTCATTTTATTGTTATCTGTCTTGACAACTTAGAAGTGTACTATATGTATTTCTACTAGATATGAAGTTCTTGATAACTGTTATTAAAAGCTTGCTGTGAGTGTATGTGTTGAATATAAAACATAGGTACAAATGAGAATATGTATTGTGAATCTAAAAATGTCTCAAGTGTGGATCAAAATGTCAATAAAAATGATGTTTTGTATTCAATGATTAAGCTTAAGTAAAATGCAAAAGTAACCAATTGCTGCTTATAATGGTAAAGGTATTTTTTTTCATGGTTTAATGTATATTTAGAATTGTACATTCATTTCTATATTTGTATCGTATTTATAATTCTGTTTGTTTTAAATTTTCATAGCTGGGAGTTCTATGAATATTCCAACCTCTTCTGTGATTAAAAAATGTCCATCTACTTCTCCTGTAATTTTTTTTTGTTTTTTAGTGTTTTAATTTTTTTTTTTTTTTGTGTTGCTTTAATGTCTCCATTTTCTTTATCTGATTTCTCCTTTTTTTTTTTTTTGAGATTTAGTTTTTGTTTTTTTGGCCTCTTGGTTATAGAAACTTTACTTACAATAACTGTGGAAGAGTATGTTGGGAACGAGAACGGGGGTGGCAATCCTCACTCTAGCTGCTGTGCAAATCCTAATTCCACTCCGATGACTCTGATTTCACCGTCATCTACGAGGTCCTTCTCTAAATAATTCGCTACTGTGGTTTTTTCTTGTGTAAAACTAAAATGTGCTGATTTTATATATATTTTAATTTTTTTGGGTAGATTTTGAAGAACAAGAGGGTGTCTGTGAGGAACTAGCAAGGCAGGATTATGGTCAATATTCTGGGATTTTATGTTAAAGGTGAGAAGCAAATGCCTGACAAAAAAGGTTCTCCAAATTGTTCTCTGAATTTGTATAAATCACTTATTGAATCAATGATTTGAGTTTGTGCTCCTTCGTGTTTTCGATTGTTAGCCTTTTTTTACATTTTTTATGTTGCTTTCACTGTATCCCCCTTTTTTTTTTTGGCATTCTATATCCCCTTTTTTTGCTTAGGGTTATGATGGTTTGGACTTCGGTGAACCAAGGAAGGACTGATTTTGGGGGCTTTTCTTTTGAAGTGGAGTGTTGTTTTATATGCATATGTTGATGTATGTAAGCTTAAGGTATTCTTAATATAATTTGTCATTTGTTGCTCTGTTTCCTGTAAGTGAATGAATGTGGACTTATCTTTTTCTCTCCTGCATTTTTTATTTGTATTAAAACTTGCTTTATTTAACCTTATAGCTTAGTAATGCAATCTTATTATTTTGAACCCTACTACATAATTCTTACTTCTTTCAGTTCTTTATTTTAATAATCCACTCCCTCTGTTGAATTCATATAAGGCATTACAGCTTTTTTCATACTAATTCCACTCCATGAGTTTGAAATGCTTATTTAATATATTCATGGACCTGTGTTAGAATTGTTGTTTCATATTATTGTTCTTGGGTTGGCTGTGGGAAATTCATGGACCTGGATTCCTAGAATTAGTAGCTACTCAGTTTGTATCTAGATAGTGTGGGTATGTCATTTCACTTATGTGTTTCCTCTCCTTCTCCCCTTTTGGTGTCTAAATTTGTTTTTTCAAAATTGCCATTGATTTTGATTTTTCCACTTAATTGAAATATTAGTTCGTATCTTATTACAATTCTGATTTTTCCTCTCCTTCTCCCTTAAACTTTCATGTAAACTTGGAAAAACTGTTGCTATTGTGATAGTATGCCAATGCCAAATGGGGATTGCCACTATTATCTAAGTGATATTGCCTATTTTCATTGATATGGATAAGAAGATATAATGAGAAAAGATACAAAATGTCTGACTCCACGACAGATACAAAATCTCTCCTTGATTGTATGATTTTTTTAACAACATATTTTGTTTGTATCATGCAGATTGGATTTGTTGAATTTGACTATTTTCCATATTTTAGTTTATTGTTTTCATCTATTTCTATTTACTGGACTTGAGTTATATGAATTGAGTAGTATGGTGGTTTTCAAAGTTTTTTGCCAGGAGAGACATAGTTCATACCTGATTGAAAATTTCTTTTTCAGATGGTTATGTAGTTTATTATACCGGCAACAAGAAGCTTTCAAACTGATCACAAGAATAATGCTCTTGCATTTATTGTTCTGCTCCAATATGTTCCAAGATTATATTTGATTTTTCCATTAAATTCTCAAATAATCAAAGCAACAGGAGTGGTTACAAAAACTGCCTGGGCAGGAGCTGCATATAATCTGCTGTTGTATATGTTGGCTAGCCATCTATGTTGTTTTGAGTGCTTATATGTTCCCATTTGTAACTCTGTCACACGCACTTAGTTATCTAAACTCTTTGAAACCTACTAACTGGGTATGTCTGATTGTCTACTATAACAATGCATCTCTTTATTTTGTTGCTGCAGGTTTTAGTGGCAGCATTGTATCTTCTGTCTGTGGACCAATATACCACATGTTGGAAATCCTTCTGCAACATGATTGTACACAACACAGTGTTAAAAGATATCTATATGTGTTTTACTGTGGATGAGCCGGTCCTTATGGATGAATTTGTAAGTTATTCCCATTTATTTAGTTGTTATACTCGTGTTTTACTGTTTGGATAAACGTTCTCTCTATTTCTTGGCAAACCTTTCTTTGTTCTGTGATAGACAAATTTAACCAACATTATGTGCATTACTAACATTTTCCTTGGTTTTGCTAATCTGAAGGATGGTAAGATCCAGACTACTGTGAGGAAGACCTTGGTATACAAGTTTCTTCCTATGCTGGAAGAGGGAGTGGTGTACAGAATGTCCTATTTCACTGTGATTCCAAATATTCCGTCGTATAGGGCCACCATTCATGATTATCGACTGATCTTCCTATACAAAACAACCATGTGTCAATGTGAATCACAACTTATTCCACTTCATGGATTGTTTTTGGTTCCTTTTGAGGATGTGTTCAACCATTTGTATGTTTTAATTTTGTTTCTTTTTTTGTCAGCATCTCCTATTTTAGGGAGGATTGTGATTCAAAATGTTATGCATGCTTCAAGACTCATGTTCAACCTAGAGATTGCTGAGGCTATTGAGTTTAGGAATGGGTCAATTTACTTGCCTGCAACTTTTAGCTCTTTTTTTCTCCCTTATGCAACTCCTTTTCTCTAATGACTTTATTTTGACCCAAAATTGCCGAGCATGAGTTCATTCTCCCTGAACTAATTGTTGTGCCTGTTGAAGCACCAAGGGTGACCATTGAGGATGATTATATGCGGCTTAGTCTGAGGAAGACAATCTCTGAACTCCAGGATGTGAAGAAGGTTAGTTGCTATTTAAATTGACTCTTTCTATGTCAATCATTATTCTGTCTTTTCATGACAAATTATTCTATATTGTTTTGCTGGTTGATTGTACATTGGTGTGTGGTCATAATTTTTGTGCTTTGAATTAAGCCTGGTATTTATTAAAATTTAACCCTTATTCATTTCATTGTTAAGGATGGAATGTTTATTGTCTTGGCCACAATCAATGGTTTTGTTGAGGATGAGTCATGGTGGTACATTGCATGTAGATGTCATAGGGCAGTTTCTGCTAACTCAAATCTTTATTACTATGACTCCTACTTTTGCCATGTTGTTAACGTGACTCCAAGGTATTTATAGTTATTTAGACTCTGAATACTTAGGTAAGCAATCTACTAAACAGAATGTGTAAATTTTTGTCCTTTTCATTTCCGTTCTAAAAACAAAGGTACAGGATCAAGGTTGAGGTCCAAGATGCAACTAGCTCTGCTGTGTTGGTCATTTTTTATCATGATGCACACTACCTACTGAATAAGTCATGTGCAGATTTGCTATCTGAGATTCAAAAGGTTGTTTTTATTTGAATAAAAAAACCTTAATGTGTTGTTATTTAGTTTTGTTAAATCGTTAATTGATGCAATTATATTGGCTGAACCATTCTTTCTCTTGCATTTTTTCATAGCCTGTCAGTGGTGGAAGTTACCCAAATTTCTTTGATGGCTTGGTTGGCAAAATCCTTGCTGTTCTAGGTTGAGATTTAGTCTGATCCAGTGCCACAGTTTGATGGATCATATCGAGTTAGAGGGGTGTGTGATGATGGAACCATTATCAGTATGTTCCAACTGAATGAAGCTGATCTTACCTCCACAAAGTTGATCCAACCACTGGTATTTTTTTCTGAATGCATTGCCTGGATTGATTGGATTGTTTAAAAAGTTAGGAGGAGTTTTTCCCAAGTTATCTTCTTTGCTGTCTATTGATTCATATATCTGTTTGCCAGGCTATTTTCACTCCACCTTTTTCAGATGTTTGCACTCTTGACTTGGAGAGTTAAGCAACGGATTTTGTGAGCTTAAAGGTTAATTTGGCAATTTTGGCTTACAATGCTCCCTATATTCACCAAGTTCTTCAGTTGCCTCATTTTTCTTGATTTTTTGTTCATACATGACTTTCGTCTCAAACTTAATTATTAGTCCTGTTTGTTTGGGATCTAAAGTTGGGCCTGTCAATGTTTCTTCAAAATCAATGCTGACCCCTATGAAAAGGAATCTCAATGAGGCGCTGGAAGCTGCAAGCGGTGTCAGCCAGGACATTGCTTTAAAGGTTGTCAAGACTGAAAAGGAATTACTTGCTATGTAGAGTCATTTGGTGCTTTGTATATAGCTGGACCTGAGCCTTCCAACTTCTTTTTTGTTTAATGTGTTAGTCCAGTGCATTAGGAAGCAAATAACACTTTTTTGTATTTGGAGAAACTTTTTATTTTGTTTGTGGATAGCGGCCATCACATTATGATGCTAAGCAGGTTGGGTATGGGTTGTGGGGATGTTATATACCGTTAAGTTTCACCAGATACAAATCAATGTAAAATGTTGAAGCATGAAATGGATGACCCTTTTTGTGTACGGTCCTTCTATTTTCAATCACAACACTTGGCAGTTTAAGCTATACATTTTGTGTTTTAAATTGCTCACTTATTGATTTATCTGTTAGGTTTACCATATTCAATTTTAATGAAAAATATGTAATATCATTGTTGTATTCGATTTATCCTCTCAAGTTTGTCAAACGATGCACTTAACTATACTGTTTCTGTGTTAACAACAACTAACCAAAGTTGTGGACTTCTTGAATGTAAAAAAGGCTATTAATTGTTCATGTGTGCCAATGTCTCCAACGCCATAGAAAGGGATAAAACAATGTTGATTATCGAGCTGAATGAATGTTCAAGCCCATAATTTTCTTTGAGAAACACTTCATGACAGCCAATAGGCCACTGGGTTTGTATCAATTTTTCCCTATATACTTCTAACTAATTGTGCCTTCAAATGGTCAATTACATATACGCTTTTCTTCGTCTTGGTTCTTTTTAAAATAATTTTGAGTCACCAATAAAAAATGGCTCATGTTGGTCATATCAAATATCTAGAGCCATTAAAAAAAAAAACTGAGAGTATTCCATGGTTACATTATTCCCAAAAAGCATTATGAGTTAGAAGGAAGAACTTTTTTGGCCTCTGTCCTGGCACGTTACAATTTTGTGAGCCAAATGCTCCATGTCAATCTCCACTTCATATACATCCATGTAGAAAATAAACATTCACATTCTCAAAGCACAATCATTCCATTTGTTTATGGTTTTAAAAAAATTATAATTTCTTATCAACTGTTTTTATGAACATTGGCCTTATGGATCAATATATGATAAAAGTGAAAACTCAAATAGACCAACTACCAAACAAAGACTAATGAAGTATAAATGCTAATAGCACAAAAGTTGTGTAATGGAGTCAAGGATTGATCAACAGGGAGGATTAAAGTTATGTAATCATAGAAACTAACTTCTCCAAATTAGTACAATGGTTGCTCTAGATAAACTCTGGTACGTGGATAAATTTATCAGTTATTGTACAATGGTTGCATTGGTACTCATATTAGCAAGTAAATTTATTTTTTGTTAAAATAATTATGTACTGTTGTAAATGATTCTTTGATGGTCCATGTGATGGCCCAATACTTATTTTTGTTTGTCACTCTATCACTTTATTCTTTACAATAATTCAATTTTGTTATTAGATAATTAGGATTTTAAAAATTTGTGCGTTACACGGATAAATGTCCTAATAATAATACATATATCATTAATTTATACTATTTTATTATAGTTGGTCCTTTGTTTTTTTAGTTCACACAAAATTTACTTATTCACGCACTCTATTTTTTGCTTACTTATGTTTATTGTCATTGGCTTTCGTGTGGATGTACTGTGTCATGTTATATTGCCTGTTATATTTGCCTTTTGTTGCGATTCTCATTGACGGTGGCTTCATGTTTTATTCATGAGAAACGAGCAAGTAAACACCCAAATGTGGGGCAAAGCTGTATAATCCATAACCCCATTGTAGGCCTTTTAAATAAACTGTTTTTATGATAAAATTATTTATTAAAATATTATTTTTTTGAAATTATGTATCAAAATATTATCTTTTTGTTTAGTATGATATTTTTTATATTTTTTTTGTCCACATTGATAACATTATTTATGTTGACGCTTCCAATAAATGATATCAAAGTCTTTGGCGTTATCTATATAGAAACGCTAACGTAGATAGACTTTGGTGTTATTTACATAAAAGCGCTAACACATATATGATGTTTTAAGGCTAATGACGCCAAATAGTTTGACGTTTTTTGTGTAATAGCGTCATTACACTAGTCATTTTTCTTGTGGCCCATTATATATACATAGTTCTGGGTGTGGAACAAGCACAACTCTTCATTTTGTCAAATTTCACTCTCTTTTTACAAAATTTCTCTCTTTAAACTCTCTCAACTCTCTCTCACCTAATAGATTTGATAGTTCCGAGTGGAGGTGGTGTATGGATCTCTTGTTTGATCATATTCAGATATTATTCTTTATATGTAAGTATTTATTATAATGATTATTATTTTTTATTCTTTGTCGGCTATTATTATTATTATTATTATTATTATTATTATTATTATTATTATTTTATTGTATTAATGTTAATTATATATTTTTGTTAGTTTATAAGCATTTAGAGGTTTTAGAATTTTTTTTTTTTTGCTTGACTAATTAATAGTATGATTAATAGGGTACCATGCATGTGTGAATAGTATGAATTATTTGTAAGTAAAATAATAGTATGAATTATTTGTAAGTAAAATAATAGTATGAATTCATTTGTACATGTCAATTTTTTAGAATTTTTTTTTGGCTTGATTATTTGACACATTTTAATGAACTAAATATAAGTTTATTCAAATTAGTAGGGCTTAGAAAATTATTTGTACGTAAAATAGTAATATGAATTCATTGTCAAAGGTACAATTTTGTTTTAATATACACGTGTAAATTGATTGCATATGTGTTGAATTGTTATTGTTCAGAAGTGATATTCACATGGCAAAACCCCTTACTGTGTTCATTTACTTCAATAGGACAATGTATAATCGTAAAGATGGTCTAATGTATGGAGGTCCTCCTCCTAGGCCTATCGTGATCAAACGTAATATGACTTTGGACGCCTTGAAAAATAAAATACATTCAAAGTTAAGACTCCAAGCAAATCAATATGTGTCAAAGGTTGTATATCAATTTCCCCACTTCAAAAATTCATGGAGATGGATAACTCCCATTGAAAGACGATGATGATGTTAAATGCATGATAGATTACTTCTATCAATATGTGAACATGGGCTTGATGGAGTTGTACGTTGAGGCAGAAACGAGTGGCATGATGAGCATGTTGAAGCTCCTACTAAACAAAATTTCAAGCTGGTCCTTCTAATATTCCTGAGTTCTCGCAGCCTATCAACACTCAAATGTCCATGACATATGCCACTTCAGTTAATCCAGTTGAGTCATGCAATTTGAATGTTATTAGTTCTGCAATATTTAAAACTAATAACTCACTTGTCATATATGCATCATCTAACACAAGTGAAGATGAAGGACAAGTACTTGAAGATTAGAGAATCAATGTGCGAAAGGCGAGCTCTCACCAAGTTCACCGGTACGAAATGCATCACACAAGATTCATAGTTGAAGAGGCTTTCAACCCTATAACACATTAGAGTGTAATTTCTTATACTTTAAACTTACAGGAACGTTGGTGTGACTGTGAGATGTTTTAAGCGTTGCATTTTTCCTGCTCTCATGCGATTATTGTGCGTGCTTCTAGGGCACTTAACCTATTCCAATATATGCATAGGGTTTACAAGATGGAAAGTATTTACAGAGCTTACGAGGTTGATTTTGAACTTGTTCAAGATGAACCATGGTGGCCAGCAGCTCCTGACATAACATTGGTGCCTGATCGTACATTGCTTAGATCTAAAGGTCAACCAAAATCATCTCGACTCAGAAATGAGATGGATTGGCGCAAAGTAGGACCGAGACAAAGGTGTACAACATGTCGTCAAGTTAGACATAATTCTTGCAGTTGTCGTGCTGGTGAATCGAGTTCCTTGAGGGAAAATGGAGAAGAGTCATCTAGTTGAGCTAGGATATAATTTCATAATCAGACTCTTGTATTAGCTAACCATCAATGTGTATTTGAGGACTATTATTGTGTATTAGTTCACTATGCTTGTGTATTGAAGTACTATTAATATATGTTAATTGATTATCAGTGTGCATTTCATTACTCCCATATAATTTGATTCTTACATTGCTTTTAATTGTGCCTTCTCTTCTATATTCGATAACTCATGTTTAATATGTACATTATTTTCATATTGTCTTATCAATTATTGTTGTTGTTTGAAGTACAGCGTGACAGATGACATTCTGTGTAAACTCAGGCCTAGAGGACAACTCGATTTTGGAGTTGCAGAAATATCATGTTTCTCAGCATATATGGCAGGGCAATGAGGATTGGCATTTGCGTGTTAAATGTGCTTAGAAAACAAATCATATGGACCTCCCTTCTGCGGATTCTTCCATATCTATAGTAGGTTGACTTCTTGGGGGTTGCTCATATGGGTTATTGCAGTATTGATCACTCATTGATTACTGCATTGGTTGAGAGATGACGTCCAAAGACACATACATTTCACATGCCTACTAGAGAGTGCACTATAAAGTTGGAGGACATTGGTATCATATCAGATCTTCTTATTGTCGGTGCTGTTGTTACTGGCCTTACCTGTAATGCCTCTTTTTGGAAAAGAGGGACTGTCACACCAAAAGGACAAACGAAAAACTAAACATAAAATAAGACCCAGTTCATTTAAATATAAATAAATAGCTTGTTCATTTATAAGCGTATAATAAATTAGCAAATTCTTTTTTTTTTGTAAGAGAAGAGAATGATAAAACATAATTACAACATAAATTAACAAGATAAGTAAATCATACATCCATACACCATATATATATATATATATATATATATATATATATATATATATATATATATATATATATATATATATATCATACAAGTTTAGATTCATCAACAACTTTACAAAAAAAAACATAAGCTTTACATGCCCTAAAAAAGATTACACATATACAGTCCACCAAAAAAGACAAAACATCGGGCCCTCAAAGAAAATATACAGCCACCCACCCAAAGGGGTTGTCAAAAAGAGACAAACCTCCATGAACAACTAGGAGCGACCCTCAGATGGGTCCTCATCGAGATCTTCCTCATCAGAGGAAATCCTTATCGGAGCAACCGAATTACGAGCAGGGGCTCGTGCGGAGGATAAGAACGAATCCTCCCGTGGAGTGTAATAACGATTACCCTACATATCACGTATAGGTAAGTAAAACTCTAAATATAAGTGTGCACTAAAGGTAAAGACATGTGGGTCATGATGACCCCACGCCAGAGACATCGTCACGTCTCCATGGTAGATGCAGCGATCTGTACTCATGTTGATGTGCCAGCAGTCCGGACCTCCATGAAACGTCAACCTAACATAACCCAAAAAGCCATGCGGAAGGGATGTCATTTCTAAATAGATAACTAATCAAAATCAGGCCAAAAGTCAGGGAACTCGTGCACTTCCCCTTCTTCTCCAACGTCTTCGAAGAAGCACATAAATAAACAGAATAACAGAAATACAGGAAAGAGGTGAGACATCTAACATTCAATACTAATTATGACAGTAAAGAAATAGAACGACGCAAGATGCCCACATAGCATAATAGGAATAATAATCAGCATCAAGATTCAAATAGTAAACAACAAAACAAATCTAGGCAGTTATAATATTAATAATACAACAGTTTCATCATCATATAAATAAATGTCAAATAATATATTGACTAATTATGCATGTGCACATGGTACCAAAATCATACTTCATGGAGTTAGACACAAACATCAGAGAGAATGATCAATGAGACATGACAGTATCTCGTCAGCCTAAAATCAAGTGCTTTCAGAAAAAAATCAATAATTTGCGCAACAAGGCTTTATACACGGCATTTTTCACAAGATCGTGATATAGGACAGTGTCTTAGTCTGGATCATCGGTGCATTTGCATCGGTCTATCCCACGACCCAGAGGAACTACCAACTGTCCATTTGTGAGACACCCGCACCCCGATGCCCCTAAGGTCAACAAATGACCTACACTAGTCTATTCGCACCCGTACTAAGGTGTGATTCAATCTCTTATGCACAAAGCCTTACTTCAACAATGCATGATGACTCAATGCATGTTCATATATATTTCATAATGATATACTTTTCCATAACATGCCATAATTTAGTCAAGTTAAACATCAACAAATTCTTGGTCCCACTTATGGACCCATAACAACACATTATCAAGTTCTCAAATGTGACAATACACTTTTAAGGTTCATTATGGAATTTCACTTTAATCTAACATTTCTTATGAAATCTTTCTCTAGAGGAATTCTCTTACAATTCTCATTCAATCTTTACTTCTCTTAATTAGCCAAGTTCTTTATTCTAATTTAATCATATTCACTTAGAAAATTATTCTAAGGTTCTCCAAGCCTCACATACACTCTTGTTCTTTTCTTAAGTCTAAATCACTCTAGGTCATCAAATAAATGTTTTTCCTTTATTCCTTCCATCTTATGAATCCATAATAAATTGTTAAGTCACCTAATCACCTAAGCTTTAGTTTGATGTATGAATTTTAGCTAATATGGCCCTTGAGGCCGTGACCTCCCAAGGGGTAAGAATCTAAAATTTTCCATTGCATTAATTAATTCTTTAACACTTAATCACCTAAGTTCTAATTTCTACAAAGATTAAATCTTGAACACCCAAAAATTTGGCCTTTTGGCCGTGAATCCAAAAGGGTAGAGAATCCTAAATTTTTCATACAACAATCTAAGCAATCCAATATATATTCCATAGCCATCAAGACACACAATGACAATCAATAAATCATACAAGTCAAATAGTTATAAAATCATGAAGAACAACACAACAAAGAGAGCAATCCCACATGGATTCCTTATCACAACATCAAAAACATTTCCTCACCACCAAGATAGGTTGAAGATGATTATCTCCCTCTTAAAACAAGCTTCTTGATCTCTTTGTTGCAATTTTCGTCTTCCACCTTCAAGAGAACCCTAAAGTGAGCAAACTTTTACAATCCTCACTCAAACTAGGAGTCCTTGGTCACATAGGTGACCAAGAAAAACAAAAAAGAGAAGAAAAGAAGAGAAAAACTAAAAACTTTACCTTAGAGCTTCAAGTTAGGGCTTCAATGGTGGAAGATGAAAAAGGAAGATTTTGGAGGTGACCACCAAAGAGAAAAGTCTTAGGATGATGAGAGGAAGCAAGAAATAAGATGAGTTTATCAAGCTAGTGAAGATGGCCTCCCATAGTGGTGGGTGCCGTGGAGTAAAGAGGAAGAAAGGAAGAGAGAAAAGTTTGGGAGAAAAAGATGAAGAGAGAAGAAAAGTGTTAGTTTTTGGTGATTTTGAAAATGATGAGTGAAAAATGATAAAGTGAAAAGCTCATTTTTTGCTCCAAAAAGGCCCTCATGGCCGTGGAGTGTAGGAGGGAGGAGAGAGAGAACAAAGCTTCCCTTGGAAGCTTTGTTGGAAGCTTTGTACAAAGCTTCTTTAGGAAGTTTTGAAGCATTTTTCCAAAAGTCAAATGATGATGTCACATGCATGATGTCATCTTTGATAATGTCATTAAAGTGTTATTTACAAAAGATGACTAATACTCTACTAAAGCTATTATTCAATAGACAAGGGTTACAGTTAATAAAAATAATATTTATTATCCATCGGATAATTTCATGATACAACGATTTTATTTATCAAATAAAAATCTCAAAAAACGTAAACCTCATAAACTGTGTCCAGCCTCGAGTTTAGTAAGATCCCCCGTCGACGTTTTCACAGTCCAAAGTTTTCCGGCCTCAGGAAAAATATCTCATTTCCCAGCTCCGCTCAGTGCGCACGTAAAATGAGAAAATATTAAAATAATCCACATTTTCGAAAAAATCTACAAAAATTCACAAAAAATCACATATTATAAAATAACTATTTATCATGAAACAAATAATTTTTGGGGTGTTACATTACCCATTGTACTGATTAGATCGATCTATGTGATCAGTTGTTAAGGATTGAGCCAGTTCCATCAAAGTTATCTGGTGCATGTATTTATATGACATATTTGTGGCAGTAAGCTTTTAGATCACTCAGGGAGGATGATGATGACAATTACGTACAACAACGTGCACGACATTACATACTTAGATTGCTTAGGGGTTTCTTATGCCTTGTTTATTCTGGTAAGTATGCCCTGCAGTCTTGGCGTACTTGAATAGAGAGCTTTGCAAAGCTACGGACTACAAGGCGCACGAGATCGGAGGTGCTTGCATCGTATTGCAGTATTGGGCATGGTATAGATTCCCCCAGCTTGCCCCATACACTGGTTGAGGATGTTGATAATGTGTTCTATGATGCTGACCGTGGTTACTTACGTCCGTTGGGATAACAGTAAGTTTCTGAATATATCATTTCTTTATATTACTTTGCTCTATTACTTACTTGTATAAACATAATTAACTTTATCTCCATTCCATTCATAATATAATACTTTGACTTATAAATAGATGGTGTAAGCATAAGGTTTTGAGTGATTCTGTAACCGGTGTACATGACTATTATCGTTAGTTCTTTGATCAGTTGAAGAATGATGAGGTATGTATTATTTACATTCATTTGAATTAATTACTTCCGTATATGGCTTCTTAATTCTGTGTACATATCATTTTACAGATTATATGACAATCATATATAAATGAGAATGTGGCATCACTTCCACCTTTTTGTGTAGCTGGTAGGGACATAACGCTAACAATGGTCCCTCTCATATTTTTTCACATTGTTGAGTGGCATCAGCTAGACAAGGTAATGCGCCAGTTTGGTTTCGACCAGCATATACTATTGAGACCCTGTCAGCCTGACAGGTTGCACTCAATTACACTAGCAAGCAGGAATAATGAGAATTGACCGAGCATACAACTTGTTTACATTGCTACATGGGATATTCGAAGGAAGAAGCTTGTTATGGGAACTCCATTGCAAGCATCCCTCACTTCGCATTCTGAGTACATACGTTGGTATAAAAGAATTACTAAACATTGGATTTCTCGCGCTGGTGCATCTCTTGGGAGTGTGGTAAGATCTTTACCAATTTGCTCGTTACTGAATATATTTTGTATTGATTGTAATGACATATGTTATATATGTTTCTTAGGTGGACATTACAGAGCAGAAAATTGGTTGGACTACTGATGCTACATCGAGTTTTATTATGATGACCCTTCAAGAATCTGCTGAGAAGATCTTACATTCATTGCAGGAGCATGATCGCATTATAATAGAATAACTTCGTCCAGCTCCAGCGGCAGATGACATTCCAGGGCCACCCGAGGAGTCCAATGAACAAGGGACGCGATATAGAATGAGGACTGGGTTAGCGAGTACTTGGACACGACTTCGACATACCGAGGACTCCATTTCTACAAGCCAGCACACGACTCGGCCTCCTACCAATGTTATCGCTTAGACTGTAACTGCTACAAACTCGACATTTCAGCTACCATCTACATATTACCCACCATATCTAACTTACCCACCATACCCTTTCCCGCTGTATCCTTACATGCCACCAAATTACCTACCATATCCTTACCCACCACAAGGTTATCCACCATATGCTTACTAGCCGTCGGGTTACCCACCATACCCATCACAGTCATGACTTTTTTTTATCCCTCTCACAGGCCACCACATTCTGATGCTGACCTATCTCATTGACGTGCAATATTATATGTCATTAGTGCTTTTGATAATGTTATATTTAGTGGTTATTGTTATATTACTATTGATGATTTTCTATTATGATTTTGGTACAGTTGTTGAATTAAACATATTTGCCACTTTTCTATTGATGATATTGGTACCCTGATTGAATTAAACAAGTTTATGTGCTTTTGAGGAGGTCCAATATTTAGGGAAAACTATGTCAAAATTTTCATAGAATCCGAATGATTGAACTTTGGTTGAACTATGTCAAACATATTGATGTGCTTTGAGGAAGTCTAATATTTAGGGAAAATTTTATCAAAATTTTCATAGAATCCGAATAATTGAACTTTGGTTGAACTATGTCAAACAGATTTATGTGCTTTTGAGGAGGTCTAATATTTAGGGGAAACTCTGTCAAACTTTTCATATAAGTGTTGTGTGTGGGAGGCAGTGGAAGCGTGCTTGAAATAGTAAGGGAAGAGATTGGAGAGTATAAGCATGCTTCAAAGTTCAAACTCTTTGACATATTATTTATGTAAAAATATTTATATTGTTAACCAATTAAAGATCATTACATGTATGACTTTAAAGGTAGTTGTTTTAAGAGTTAAATATTTTTTATAATATGACAATGCATAATTGCATGATAGTATAAAAAACTTTTACATTAATAATACATCAAAATTAAATTTTTTTTAAATCAAGTAACATAATAATAGTTTGATGGGCTAGTCCGAATAATCCTACAAAAAGTGCGAGTTGGGCTAGTAAAAGTTAAGCTCATATTAAATTTGACCAGACACAGCTCGATCTGATTTGGTCCTGCCCAATGTCAGGCTAGCTTGTTGACAGCATGGTGCTTTCGTAATAAAAGTGCCACGTGTTATGGAGCTATGACATAGAAAGCGCCACATGGTTTGGCACTTTCCACGTAATAGCGCCATCTATGTTGGCGCTATTATGTAGAAAACGTCAATACATCGGTGTTCTTGATTTGGGTTTTTGAGTTTAGTTAACGATTCAAATTATTGTACATAATCTCATAATAACGCAACTTAGAGTTATAATCTTATTCTTTTGTTGTAACAACTAAGAAGAATTGCATATTAAAATCCACTTAGCATAGACAAGGTATAGTTTTCAGAGCCAATCAAATGGTGTTTGAATTTTTTTTAAAAAAAATATTTTAATGTAGTTTCTTGTTTAGATGTGAGATTAATCTTCATTGTATGATAGAAATGTCATATTTTGGTAACTTTTACGATACATGTTTGGATAACATGTAATAAGAAGATAAGAAAGGGAATGAGGAGTAGGAAAACAAGTTACCATATTTGAGAATTTAAAAATAGATAGGAAGATAAATGAACTCAAAGGAAAACCATTCCACGTATGTTTCCCTCAAAGACCAAAATTTTGTTTCTCTCAAAATTGAGATGGGATGGAGGGAATCCAAGGACCTTTGCTTTATTAATCTTTCAAACAAGCATAAAGATAACTTTACTAGATTTCTACCATTTCTTTTCCAACTCATCTTCTCTTATTTCATTATGTTTCAACAACAACAACAACCAAGTCTTTTTTTCACTAAGTGGGGTCGGCTACATGGATCAAATAACGTCATTGTGCCCTATCATAACCAAGTCTTTAGAAATGTTATTCAAATCTAAATCTTTTTTAATCATTTAACCTATAGTATTTCTTGGTTTCCATCTACCTCTAGCTATTGAGTTATCCTTCACATAATTTACTCTTTTTACATGGACTTCTAAAGGTCTTTTCCTTACATGTCCAAACCACCTAAAGCGAAATTCTCTCGTCTTTTCCACAATATGTGCTACCTCTACTTTCTTTCTAATTCATCCAAACACAAAAGTATTGCATGCTGCAGAAATCATAGATCTGTTTTTACCGAAATGAGCTAATGTTATGATTCACATTAGTGTTTAAATAGATTGGAGCTAGCCCATACGAGAATTGACTATTTAAGTATATGATAATGCCCCAAATAATGCAAATTCTCATGTTATGTAGATACTGGAGATAGCTTTTGCAAGCACTTTGAGCACAAGGTGAACCGCATGCTTCTAAGTTCTAATGCTGTGCTCCTTGAAGCTTTTCGAGGCATGCTTTTAGGTCTTGTTCCGGAATTTAAGTGTAACCTAAGAATTGAAGTTTGTATATTTTTAAAATTTTATCGTAGTGGTCAAGTCCGGTGAAAACAGCTACACTAGAAGTTCAATTCAATTGTGGCCCTCCAATAAAATAACATATCCTAACTCCTAAGAGCGCAAGATGGACCAAAGCCCAACCTCCCACTCATAACGTAGAAGATATGCAAACTGCCAAATTCTGAGGGATTGTCATACAAAACTATAAAGGAGGTACCAAATGAGACCTCGGTATGGAGGGGGTTGTTTTAACATGAACCCTCTAGTCAAAGGTTGAACCTTTGACTTTACCTATAATAATAAGTTTATAATATTTATAACAAAGGATAAATTATATATTATTATTAAACCCTTATGCTTTTTGTATTTTCATATTTAGATTGATCAAATTTTAATTGTGAATCTATCAAAGGAGCAAAACCCGAACATGAATCAATCAATGAAATGGAAGCTCCTCAGTTGGGACCAGCCGTCACCTCCAAATCGATTCCAACCTCTAAAACACAATATCCACGAGCACCATCCCACCCCTCCACCGCCCAACCACCTTGAACCCCTTGCCGTGAAACCCAATTGATGTTTGGGATGCACTTTTGCCAACTGTAACCCAATTAATGTTTGGGATCCGAACCTAACCACCTTCAGGCGATGCGCTGAAGAGATGAAATTTGGATTTGACAGTGTCGATGTAAGTCTGAGTTTCACCATTTGTTTTCTGAATTGACAGTAAGGTGAGTTTCGATTCCATGTTTGGCGAACTAAACACAGTATTTGTTAAGCTTGTTTGGTTTAATGATTTAGACATTTAAAAGCATTTGTTGATGGAATTCTTGAATTGGTATAACGATTTGACGATAAAAAACTACCTTTCAGGATTCGTGGTTTCAAATCCTTATATCAAATGCATTTAGATGGAAATTTTACATGGGTTTTTTTAGTTAGGAGAACTTACATGATTAAGACTCAATATGAAGCGAACTAGGACCAATTAATTTTACATGGGGTTCGTGTTTTGATAAGAGTCGTGGTGCATTTAGGGCTGCTGTGTGATTTCCTTTAGCGGATTGTTTTGTCCCGACCCTTTGAAGAACAGAGTCAGCGTGCTTTTGGGGCTGTTGCTTCACCTCTAATCTACACCAATTGTTTTGTCTAGGATGTTGTTGTTGTCAATTCTGTGATGTCAATATAATAGTAGATGTGGAGAATTTAGTTATTCAATGAAGATGTTCAATAAAATGCTTGAATGTGGATTCATTCAATGTAATATATACGTGGCTTTTAGATAAATATTTTCTTATTTTAAAGGTTTAATCAAAGGTGGTTTTGAAATGTCAAAGGTTAAGTAATCACTGGGTTAGGTAAGTGCAGCTTGAAGAAGTTTATAAGTGGAATATAATTAGGAAAAAAAATTGAAAATTTAATAGTCATCATTGTGTTGCTTGTGATAAATGAAGATCATTATAGATTGATATATTGACTTGGTGCAGTTAGATTCTTCATAAACAAGGATTTTACAAGTGGTGTATCAAGTGTTATGATTTTGGATTGATTTGAGTTATTGCTTTTATCTTAGACAGATGAACCATGAGTGTTGATATTTGTACTTTGAATATGTTTGTTGTTCAGCTGAATTGAAGTTTGAGTTCTCAAAGGTTTTAAGATAAAGTTTAACTCATATATGAATAAGGTGGTAGTGTGGTTCAGCTTAATGTTAAGCATTAATGAGATAAAATGATGGAAAAGAAATATAAAATTGGAAGGCGGCTATCATGTGATAGACGAAACCTACTTAGAAAGGCTAAATTTGAAAATAAATGTTTCTTTTGTGGTTACATTATCATAGTCTTGTTTAACTAGGAATGGTCCATGTCAATCCTAGGACCTAAGATGGTTCAGAATTAGATTAAGTAAACATAGTAGTCTAGTTGAGAAATTCTAAATGTGGACTTTGCTTTGAGTTCCAGAGGCTGTCTAATGGGAATGTAAATGATTAGTATTTAAGGTTGTCAGGAAAAGAAAAATGCAGCTTTGTTGTTAGTTATATTCAATGAGAAAACTTGCTAATCCTATGCATACATAGTGAAAGACTCAACCACTTGGAAGTAAGGCTACTGTGGATTTATTGGGGGAAACCCACTTGGAAGTTAGTGTTTATTACAACTGCAGATACCTTCTCTCATATTGTGGCTGCAACAGTAGCATAACCATCGCATTAAATAAAGTAGGCTACTTGGAAACTCGATGTCCATTAAGTATTTGATCCTGCAAAGATTTAGAGAAATGATTTATCCTCCTACTCAATCCTCCTATTAATCTTCTTAATTACTAAATGAAGAAAATATTAAATATTTTTTATATTCTCAAGATATTAGATGTATTTATTTTTTCATTTAATACTTTCTTCATTTAGTATTAAGATGATTATTAAGATAATTTGATAAGAGGATATAATATTACTCAAATAAATTACTATTTGGTAGCAGGTCTCCTGGTTAATGAACCAATTCAAACAGCCACTTCTTTTTCTTGTGAAACTGATGCCTTCATTTAAGACCTTTCAATTGTTATTTAATTTTTAATTTTTCCATCCTTTGCTAACTAGGGAGATTTTACTCACTTTTGCTTTTTTCTTTTTTAATGTACATAGCCAATAAGTTTATTTATTACAATAAAATTAAATTTGTTTATTAAAGGAGGGAAGCTAGGACTTATAATGCTGAAGCTTTCTTTCTATGTTATTATTCACAGTACTTCTGGGGGAAATCCATTGGCCAGTGCAGTTGCATGTGCCTCATTAAATGTGATCAGAGATGAGGGGCTTGCTGAGAGGTATCAAATGCATTGCAAAATCTTATATTGTCAATATATATTTAATATAATACAGACTTGAGTACAAGTCTTGACAAGTATGCTTTTTCCTGGCTCGATTCATTTTGACAAATTGGATTTACATTTGATTTGTTATTTTTTTATTTTTTTGACAAAGGAAGAAATTCATTATGATGGCAAGCAGATAATTACAGAGTTTTTAGGATACGGGATCCTCCTCAACATCAAAAGAAACTGCAGAGAAAATTTACATTTTTTATCTTGCTTCCACTCTCAGAAACTGCAGGAGTTGAGTTTGCAGAACTCTTTGTATGATCGAAAGCACGTTTTCCAAAATAAACCAGCTCATAAGCTCGAACTGTTCTCTCTCATATCCATTTGTTTCCTCTTTTTACCTTCATGGATTTCATTTTCTGCTAAAGACATGGGAAGTGAAACTGGAACTGCATTGTGATTGACATAATGGACAAGGCCTGGAAAATTTTCTTCCAAGTTTCCTGGAAATTCAGGTTCTGAAGAGCCCAAGAAGCTGTCACTGGAGAAAGGCATCAAGTTCTGCATGTTCAAATTTGAGTTGTCCAGGACATGTGGGTTCACCCCTTTGAATTGATTTAAGGGTTGGGACTTAAAGCAAAAACTTCAACACATTTAAAAAAGAAATTGTTAGGAATTAGAAAGGCAGTTCATGGTTATTTGAGTATTGAAGTGTTCTAAGTATGCAAACTAAAGCTGCTCTTATCCCTCACCGGAAATTCTCGCATCGTCCTGCGCTCTAGAAAGAAATCAATTTGAGAGAAAGAACTTCTTGTGAAAGACGCGTCTTTCCTAAGCATGTCACGTTGCCCAATCAACGCTACCGCAAAATCTAAAATCGCTCGCCCTCCGCATTACTCCTCCTATAAAGCACAAAATAAAACCACATGGCTGAATCTGGGTATCTTTATATATAGCATGATTACACATTTATTGTTATTTTAATTTTAAAATTATATCATGTAAATAAATCTCAAACTGTACAAATGCTATATCTCCAGGTTTTTCTAGTTCTGTTTATTCAATATTGATCAATAGTAGTATAATAATAGTTCAACTTACCATACTCCATAATGCACATCACGATGATTACAATGACCTGAGACACCATAGTTGTCAAAAGTAATAATCTGGGGAAAAAGGGAAAGTGACAAGGGGGGCCTTAAAAGAGATAATTTGAACAGAAAGTACTAGTCCCACCAAAAGATGCTTATGGTGGCACAAATGGAAGCTTCATGACTCTAAAACTATGTTTACAATCCAAAAAATGATAACAGTAGTACAGAGGCACGATCTTACCATATCAATGCAGTGGCTGGTTATTTCTCGCTCAATAATCTTTGCCAAAAGCTATGGTTCCAAACTTTACCAAAGCCATGGTTAAACAATGGCAATATAAGGAACTAACCATAAGATTTGAAGTAATACTAAATTTTAGAACTTCCAGAGACCTATTGGATCAAAAACTGCAGATCTGGATGGTTGACAATCTTCACTTGTTGCATTGGAACCTGTGTACAAAATTTCCAATGTCATACAAACAATAACCTTATTAAATTTTTAGACACAATCTGTCATCTTCAATTTATAAAGAACATTCTGAAGGAAAGGCTCCCTAGGTTACCAAAGAAATTTTTGTTCTCAGATTGGAAAGCTATGACCACTAAATGATCTAATGAAAAAAATATTAAATAATTTCACAACAGGGGCAATGTTTAATATTTAAAGATAAGCTCCCCTATAACCCATATGCCAAACTGCAAGCTCACTCTCCTGCAAGAAAACTTAAACTCTAAATCATGGGGACCATAATATGCTCACATCATGAACACCATAATCAATCATAATTTAAAGACACGCATTTAGTTTTATGCGAAATCCTAGTTCACATATGAATCATTTCCTAAACAGGAGACAGAGGTCTTTAAGGTATTATTCTATATATTTAAAGCATACATCTACATTATATCCAAAAAAAAAAAGCATACATCTACAGAATTTACAGAACTTAGCAAGGATGAAACAATCACCGATTATGCACCACACCTGGCCAGCATTCCGAGAATCAGGATCAATCTTGAGACATTGCTCATAAGCATTAAGCATATGATGAAAGATGTGCTCAAGAGTTTCACTGCCTTGTGCCCCTTGTAATAAATCATATTTTGTAATTAAATTAAATACAAAGGAAAAAAATGAAAAGAAAAATCCATAAAACCTTTTGGGAAGTGGGGGGGGGGGGGAACTTGCAGAATTCTCCATGCAAAGAATACAAACCAATCAGTTACAATTTTTCAAAACTCCTGCACGGAACATTTTATAGCTCAAAATGAAGTTTCACAGCAATTTTAGCTATCCTATCCTTGTTTCAGCAGTACTAATATCATTTCAAAATAAGCTTTATAACTAGCTGTTTGGTTAATCTCTTGGAATATATACATTTATAAAACTATTCAACTACCACAAAAAAAGAAGACCTAACCAACAAGAACACAGAAATGATTTACTTATATTTGAGCATTCTTTGTTCATCATCTTTTCTGACCATGTTGATAAGTCTAGAATGTTACTCAGTCACTAAAATGTTTTCAGGTTACATTTGTGAGAAATCTGATGGTTAAACTGATTCTTTGCAACCAGGAAGCTTGGAAAAGTCCAAATCAAAAAACCATTCATACATTAATCATACAATCCACATTTGATCAAAGCAACATAACCTAATCTAAAATTATGCTGGTAACATGTCAAACATAAAGCAGCACAACCTTGACTAAGACAATCACTTCAAAGTGGTAAAACCACAATGACCGAACAAATAAATAATTAGAGAAAGGATAAAAAGACCTAGGTTATTGTATGCTTCTACATATGTTGGATTTGCAATGATATCTTTCTCAATCATACTTGCAGCAGAATCCATTTTACCCTGGAGAAGGAGGAGAAGATGATCACTCACTGATTATTTAATGACTGCAAAAAGTTAGGTTTGCAATGATCACTCCAAAATTCAGGAATCGGGGAGAAGAAGAAACACTCTAAATAGGCAAAGGGGAAGAACTTGCATATTGTACTCAGAGAAAAAGGACAACAAAAGAAGCAAAGCATTCCTATGAATTGCACACTCAAAGCAGGACTGGAAAAATTCGTACCCTTTTGAGAGTAGATCCAGTGGGCAATATCGCCAAGGACGTGGATGATATTCACAAGCTATTCAAAATCGCTGCTGGTCGAGCTTGACATCTTGGACGTGTTCTTCACATCGTCGACTGACGAGCTATTCGTCTTCTTCTTGTCCACTCAGAACCATGGCGGCAAATGGGTATTGGGTAGAGGAATCAGATAAATGGGTGTTGTTAGCAAAAATTTCAAAGAGCAACTGCCACAACTTCGTTTCCTCAGCGATTGGGTAGCAACGTGGAGCTCTGAATCTAAATAACGGACCACCGTCTTGATGGCCTTGAGAAGGCGGGAATTGACCTCCGATCTGGTGTTGTGGTGACCAACAATCTAGCTCGTTGTTGTTGCTAAACCCTACTGCTGGAGCTCGCCTTCGGATCATCTACACTGCACCAGGACCTAACAAAGGATTGGGGTTTTTTCTTTTGTTTTCTTTTGAATCTCTTTAGGGTATTCATTGCAATAATTTAACATAATCAATTTTGTTTTTATCAAGGATCATTTAGAAATTTATCACTTCTTTTTCAACCTGATTAACAGGTAACTAGTAATATTTGACAACCGTCCATTTAAATTTCATTGCATGTAACGATTCAGAATACAAAGTCCATCAATAGACCCTAAATGGGAGGGTCCATATTAAAACGACCCGTATGGAGGATAATGTTACTAGACTCCCCTTAAACACAAGCAATAATTTAAACATTTCCTGGCGCTTTTAAAGGCACACACAATTGCCAACAAAAATTCTCAAGAAACTGAAATTGCCTCAATTTAAATCACAAAAAGAAAGACGACATTCTAAAAGATAACAGAGAATAGGTGAACAAAACCAAAACCACCTCACAGATGAGGAAAGAAGGCCAAAATTTCATCTTCCAGCAATCTTCAGTAAAGGAGAAATTATACCCTGTATCTCTTGCAATGACTGTTGAATCCGTATGTCCTCCTCAACAGACCGCTTGAGATTCCTGACATGATTCTTGAGGGCTTCAGAAGCTCGTATATCATCAGCTCTCATTTCAAGAACCTTCTTAGTCAATCCCATTAACAAACTCGAATATCTAGGCATGGTACAATACTTATGCAAGAACACCAACAGCAATTCCAGCTTCTCCAAATCCAAGTCCGAAACACACCTCAACAACTTCTTCCTAGTCACCAATTCCTCCATCACAGCCAACACATTCCCAGGATTTTTACTCTCCAACACTGACACCAGAGCCTCCCCATGCCTAAACTTCTTCAACAGCTTATCATGCTCTGCCAACTTCACCTTCTTTGGCCTCATAACCAAGTAATCGCCCTCAGATGGTTTCTCTCCTTGTCCTCTGTGGAAATACCTAAAATGTGAAGGCTTCAACACTTGTCTCTCTGTGTGCTCCACAGGCCCAATTTTCCAAAACAAACTTGACTCACTCTCCACATTTTCCTTCTCCTTTTCTTTTACCTTCCTCTTCCCAGCATAGATGACCCCATTGGAGGTCCCAATAACCCTTGTATTGCAATCAAGGGAGTAAGCAACAGACAAAAGAGGTGCAGGGAACCTCATAGAATAGGTAACCTTCATTGAGGCATAATCAAACACCTTCATGTACCCATCCAAACCCACACTCAAAACCCTAAACTGATTCGATGATTCCTCCCCGGAATCCTTCCCAATTCGACCAAGGCAGATCGAAGTCACCGTCTTGTTGTGGCTTTCCATCGAAAACAGAATCTTCCCGCCACCAATCAAATCCCAAAACTTGACGGAATTCCCACCCGCCGTGACAACCATACCTCCGGAAGGCAAGAAAATCACATCCTCCACGGGGTTCCCGTGGTACACCTGCATCGCCGGCTTCGAATTTCTAACCCTAACGTCCCAAAGTTGCACGGTGTGATCATAGGAACCGGTAACGAACATCTCGGCATTCACAGGGGAGGAATCGCCGCACCTCACGTAATCCCTATGGCCCTGCAATTCCAGTATCGGTGCTTCTTCGGCGACATCCCAGTATTTGACGAGAGCATCGTCGCCGCCCGAGATGAGGCGGAGTTTGTCGAGGATGGGATAGTGGACGAAGCGGACGGGGCGGGTATGGGAGCGGAGGCGGCGGAGTGGGGAGCGGGTCTTGACGTCGAAGACCTGGATGAGGCCGGAGAGGTCGGAGGCGGCGACGAGGCGACCGTCGGAGCGGAAGGAAGCGGAGGAGACGGAGTCGGAGAAGGAGGAGATGGTGGAGGTGAGGGAGAGGGTTTGGGAGCTGAAGAGGGAGAGGGAGGCGGAGTGGGCGGCGGCAAAGGAATAGGGGGAAGTGGGGGAGAAGGTGAGGGAAGGGACGGAGATGAGTTTGGGGATTTGTTGGGTGTTGAAGGAGGACCAGTATTTGGATTCAGGGGTTTGTTTTGGAGTTCTGGGTTTTGATTTTATTTTAGGTTTTACGGGGAAGGTCTTGATCTGGGAAACAGGTGGTTCCGCCATTGATACAGCTCAGAAGAGCTTCGGTGGTTTAGGGTTTAAGGGTTGTTGTTCAACTCAACTCAGCTATCAAGGAACGCTTCTATTCTAACATCACTATTTGTTGGGCTCAAACGACGTAACATTATTACACTAATAATAATGTGGACTTTTTGGTTCTGGTGTGGTACGCCCCCCACCAGTCTTTCTTTAAAGGGGTTTGTATGAGTCAAATACGTCTCTGGTTATGTTAAAGGCCCCTCCGCCTTTTCGTATTTGGTGATTAAAAAGCCCATATTTAGATTATAAAATGTTTTATGTATTCATACGTATATTATATTTATATTATATATTAATGTAAAAAAATATTAAATTATTTTGTATATGATTGTAATATTTATTTATACGATATATAAAATAATTTTATAAATAAATTAAATAAAATTAAATATATTTTAATTAGGCGAATAACAAGATAATAAAATAACAATTTTTAACTAATAAATAAATCAACAAGAATATTTTCACATTATTTTTTCCTCTCTTTTCATCATATGTGTGTGTTTGAGCCTTGAGCTGAAGCATCCTCTATTCAATTTATTTAGCTTTTCACTAGAAGAAAGAAAGAATGGATGACTTCTCATATATTCAGTCTTACTGATTTGCTCATATCGGAATACATAATTTCGGTTTCTAATATAATAAGTTTACTTTTGATGCAATGTTAATATAAAATTTATATATTATTAACTAATCATATATTATTACATATAATTTTTAAAGTAATTATTGTAAATTAAACATTTTAAGTGACATAATAATACATAATTAAATGATAATATAATTTTTTTTTACACTGACAATATATTCAAATTAAATTCATCTAATATAATATCAAATTATCATTATTATCAAATTATTAGAGTTTATGAAAAGAAATATGGGGGCTGAGTTATATCCAAGACCATGCGGATAATATGGAAGGAATAAGCAATGATCCTTTGAAAGGAATACTTCATTAGAACTGCTGAGTCTCATCCTCGTGAGATAAATCTAGCAATACAAACTTGAGAGACGCTTGATGAAAATGTTATAAACATTTATTTAAAGGAAAAATTATGTATTTTCTTTGTTGATACAATATACACATGCTAATCAATTGTTTTCCCTCCCTAAAAGTCATCCTATGTTGAGGGCTAGAAGATACTAACATCTCTCCAAACTCCACAAGACAATCAATCACCCATTCGCTGCTAATTGGCTAACATAAAAATGCACTCTCTCAAGCTATTTGTACACTAAACAAGAATTTGATTTTCTACAAGAGAAAAAAATACAGCACAAAATATGTATTCTGTCAACAATGGCAGATACAAGAACAGAACATTGGGCGGGCAGGATCAAGCCTGGCTGAGAAATCCCCGAGCGCAGCATTCCAAGTCATGAATTATATTATATCATATGTATGCTAGTGAGCCACGGTCAAGGTCAGGCTGTGGTCTACCCCGAGTAGGAGTTGGTGGCCTCTGAATATTAAGCTCCTAGTATATGAACAAAGAAGAAAAACATTTGTCATTCAACAAATTCACTTTTTACAGTAATTGTTAGATACAATACAGGAAAGCAAGGTATAGCATAAAGCTCACCTGCATCCATGTCTCATCCATGACACGCTCAGGAGATGTCTCTGGAGACTGAAGGGGTGGTGGTAAGGGATGAATTAATTTTGGAACCACAACCAAACCCCTACCAACTACCAGTATAGCTCCAGCATTGTTTGCCGTTCCTAAATAACAAGCCGCGCATGAGACTGATATGCTATCACATGCAAAGGAGAACACAGGCGAGGAATTATGCTTACCACAATAGTTAGTTGCAGAAAAAAGTGTGATTAATTGTCCCTGTGCAAATCGCTCAAAACCATCCATGACACATTCGTGGGCTCTTATAATGAGCTGTAATTTATTTTTCTTACAGAATTCTGTGACACGATCAGGCTGCAGGAAATAAGAAAATATTGGGTCATAATTTTGGCATATTAAATGGTGTCTTAATTGTAACTCCTAATTAGCAACCCTTTTTGCAAGTCTTGTAAAATTTACTCTTCTTTTAAAATAAAATTTTGGCATATTTCCTTTTCCCTTTTTTTTAAGGCATTATTAGCTTATCCTTGGTAACTTACTAACCTTTTTTGGTCATGCACAGGAAGATTAAAGATCCCAAGGAGAAAACTAACAATGCCTTAAAAAAAAATCTTAAGGTATTTTCAACCTCGAACTGAAAACACCAATAACATCTAACAAGGGGCCAGTTCAACTTAATACAATAAGAAATTCTATTACAGAGAAAAGAGGAAAGTACAGCAATAGGAGGTCAAGATATCCTCCAAAACCGAAATAAGAAGATAAATCAGAGGAACAAGAAAAGAATGATGAATGCAGCAATGCTGCCCAATCTGAGCATATCTGAAATGACAACTCCCTTTAAACAGCCATGAGCAAAACACCAAAGAGAGGCCATACATGCATCCTATTTCATCATTGAATCAAATCATTAAGACTTACGAAATAACTATTATTCGATTTAAAGGTAATATTATAATTATCATTTCCAGAGAGAAGCAAACAAAGCAGCAGGCTGGATAGCCTTTCCAACTATTTCTCTGACTTTTGGAATTCATATTTCACATGGGGGGTGATGTCTAAATTTTGTGATGATATTTTTGCCAGAGAATGCAACAGGGTTTATGCTTATTGATTTAAGATAAAGATGTAATGGGAAAAAAATGAAACAGAAGGTTTTTCCAACACTGGATGTGGATGATATAGTCATTAACATAATAGTAAAATAAAATGATCAACTGGGGCGACACCGTTCATGCACTCAGCTCTAAACATGAGAATACATTTTCATACATCATGGGAGGTGGGATTGGAACATTGACTGATAGCATACATACCCCAAAAGTGACAAGCCCTGGCCCTCTAGCATTTGGTCTCAAACCCTCTACACTGTCATTTTCAGTGGGATCAGACCTAGAAATATATAGATGTTATAAGACAGTAAGACAGGAATGCAAACATAACAAAAAGCCACAAGACCGAAAAAAAAAAGGAATCTAAGAGAAAAGCGTACCATAGAAGGTCCATTAAAATAATAGATCCTGCATCCATTGTTATGGGCCTTTCAAGCTTCTCTATTTGTTCTACTGAATGGATAGACCTTCCAATGCCACCATGCATACAGATAATTTTCTTTTCAATAAGAGCAGCAAGTGGAAGAAAGTTAAAAAGTTGATTGAACCGTGTCCATGCCCATATTCCATCATTTTCTCCCTACAAACACGTAGTTGCCGAGTTAAACCCAAGAACTGAATCTATGCAAAGTATGTTTCATCCCTAGTTCCCTACCATTCTTTCAATGCACTCTATACGAAAACCAAATAGAGCATTTATGTCAGCAGCTTCATGGTTTCCACGTATCAAGTGAACATTCTCAGGATACTCAATCTGCACAATCACAAGGCCAGTACATGGTCAATTATAAAGATAAAGTAAACCAAATACAACAATATCTGCAATAATATAATTAAACAATAGCCTGCCTTAAGTGCAAGTAGCAAGGTAATGGTTTCCAAGCTGTGCTGTCCTCGATCAACATAATCTCCCAAAAACAGGTAGTCAATATACCTGAAACATTAAATGAGTGGCTAATTACAGAGTGCTCATATGAAGGAGCACAGCAAGAGACCAATGCCTGCAAAAAATCCTAACTTAACCATTAGCAAGAACAAATGTGTTATTTACACAGACCAAGTGCCCAATTAGACTATGCTGTTAAGGACATGTCGCACATAATAACTTAACCCCAACCCTTCAATAAACCTAAAGGATAGATCATTCAACAAGTCCATCATTCTGCAAGTTTTACTTCAAATCACAAGAAATTGTGAGTAAACAGTTTTAGACATGGTTGTTTACTTGTTTGGATGAAAAACATTTTTGGACAAAATGTACAGCTCAAATAGAACAAACAATTCAGAAGAAGTGCATATTAAAATCCACATAGCATAGACAAGGTATAGTTTTCAGAGCCAATCAAAAAGGTGTTTAACTTTTTTTTATATATAGCACAAGGTATCCCCACACCCTTTGGATGTGAGACTAATCCTCGTTTGGGATACTGAGGCTGCCCCTGCCCCCCCCCCCCCCCCACAAGTGCTTTCCTAGGGCTCGAACCCTTGACATTGTAGAGGCCCCTCAACTGCTGAAGCACAAGCTTGCTTACCACTTGAGTCACACTTGAGTCACCCCTTGTGTTTAATTGGATTCAAAGGATGAATCCTCATTATTAAGTGAGCAACAAAATCCCTTAAGTGTGTTGAGAATATAAACTTCTTGATGTATCTGACACGTAATTTTAACAAATGCTCTTAAAATTCTAGTGATCTGCTTATTAAGGAGAAACTATTATTTTAACCTTACTAGGAGACAATATTGGCTATCCATTCTTTAAAAATGTGATGAATATAATCCTATTCAAAACCAGAAAGTTCTAATTTCTGAACAAATTAAAAGTTTCAATATCTGATCCTTTTGAAAAGTATTTATTTAGATTGAAAGAAAAACTAAAAACAAGTTATAACTTTCTGATATAATACTAAGTTATCACTATGATCAACAAACGACAATAGCTTTCAAGCATCCCGACCATTTTCATATCAACTCATTACCCATCACTTCACTCCTGAATCCTGATTATGTAATTCAAAATAAACCTGTTAAATTTCACTCTACTGGAAAAAAAAATGCTAATTTCTCTCGTACACAGACACAATCACATAACAAATTCTATGCTATCTCAAGTGAGCCATTTCTCCTGCCTGGCATTATCCATTTATTCAGGATCAAGATCCATCAAATAATACATTAAGGATGAATTACAAGTTAGGAATTCTTGGCAAAATATTTCAGTTTAGGAATAATTAACTAGATGAGTGGTTTAGTAAGTCAATATATGGTTAGTGCATTAATCACTCTTTGAACATCATTCGACATTCATCTGGTTAATTGTTCCTAAACTATAAATATTTTAGCAAGTTCCCAAATTGTAATTCTCCCACACACTTATTACCACATATCATATCGGGTGACCTTCAGATTTTTACTTAATAACAGGCGCATTCAACTAATCCTGATAAATGAAAACCATATTATATGAAGACAAATACCTCCAACAACCTTGATTTTCAACATAAACTAGTTGACCAACATACTAATGATGCTTCTAGAATATGATTGGCAGACATTTTAGTATTTTACATCATGTTAGCCTATGACTAGAATGTTGGAATTAATTTCCAATTAATGGAAAGGACTAAAACGATTCATAATATCACAGGAACAAAGATCTGATTGATACTCAATCTATACATAAGCTATTGACACACAAGCAATGCTAATCTACCAATGAACACATATAACAAACTTACGTGATGTCTCCTGCAGTTGAAGGAAATCCATATTCATCAAATAGCCGCATCAAATCACCAAACTGACCATGAAGATCACCAAATACTTTGACAGGAGCTTTCAGCTGAAGAACAGTTGGTTCATGCATAAATATTTGCTCAGCAGCATAGCAAAGCTCACCCACTTCATAAGAATCCAAGAAGAACCTCCTGTTTGCAGGAGCTTTCCAGTTGCGAGGCCTAAGCAAAGTCGAAATTATCTGGCAAGAAGGCAATGATAATAAGTGATTGTGTAATGAAGCGATATGATAATTAAACAAGTAGACAACAATATGTCAAAGCCAACAACATAAAGGAAAGAAGAATTTGCATCAAATAATGCTTGCCTTTTTATGTAAACCCTGAGGGGATTTCTGCCTGGTGAACTTTTTTGTAGGATATGGCAAATCATTATTTATGGGAACCATGCGTCTGCTTTCATTTTCAAATTGATCCAATGATAACTGTCTCACCATTCCACCTAGGTTACCTACAGCCTCTTTAGCAACTACAACCTGAAACAAAATGTATATGATTTTGCAGCCTTAAGAAGAATATTATCAGACATCAGTTATAAACAAGGACTCCAAGCACATACAGCTCTGGGATGAAGGCGAACATCTCCCTCTGTGTCACTTCCATCTGAAACTGTTTCTGCAGCTTGTGAGTTGTCATCTGACACAGATGTTTCCTCAGCAGGACCACTTGATATAGCCTGCACAGCTTGCCAGACAGCACTTGCTGCCTCAGCTTCAGCAGCTGATGCCTCCCTCAGTTTCTCCATGGAGTTTTTGTCCATTCTGGTAAAAATGAACACATATCAAGTTGTCATAAAATTGTAAAAGCCCAAGCATAAGAACAGTGAGGTAAAAGCGTTAAGCTTCCATAGAAAGAACCAATGAATGATATACCCCATGCCACCAAATGAGGGAGTGTCTGGTCCACCATCCGAACTTGATGTTGTTACATCATAATTTAAGTTAGACTGATTCTGTTTGGGGCTTGTAATAGGTGAAGTTCTCTCAGACGTTAACGCAGGAGAATTAATGTCAGACTGAAATGGCGAATTTTCAGCCACTAAGAAATCACCTAGTAGCGTATCTGCACAGGATATCATGGTTACTTTAGAATTGGTAAATTGGTAAATACTAAACAGAGAAATCAAATATCCAAGCCACACCAATTTAAGAGGAATAAAATTATAAAATCATCAAGACACTTGCGGTCCATAATAAAAATTGGTGGACTTAATTACTAATTCCTTCAATAGGCATTTTAGTTCCTGCTAACTAACTCTGCATAACTGAGATTAATCAGCGCAAGGCATTATACATAGCCCAAAGGTTCACAATGTATTGAAAACATTTTGAGAAAAAGGATATAGTAGAACACCACCTTCTCAACCAGGAAAATGTCAAACTGTCAAAGAAAGCCAACAAAGGTTTAGAAGAGCAAATACAAATACACTATTGCATTTTCAAAAGGGCATCAAATCATTTTTCAGCAAGCCAGCATGACAAGCAATAACCTATATGGCAATGACTCAATATCAGAGCTTAATAGGCAAACAAATTTGCTTATGGCAATCAAATAGCTGTATGACTGAACAGAGATAAGAAAAAGAATTAGACAAATATCCATCTTCTGTAATTAGTTGCAAGTAGAACTAATAGTAACACATGGATCCTACTTATTTCTTGCCAAGAAGATATACAGGATTAAAGCTCCATGCAGCTGCCAATAACCCTTAAAGGGATGATCAATGTACATTAATGCCGTTCAATTCAATAAAAAAATTACAAAATTAGTATATTAATATGACAGATTGTCTTTATGGTATATTTGTCTCATAAATCTTAAAGAGTAAGCCATTTGGAATGAACACAAGAAGTAGTGGCAGTCTATTCTTGTGATCTTGACTGGTTTTGTAATAACAAATAGAATATGCCACATTTGGTTTTCCAAGTCAAAATAAACACTCAATTCTATGACTACAACTTCATCTCTCAATTGTGAAATGTGAGTACTTACCTCCTCTAAGACCGCCATAGATATATATACGAACACCAACAGCCGCTGCTGCATGGCGACAACGACGCATAAGCTCCAAAGAAGGGTCATAATCATGACCTTTGTTTGTGCGTGAGGAGGACACAATTCCATTTCTGTCCAACCATACCCCAGCAGCAGTGTCCAATACTGTCAAAACAAGAAAAAGAAAATAGAGATATACAACACTGCAAGAAGCACATGCAATAATAAAATTTGGAAATAACATATAAAGCAAGTTACCTGCAGTGGATGCTTCACCTTCTACAGCCCGTCCACCCTTGAGAACACCTCCTGTAACATGCAATCGTGCACCAACAAAAACCTAGAATGCAATGTCACATTCAATCAAAAAACAAGCTTCAAAAGGAATGAGTAAATTGGTCAATAACAATCAACACCATTATAATAGTAAAACTCTTACACCAGTTCTAAGCCATTGATCTTGTTTTCATCCAACAACTTAAAGACATCCAGAACTTAGTGTGGAATCTAGCATTAAATAAAAAAGACAGAAATCCACTTAAATTCTTTAAGAATTTCACAAACAGTCTCCTTCCATTAATAACGATAGCATGAGGATTGATTGAAGATAGAGAGAGAAAAAATTAAATAAAACATTCAACTGCTGAAGAGAGAAATAGCATGATAAATGGTGTGTCCAAATTAATGTTAGCCATTAGATGAAAGCAAGATCAATGGTTTAAAGCTTTTATTTTGGATGTGTGTGTATGGGAGATAGCATTTAAGTAGGTAGCTCTCTTCCTTGAAGAAAGTGAGACCCCACAATGAATCTACATGCCTTTTAGCCATTCGATGGAAGCAAGATCAATGCCTTAAAATTGGGGTGTGTACACGTACATAAATAAACACATATTTTATTATGAGAGAGAAAGGAATTAATCTTGAGTGTTACATCATGCATGACTGGTCAAGATTAAAGCATAAAATCATGTCACTTTTTTAAGTAATAATGTGAGAGACACACAGAAATCCTAGTGATGACAAAAATCATATCAAACATTTTTTGTAGGAATCTCTCACTTACCGCAGCATGTTGATACCTTGGTGAAGGGGAAACTCCAGGTGCAAGGGTCCATTCCCACTGGCCATTCCTATGCATAAGCAGTCCATAGGCATCTGCTAGTGGCTGCAGAGGATACATACAGTAAATGCTATCATAATTCACTAAATAGGACTCAAGTGCAAGATTCATACATAATAATATTATGATTTTACAAAAGTATGCTTTTCTGCTTCATCAAAATTACATATTACTCAGCAGAGCACACTTTAACAACCAAAATGGGATGTCAAAAATCCAAGTAAGCATGATAGATTAGCACATTAAGTTTTCTAAAAGTAACGGATTGCAATGATCTGATGAAAAGAGTATGATTGATCATACGGCTCCAGAAGAGTCTCTTCCACCACACAGCAAAAACATTCCATCTGAGCGAGCACTAGCAGTTGCATACCTATAAGTTGAGGTAGAATAATGTAAAATTAAAATATATTTATATATGTTGAAAAAATGAAGATAGTTAAGGCCTCACTTGCAAAGAGACTAGACAGACTTACATTCTAGCAGAAGGTCTATCACCTTCTGGGTTCAGCCTCTGCCACACATATGGTTTTTGAGCAGTATCCAAAGCCCAAGCATCAGATACAACTCTTTTCCCTACCACATGGTAAAAAACATTAAATTATTTGTTATATATCACATGACAACATAAACTTTCTTCACAATAATGTACTAAAACTTGCATTCTATAGCCAGACAGATATAAGTAGGATATGAATACACAGGGAAAACAACTTATAGAAAACTTCACTACCAATTTAATAGTGCTTATTTTCAAAATTTTGTATTAAAATGAGATGTAGGTATTATGCAATAAGAACAGGATAAAAAAAGTCAAATTTTCAATTACCAAATTGGTCATAGATTGTGTTATGACAATTCTTCAGTTTTCCCAAACTTTCAATCTACCAAAGTATGACAAACCCTGATCCAGAAGGAACTTATATGCGTGGCATTCATAAGTCAAGCTTATCAATCATGTTTAGCTTCACCATTTTGCCTACTCGATGATTCGATCTAGAAAGTTTGCACCACATATCTTGTTTTTACAACAACATACATTATTTGTCTCAATTTTAATAAGAAAATGCAAACAATAAAAAAATATACAAAGACAAGCAGGTGCTGAATTTCTCTCACCATCATTTCCGCTGACAGTGACAAGATATCTCTGAGCAACCAAGTCCATTACATGACCATAGCGAGGGCCAGGTCCTTGCCCTTGTACAACGACTCTACATTAAAATTAATTGCAACATTGACTAATACCATAATTTTGCCAAATTTCTAGAACTGTAGGAAAAAGAAAAGCTTGTAGAATTCCAACCAAGCTCACCTGTGCCATTTGTATTTATCATTGGTCAAGTCAAGCACATAGAGATCATCAGTAGAATGTCCAGCAGGACCTATCCCACCCTAGCCAAGCAGAACCAATCAAACACATCATCTTAACACATTTCCCAAAACTCAGCATAGCCAAGCTAGTAAAAAGGAATCTCAGTCCCACAATCACCTGAAAAACGACCATGGTGCCAACCACGGCCGCGGCATGAGCAGCCCGAGGGGAGGGCGGCTCTCCAGAGGGTTTAATACTGAACACTCATAGCATCAAAGATCGTTGCTTCAGTAGCAATTCAATCACCCAACAAAATTATATAACCAAAAAAAAAAAATTAAGGGAAGTTTGAAGAAATAGGAATTGGGAAAGTGGGAATCAAGTCACCTAGTCCATTTTCTTGTTAGAACGTCATAGGAATGGACCGAATTTGTGACTCCCGCTAATCCTGCAAAATAACAGCAAACAAAGGGAGCAATTTTCAGGCAAGAAGTTACAGACAGATACACAAAGCAAGCAATAGAGAAAGAGTGAAGGGTTGTACGAATGCCGGGAGCTGAGGAAGATCCTCCTTCGATGGCGGTGGCGCCGCCGAAGAGGATTAAGCGGGGGCCATGAGACTTGGTGGCGGCGACGGCGGTCAGTGTGTGGCCACAGCGAGGTCCAGGAGCGTCTTCGTCGGTGTCCCAGTAGGTGTCTAAAGCTCGATAGGTGGGAGCGGGATACAGCCACGGCTTCGACCCCATCAAGATCGTTCCAAAGCTCCTAACAAAATTTGATTGAAAACAAAGAGAACCCTAGCAACCAAAGGGTTCGCCAATTGGGTCTCTTGTTTCTTTCTTTCTATTCTGTTCCTATTTCTCTCTTTCTTATTTTCCTTCCTTCCTTCCAATATAGATCAGAAATTTTAGTATATAACTTTTTAAGTAGCTGAGTGTTGAAGATAGTGGGTATGGTATAGACTGTTGAGTGATGTATAAAGAGGAATTTGATTTTTAATTATTGAAATTTCAAAGTGAATGAGGAAGAGGGGTTTTCGTTGGTTTATTTTGTATAAATAATAATATATGTGGAGTTAAGAAATTTCAATGGAGAGTACCCAGCTCTTGCTTATTTATCTCACAAACACAATCCCATTGAGGAAGGGAACTGGGAAGGGACCTCTCACCTTAGAGGCCTAGACACATGGCCCAAGTCAAACCGCTGTGACAGGTTGTCATTGGAAAATGGTAAGTAAATGTCAAAGTGCTGAAACTGCCAGCAAATACAATACAAATACTACTATACTACCACTCTACCTCGTACTCGTATTACCTTTGTCTTCATCTTCAAACAAAATAATAATAATATGGTAAATTTTTTGGTCATTTCCATTCATAGTATTCTTGTAATGGGAAATCAGTTGGTTCATGTTGTGCCATGAATTGATGCCATTTGCCTTGCAAGTAAATAAGCACAGCTGCACAGGAAAACATGCACGGATCCATCCTCTCCACCAATTAACAATTATTGTCATTTTCCTTTTGTCCAGCCTTACCGTTTGACAAAGATTTCAACTTGTATGTCTTATGCCTGCCTGATTGCATAAGTTCTAGATGTCAAAACTTGTATAGGTGATTGTTTTGGGATAGAGAAATGAGATTAGGTACCAAGGAGACGTAACATAATGAAAATCTAGTCCTTTGTGATTGGTAGAGAGAACAAGTGTGGCAGTTATTGAAAGTTTGAGGTAGGACTACATAAAAACTCTGTGGGCTTCTTGAGGGAGCTGTAAGTAGCTTCCTTTTAGGCTTAAGATTTTGTAGTATATGCTGGGTTTGTTGGTGTTAATGGAGGAGTTGAGAGGTAATGGAGAAGAAGAAAGGGAGGAGTCATGGTGTTGGGCTCCTTCGTGTAGATCTGGTGTTTGGTCTCTAATTTTTGGTGTTGAATGTAATACCCTTAAGTACATGTTAGACAAATAGTTACGAAGTAACATTTGACTTTTTAAGATGTCATGGTTTTGAAGAGATTTAATGGACTTGTTTCCTACAACATAAAAGTTGTAAAGTGAGAAAATAATGGTCTAAGTTGCTAAATTAAGAGAAATAAACATGAGGTTTCTTTCGTATGTCAAAATAAACCACTAAGATGTGGTAAAAGTTTTCGAAGTCGGGGTATTTTTAGGCAAAAAAGGTCCTTTTAATAGATTGATCCCTAGGATATGAAAATGATGAGAATTGTGAAACAACAATTTAGATGAATCTTATGATTTATTCTAAAGTTGTTATAAGGAGACATCTTAGCATAATTGGGCATTAAATATAAGGCAAAACTTAAGTTAATCTTTTCCGTAATTACCTCCACGTCCCACCCCCTTATCTCCCCCTTCTCCTCGCAGCACAAAACCTAAAAAGAGAGAAGAAAGTGGGGAGAAGAAGAAGGAGAAAGGAAGAAGGGAAGAAGAGGTGAAGAAGATCAAGCTTGATTGGCTTCAAGTCTTCAAGAGTAGGGGTTTAGATGCGCATTCATCTCTTTCTATGTATGCATATAAACAACATAATATGCCAAATTGAGTTCTAGAGATGTTAGATGTGTTTGGCTTGCATAGACGTGTTTCTTTGGTCATTTATGACTTGTTCATAAAGATAAGATTAAGTTAGGAACTTATAACAACTCATTTAGACTCTTGATTCACAAAGTAAGCCATAGGCCATAAATGAATGAGGATTTTGAGCCATAATCTAAATTAAGAGGTTTAAATTAGTGATTGATGATTCCTAATGGATAAGAAAATAGTTAGGAACCTAGAATCACTTAGAAGTTGGTAAGAAATGGCCAAAATCCAAGAAAATGATCAAAAGAACTCAGAAACCAATTTCTTAGCGCAGTCGGAACTTGGGTTCTGCTATGATCGAACACAGTACTTAGTGGCGTCGCGGCGTGAGGTCGAAATCACGTTTTCAGCAACACATGGCGGCGTTGAGAGAAGGATGCACCAATGCGCTGCCTAGAGGCCATGAAAAATGGTTTTATCTCACCATTAGATATATTGCCTTTGATGGATTCATATGTTTATGTTTCCTAAGTGTAATAAGGCATAAATGGGGATATTTTCAAGTGGAAAATACCTACCCATCAAGAATGAGAAAGCATAGGCTTTTAAGCATCCTAAAGGAAGTGTTTGCTTTAAGTAATGACATTGCACCTTAGGCAACTTAATGTTGCATTAGATATCACTTAAGATGTGATGAGATGGTGCAATGAAGACAAGTGTATTAGTAAGCACTCTAGTAGAGAATGAGAAAGGTATGAACCTTAGGAGATCTAAGAATAGTGGATTACCTTAGGAAGGTACCTAGAACCTTAGGAAACAAAGAGTTGCAAGTAAGAACCACTCTTGCATTAGAGTTACTTAGTGGAGACAAGATTGTGTATTGGTTCCAAAGAGGGAACGTTTAGGTACTAAGTCTCTAGTTAAGTGAGACTTGGTGCATTGTTAAATACACATAAGATGATATATGACTAAGAAGATGTCATAATCATAAGATAGAGCGAGAAATGTGCAATAACTCATGTATTAGTAAAGATGAGTTAGAAATGCAAGATAAAGAGAATTTACTTCCTTAGATACTAACCAAAGTGTGGAAGTTAAGTTCTTAAGCATTCCATGAGTTTGGAATAGTTAAAGAGGTATCTGGAACCTTAAGCACACACGTGTAGTATAAGCTACTATCGGACGTGTGATAGACGGGAAAATAGATACACAAGAATATGTATGTTAGCACACAAGTGTAGTATAAGCTACTACCAAAGTGTGATAGAAAGGAAAGTTAGATGCATGAATTACTCACTTTAGTTAAAGTTGAGTTAATTATGCAAAGTTTTAGAGATGCTCATTATGTCCCATGGGACGATAGTTGAGGCATTAGTTATGATAGACTCTTTCACTCCCCAGTCTATAGGAAAGTAAGATGGTGTTTATGTAAGAGTTATACATAACACTAAGCTTTTCACACACTAGTCGCTTAAGCTAGTATGTATGTGAAGAGAAAGAACCTTAGTGCAACTAAGACTAGTGGTTGCCATAGGTAAGTACCTTACACCTCGTTTAGTGTTGCGTTAGAGATCACTTAAGAGATAGGAGTGATGAGGTGGAGTTTAGGTACAAGTATGAGAAATGAACTGGTGATGTTTACCGAGAATGTAACGTTATATATGACGTGAGGTCATTTAGTCAGAACGTAAGGAATCAGAGAAGTTCCTTAGGGGACAAGTATTCCCAACCAAGTGCTAAGGTTACATATAGTATGCGGTTACAGATTCTCCTCATTGCAAAAGGTAAACATAAGAAGCCAAAGTTATTAGTAGAATATGCTTAGATCAAAGAGGAACTAAGTATATAAGTATGAATGAAATTCTATGAATTAGTTAAGTAGTATCGATCTGGTGGATATCCTTTGATGTTTATTCATGGAGGCAAAAATGAGATAGATGGGTGTCCGAAGGACTTTTGAGAAGGACATAACCCTGATGTCTCGATAATGCCAAGGCCAAAGGAGATAAGTGGAAAATCCAGATACGCTCTTTGAGCAAGGATGAAGCCCGAATTTCTCAGTGTGCCAGGATATGTGTAATGTGAGGATGAGATTTCCTCTAATTACCACTAGATGATATACTGACTAGTTCCTAGCAAACTTCCTTGTTCTTAGAATAGACTTTTGCATTTGCATTTCATTCACATGCTTTTAGGATTCCTTAGGCATATTCATATTACATATCATTATCATTGCATTCACGGACAGTTGTATGAGCATTGTCCGTCGTTGTTATATGACAATTTGTATGGGCGTTGTATGTATTAACATTACAAGATATCGGTTGACATCACACTATAAGAAAGTGTGCGATTATGAGAAAAGAGGAGGAAACTCCTAAGTTATGAGAAAAAGGAGGAAACTCCTAAGTTATGAGAAAAGAGGAGGAAACTCCTAAGATAGAAATAGTTATGAGAAAAGGGAGAAAGCTCCTAAGTTAGAATTATAGCATTTGTTATATATTTGTTATATACAATGTTATAGAGAATGGTATTGGAATTGCTTTTACTTGAGAATGTTAATTCTCACCCCGACATATATTCTATGTAAATCCATACGCATCGGATACAGTACCGATGCAGCTCGAATGCGAGGCAAAGGCTCAGTACGAGAGATGTAAACCACCGCTAAGGATGAGAAGATAAAGCTTAAAGACTAGAGTAGTTTTTATTGCTTTAAGTAGATGAACTTATGTAATAAGTTTATATTTGTTCTGTAAGTTTTATTTTATATGTATTACAATAAGCCCTCGGTGGCTAAGTTTGTATATGTATATGTATGAGTTTAAGTTTTTCTACATCTCTCAGGCTTTCTATAATTACTCGGTTGTGATTATAGATATATGTTAGTATGTAGTATAAAGTGACGTCTCTAGTACTGATTATCTTTATATATCTCTGTCTATCTAGGATATATCTGGATATCTGTATTAGGGTGTTACATTTTAGTATCGAGCGAATCCTATCCAATGGGGTATGGACCTTATGCTTAGGCATAAGTAGTAGTTTAGTAAAAGTTATACATTTTTTTTATCTCTTTTTGAGATATGCGGATGGAATTGCATGACTAGGAATCTGTAAAGGAGGAGATAACCAGAGCTTTTAGAAAAATGGCTACTTGTGTTGAGAGAAGCAGTAGTTATTAGTAAGTCTATCGAATGATAGAACAGGGACTCGCATAGTTAGTTGCGGGAACGAAAGGAACTTTTGAGGAATCGTGTTTCTCGAGTTCAAGAAAGTTACTCCTTTGTTCTTGAAAGGAGAGGTTGGTTCACTTCGAGCCAAAAGGTGGTTTCATGTGATGGAAGAGATCCTTGAGATCATGTCATGCGACAATGAACAAGGTGACCTTGCTTCGTAAGGGTTAGTAGGTGAAGCCGAAACCTGATGAGATGAAGCAGAGAGGTTATTAGAGATGGTTAGTACTCGAACCACCTGAGAGGTGTTTAGAGTTACTTTCCTAGATAAGTATTATTCCCTTGAGTTAGAGAAAGTAAAGGAATAGGAATTCCTAAAGTTAAAGCAAGGGGATAGTGCAAGACCAATATGCGAAGCAATTCAAGAATGTCAAGAGTTCTTTTCTTATTTTACGTCCAATCCAATAAAGACTGAAGTGAGTAAAATTTGAAGTAGAACTTGAAGAAGGCATTAGAAGAGTTGCAATGCAAAAGAAGATTATGGACTTCTTCGCTCTAGTAAGTGAGTGTAGAGTTGTAGAAGTAGATAATCTCAGAGCATCCATGGAACAAGAGTTAGAAGGTTCCTAAAGAGGAAGAAATTAGATGTTGAGATCAGTAAGGGTGCCTTTTGATCTCAATTTGTTATAGAATTGCACGGTGGAAGCTTGGAGAGATGATAAGTATAAGTAGAGTGCTTGTAGAGGAGCAACTCTAAGGAAAAAGGTAAATCAAGCTTCAAGTCACTAAGATGTGCTAGATGTAGTAAGATACATGGATGTAGACCATTTTTGATGGGTAATCCGTGTGCTACATAAGTAAGTAACCAGGACATCGTAAAAGAGATGGTTCTTGGACAAAAGAAAGCGACGAAATCTTCCAACTTGGTATGAGATGAGAACACATGTAAAGAGAAATCTTTTAAGGTGTGTATAAGAAGAGAATAGATTTACTTTGTAGATCATGTTGATTTACTTTGTGAATCTAGTTGCTTACCTTGTTGGTATGGTTTGGTTGTTTTAGAGAGAAGGATGATCGTGGTAAGATTAGTTGAGAGAATCTTTGAATTTTCTCGGGAGATGATCTAAGACTTGGTTGTCATAGAAGCATAGTAAAGTAAAGCAGATCTTCGAAAGTTTTCCAATGAAAGGACATGAAGAGTATGTCAAAGCTCAAACTTTTGAAAAGAAAGGGTTAAGTACCAAGAAAGCCGAAAGTCGGTTTTGGATTACAAGTGGTACGATTTAAGAGTTATGTAATTTCTTAAGACAAAAATTGCAGTAGTACCCCAATGAGTTTAAGCGCAGGTACAATGGGTAGAGTAGCCATTGTATCCGAGAAGTGAGAATCTATTAGTAGATTTTCTAAGTTAGTGCTACCTGGTTTAGGCCAGTTAAGAGAGGTAGTACCCAGTAATGGACTCTAGATAGTGAGCTTGTTTTCCAAGAGTAGAAGAGAAGGTTGATTACTACGTTAGTTTTGGTAATTCCAAATTCCCGAGAGAACTTTGAGGTAGACAGTTATACTTCGAAGATGGGACTAGGGTATGTTAAATGCAATAAAGGTAGGTAGATGCCTACGCATCAAGGCAGTTCAGTCTGCAAGAGAAGGACTACCCTAGGTATGATTTGGAATTAGCCATAGTAGTGATTACCTTATAGTTTTGGAGACATAATTCATAAGGAGTCTAGTTAGAGATGTTCAGCGATCATGATAGCTTAAGATGCTTGTGATCGAGGAAGGCTGACATGAAGCGAATAGATGGATAGAGTTTTTCAAGGCTCGAACCTTGAGATGAGATATCATTCGGGTAATGCCAGTGTAGTGGTTATCCTAGATGATAGTCCAAGAGAGTGAATTTCTTGAGAGTTTTTGAGAATTTGAGTCTAGCGGTGACTATGATTCCAGATAGTCTCTTAGTGAGCAAGGTGGACATAGTAAGAGGCCTAAAGGCTCAGATTTCTTTGAAGCTCAGAAGGAGAATGAAGCTCTAAGGGACAAGTGTGAGCAGATTTTCAAAAGAACCCTTAAGGATTTTGTTATGACTAAGAGGGAATGACGAAGTTTAGAGACAACTTTGTCTTCCAAGAGGGTCAAAAATCAAGAAAAGGATTCTAGAGGAAGCTCATCAGATAAAGTGTACCATCTATCAAGAGGCTACTAAGGTTTTCCAGGAGTTAAAGAAGATGTATAGTAGCATAGTATGTTAAAGAACATAAAAGAATATGTTGAGCGGCAGATAAAGGTGGCAAGATTAAGTAATCTGCCAATCTTTTGCCAAGAACAGATAGCTATTTTCTAGATAAGGTAGTTCAACTACTTTTGAAGGAAATAGTTAGGATTCATAGAGTTTCAGTGAATATAGTGTCTGAGAGAGATACTAGATTCACACCTGGTTTTGAAAACCTTATAAGAAGGAGTTCAAAGCTAAGTTATGTTTTAGTACAGCTTACCATCCATAAGCATAGAGATCAAGAGCTTTGAGATAAGCAAGTCTCCTCAAGAGAAAATGGTTAGGAGAAGCTGGTACTAAAGAAGGACCATAGAAGCAGAAGTTCCATGTAGAGTTTTGTTTAGCCGAATTGTTTACGTGAGGTGAACAATTTTGGGGACAAAATTTTAAAAAGGAGGGAGAAATGTAATACCCTTAAGTACATGTTAGACTGGTAAATGGTTACCGAAGGTAGCATTTGACTTGTTTAGCATGTCAGTAAAGTTTTGTGACAATCTGAGTTCATTTAGGCACTTAGTTGCAACATAGAAGTTGTAAAGTGGCTTAAAATGACTCAGATAATAGTATAAGTTGCTAAGTTAAGAGAAATAAACATAGAGAGTTTATTTCTAGGTCACAAATAAGCTAAGTAAGATGTGATAAAAGTTTCAAGAGAATCGAAGTCAGTTTGGTATTTTTAGGCATACAGGTTGTACTTTTAATGCCAGATTGATCCCTAGCAAATATAGAAAATGATGAGAATTGTGAAACAACAATTTAGATGAATCTTATGATTTATTCTAAAGTTGTTAGAAGTAGGGAAACTCGAATTAGCACAATTCGGGTGTCCATAGCAGATATAAGTTTCAGTGTAGAAACTTAAGTTAATCTTTTTTCGTAATTACCTACACGTCCCACCCCTTATATCTCCCTTCTCCCTAAGAACCGAAAACCAAAAAATAAGAAAGAAAAGGGGAGAAGAAGAAGGAGAAAGGGGAAGAAGGGAAGAAGGAGAGGAAGAAGATCAAGCTTCAAGCTTCAAGGCTTCAAGTCTTCAAGAGGTAGGGGTTTAGAGCCTTTATTCATCTCTTTCTCTATGTATGCATATAAACAACATAATATGCCAAATTGAGTTCTAGAGATGTTAGATGTGTTTGGCTTGCATAGACGTGTTTCTTTGGTCATTTATGACTTGTTCATAGCATAAGATTAAGTTAGGAACTTAGAACAACTCATTTAGACCCTTGATTCACAAAGTAAGCCATAGGCCATAGAATGAAGGATTTTGAGCCATAATCCAAATTAAGAGGTTTAAATTAGTGATTGATGATTCCTAATGGTTAAGAAACTAGTTAGGAACCTAGAATCACTTAGAAGTTGGTAAGAAATGGCCAAAATCTAAGAAAATGATCAAAAGACAAAGAACCCGTAGGCTAATAGAATCGCAAAATTTGGGTTCTGCTATGATAGCTTAGTGGCGTCGCGGCGTGAGGAGTCGAAATCACGTTTTCAAACGGGCGCCGCGGCGTTGAGAGAAGGATGCCGCGGCGTGCTTGCCCCAAACCATGAAAAATGGTTTTATCTCACCATTAGATATATTGCCTTTGATGGATTCATATGTTTATGTTTCCTAAGTGTAATAAGGCATAAATGGGGATATTTTCAAGTGGAAAATACCTACCCATCAAGAATGAGAAAGCATAGGCTTTTAAGCATCCTAAAGGAAGTGTTTGCTTTAAGTAATGACATTGCACCTTAGGCAACTTAATGTTGCATTAGATATCACTTAAGATGTGATGAGATGGTGCAATGAAGACAAGTGTATTAGTAAGCACTCTAGTAGAGAATGAGAAAGGTATGAACCTTAGGAGATCTAAGAATAGTGGATTACCCTAGGAAGGTACCTAGAACCTTAGGTAACAAAGAGTTGCAAGTAAGAACCACTCTTGCATTAGAGTTACTTGAGTGGAGACAAGATTGTGTATTGGTTCCAAAGAGGGAACGTTTAGGTACTAAGTCTCTAGTTAAGTGAGACTTGGTGCATTACTAAATACACAATAAGATGATATATGACTAAGAAGATGTCATAATCATAAGATAGAGCAGAAATGTGCAATAACTCATGTATTAGTAAAGATGAGTTAGAAATGCAAGATAAAGAGAATTTACTTCCTTAGATACTAACCAAAGTGTGGAAGCTTTAAGTTCTTAAGCATTCCATGAGTGTGGAATAGTTAAAGAGGTATCTCGGAACCTTAAGCACACAAGTGTAGTATAAGCTACTACTAGACGTGTGATAGACGGAAAGCTAGATACGGCTAGAATATGTATGTTAGCACACAAGTGTAGTATAAGCTACTACCGAAGTGTGATAGAAAGGAAAGTTAGATGCATGAATTACTCACTTTAGTTAAAGTTGAGTTAATTATGCAAAGTTTTAGAGAGATGCTCATTATGTCCTTTGTTAGTTGAGGCATTAATTATGATAACTCTTTCACTAGGATGAGTTGAGTCTATAGGAAAGTAAGATGGTGTTTATGTAAGAGTTATACATAACACTAAGCTTTTCACACACTAGTCAGTTAAGCTAGTATGTATGTGAAGAGAAAGAACCTTAGTGCAACTAAGACTAGTGGTTGCCATAGGTAAGTACCTTACACCTCAGCAACATAGTGTTGCGTTAGAGATCACTTAAGAGATAGGAGTGATGAGGTGGAGTTTAGGTACAAGTATGAGAAATGAACTGGTGATGTTTACCTGAGAATGTAACGTTATATGACGTGAGGTCATTTAGTCAGAACGTAAGGAATCAGAGAAGTTCCTTAGGGGACAAGTATTCCCAACCAAGTGCTAAGGTTACATATAGTATGAGGTTACAGATTCTCCTCATTGCAAAAGGTAAACATAAGAAGCCAAAGTTATTAGTAGAATATGCTTAGATCAAAGAAGAACTAAGTATATAAGTATGAATGAAAGTCTATGAATTAGTTAAGTAGTATCGATCTGGTGGATATCCTTTGATGTTTATTCATGGAGGCAAAAAGGAGATAGATGGGTGTCCGAAGGACTTTTGAGAAGGACATAACCCTGATGTCTCGATAATGCCAAGGCCAAAGGAGATAAGTGGGAAATCCAGAGGCACGCTCTTTGAGCAAGGATGAAGCTTAGAATTTCTCGGTGTGCCAGGGATATGGTAATGTGAGGATGAGATTTCCTCTAATTACCACTAGATGATATACTTGACTAGTTCCTAGCAAACTTCCTTGTTCTTAGAATAGACTTTTGCATTTGCATTTCATTCACATGCTTTTAGGATTCCTTAGGCATATTCATATTACATATCATTATCATTGCATTCACGGACAGTTGTATGGGCATTGTCCGTCGCTGTTAGTATGTACAGCTGTATGGGCGTTGTATGTATTAACAGTGTGTAGGCTATCGGTTGACATCACACTATAAGAAAGTGTGCAGTTATGAGAAAAGAGGAGGAAACTCCTAAGTTATGAGAAAAGAGGAGAAAACTCCTAAGTTATGAGAAAAGAGGAGGAAACTCCTAAGATAGAAATAGTTATGAGAAAAGGGGAGAAAGCTCCTAAGTTAGAATTATAGCATTTGTTATATATTTGTTATATACAATGTTATAGAGAACTGGTATTGGAATTGCTTTTACTGAGAATGTTAATTCTCACCCCGATTGCTATTCCATATAAATCCGGATGCAGGATCGAGATCAGTACCGTCAGTGGCTCGAGATGCGAGGCAAAGGCTCAGTACGAGAGATGCAAACCCCGCTAAGGATGAGAAGATAAAGCTTGAAGACTAGAGTAGTTTTTATTGCTTTAAGTAGACGAACTTATGTAATAAGTTTATATTTGTTCTGTAAGTTTTATTTTGTATGTATTACAATAAGCCCTCGGTGGCTAAGTTTGTATATGTATATGTATGAGTTTAAGTTTTTCCGCAATCTCTCAAGGCTTTCTATAATTACTCAGTTGTGATTATAGATATATGTTAGTATGTAGTATAGAAGTGACGTCTCTAGTACTGGTTATCTTTATATATCTCTGTCTATCTAGGATATATCTGGATATCTGTATTAGGGTGTTACATTGAAGATGTTGCAGCACGAAGACCTGGTTTTGGGATGATGGTGAAGAGATAATGAGGGGTTTCCTACTAGGAGAGGAGAATAATGGTCTCTGATATGAGGTCTCTTCGTATGTGTTACTTCTTTATTTTTCGGGTAAGGAAAAAAAAGGTCCTTTATAGAAGTGGTTGTGGGTGGATTGCAGCTTGGCCTTTCGTCTTATAAGGAGACATCTCAATTGGGGCATTAAATGTAAGGCAACAAAAGGTACATTGCAACGTCGTTATCATTGCAGCACATGTTCTAAAGGTGATAGTGATACGTTAGCATGGAAGATGAAGTTGATGGTGATGGGTTGATTAGATCAAGAGTTAATGCGCACATGCACTAGGCGCTCATGTGATGGGGTGTCTATGAGCTGGGCGCGCTAGCTCTTTTAAGGGAAAGTATTACTTATAACTTTGAGATGAGCCCAAATCTGAAGCTACTTATATCATATTCTTAAAATATAACTCGTTACCAAGGTACTAAAACCTTGATAGAGTATTCCACACCTAAAAGTCTACCAATCCTTAGAATATAATTTCTTAGAAGAACTTTGCTTCTCTATCGAATACAGTAATATAGGGAGCACATGGCAGTGTCCTTCACCAATGCGCTCTAGAGGCTTGGTATCTTTGGAGTGCCTAAGCAACACTATATTTTACTTAAAAACATTGATTATATTGTTGTATGAGTTTAAGAGAAAAATACATTATGTTTAACCATTTTAGTATAGCCATGTAAAATAATGCGCATAGTTATGCATGAAAATTTAGAACATCATATTATTTTATTAAAAAAAAGATATATATATTTTGAAGTCTTAGATAATTTAATCCTTAGCTTACTTTATTTTAGTTCATCTTTTAAACATTTAAACAAGAAAATAAAGAGAGGAGATCACAAGCAAAGCAAGCTAATTTATTTGTTCAGACGAACCAAATATTCATTTGATTTATGTGTCTCTTTAATTGACAAACCAAAAATAAATAGATGCTGCGGGGTCTCTGTTTGGAAAATAGGAACACAAGATCTAGACGCTATAAGTCTGGCATAATTGTTGTCTACAGTTTAGAAGACAACAAATTTTGCTAAAATTTGTATTAGAAATATAAAATATCCATGGAAAGTGTGTGCCCCATCCCCATATAAAAGCGTGGCAATGGTTTTGATGCTATATGATGGACATTATGCGATAATCGAGCGTTTCTCACATGTTTAGAGTGTCTTGATAGCTGTTTATCAAAAAAAAAGAAAAAGAGTGCCTTGACAGCTTCATAGATTTTTGCCCATTGGACAGCTAAGACACCGAATAAATTTCCAAACCTGAAAAGAAAAGCTTAAAGCTTTAAACCTATGTATAAGCTCCCTAAAAAAAAAATAAAAATTAACCATGTATAAGCTGAAACTTTCGGTCCAATCTCCATTTGTCCCTTACGCTTAACAAACCAGTTTCCCATAGCAATCATTTTTAAGGATATGGTTGATACAAGTAGATAATGAAGGATTTATGGTCACGTGCATCTTTAAACATGAAATCGTGAATTGTAAATATGACTTTGAATGGAATCTATATTACAAGATTTTTTATATGTCGGCTCGAGTAAAAACAAAATAATCGATCTATCATGAATCTCAGTTGAATCCACTAACTCAAGAATGATTGCATAGAGTATAAATTATATATGTCGTATATTTATTAATTAATAATAGGAATGAGGATGTATAGACATTCAAACTCTTTTAGCATAAAACTATAAATTACCACATCATAATTCAATGTAAAAATGAAAAAAGCAGAAAACGGCAGAAGTGGAGATGCAGGGGATCGAACCCTGTACCTCTCGCATGCAAAGCGAGCGCTCTACCATTTGAGCTACATCCCCATCTGCCACTTTAAATATAAATGTCTATATTTATTATTTTTGTTGTTGTAGAGGAAATCTGCAACACATGATCGTATGACCGAATTTCTCATCCAGATTCCTTTGTCTTCAGAAATTAATACAACCTCAGATTTCAGCCTACTCTAAAAAATTGTGTATGTATAGGTCAAAAGCAAGGTAAATGAATAGACTTAACAAGTTCATTACTCTAATAGCACTCAGCATTTCACAAGGCCTGAGGATTTTTTCAAAACAACAATTGTTTAAAGAACACTTCCACTTAAGATGAGATGTCAAAATCGTAGTATGGACAACTTCACAATCGAACTATTAACATGCAATTGAATCAAGTTGTCCTTCGTAATCATAAAGTTGCAATATGAATTGTATGGTAGTTTATGGCCTTGGTTAATATTAGATGCAAAAGTTTATATATACGTATAAGCAAAAAGAGTCTTTACAACGTGAATAATATGGCATACCATCGTATAGATGAATGTAAATTAAAAATTTCCATAGCAATACTTTTCTTGTTTATTTGAAATGCACAGACTACATAAAGAAGAATCATCGAAAAGTACATCAGAAAGAATATGAAGAACTTTTAACAGGTTGATATAGCCAATAAGAACCTGACAAATTCCCAGTGCCTCCAAAGCTTCAATCATCTTAATAAAACTATAAGGTCAAAACTTGTTGACAGGAATGTCTACACTTCATCCATCATACAGAACTGTAACATGAAACAAAGCCAGCCAGCCAACATGTAGAATATCATATTATCATATCCTTTTTTGCTCAACTCAGTACTCTCAATTTTATGTTTTACAGGGACCAAATGAACCACAAAAAGAAAAGTAACAAAATGGATCCCATCTTAACAAGCTCAAACTTTCAAAATCAACTCCCCAATGGTTTAAAAAACTTTAGAATTCTTGGGAAGCAGATCCAATCTCGCCTTTTCCTTTCCCAACCTTCTTTGGCAGTAGATTCTGATGGATGTTTGGCAAAACACCACCATTGGCAATAGTGACACTTCCCAAGAGCTTGCTCAACTCCTCGTCATTACGTACGGCAAGCTGTATTTGCCTTGGAACAATGCGGTTCTTCTTGTTGTCTCTAGCAGCATTGCCAGCAAGCTCAAGAACCTAGAAAAAAAAAAAACAAGAGAATACCAACAAATGAATGAAATCAGTTACACCAATGATCAGATTAATGCTAAGAAAAATAGAGAAAAGAAAACACACATAGCAAGAGACGATTGAAAGACGTATGGTGACAATTGCGAGCGCTACAACACAACAACACCACGAAGCACATGAAACCCCCCATTCAGTTTCCGTCAATAGAGAACCAAAGGATCAGAAAGCCCTAATCCCAACCCAATAACAAAGGACAAAAATAACAGATGGTATGATAATAGAGAAACTCCATTAAAATCAACAATATTTATCAATCCCAATTCCACAAATCAACCAAATTCATTCCCCCGAATGACTTCCAACACTGCCCAGATCGAAATTTGGATAAAAACAGAAACTTTTTCATCAGCCCGAATCGTTTGTATAAAAAAAAAAAAAACGAACAGCAGAAAGAGAGTGTGGATTCGATGGATCAAATTTAAACTAAAGAGAAAATGGAAAGTAACCTCAGCAGCGAGATACTCCAAGACAGCGGAGAGGTAGACGGGGGCACCGGCACCAACGCGTTCAGCATACTTGCCGGCTTTGAGAAAACGGGCGATACGACCGACAGGGAATTGAAGACCAGCTTTGTGAGACCTGGATACGGATTTGGAGGCCTTGGGCTTACCTCGCCCACCTTTGGTTGATCCTCCTCCTCCGGAACTCATAGTTCAAGCAGAAACCAGAATGCAGTAAGCACAAGTTGACGTGAATTGGGATGGTTCTCTACTCTTGCCCTGCTTTCGCTTCTGCTTTATATAGAGAGATGGAGAGCGTCAACCAAATGGCTCCTTTTCATTGGCTCAGGTTATTTGCCTCGGATTTCCATCATGGCTTGCACCTGATGGACACTGCTATCATGCTATCATTACTTTTGGATGTTTTAAGAGAATAAGTTAATATTTGATAATATAAGGTTTGATAATATAAAATTTAATATATAATAATAGGTGAAAATATTAGAAGGTTTAAAATTATAATAAATAAATTTTAATAAGTAATTTGTATATTAAAATTTAATTAAATTTTATTTTATTTATTAATATTTGATTAAATTATTTATTATTTTAATATATAAAATAAATTTGATAGATAAATTTATATAATATAATATATGTATCAAATAATTAATAAAATCATAATATATTATACTAACTTATCATATCAAATTTAATATAACATACCAAATAAGTTCTTATCTATTCCCAATAGACATTATAATTAAATCATATCCTTATTCTTGTTTGGTACATTGTATAATTTAAGATATGATAATATAAAAGTTAATAATATAGTATAAATTATATATTGTATAAATTTTTACACTATTAAATATTTGATGCATCACTTATAATTTTATAATCTTAAAATTTTATTTTGTAACAAAAATTATTAAAATTAATTAAAAAATTAAGATATAAGATTTTTTATTGTTTAAAACACTTATTGTATAAAAATGAGCTAAACTTAATGAATTAGTTCAAATAAATCAACAAAATATGTAGATTAAGTGGGAAAAAAAATCGCATAATAAGTTAAGTTGACACACAAGTTAAAAAAGTCAAAATGAATTATACATTTTTAAATTTTATTAAAATGTCATTTTAAAATAAATATATATTAACTAATATATCGTTCGCGAGTTTCATGAAAATTTTTATTATTTTCATTTTGTGGATCTTCATATAATTATAGTTTTAGTAAATAATAAAATTAAAAAATTTGTTTTGATTTGAATAAAATTAAAAATTTGAACATAATACTTTTGGTTAAAAGTAGCTAAGTAAATAAAATATTAAAAAATAAAAAAAATATTACATAACTAAAATATTAATGAAATAACAAATCACCATTAGTTATTTATGCTCTAGACCGTGGTTCGGGATCCCGAAGGAATAAATCTGGCATGTACACCACCAGATTCCGGCATCATCACCTCGTTTAGGCCGTCCGGACGCAAGATCACCATAGGCCCTAACCAGTGCATTCTTAAGTCTCAAGCTGCAAAGATCCTAATAGTTGTCAATCATGACCTTTAGAGTGTGAGGACTGTAACTACCTGTAAACAGCATGTGGCCACTAACGCGACAATCTTGATATTCTAAGGAGCTGCCTGAACGATCGTGGGAGGGAGGCACCCTTTGTCAGGAACTTGCCAGAACGATCGTGGGAGGAGACACCCTTCGTCAGGCCACGATCTCAACGTACATGTACTCACGTAGAGCGCATGAGGACTCTGCAAACGCTCTATAAGTATCAAGCTAGGTCATTCTTGTCGCGACCGTGATCGCGGCGGGATAACGACTTAAATTACAAAATTTAAGGAGTAGGGAGTCGCCACTAATTTTATTTTATTTTTTATTAGAAAAAATTGGAAAACTAAAAATAATGGTCTACGTTCAAAAATTCAGGTTCGGGAGTCTGATTATGCATAGGGAAGGGTGGAGACTTAACCCCACAACACCCCTAATACATCCGCCTTGATTCTTTTAAATCAGGCAAAAATTTTTATAACCTTTTAAAAATATTTATTTTACCCATTTATTAAAAGATAAACAAAAAAAATGAAAAATTAATTTTGGAAGAATCTTGTTCCAAAATTTCACTAAAATCTTTTAGAGAATCAACCATCAAACTGTCACAATTTAGATGATTCTAAAAGGACAAAATTAACAGTTCCTTGCCTAATTAATCTTATTTTATTTTCTTTTCACAAAGCTCAAGTTTTTTTTTTGTCTTATTTTATTATTTTTTTTATTTTTCTTTTATTATCTTTTTTTTATCTTCCCTTTTTTATAAATAAATAAATTATGAGAATTTAATTTCATTTCAAAATTTTACTCCAAAAAAAAAATTTTTTTTAAGAAAATAAATCATTAAACTGTCACAATTTAGATGATTCTAAAAGGAAGCAAGTTGTCACAACTCAGCTATTCTTGTTTTGTTTTCTCTATACAAAGTTCAATTGTTTTTATTTTATTTTGTTTTTTTTTAAAAAAAAAATTAGAGTTAATTATTTCTTTATTTTTAGTAAAGAGATAGAAGAAAAAAAAATGAGATTAAAATATAAGTGTGTAAAACATGCAAGGGTCAATATGTACAAATGGAATGGTCAAAGAAAAAGTATTAAGAACAACACAACTCAACCCATTAAGTCAAAAGGAATTCTGCTTCAATATCTACATAAAAAAAAAAGGAATCCCTTCTTTTTTTCACACGCCCCAACAAAAAAAAAAAACCAGCCATACACCATCGCATGACTTTAGGAAAGGGTTATTATATTTTGCACTGCTGGAAGCAAAAATAGAAACAAAATAAATGACTTAACTAACTAGTACAACATTCCATGATGAGTTAATATATTTTCACTGTAGGACACCTAAGAGAATATGATATCTTCAAGATAAAAGCAGATTGTGTTTTGGAACCAGGATTGGTCCACTTTCATGCCGATAAAACGCAAAATTATGACACTATGAGGATATACAACATATATCATATTTAATCTCTAACACATAGATCAAATCATTGAGCATGAAAACGCACTCTTTAAGATCATAAACAAGAACATGACAAAGAAAACCCACGGAATTCCCAATACCCACAAAGAAGCAAACAAATTTGAACTCCATAAACTTGAAATACCAAGACCAGTAACGTGCTGAACATTCAAGACCCATGCATTATGCATTAACTATTAGCACATTGCCCTCCATTTTCAGAAACTACTAAATGTAAAACCGTGGTATCCAATCCAAAGATGATCTCATTCCCAATATTAAACATGCAAGCCATCAAGTAATCCATGAACAACAAGCTAAAAAAAATAAAATACTTAGTTAACATTCTAGCACATAAAAACAAGTATGAAGCAAAAACCTCATCAACAAAATCAATAACCGTGGTATCCAATTCAAAGATGATCTCATTCTCAACATTGAACTGCAAGCCATCAAATAATCCATGAACAACAAGCTAAAAAATACCTAGTTAACATTCTAGCACATACATACAAATATGAAGCAGAACCTCATCAGCAAAATCAATTTTGGAGAGAACCTTTGGCTCGGACAATTCATCACACAAGAGATAGGCAACTGAGGCAAAGATTAAACTAGAGAAATAATAGTTCTAACAAGGAAGAACCGAACTAACAAGGGCCAAAACATTCTTCGGGGACCACTCCCAATTGCTCACACGTTGTTCAGGCATTTAATCATACAACTTGGGAACCAAAGCACCAAGATCATGGGGAAGGGAACAAATTTCGTATATCAGAGCTCAACTTCAAACATCATGTGAACCAATCTAAACAATCAAATGACTATCAACACGAAAGTTTGAACCCAATCAAACCAAACAGAGAAGAGATAATTTAATCCAGGGTACAAATTCACGTAAATGTAACGTTTCGGCCAAGACACGTTATCACCGTAGCCATTTGCATCAAACAAGTAGTGTGCAACATAAAAAAAACTAAGCAAAATAGGGGATGAAATATACCAACACGCCAACTTCAATCAGAATATCAAAGTATACAAAAAACATAATAGAATAATTTTCATTCATTCAATACTCTCAGGTTTCAATACAGTTGTGACAGAAGAGGAAATAGGAAGGAAAACGAAAATACCGAATGAGGATTTTCCAAACAGTTGAGTATAACAACAACTATAATCCATTTTCAATCTTCCAACCCTTCGATTTTCTTTTCACAATCTCTCTAATGCTCTCAGAAATTACAGGTAAAATCCTCTCAAATTTCTTTCTAAAAAAACACAGAAAAGTTTCTCTTTTTTTTTCTATTAAATTCTCAGATCAATAAACTCTAGAGAAAGAAGAAGAGAATGACCGAACCCTCTAAATTTCGTCCTCTCAATTTATAGTAGATGGTGGGCAAAAATAGCGGTTGCTTGTGCTTCAGAGCATTTGTCCTCTCAAATCTTCCATTTTTGTACTTCTTTTCTTTGTTCCACGCAAACTCCACCTTCTGACTCCTGCAATCTTGAACTCCCCTCACAACTTCCATTTTTGCATGCTCTTCCTCTCCGCTCGCTCCACGCAAAATCCTACCCCAAAATGGTATCCTCGCGCCGTGAGCTGACGTCGGGGCTCAAAGATCCGCCGGTGAAAGCGAATCCAGTGTCTCTACGTTGGGGTTGTTTAGTGCCGCCGCCATGGTGCCTTGAAGCTCGCGATGGAGGCTGCACGGCTTGGTCGCGTGAAGGAGTAGTCTAACGGGGTGAGTGTCTTCTCATACGTGTAGCAAGTGGTGGTAGCAGCTTGAGCCCAAAGTTGAGTTAGGCGTGCTTTGCTGCAGGGAGAGAGGGAGAGGGAGCAGCTAGGGCTTGGAGAGGTAGGGGAATCAAGTTATGGGTATGGGTCACGGGTCGAAGGACTTAGTGGATGCGGTTCGCGGTGAACCCAGTGTTTAATGGATCCTGGCCGATCAGGCTCAAACCCCTTCTCTCTTCTTTTTTTTTTTTCATTATATTTTTTTAGATTTATTGTTTTCTATATTATTATTATTATTATTATTATTATTATTATTATTATTATTTATTTAATAAAATTAATTTAATTAATTTTAATTTTTTTTTTAATTTTTAATAATGATAATAATAATTTTTTTTACTTTAAAAGAATTTTTTGTGTCCGGACAAAATTGGGTGTTCACAATTCTAATAAGGTAACTTGCAATCTTACGGTGTATACTCTTCTGGTGCATTGTCTAACTTGAGTGTTAGAGTCCTTTTGCAGGTACCCAACCCCCTATTCAAAACTCTTAGTGGCATCAGCTGCACGTGAGAAGGAAACCACCATACATGTGTCCACTCAGGCACTCTCTGGTTCTACATCAGAACATTGGCGTCGTCTGTGGGAAAGTTAAACTTCTAATCCCACCCAATTATTGTGAATACAAGACAAAACTCAAGGAGAGATGTTGAGCAAACTTCTGCTAACCATAGGCAGGTTTTTGCTGCGTAACACCCTCCTCACCTTGTCCCACTACCTGTTGCTAAAGCCTTTGCCGCGAGAAACCAAGCACTCAACGCAAAGCACCAGCGCGATGGACACTCCACTTCAATCTCCGATGAGAGTCTCAACCTATCACATAGGGTCTCTGTAAAGGATAGACTTGGAATCCAAGGCCAAGGAGGCAACCCCAACATCCAAAAACACAGAATCTCAGTGCGTCAGCGCCTGGGAATGCCAAATGATGAGGCCAACGGCCCTGTGTCTTGCTCTGAGCATGAGAATCAATCCCAGGTGTCCCAACGTCAGTTCCAGGACATGCTACAACAACACGTGGCCATACTGAACGAACAGTACCAAAGGTTGGAAGACATGCAACAGGCTATGCAGGAAAACCAACCCAGATCAAACTGTCATGACAAAGGACATAATGCGATAAACAACCAAAGGAGGATTCATCCTGATGCCACAATGTTAAACGTTGGGAACAATAACCTGAACCGCGGCATACAGGAACACCCCTTCTCGGACCAGCTAATGGAATATCGCGTCCCTAGAAACTTTAAGTTCCCAGCAAACCTAGGGATCTACGATGGAACGACGGACCCCCAAGAGCATGTAAATGTCTTTGAGCAATCCATGTGTTTCCACAGTGGATCCATGGAGTTACTGTGTCGTGTCTTCCCTCTGTCCCTAAAAAAAGGAGCCCTCAAATGGTTCTCCGGCCTACCATGGACGTTCGTGGTAGATTGGTCAGACCTGAAACAATGGTTCTTGCTCCAATACACCACCAGTAAGGAGTAACCCAAGTCCATCGAGTCCCTAGCCAAGATTCGATAAGGGTGAGATGAGCTCCTTCGTGATTACGTAAGACGGTTCATGGCAGTGTGCACCAACGTGAAAAACTTTGACGACAAGATTACCCTTCATTACGCCAGGAGCGACTTCCGAGTGGGTTCTGAGTTCTTCACGTCCTTGGTAAAAAAGAAACTAGAGAACTTGGGTGAGTTCCAGAGACGATCCCAAAATACGTCAACCTTGAGGAAGCAACGGAGGACCAGAGGAGATGGGATAAAGATGAGCACCCTCATCAAAAGCCCAATCACGATTCCTCATGGTCTCGGCGTCCCAAAGGTAGTCCATCCCGGAGAAGGTATTCTGATTATACTCCCTTGAACGTCCCTCGAGAAACGATCTTGAAGGAGGCGATGCAGATTGAGTTTCAAAATATCTAGAGGCCACCCACCATTAAGAAGCATAAGCAAAAGGATCACTCTAAGTATTGCGCGTGGCACAAAGGCTACGACCACGACACTGAAGATTGCTACCAACTGTGCGACGCTATTGAGTTTTTTTATCAAGATCGGACGATTGCAGCAGTACATCCTACGTGCCCAAAACGATGAGCATCGTGGCAGACGCATAGAGGATAAACGGCGAAGCCCATCTTCTCCTCACAGAAAGAGGAACCGAAGTCTGAGAAGAAAATCCTGGACTCCACCTCGTCGGGATAACAACAACTGGCACGGTAGGAACAAGGACACTCCACCCGATGACAACAACGATCGTCACTTCGAGCTAAACAGAACGATCAACATCATTGCGGGAGGATTCGCTGGAGTATGACCGTCAAACGAAGCACGAAAGAAAGCATTAAGAATGGCAGTGTTCAGTGTCTCCCATTCTAAACCTAGATCCAGCACCACGAAAAGAAAAATACCCTTCACTACCTTTTCGAACGAGGACTACTATGGAATCATCCCGGACCATGACGACCCACTTGTCATCTTTGGGGTAATTTCCAATGCCGAGGTCCGTCGAATTTTCGTGGACCAAGGAAGCTCAGCAGATATTATGTTCCTGGATCTCTACCAGAAGTTAGAGCTCCCGCGATCGAATTTGACCCCCTATGACGGGGAACTGACAGGATTCACAGGTGAAAAGATCACGCCGGTTGGGTATTATGAAACTCATTTAACCCTTGGTTCTTCCAAGCTTTTCAAGATGGTCAAGGTAAGGTTCTTAGTCGTAGACTGCCCTTCGGCTTACAACATCATCTTAGGCCGCCCATCTCTAAATGCCCTTGGTGCTGTTGTTTCCACCACCCACCTCGTGATGAAATTTTCAAGTAAGCATAACGAGGTGGTCACTGTTAAAGGCGACCATTGGCTTCCAAGAAATGCTACAATAAGAGCTTGAGGATCTGCAGGACTCCCAGAAGGGAAAAATCAGTTAACCTTAGCCCAGTCTTGGATCAGGTCAACATACTGATGACCAAGCTGGATGTCAGGGAAGAATTCCGTGCTACTAGACCCCATCCAGAAGATGAATTGCAGCCCTTCCAACTTGGAGCCCAGTCGGACCAGGTTACCAAGATTGGAGTACACTTAGAAGGAGACAAGAAACAACAATTGACTGAGTTGTTGCTGGAAAATAAAGCCATATTTGCCTAGATGTCGTCTGACATACCGGGGCTCGACTCCTCCTTCATCTGCCACCGCTTGTCCACCAAGGAAGATATGAAGTTGGTTGCTCAGAAGAGAATGAAGGTCGACCCTGAAAGACAACAGGTCATCGAAGAGCAGGTAAAGGAATTATTAAGTTGTGGGTTCATCAGGGAGGTTACTTATACCACGTGGTTATCCAACGTGGTCCTGGTGAAAAAACTCAATAGGAAGTGGAGAATATGCGTGGATTACACAGATTTAAACAAAGTTTGTTCAAAAAATTTGTACTCACTTTTCAATGTGAACAAATTAGTTGACAATTCTTTAAATTTCAAGTGACTATCATTCATGAATATTTACTCCAAGTATAATTATATTTCGATGTATTCTGAAGACGAAGAAAAAATCGTCCTCATCACTAATAAAGCGAGTTACTATTATAAAATTATACCCTTTGATTTAATAAATGCAGAAGTCAAAAATTGGAACAAGTCAATCCTTAAGGGCTTAAGGCAGAGGCCAGTGGCCAACAGAAACTGCACGTGACAGCGTATTAACAAAACGAAAATAAAAAAATGAGGCACAGGCGCTGGCAAAAATCCCACTCGCGTGGAATGGTGGAATAGAAAATATTCTGGACAAGAAACATTTTAATGAATTTCAATTAGAATTTGTCACATAGCAAGTAGAGGTAGTTCAATTAATAATAAAATAATATATAACAAATTTTGAATGAGAATAAATAACAGTTTTGAGCGAGAAAAAATAATAAATTGTTAATGAATTTCAATTAGAGAGTGTCACGTAGCAATTAGAAGTAATATAATTAGTAATAGATAATAGAATAATAGATAATAGATAATAAATTATAAGTGAGAATAAATAACATTTTAGAGCTGGAAAAAATTAACAAATTGATAATAAATTTCAATTAAGAGTGTCACGTGGCAATTAAAGGTGGTCTGATTAGTAGTAATTAATAGATAACAAATTATGAGTGAGAATAAATAACAGTTTTGAGCTAAAAAAATTTAACAAACTGATTATGAATTTCAATTAGAGAATGTCATGTGACAATTTGAGGTAGTTCAATTAGTAATATATAATAGATAATAAATTATGAGTGAGAATAAATAACAGTTTTAAGCGGGAAAAAATTAACAATTTGATAATAAATTTCAATTAAAAAGTACCATGTGGTAATTAGAAGTAATCCAATTAGTAATAGATAATAGATTTTAAGTAACAATTAATTTAAAATCTTTCAATACAATTAATTTAAGTTTTTTAACATTAGTTAGTCAAATAAATTATTTAAAATTGATATTTTTATACTCGAATTATAAGAATAAAAAGGGAAGTAGGATGCTCATAGTCATAGTTTGACCCGACTCAATAACCTGTTTCGAAGCTAATTTAATCGAGTTGAGTTCTTAAAATTATATCTGATGTAATTTTCAAATCAGGTTTTGGTTATATTTCGGGTCAACCAAACTCAGCTCGATATTATTTATTGTATTAAAACTTGTAGTTTTATGAAAATGAGTAACAAATTATAAGACTTATTGACTTAAATTAATATGTTTTGTATTGATATGATTTGTTTCAAAATATATATTGTAAAATATCTCAGTTATAGTTTCATACTTTTAAAATTCTATGACTTTACTTTATATAATATTCAAAATTGTAAATTTTATCTAAATATTAGGTTGGTTCAACCCTGACTCAATTACTAATCGGTCCATGATTTGGGTTGGGTCTGTGTCTTAAAGTTTGACTCGATAAAAATATCGGGTCAAGTTAAACTCAACCCAACTCGGCTCATGAGCACTCCTACTACAGGCTAGCGAGTTAAAAAATTTCCAAATTAAATTTGGCTTGATTTGGCCAACCAAAAAATGGTTAGACACTCACTGGGTTAGCCTAACCCAAATTAACACTAATACCTATAAGGGGAGAACAAAGGGTTAAGGTTGAATTGGGAATAAGATATTATATTTTTTATTCATTCTAATATATAATAATATTATCATATGTCTTATTATATCACTTGAGACTTGATAAATTTATCTTATCATATATCGTGTTAAACACATGATAAAAATGAGTCGTATAATATAAACTTATACTATTAAGACTTATACTATGTACTAAATAGAGCTTAAAACTCAATGTATAATACTTAAAGGAAAAGACTCTTTTAAAATAATTTAATTTATAAAGTAAATGAGTAAAGATGTATTCATTCATAATTTAATAAAATGTATTATATTTTTAATCCACTAAATGAGTAATTTTTTCATTTTAACTTATCTAACAATTACTTTTGATTCTTCACTAATTATAGTTCAATTCCATTAAGATTTTACTAGCTATGTAGCATTACTATGAAGGACTATAACTAAATCAAGTTTCCACAACATAACAAGACGGTTAACAGTCTACATATTGGAACAATATTGAACCCAAAATCTTCCGTTCCAAACTTGAATATCGTGGGCGCCAAAATTAAATTACTTCAAACATCTTAATTCTTAACAACAAAGCTGAGTAAAAATGTCATGACCCGTGAGCAGCTCCATTTAACCAATGACTCGTGCAGGTTAAAGAATCCATATTGCTGGCTTGATTAAATACAAGTTTGTGGAATTTAGTGTTTTTTAACTCGCTTGTTGGGCCAAACCAACTCATGGGTTAACCCATGACCCAACAATTTTTTTTTAAGAAAACGAAAAACTTTAATTTCATGAATTATAAGCCCAAACTATATGCCCGATCCATTAAAAATTACTCACCCAAGCCAATATAAAATATAATAAAAAAATTAAAAAAATCACCCAAAAAAAAAGTCAATAAGTTTATGAACAAGCTAACTCACATGTTAAGCAGGTAGAGTCTTAATTGTATAAATGAAGATCCATTTATTAAAGAAGCCAACCTGGTCCAATCGTTTAGGGAGAGCCCGTAACATGCTAAGCCAATTCAGTCCGGCTTGTATATCCTGTTATTTTGACATTTCTTGAAATAGGAAATTCATAAAAAAAAAAGGGTATTGAATACTGCTCTTGCTATTTCACATGTAAATATTAGTGTAAACCTTAACCAAAAATCTAAAGCTTCTAATGTACTTAAACAAAGAGCTAAAGCTCCCAAGTGAATTGCCAATTTATAATCTCAATCGCAACGAAACAAACCTTTCACCCCACAATTCATCAGTAAAATTTCCCACCAGCCTTTTTTTTTTTTCAAATGCATTGACCATCTAGTCTAACGATTGAAATTTTATAGCAGTGAGAATGGGACAAAATATAGCTAAGAACAAAGCTAATTACTTTCCAAAAAAGCAAAAAAGGGACTTACATTTGATCTAATGCTAATCTCACTACATGGTAAATTTATAATATTATCTTTTTACACCAACACCATGAGTTAATGGCTCCAAATCTAAAATGTAATGATTAGCATATCCAATCTTGGATTTTTCTTATCAACGTGTGAAAGTGGTTGAATTCCTTAAATATATAGTTTTAAGTTTGATATTAATATTTATGTGTATTAAAATAAAATTATTAAAAAAGTTAATATTTAAATATCAAATCTTATTTTTAAAAAATTAATTTTTTATATATTAAGTGAGATGATATTATGAAAAAAGACATATTGAATTTCCCTTTGTTGTTAACCGGTTATGGTGGATGATGGGCAGAACCCCTTTGTTTGCAATAGCTTCCTCGACTTCTCGTCATTCCTAACTACAAGTTGAATGTGACTGGGTATAATGCTTGTCTTCTTGTTATCCCTTGCAGCATTACCAACCAACTCCAAAACTTGAACAGAAGCATATTTAGGGTCTATTTGATATGCATATATTGAAGGGAAAAGAGATTTTGAATCCTCTTATGTAATATGATTATCATGTTAAAAATAAATAGACATATATTTTATTATGAAATTACTTACCATAATTTGTTATAGAACCCATTACTAATTTTTAAAAAAATGTATTTTTTTCTCTAATATAATCCTCTAATGTTCTTTAACCATACGAGGGAATCCAAATATAAGAAAAGAAAGGAAGACACCTGATGATTTGGGTCATCCCTTGTTTGGTAGTGACAAAAAATAAGGAAAATGAATAGAAGATGAGGTATGCAATTTTTGTGGGCCTAATAATATTTAAAAAAAGTGAATATCTTGTGGACCGTCTTGACCTAATTGACATCCGACCATAAGCTAGGCATATTTCTGTAAGGTCCGACCAGCCTATACCCGAATGGGTAACGACTCGATAAAACATGTGTTTAATATAATCTACCAACAGACATAATGGTCTCGCACCATAATGATCAGACATAATGTCTCACGTCATAATAACCAGACATAACAGTCAGAATCCTAAATGGGTTGAATGATAGGTATCCGGATAGTCTGTCCTTCGAATCTCTATATAAACCGACCTGATAGTTTAGACCAGATAGGTTCACTTTTTCTCTACCTATGTCTTCATGACTGTCTTGACTCCAAGACTGATCGGTTGGAGGGTCTTGACAAGTATTCCACCACATCTTCCTTAGGTAATTGTCGGACGACCGATCAAGGTTTCTCCAATGACTTCTCCTCAAGTAGAGGACAGAACGTCTGTAGGAATTCGGTAAAACGATTCTCATTCCACAACCAAAAGCTACGCTCTCTCTTCTTCCTCCACCAAACCCACCAACTTCTCGAATCTTCTCACTCCAGTTACACCCAAGAGACATTTCTTCAATGCACAACACCAAAACAACAAGAGCCTAGATCTTGCCCAACTCACCCGTGACTCAGCCTGAGTCAACTCGCCCATTACAGAACCCCAGTTCACCCTCAACAATCTCACAAAATCTAATCTTTACAAGACCCACTTTCTTAGAAGTTGCAAATCTCGGCGCAGCTATGTTGCCGACCACAATGCACGATCCTCTCCGTTAATCTTGGCTCTGTTGACAACAATGATACCTCTCATCACGCAGTGATCTTATGCCTTGGGTCATGCCTTCCAAAGTCCTCAAGGCACTAGAAAATCTATCAGAAAAGAGGATTAAAGTGCACATGAATTTAGGGGAAGTAAATCATGCTTTTAATTGTTTCAATCGGTTGTTTATTTATCTGTAAATAATTGCTAATTGCTTTGAAATGGAGAGTAAGACGCTTGTTAGGTGTTTGATTAAATGTCTAAACAACTTTTGATGTAGATAATGAATTCAAAACTATTGTACATACTCAACTTTGGAGAAAGATAAACAAGAACCAAAAGCATGGTGAAATTGATGGAGTTCTTTAGACCAAAGTCCAGGGAACTCAACAAGCACATAGTTTTCTCTTAGCCTCACTGTTTCTGTTACTAGCTTGTTGCTACATTTTAGCTTTTACATATTGAACCTTCTTGCATTACATTTTTAGTTTTGTTTACACTTAGCCCCTCATGATTCATTGTTGTTGGCTTACCATGTTAATTGCGTTGATCTCTATTTTATCAAACAAAATAGTTGCAAGTTGGGCAATTAATTGTATGGCCTTTAATTCTGATTGAGGTGCTGTTGTAGATTGTTTTGAACAAAACAAGGATGGCTAAGCTATTGCATCATTGTTTGATAATTATTTTAACCTTATAAATCTAGTTTTCCATTGATTTATTAGCTCTTACGTCCTATTTCCTTCCTTTCCTATCTTTCTTCTTCTTGTTTTATATATTTTGCTTCGCTTGCTACCTAGCTTGTATGTTTACCTGTATGGCTTGACTGATTCAAAATTAAGGTTATCCTTCTTTGCAACTTGTTATGACTTTCCTGATTACTGGTTCTTAATTCTTATATATTCATTACTTTGTTTTTTAGTTTGTACATATGACCAGACTTATAATTATTTTGAAGCCCTTCCAGATATTAAAAACTAGTATCATTGAAAAGCATTTTTTATTCTTGTCTTTCGTATCATATAGGGTTACACTATTGGACTGTTGGAGTGTATTGCATATACATTTAAAGCCTTATTGTCTATTAGTATATTCTCTCCTCAAGAACAATATATATTTTTGGTAAAAGTATCAATGATAATTAGTATCAGAATTAGGCTTTAAATAGAAGCAGTTAAAAAGGAATCTGTAAATAGTGGGTGATTGTTAAATTTAGGAACTGATAGTTTTCGATTTACCATTGAACAATATTTATTAGTTATTCATTTCTTTTGCTCTCTTGTTTTCTGGTGTTGGTTAGTATGAAAGTAATCTAAGAATCCATGATAGCTAGTATTAGAAATATAAGATAGAATTTGCTGCAGGTGGGAAGGAATTAGCTACTTATTGGTTAAATGTATGAACAGATACCTTTCTATCCACTGTTTGATAGGCTTAATATAATTTCTTATGCTTAAATTTGTTCTTTATCAGTTCTTTGCTAAGTGGAATCCGTTTATAAAGTTCTCCAATAAATAATAATAATTAAATCATTCATAAAGAGATAAGGGTTTTAATGATTAAATCCTGGCAATTCCCTTTTAGTCCTTAACTGTCCATACAGGCATGTTGCCATGGCAAGCACATTCCTGGTCAAATACATCTCCCGCTATGAATGGGCTACAATTGGACTTGGCAAGCCAGCACTTTCTGTTGATTCTGCTATTTTGTTTTTGGTTTCAATGGATGTAGTGACTAAGGTGTTCAAAACAACAAAAAACAACAATATTACTAATGTCTATAAATCTCCTCAACATTTATAAATCTCGATGGATGGTATTCTGTTTGATCTTATTTATAGGCATTTATTTCCTTTAATTGAGTAGCATATAATATTGATTATATTTATTTCATTTAATTGAGAGAATTTGCACTTATCACTATTAATTGATTTGTTTGTTATTTCTTATTCCTATTTAATGTCATTTAGTTAATTATTACATAATATTAATTTGATCATAATATCATATTGCTTTAATTGTTATTTCTCATTATTTAAATTAGTATTAAGTAACAATTATATAACATTAAATTGATTATAATATTATATTTCTTTAATTGTTTTAATTCTTATTTATTGTCATTAATTCTTATTTATTGCCATTAATTTATTATTTTTAATTTATGTTGATTGTCATTAATTTATTGTCGTTAATTCTTATTTATTATCATTAATTTATTAATTAATAATTACATAACATTAAATTAATCATAATATCATTTTGGCTTCATGTGAGGATATTTCATAGTCATCACCAAGAATGACATTAACATTTACGTGTGATAAATTCTGTAATAAATACTTGTATTCATCATAATTTATTGTCGTTTATTTACATAACAGTAAATTCTACAATTTTATATAGTCATTATTTTAATTTGAATTGTTTAAGCTATAAGTGTATGAATTTTTTTTTGCAAGGGTTTAATACAACAAATCTTACTGAGGTATTGAAATCTAGTTACGTTTATTTCAAATGCATATTATTATTAAAATTACTCACATGACATATGTGAACACTTAATTTTATCCAGATCATTAAACTTTTTTAAATAAAAAAAAGAAAAGGGAAAATAAAAATAAGTTTTCTTTATTTGTTTGACTCATTTCTTGTTTTTGTTTGGCTCAAATAGCCCAATAATTTTATGATTTAAAAAAAACAACCACAGTAATAAATAAAAAAAATACAAAAAAATCATATGCTGCCATTGCAGCCCTCTTTCTTTCCCCTTTGTTTTCTTCCATTTTGGGTGTGAATACATTTTGCCTTTCCTTGATCTTCTCCTTTTTTGCATTTTCCCACCAGGCACCAAGCATTAACGCACTAACACTGCAACAAAGGCCAACTTGTTTGCTCTCTACTCATTGTCACGTACTCACACAGGGCAAAGTTGTTCACTTCCTTTCAGAACACACAACACACAAGGAGACAAGGTTGTCCTGCCTCCCACTCCCTCTCACAGTCTGGCAGAGCATTCACCTACACACACTAAATCAAGTTTTGGCAAAAAATGCTAATGGGGAGAAGTCCATAAAAGGAGGGGCAACTACAACACTTGGAGAGGACATTTTTCATTATTTTCAAAAGACCACCTATCTTGAACACAACACCTTCACTATTTTGATCCTCCATCCTTCATCACCATCCAACCTCTCTCCCCATCACCCAACCTCCATGACAGTCACCTTGGCTCACCTTCACCATTTCACCTTCCTCTATTAACCCATGGCCCAAAACCCCCATCAACCGTGAGCCACCCACCTTTCTTCCTCCCTCCACAGTGACCCTTCATGGAACACCCAACCCAGCAACAACCACCATGCCACCTAGCCGCGCGCCACCGTAAAACCATGCTAGCAGCTGCGAGCAGATCCACCGTCCACCATAACCAGAACCCCACCACGACGCCACCCATTTCATAACCAGAACCCCACCACAACTAGAATCGCACTCAGCCACTGCCATGGCCAAAAACTCCTCTGATCCACAACTACCTTGAACCAGATCTCGGAACGAGCTGCTCAACCCACCGTAGCCATCTCGGTCCTCCACGAATCCAGCAGCCTCCAAACCTGTGCACACCACCATACGACCCCACAAGCCAAGCCAGTCATGAGCAGGCCAACCCCCCTCCCACCGTCGTTCATAGTTTGAACCATCGTGCCTCCATTTCTCTCCATTTCGTTAGTTCTTTGGCCCCTAATGTTTGACCCCCTTTCTGATATGCTTCATTTTCAATTCCAAGCATCCTTTCTTTTTTTTTTAATCACTTACTTGTTTTTTTTGTTATTATTTGGTCTTTGGATTTCGGTAAGTTTGGGCTTTTACTTTGTCTTGGGGATGACCATTCTATTTTTTTTTAGTTTTAGTTACTGATACAAAAAAATATTGACATTTGAGTTTTTTTTTTTAAAAAAATAATGTCTTGTTTTCCTTTGTTAACTTATTGAATTGATATGTTTATTGTTTTATTGATCTATGTTTTAAACAGTGATCTCGCATTAACTTTACAAATGAAAGTTTTTTTTTATAGGGATTAGTTGAGTTATGACAGCTTTTTAATCTTGTAACTTGTAAAATCATCTAAGTTGTGACAACTTGATGATTCGTTTTTTTATATAATAATAAAATGTTTAAACTTTGTTGAGAAGAATAAAACTGGATTAGCTGAGATGTGACAGCTTGTTAATCTTGTAACTTTTAGAATCATTTGAGTTGCGATAACTAGATGATTCTTTCTTTTATAAAATTCAAAAAAAAAATCAAATGAATTTCAAAACAAAAATCTTTTCAAAATTAAAAATAACTAACCCACTATCGTTTTTTATAGAACTACGCGACTTTGAGTTCTTCATTGCACCTGGGGATACGTAGGAGCAAGATTTTTATTCTGTCAAGCAAAAATTAAATTTTTGTAATTTATTTGTTATTTTGTTTATCTTTCATAAAAAGGCTAAAACAAATATTTTTAAGAGTTATAAAAATTACACAACTAATTTAAGGTAACCGTCTTAAGGCGAATGTATTAGAGGTGCTGTAAGGTTAAGTCTCCACCTTTCTCTATGCATAATTAGACCCCCGAACCTAAGTTTTTGAACGTAGACCATCTTTTTTTGGTTTTTCAATTTTTCTTAATAAAAATAAAATTGGTGGCAACTCCTTAAATTTTTTAATTTAAGTCGTTATCCCGCCGTGATCCCAGTCGCGACAGATGGCGACTCCACTGGAGATATTTGAGAGTCAAGCCTTTGTAAATTGGTTGTGCAAATTTTGTGACATTTCTATGTTTGTTTTACCCTTTCTGTTTTGTCTTGTTTTTCTATTTTGTTTAATTTGTTTATTGATTATTTTAATTGTAATCTTTGTTTGTTCTGCAAACCTTAGAGTAGAGAACCTTTAGAAATTTGTGTTGTGTTTGCTTTGTTTTACAGAATGTGGATAGTTTTTAGGATTATAAAGGTTTGTATGCTCCTTACATACATCGCACTTATACGTTTCTCACACACATTCGAGTGGAGCCCTATTCCCGGGTCTAAGTGAAGCCTAAGTTAGGTAGAGGTTGCGTAGTGGTAGCCATTTTGGATGTACATCTTGTTTGGTTATCACGAAAACCTCATTTAGAGTGTGTCTTTTTCATGAATGTTTTGCACTTAGTGGTTTACCCATTGTTGTGGTTAACATTCTGAAATGGGACTTAGCTCTAGAGGCCTTTAGAATAGTTGAGTCACCCAATGAAAGTCCTCGCGAATTAGAAAGACTCATAGATCCTTAGGATAGAACTCCTCGAATTTAATGCAATCCCTTAGGGCACAAATGGAGTTTACCTTTTCGTTATCATTAAATTTATCCATGTCATAATCTCTATTGTACATATACATTATAAGTAGTATGGTCCGTTAATGTGATAAGTCATAATCATACCCCTAAAAAAAAGTTTTTTTTGCCAAAAAAAATTATATACAAAAAATAGGGTAGATAAGTCACTATTAAAGGACCAACTATTGCATTCATCCTATTTTTTTGAAATAAAAAAAAATTCATCATGCATTTTTGTATATGTTCATTTAAAAAAGAAAGAAAGAAAAAAGATTTTGTTTTAAATTCCATTTAATGTTCATTTTTTAAAAAAAATGAAAAAATAAAACTTCAATCATTGCTCGTCCTCGGAAAATGCAGATCGCACAACCTCGATCTTACGAGACGATGTCGCAAACTAGGCTGCAACAGATGTCAAACTCAGAAAGAAATTTGGGTCAAAAGATGGATGAAATGAGGAAAAGAATTGATGCAATGGCAAAAGGACAATCAATGGTCGAGAATTTACTGAGACAGTTAATCGAGACCCTTAGAACAACAAATAGAACCTCTGTCGGCACTGGAACAAATGCAAATGAAGGGGATAGTTCCATGAACAGAAATCCTGAAGGGGAGATTAATAATGCAGAAGGCACTCATGAGCAGTCAGTGAAGATATTCCTGAATAGTAACTCAAAAAGAGAAAAATTAAGAGATGAATTGATTGGAAAGATGCAAGAGCAAATTAGAGCCATTCAAAGCCCTAATCTGTATAGCTCGATGGGAATCAATGAACTATGCCCGGAGGCTAAAGTCAACATCCCTAAGGACTTCAAAATTCCAGATTTCTCAAAGTACGATAGAAGCACCAATCCAAAGTTTCATCTGAAGACTTACATCACTAAAATGGTCATTTGGTCACAGGATCAAAAATTCCTAATCAATTTCTTCCATGAAAATCTGACTGGGCCGACTTTAGAATTATATATGCAACTTGATCATTCAAAGGTTTCTTACTGGGATGATTTGACAAATCTATTCTTGGGCAATATCGATTCAACATCGACACTGCACCTACCCGAGAATAGCTAAGAGCAATGCAAAAGAAGAGTGATGAAACTTTCAAGCAATATGCTCAAAGATGGAGAATGTTGGCAGCCCAGGTTCAACCACCATTGACTTCGTCAGAGATGAGCTCATACTTCGTGGGGACCTTAGGAGCACATTTTATTGGGTTGATGGCAGGAATTGCCTATGAGGATTTTTCTGACTTAATTTTGGCGGGAGAAAGGATTGAGAACCTTGCAAAATCAGGTAAGTTACCTGTTGAAAATATAGAAAGTAGCTTTCTTAAGATGGTGGCACCGAAAAAGAAGGAAGAGTCATAAGTCAGTGCTTACCAAACTTCAAATCAAGGCAATAATGTTCCCTCGCCGAGTTCATGTGTCCTAACTCATCCTATCTATGTCAATCCCCCTCCAGCAACTCAGAATCTCTGAACAATTGGAGATTTGAGGCGTTAAGTGATGTGATTGCCATCTTAGATTTTTGTTATGCTTGAACTTATGTAAACTCTCTTGAAGTATTAATGTAATAGATTTGCGTGGATCTCAGCGTTTTTGGCATTCATGTTATTGTTATGTCTTTCTTGTCATTCTTTTCTTTTCTTTAATTGCTTTCTTTTAGTTCAAATCCCATGGGACTCTCATTCTAGAAAACTTTTGGTGGTCATCAAGACCACATGTGTAGGTGTCTTTTGCAAAAAAAAAAAAGAATTGGTGTGCATTCATAAAGGGAGCAATTAAATAATCACTTGGCGTCATTATCCTTTTGTCTCTAAATTAATTTTTTTAAAAATGAGCAATCAAGATTTGAAATGAAGATTGACCATCTTTCTCTCTCCTTTACAAAAATTCATAATTACATTATCTCTCGTTATCCCTTTTTGATCTTGAAAGTTTTTTTCAATAAACCCTGGAAAAAGATCACCCCTACATTGGAGGATAGCACAAAACAAAGATTGAGTGCCATGGTGACTATTTTGAAGCATAAAGAAAAGAAAGAAAAGGTGAAAGGGGCAGGAAGTGAAAAATTTCTTTTAAGGAAAAAATGAAAAAAAAAACATAAAAATGAATAGAAGGGAAAGAAAGAAAGAAGGGGAAATGAAATGAGTCATGACAAAGGTGAATGATTGAAGTGAAAAGAAAAAAAGGGAAGAAATGGAGAGCAATAAGAGAAAAGTGTACCTGAAAGCGCAAAAGCAATCGATAAAGTTTAATTTTAAATAAGGATCCTTGGTCTCATTTAACCCTTAAACACTTGTTTGCGCCTTATACCTTTCCTTTCATAACCACTAACCTTGACCACGTTATAACCCTTAAAAAGTCCATTCCGATCAATAAATGATTACTTTTATTTTCATAAGCTTTAATTTTGAGACAAAATGTTATGCTCGTCTAAGTATCTAGTTCATTGCTTCTTAAAAAAAAGAATAAAAAGAAAAAAAGAAAGGACTTACCCAGGGGCAAGTTTCTACCATGTTCGAGCTGGCTCTACACTAGAGCATTTTTTTCTAGCTCGGTTTAGCCTACACTGGGACAAATTTTTTAGTTCAACTTGGCCTTACATTTGGACAAGTTTTCACCCTGTTCAATTCGATTCCAAACTGGGGCAATTTTTTTCTTTTCCTTAGTTCAATTTGACCTACACTCGGGTAAATCTTTTGGTCACTAAGGCAAGTTTTTGCCCTATTCAATTCAGTCCTAGACTGAGGCAAATTTCTCTTCAGTTCAATTTGACCTACACTAGGGTAAATTTCTCTTTAGTTTAATTTAACTTGATGTAAATCATTGGCCATAATTCCCAATAGGTAACTAAATATGATTTTCATAAAGGTCGAATCAATCCATATTGGGGCAACATCTCTTTGAATCCCATACCATTGTTTGTATCTTTTTCCATATACTCATCCTTTGTAAATACCCCCTCTATAGTGAAACTTCAAAGCTCAATCTGGAAGTTGTTTAATTCTTTCTTGTTGTACTTTTGAATTCATGTATGTCTGTTACGTAATGCTTCAAGTAAGGTGAACATGAGTATAACACTATGATTTGACTATCTAATGGTAACCTTGATGAACAATTCAGACTGAAAAGAACTTGTAAGTTCCAATTGAAGGGGAAGCATTATCCCAAGGGATAACCCAGAAATAAAAAGTACAAAAAAAAGGGTGGAAGTGAAGATTTTGAATAAAGCTAGGAAGAAGAGAGAGATTGTGTGCTTGATGATCAAACTTGAAAGGAAAGATACTCAATGTTTAAAGATCCAAAGGAATTTGTAACAAGTTGCTAAGCCTAGTTTGCGAGAGCCTGCGCCTGGGTTTGATGGATTAAGTTTTTCGATAAAGCAATTAGTATCAAGAATGCATATGAAAGATTTTGATATGATGTTTTCAATCTATTAACAGGATCTTTTAGATTTTTAGTTGCTAGAATGAACAGTATAACATCTTTTCATGAGATAATCAGCTGCAACAGTTTTGAAAGTGACATCTCTGGCTTTTACGCCTAGCTTCACTATAACAGAATAGTTAAAAAAAAAGAGAAAAAATATTTTTGGACATCTGCCTTTCAAATTTTGGGTCAAGCCCACTGCCTTTTAAATTCTGGGTCAAGCCCGCTGTCTTTTAAATTTCGGGTCAAGCCCGCTGCCTTTTAAATTTTGGGTCAAGCCCACTGCTTTTTAAATTCTGGGCCAAGCCCAATGTCTTTTAAATTTCGGGCTAAGCTCATTGCCTTTTAAATTTTGGGACATTAGATACCCAATGTTTTTTAAATTTCGGAACACCAAATACCCAATGTTTTTTAATTTTTAGGATGCGAGATACCCACTGCTTTTTAATTTTTCGGGATGCCAGATACCCACTGCCTTTTAATTTTCGCGATGCCAGATACCCACTACTTTTTAATATTCGGGGCACCAGATACCCACTGCGTTTTTAATTTCGGGCCAAGCCCACTATTTTTTAATTTTCGGGACGCCAGATACCCAATGTCTTTTAATTTTCGGGACGCCAGATACCCAATGCCTTTTAATTTTTGGGACACCAGATACCCACTGCTTTTTAATTTTTGGGATGCCAGATACCTAATACTTTTTAATTTTTGGGACGCCAAATACCCACTATTTTTTTAATTTTTGAGACGCCATATACCAAATGCTTTTTCATTTTCGGGACACCAGATACCCACTTCTTTTTAAATTTCGGGCACCAAATGCCCACTATCTTTTAAATTCCGAGCCAAGCCCATTGCATTTGACAATTGCAGGTCACGAGGTCACCCAACAAATATTTCCAAAAAAAAACAAAAAAAAATAAAAACAAAAAACAAAAACAAAAAAAAAGAAAAAAACAAAAACAAAAAACAAAAAAACAAAAACAAAAACAAAAACAAAAAAAAAACTCTTTTGATTAATAAACGCCAATTGAACTACGACAGCTTATTGATAATACAATGGCATCTCTAGCTTTACGCTGAGCTTCACCCTGGTAGGATTAACAATGCTATGATAGCTCGTAAATCTGCATTTGAGCTCGCTAGTTTTCAATTAGTATCTTTGCCTTGTCCATTCACATAATCTCATGCATTGCCGGACAAAATTTAAGTTCACGTCTTTACTCGTTTCTTACGATGATAATATGAAAAACTATGGTTATTCCTAATATCTAGTAAGAAACAAGTAAAAAGTGACAACTGTGAACACTTAATTTTATCCGAGTCATTAAAACTTTTTAAATAAAAAAAAGGAAAATAAAAATAAGTTTTCTTTGTTTGTTTGACCCATTTCTTGTTTTTGTTTGGCCCAAATAACCCAATAAATTTATGATTAAAAAAAATAACAACCACAACAATAAATAAAAAAATATAAAAAATACAAAAAAATCATATACTGTCATTGCAGCCCTCTTCCTTTCCCCTTTGTTTTCTTCCATTTTGGGTGTGAATACATTTTGCCTGTCCTTGATCTTTTCCTTTTTTGCCTTTTCCCACCAGGCACCATGCACTAACGCACTAACACTGCAGCAAAGGCCAACCTGTTTGCTCCCCACTCATTGTCACGTACTCACACAGGGCAAAGTTATTCACTTCCTTTCAGCACACACAACACATTAGGAGACAAGGTTGTCCTCCCTCTCACTCCCTCTCACAGTCTGGCAGAGCATTCACCTATATACACTAAATCACGTTTTGGCAAAAAATGCCAATGGGGAGAAGTCCATAAAAGGAGGGGTAGCTACAACACTTGGAGAGGACATTTTTCATCATTTTCAAAAGACCACCCATCTTTAACACAACACTTTCACTATTTTGATCCTCCATCCTTCATCACCGTCCAACCTCTCTCACCATCACCCAACCTCCATGACAGCCATCTTGGCTTACCTTCACCATTTCACCTTACTCCATTAACCCATGGCCCAAAACCCTATCAACCGTGAGCCACCCACCTTTCTTCCTCCCTCCACGGTGACCCTCCATGGAACACCCAACCCAAAGAACAACCACCGAGCCACCTAGCCGCGCGCCACCGTAAAACCATGCCAGTAGCCGCGAGCAGATCCACCGTCCACCACAACTAGAACCCCACCACAACCAGAACCCCACTCAACCACTGACATGGCCAAAAACTCGTCCGATCCGCAGCCACCTTAAACCAGATCTCGAAACAAGCTGCTCAACCCACCGTAGCCATCTCGGTCCTCCACGGATCCAACAGCCTCCAAACTCGTACCACCATGCACACCACCATACGACCCCACGAGCCAAGCCAATCATGGCCAGCCAAACCCCCCTCCTACCGTCGTTCGCAGTTTGAACTGTCGCGCCTCCATTTTTCTCCATTTCGTTAGTTCTTTGGCCCTTAATGTTTGACCCCCCCTTTCTGATATGCTTCATTTTCAATTCCAGCATCCTTTCTTTTTTTTTTTATCACTTACTTGTTTTTTTGTTATTATTTGGTCTTTGGATTTCGGTAAGTTTGGGCTTTTACTTTGTCTTGAGGCTAACCATTCTATTTTTTTTTTTTTTGAGTTTTAGTTGCTGATACAAAAAAATATTGACATTTGAGTTTTTTTTTAAAAAAATAGTTTCTTGTTTTCCTTTGTTAACTTATTGAATTGGTATGTTTATTGTTTTATTGATCTATGTTTTAAACAGTGATCTTGCATTAACTTTACAAATGAAAGTTTTTTTTATTGGGATTAGTTGAGTTGTGACTACTTGTTAATCCTGTAACTTTTAAAATTATCTAAGTTGTGACAACTTGATGATTCGTTTTTTTATATAATAATAAAATGTTTGAACTTTGTTCAGAAGAATAAAACTAGATTAGCTGAGCTGCGACAGCTTGTTAATCTTGTAACTTTTAGAATTGTCTGAGTTGCGATAATTTGATGATTCTTTCTTTTCTAAAATAAAAAAAATTAAATGAATTTTTAAAACAAAAATCTTTTCCAAATTAAAAATAACTAACTCACAATTGTTTTCTATAGAACTACGTGACTTTGAGTTTCTCATTGTACCTAGGGATATGTAAGAGCAAGATTTTTATTCTGTTAAGTAAAAATTAAATTTTCGTAATTTATTTGTTAATTTTTTTATCTTTCATAAAAAGGCTAAAACAAATATTTTTAAGAGTTATAAAAATTACACAACTGATTTAAGGTAACCGTCTTAGGGCGGATGTATTAGGGGTGCTGTGGGGTTAAGTCTCCACCCTTCTCTGTGCATAAATAGACTCTCGAACCTGAGTTTTTGAATGTAGACCATCTTTTTTTTGGTTTTTCAATTTTTCCTAATAAAACTAAAATTGGTGGCGACTCCTTAAATTTTTTAATTTAAGTCGTTATCCCGCCGCGATCCCGGTCGCGACAACAGGATCAAGACAAGCAAGATTAAACCTCCAACAAATTCTTGGAAAGTTCCAGACAAAGGCCCCGAAAAGTCACGTCAAACCGGCCTAGAGCCGATGCCGACCACACTGAGTCGATGCCAGCCGCGTTGACCCGATGCCGGTCATGTTGAACCGATGCCGACCATAATAAGTCGATGTCGGTCGCGTTAAGCTGATGTTGGTCGTGTTGAACCGATACCGATCATGTTGAATCGATGCCGGTCGTGTTGAACTGATGCCGACCACAATGAATCGATGCTGGCCGCGTTGAGCCAATGCCGGGCCAGCCCCACTAAGCCGATGCCAATCAATATCGTTGATCTCAGTCAATGTCACCGATAAAAGCCAGCCTTGAGCTGATGTCAATTAAAAACCAAAATTTTCTAAGTCTAAATAAACAGTCATAATGTTTAGGTTATAATCAACCAAATTTTGAAACCAAGTTCTTTATAAGTTACCGACTGATGTTCATGGCATTGAGGTACTTCGCGACAAAAGCTATTAAGCGGTCATAACCCAACTGCGGTTTTGACACCATGTTCTTAATATGCTCGACCGATGTTATAAGGAGTTTTGTTTTTCGTAAGGCATCCAAGTGTTTTATGACAAAAGTTATTAAATATACATGAACCGTCTTGACTCAATTGACATCCGACCGCTCATAAGCTCGGCCCATCTTCACATATGATCAAGTTGGGGGGCTGTGGATCGTCCTGGCCCAATTGACATCCAACCATAAGCTATGCCTATTTCTGTAAGGTCCGACCAGCCTATACTCGAATGGGTAACGGCTCGATAAAATATGTTTTTAATACAATCTACCAACAGACATAATGGCCTTGCACCATAATGACTAGACATAACGTCTCGCGTCATAATAACCAGACATAACAGTTATAATCATAAATGACTTGAACGATAGGTATCTGGATAGTTTGCTCTCAAGATCTCTATATAAATCGACCTGACATTCTAGACCAGATATGTTCACTTTTTCTCTACCTATGTCTTCATGACTGTCTTAACTCCAAGACTTATCGGTTGGAGTACCTTGACAGATATTTCACCACATCTTCCTCAGGTAATTATCGGACGACTGATCAAGATTTCTCTAATGACTTCTCCTTAGGTAGAGAACGGAACACCTTGAATCTTCATTCATCCAATATCATCATTAACATTTATTTCTATTCGTTTCCTTGATAGAACCAAACAAATGAAAGGCAACTTATTTTTTTTATTAGATGTTACAAAATAAGATAAGTGATAATTTCTCTACTTTTTTTTTCTTCCTTTTTTATTGTATTTATTATTTTTCTTTTCTCTCTATAATACTAAACATATCCTTACCCCATTACAATTAAGCAAAAAAAAAAAACATATAAACATACAGAGAAAATGTTCTTTAGTTCAGTTTGTGCTTTGAATATGAAAAAAAAACCAACATCTCAAACCTTTGAAATTTTGAATTTTGAACTTTCAGGTGCATTTCAATAAATTAATACAAGCATAGTTATAAAATAGAGATACGAGGTTGACTCGATAAAAAAATCAGGTCACTAGATCAATAGTTTAATGACAAGTCATTCAGTTAAAATGAAAAATTCTGACATAAAAAGAAATATTTTTTAAAAAATATTATATGAAAAATTATTTAATATAAAAAATTATATTAAAAAAATATTAAACAAAAAATACTATATGAAAAAAATTAAATAAACTATAATAATAACTTATTAATTAAATAATAATATATATTAAAAATAATACTAAATATGAACATATCATATAATGATAAAATATATTTTATAACTAAAATTTTAGATATAATATTCAAATTTTCAATTAAAAAAAAATCAAAACTCAGTTAACTTACCGGACGGTCATCAAGTCATCCAAATTTAACGAGATCGTTGAAAAAAAAAAAAGATTTAATTGATTGAACAGAGTGACTTAAAACCTAAGTCACAAATATCCTAACAAATCAACTAGGTCAGTCCGACCATGCAACTATGGGTACAAGTCGTCTTCGAAATTTCTCTCTATAAAATTTTCTGGAATCTTTATCGTTGACTATATTGTTCATACTTCACACATCATACTATTAAATTGAATTAAAATATCTTGAGAATAATTCAATCGAAAAGGTGTTTTTTGGAAGCCAACTAAATACAAATCCTACGTCAAAGTGATTAATTAATGTGTTAATTTGTCTCTTTCTTCGGGGGAAAATAAATATAAATATATGCCTGTTGATATTTTATATAGATTACAAGTCATGGATTGATATCTTAGTATATCAAGCGTTTTTTTATTCTTTGAAACAACATAATTAAACAAAGATCGTGCAAATTTAGGTAAAGAATGTACCATTTTATAATACTTAGGCATTAGGCGAGCTATTATTTAGACCGTTTGTTTGTTAGTCAATGTACAGAATGACGTCGTTAATTGTAAGAGTGCTGACCGGGTAAGTTCTGTGAATTTTACTGTATTTTTGGACCTAATTCTTTAGTTAGAATAATAAATTGAGTTAAGTTGAATTTGTTAATTTGACATAAATTTTTTATAAAAAATTTCTTAAAAAAAATATTGAAATACAGAATTAAAAATTTATTACACGTAACTTACTTTATATAAATATAATAAGTTATATATTAATTTACATAATCAATCTTACACAAGATTAATAAGTTTTAAAAAATTAAATATATATAAATACATAACAAATTAATAAATTTTATTAAGTTAAATTTGGAATAAATTAAACTAAGCTAATAGTTTTTAATAGTCATAAGCGATAAATTACTCTAACCAATTGAAGTCAATATTTTCAGACATAGCATGTAGATTGACATAATCATTTACTTCATTCTATTTTTTTTTAAAAAAAATTCTCTTTATCATCTAAACAATTCATTAGTTTTTCAACACAATGGTCATATAGATGCATCGAGAGTCTAAAGAATTTATTTTCTTTGGTCAAATTGAAAATGACACCATAATACCTACACTTAAACTTGATTAAAACAACAGAAAACTTAGGAGAAATCATCCTAAGATGCCCCCATATCCTTCAAAATTAGATCTTGCCCTCCAATCTATTTCTTCAATACCTTGTTGATGTCACACAATTTATGAAAAAAATATGTGAAGTAATATGCAATGATTCATAAAAAGTAAGAGTAACATCATAAAAAATCTTCAAAAACTTAATAAAAACACGAATACGTAATCATAAGATGATGAAGTTCCTCCTTCAACATTCACAAAATAAGGCTCTTCATATTCATAGCAAGCAAATGCATTTTCATATTTTTCAACAACATCTAACATTAAATAGGCGAAGTTCCACCTAATTGGCACATCAAGACACAACCCTTGCTTACTTTCTATTTTGACATCTACCACACACCTTAGGAAATAGGCTTTTCTTGCAAGAGAAGACTTCACAAACTTGCATGCATTTCTAATTTTAAGGATTGAAGAATCTATTTCCTTCAACCCGTCATTGACAATCAAATGAAGAATATAAGCATAACACCTTAAATGCATACACTCTCCCTTCAAGATGGTTGTACTATTCCAATCACTTAACCTACCTTTCAAATAGACTATAGTCACATTATTAGGACTAGCATTATCAACAGTGACCGTGCAAACCGTCTCAATCCCTCATTCTACAATGCATTTTTATAATATTTTTCCTTTGGTTTCACCATTGTAATCACTTACAATAAAAAATCCAATATCTTTTTATTCAAATGACATTCATTATCAATATAATGAGCAGTCACACTCATGTAATTTAAGTTTTGGATTGAAGTCCAAGTGTAAGTGGTAAGTAAAACCATTTGAGAATTAGATGATAAAATAGACTTCAACTTTGTTTTCTCAAACAAATATAATTGTATAACATCTTTAGCAACATTTTGTCTAGAAAGAACTTGGAATTGAGGTTGAATAACTTTAGCAAAACTTCTAAAGCCTTTATTTTCAACAAATTTAAATGGAACCTCATCAATAACAATCATTTTAGCAAGTACAATCATATACTTTTCTTGATTAAAAGACAACAACTTGAGCTTTACATTGCCATCTTCTTCTTCTTCTTCTTCACATTTCTTTAGAAATTCAAGGTTTTTTTTTTGCCTATTTTCAACATGTATATTGTGGTTTTTCTTACAAATTAGCAAGTGCCTAGACAAATTAGTTGTGTCATGATTCCTAGAACCATATGTATACACTTTTCCATAATAATTGCATTCACATTTTTTACCATTATTTTTCTTGGTAATGTAACATCCCAAAATTTATTTATTTTATCATAAATAGTCATTTTATAATATTTGTAAATTTTGTGAATTTTTTTGAGAACGTGAAATATTTTAATATTATTCTTCGTTTTACGTATAAACTAAGCGGAGCTGAAAAAATGAGATATTTTTCCTGAGAACCTTGATATGTGGAAACGCCTACGAGGAATCTTACTAAATACGAGGCTGAACATGGTTTACAAGGTTCATGTTTTTTGAGAATTTTATCAGATAAAATAATAATCGATGTGTATTTTATTATCTGTTAGACAATTAATGCTGATTACTGTCAACTGTAACCATTGTCCAATGGATAATAGCATGTGTTAGAAATGCTATTATCTTATCTTCATGTAATTCACTTTATGTCTAATCAAATCCACTTTAACTCAAAAATACTATATTTTAACTAAACTTCTCATGGAAGCTTGGTCCACAAATGACCAAACTACCCAAAGCTTGTAGGAGAAGCCACTCACCTCCTTTTCTCTCTCTCATTGCCGCGACTAGGGTCCTTGGGGGGAAGCAAATTTTTTATTCCCACACTTAACACTTCTCACCCAAAATTTCACTAATTTTTCCACTATCACTTTCTCTCTCATCATTTTCTCTTCTCACATTTTTCTCTCTTCTTCTTCCTCTTCCATTTCTCTCCACGGTTGCAGCCCCATAGGTGACCATCACCATTTTTATTTTCTTTTTTCATCATCACCATTTCTACACTCCTCACTTCATTCTCAATATTTGCTCTTTGAAGATTTTTTATCAAATCCATCATCATCTTCATCTTCTTCCAAGAGCAAAGCTTAAAGCTTTAAAGTAAAGCTTCCATTTTTCTTTCTTCTTCTCTTTATTTTCATGACCTTGATCACATTAGTGACCAAGGATTCATATTTCTCCAAGCTTAGTTGTTGATTCTTTGTGTTTAGTTTTCTAGGGTTCTTGGAGAGCCAAAAACCGAACCACCAAGAAGCTATAAAGGAGGCCATTTTGGTGTTCTTCCTTTAGGTAAGAGGGAGATTTACTCACTTCAACCATTATTGGTGGTGAGAAGACCTTTGTGTGATTGTTGATGGAGAAATCCATAATGGATGCTCACTTTGTTTGATTGTTCTTCATGTTTTGTGTATTTTTGATTGAGATTAAAGTTTGGTTGTTATAAATGCTTGATAATAATGGATTGGATGAATAGAAATTTTAAGGTTTCCTATCACCTTACGGAGGTCACAGTTTTGACCAAATTTTTAGGGATTTGAATTTGATTTTTGTACATAATGAAGCTTATATGATTAGGTATTAAATGATTAATGCATGAAATGGAAAAATTGGAATATTGATGTCTTAGGGAGGCTCACGGCCTCTAAGGGATTTTTGGAATCCAAGTGGTGCTTTTGTGCATCCTTGGGGATTAAAGAATTTGGACATAAGTAATTTATAATGTGGTGGAAGAAATTGATTGAGAAATGACTTTTGAAAGGCCATATTTTTTAAGGGTTTTTGACCCAAATTTGTATAATTGATCAAGACTTAGGAAACTAAGAATGTTGGACTTATAATATGGAATTGTGATATGTGTTGAACCATGTATATGAAATTGTTGATATTGAGAATGGATTGTATGCATGTGGGACTAAGTACTTGTTATTGTGTACTTGATTAAATTGTGGCAATGATGTTGTTGAGGATTGACTATATGCTATTGTGGTATGTTCCATGAGAAATATATTTTTAATGAGAATGCATGATATGCATTGTGTTATGAGGAACATACAATTTGATGAACATACATGATGTAAATTGAGTCATCATGCATATGTGAATATCTGTTGGACTTTGTTGGAAAAACGATGTATGCCTAGGAGATTGAATTACACCTTAGTGCGGGTGCGAGTAGACTAAGTGTGGGTCATAGTGGTTGACTTTGGGAGCGTCGGGGTGCGAGTGTCTCACAATAGACAGTGGTAGCTCCACTGGGGCCGTGGGATAGATCGATACAAACACACCAATGATCTGGACCAAGACGTTGTCCTATATCGCGATCAACTGTTGAGGTGTCATTCATAAGCCATATTGCGCAAAATGCTATTTTTATGTGAAAACACTTTATTTTTAAGGCTAACAAGATACTGACATAACTCATTGATCATTCTCTCCGAAATGCTGATGTTTAGCTCTATGGAGTAGGATTTTGGTATCATGTGCATTGTGCATTGTCAGTCTCATATTTCATTGAGCATGAGTACCCATAACTGTTAAATTATTTGCTTTTGATACTGCAATAATTATCTGATTGATAAACTATTTACTGCATGAGACTCTGTTATTATTTTTCTTTTATTGTTTACTTGATTATTGCTGTTGATAATTATATGTGTTGTAACGTTATGTGGGCGCCCAGCGCCGTCCTGTTTTCTTGCTACCGTATTGATATTGAATGTTGGGTGTCTCACTTCTTTTCTGTATATCTGTACTTCTGTTTTAAATTTTATACTTCTGAGAAGACGTTCGTGAAAAAGATGAAGCGCCTGAATTTCCTGGCTTCTGGTCCGATTACGATTAGAGATTGCTTGGAGATATCTTCACGTCCACGCCGATTTTTGGGTTATGCGAGGATGACCTTTCATGGAGGTCCTGACTGTTGGCACATTAACTTGCGCACGAACTGATGTATCTATCACAGGGAGCTGACGGTGTCATTGGCTTGAGGTCGCTATGACCCGCCTGTTTTTGACTTTACTGCTTTTATCCATTTGGAGTTTTACCTACCCGTTAGGGATTTGTGAGATGACCTTTATTATACCCTACGAGATGATTCATTTCTCTCCACTACTTGAACTTCTGCTCGAAATTCGGTCGCTCCGATGGTGATTTCATCGGATGAGGAGGACCTTGAGGAGGATCCTACTACGGTTCCTTCTCGTCAGTCTTAGGGGCTGATACTGTTGGTGGCTACTGATGGCTATCCGTATATCTTTTTGGGAAGCCTGACATTTTGCTATTTTGATGGGATGCAAATTTGTAAACATCTTGGGGGTGGGTAAAGCCTTTACTTTTTGTAAATTTGATTATGTAACTAAGGACTCGATGCGTATATATATATATATATATATATATATATATATATATGTATATATATATATATATATATATATATATATATATATATATATATATATATATATACGTGAATGTATGGTTTCATTTCATGTCAATTTTTATTGTATCTATATTTACCATTATCTCTTCAAAAAAAATAATATACACATATTTCGATACCTGATTACTACGCTATTAAGATGGAAATTGTTTATTCAGATAATAAATATGAATCGGGTCTTAATTTATCAATGTATTTATATTTTTCACATTTTTCGTTTCATTCGTTTTACTATGGTATGACGTTCCTTCTTCTACCTGAAAAAAAAGGGGCGTTACAGGTAAAATGTTCCCAAACATGTGAAGTTGATCTAAAAGGCTTTTTTTTAAGTGTCAATACCTCCTTACCATCAGATGATCCTCTTCCTTGTTCAGTGGATAAGCCGTCAATATGTTCGGAAGATTGCACACTGTAACACCCTCCCTAGGGTATCACATGTCTGACTCCTGACTCATAATCTGAAAAGAAGTTCGCACAAAGTTTGAGTTATAAAAAGTGGGTTTTAAAATTTCTTTCTTGTTGAAATATAAACTTACTGAAATTTATATGTAATACTGAAAAATATATATTGAAACAGATTCATATACAATATTGATACTAATTAATATTTCATAATTTAAAGAGAAATATAAAACTAACAGACTCTTTTTTTTTAACAATAGAAAAACCCCATGACGGTCCTACTTAATAAAGACGGATGCAACACTAACGTTAAAACTTATCATACTTATTCTTTGTGTATCCATCTTGTTGTATCGGACATCCGTTCTACATCTGTTCTTTGTCAACACCGCACACCTTCGAGTCTGAATGTCCACTCCTTATTGTTGTCACCCATCTCGAGTATTCATTGCCCGTTATATCTAAGACAACTCGATCCTTCTATTATTTGATTTTAACAAGATGCATTACAAAGAAAAACAACATAAGAGGTGTGAGATCACCTACACCAATACCAACATGGCAGCACAGAGATAACACAAGCAGCATATCATATAGATAGATCATATCACAATTATGACCATGCCATCAACATTAATCAACTATCATCATCCAGTTATTTATCAGTTCAATTATCATAAGCAACAATTACGATAATGCCTTCAACATTGTCTAATTATCATCATCATCATCCAAGTATTCAAAACAATTGTCATAGTCAATATTCCTCAATTAATATATCACACAGATATAAATGTCAGATTATGCATGTGCACAAAGACTCAGTTTTTCAAAAACAACTCCATGGAGGTTTTCACAATTTCAGGAGAATACTCATCAATTGTCAGCCTTGCCCAAAGATAATCTTCCAGTTGTTGAAAAGAATCGTGTTCTTGTCGGGTATCATCAATGCGTTACAAATGACGGATCAGACGCTAAGTGGCACAGCAGGTACTCGCTACCGTCCATCGGTTGACCACCGCTACTGACGCTCCCAAGATCCATCATAGACCTCACTATCAATTCTCATTCCCTCTTCAACCACAAAGGCCATATACAATGCATGAATATATCAGTGCAAGTCCAACCCCAAAGGGCCAAATCTTTTCAATTTTATTAGTTTAATGTATTATATGCCTCAACGCATGTTTTTCCAATGCATGTATAATGCACCAAATCCAATCACAGGCATATCTTTCCAATGCATATAAATTGCACCAAATTATACTGTATTTTCAACAGCAAAATCATGTTATCACATTTTCATAGTTCTAAAACACTTTCATCATGTTTTCACAAAATTGCACAACATTTCCGTTACGTTTTCACAATTCCAAAACGTTTTTGTTACGTTTTCAAAATATCGTAACACTTCTGTTACGTTTTCAAAATGTCGCAACTCTTCTCATTGCACTTTTAAATCATGTACTAATTTTTCAACGTTTTTTTCCTCAATCGCGTAAAGATATACGTTTCTCAAATCCCATAATATTTTTTTACTGTTTCAAAATCGCGTAACTTAAAAATCATCCTTTTAAGTCGCGTAAATCATTTTCTTTCATTTTCAAAATATTTAAAACACTTTTCAAATCACATAATGATTTTTCGCTATTTTCACAATCACGTAAAAATAATTCATCACATTTCCATCACGTAGTGATTTTTTAATAGTAATTCAAATTACGTAAAATATTTAAACGTAATTCAAATCGCGTAGAAATATTTCAACGTATTTAAAATCGCATAGAAATATTTTACTGTATTTCCAAATACTTAGAAATATTTTACTATATTTCAAACCACGTACTTTAAAATTACGTTTTTAAGATAAGTAAATAATTTTTTTACCACAATTTCATTACTGAAAAAAATTTCTCAACCTTCAAATATTCCTTTTTCAACTTTTGTTAAAATAATATAACTTTATACTTCATGTAATATATTTTCTTACTCAAGAAAATCTTTTTCCACATTTCTTTACTCAAGAAATCTTTTTCCAAAATATAATTCATAAAATCACTTTTTCATTGATATAAATCAACGTTTCAAAACTTAACATTTTCTAATGTACTTTCAAAACTCAAAAATAAGTTATAATGTTAGTAACTTTTCAAATCACCATTATATTCTCCATTTTTCTCAAATCACTTCCAAAATCATTCTTCAAAATAAATTAGAGTTCAAACATGTTCAACCTCTCTTTGTCTTTCGTTTATAAAATTCTCTCAAGTGATAAAAACACTCTGATTCCCTTTCCAAATTCCTTGTATTAAATCAAGTTACGTTTTCATTTTGAAAATCACTTTGTTCATAAAAATCAAGACATTATAAGCCTTTAAAAAAATGTGGACATGACTATTGAAACCATCAAATATTTTTCCTTTTAAATTGATATGGTTTTACACAAACAAAACCATTAAAAATCCTTTACAAAAATGTAAGACTCATAGTCTTTGAAAATCAAATCATTTGTTCATTTCCATTTTTCACTTTCTTTGCAAATCCATTTTCACTTTCTTTACAAATCATTTTTCACTTTCTTTGCAAATCCTTAAAATCATCATTATTATTTTCATTAAATCTTATGTTTAGTAAAACACTTAGAAACTTTTTACACAAAATAAATCAATAAAAATCCTTCTAAAACCGTGTTCATGTACTCTTTGAAAAATAAACTCTTTATTTTTTTCCCTTGCTTTTTCTAAACATCCATTTTCATCATTCAAGAAAATATTAATTTTGTGAACACCTATCTTGAGGTGTCTTAACCGAAATTCACTATGTTCTAGGGATAAAAATTAATTCCTTGTTCTTGAAAAATTTCAACATGAACCCTAATCAAGAGGCATCAAAACAGTAGCTCTTCCTTGGCCATTGGGACCAAAATTAATTTTTTTCCATCATCAAATCATGGCATACACATACATACACAATATATATATATATATATATATATATATATATATATATATATATATATATATATATATATCAAAAAGCATGCCATATTATCATCATGCATAGTATAAGCATATTATCAAAATCAAACTCATGCAAAGCATATTACGCGTATAGTAATTAATCAAAGATCATAAACACATATAAATTATTACATGACCATGGATATGAATCCTCACATGGATTCAACACCCATCAAATATAAGACAATCTCTCACCACCATGCTTGGTTGGTGAGATGGATCTCCTCTTACCTCTTAAAGATCCTCAAAAACTCCTTGTTTTGCTTCTTTTTCCAAGTCCTTCATTACCAAGGGCTTCTCAAATACAAAATAAAATACATAAAAATTAGTATACTAAGCTTGATTAAGAGGAACCATGGATCAAACATGGTTTAAATCATGAAAAAGAAAGAAGAAATGAAGTTTCCTTACACTTCACCTCAAAAACCCAATAACTTTGATCTTGAAGAAAGTCCATGAAGATTAATGATTTAGAGAAAATCTCCAATATGAAAGTTGCTTAGAATATCATGTAGATTCAAGATCTATGGTTGGATGAAATTAAAAGAGATTGGATGATAGTTTTGAGTGTCTTGACCGAATGGTTTCTCTTGAAACACAAAGATAGAATTTTTGACTTTTGATAGAAACTTGAAGCTTGGATTTGAAGCCCAAGATGAATGATTTTGGAAAAACTCATAACTAGAGATGTTCTTAGAATGGTGTTTAGGTTTAGAAAATGTGTTTAGATGAAATTTTAGAAGCTTGGAGACATAGCTCCTAGGTGTTGGCGAATGGTGTTCTAGGAGAAAAGAATGGAGTTTTTGTGTTTTGTTTTAGAAGATGATGAATAGAAAAGACAATTATGAGATGATGAATAGAAATCAACCATTTTGGTCTCCTTTAGGGTGCATGGCCGTGAGGTAGCTTGAAGGAAAAGGAGAGAAAAAAAAGTTTGAATACTTTAGACTTTAGGAAATGACCAAGAATGATCAATAAGGAGTAATAATGATGTCTTCAAATTTTCCTTCACTCAAAAGCCACCAAACCATAGCCCCCCCTCCAATGCATTCTCCTTGAATGCAAATTGATCAATAATGATCAATAATGATACACCATTGACCATGACATGTAATAATGGTCATAATTTTTTTTTTTTGTTTCCTAAACAATCCAAAACCGTCCCTTCCACGCATGCTTCTCCTCATAAGCATTTAATTATTTGTCATCATTATTAGCCACCATCTGAAGCATTTCTAGCCGTTAATTAATTCAATGGTTAGATTTAGGTAGACTTTTGATTTAGAAGACTTAATCTGGCCATTGAATCTTTCTCCTTTAAATTCTAGTCATTGGATATGTCTCCAAAATTAAGAAATCAATATTACTCCTTCTTACTTTTAATCCAAGGTCATAATTAGTCTTTGTCACTTTTTTAAGACTAAATCTGCACCATTGATAAAATCTAAATCCAATGGTCATAAATGGTCCTTGTTATTTTACAAGACCAAATCTCCACCCTTAATCAATTCTATATCCAATGGTTACAAATGGTCATAGTACTTTATATGACCAAATCTCTACCCTTGATTAATCTCCATCTAATGGTTATAAATGATCTTGTTTCACTTTTAAGATCAAATCTCCACCGCTGATTAAATCAATATCAAGTCTCCATCGTTAATTAAATCAATGGTGGATATCCAAACCACCAAGGTTGACTTAAGCAATTTAATTTATATTTTTGTCTACTAAAATCCCATGAAAGAATATATTTACTGTATTTTTTTATCGCCTGATAAATTAAAAACAAGATAAAACACAAGATCTGATAAAATTTTTAAAATTATTTCCTGATTCGGTTTAGTAAGATCCTGTCTCCGTCTAAACAATATAAATTTTTTTATGCGTAAAAAATTTTCACTTTCATGGGACCCACCTTGGGCCCACATCACCCCCTGGGCCCACAATCAGTAAAAAAATTTCATAATCATCCACAAAAATCACAAAAATTATAAAATGCACAAATATCAAATCAAATTACGTAAAATAATTAAAACCTAATGGTAAAAATTAAATTACGTAAAGTTTTCCCTACCAAAATTTTTATTTTCCGACACTGAAAGAAATCACTCAAAACGATCAAATACGTTGACGGAAAAATCAAAATAATTTTACAGTATCTAGAAATTACTAAACAGTAAAATTCTGTTAACTGTCAAAATTATTGTTTAAGAGATAGGAAATTCAGGATGTTATACACACTACATGGGGATATAGGAGCATTTTCAATTTTCTCTCCACCAGTTAATGATTGGTCAAAATTTTGAATGGGTCATTCATCAGCCATTTTTTGTCATCAATAAGTAAATAAATATCAATCAAATAATGTAATAACCATACTACTATTTTTAGCTTCAAACCCTAACTATACTTACTAACAAAAATATAAAATAAGAAAAAAATCATGTTCTAACAACAAAATTTCTGCTTTAGGCTATGTTTTGATATTTAATAATTGATGAAATGGAATGGAATGAGATAAGATGTTATGTGATGGAATGAAAAAAAAGTATCATTCCATTGTTTGGATATTTTAGGATGAAATTGAGTAAAGTTATCATTCCATTATTTTGGAAGTGGATGGTTTTTGGTGGGATGAGATGACATTCATACTAAAAAAGATGATTCCATCCCATACCTCCCAAATTGGGGAGGAAAAAAATTGATGGTTTCTGGTGGGATGAGATGGAATCTATCCCACCCACTCTCATCACATTCCATCTTTTTTTAACATAACCAAACAATGTAACATATTTCTATTTCATTCAATTTCACTCAATACCACCAATCCAAACGAACCCTTAGTTTAGAGGATAATCATTAATTTTGAACTTTTCACAATAACTCAAACTAAATTTCAAACCTTAACTCAAACTAATTAAATTAATATAATACATTAACTGATATAATACACACACACACACACACACACACACACACACACACACACACACACACACATATATATATATATATATTAAAACATGGTCTCGTCGTCATCTCGTTGTCGTTGTCGTTGTCGCCTCCTCTCTTGGTCTTGCCTCTGGTCTCGCTATGAGTAAGTTAGGGATTGAGAAAGAAAATGGAATGAAAGGCTTTAGCACAATAGCAGAATGAGGTCGAAATCGTGAGGGGTTAAGGCACTGCTGGGCGTTGAAAATATGCCATAGTGGAATGGTGTCGTTCCACAAGAGTGAGCCATTTTTTTTTGTTTTTCAGTGGTTTGAAAAAAGTGGGTGGATTGGGATTTATGGGTTAAAAATTTTCAAACTCATTACCCGACCCACATAATACGAGTTAAGGCATTTTACAACTGACTCAACTTGTATTTTGTGAGTTAGGTTACGTCGAAAATCGCGAGTTCATAGGTTGACCCAACTTGTTGGATATGCCTAATTAATTGGGGTGACATCTCATTTTAACGAGAGAACTTTAGAAAATCTTATTGTCAATCTTGGTTAAATAAGGTTGAAAGCTTATATTTGCAGATAATATAATATTCTCAAAGTTCTACCTTTAACGTATTCAAAAATGTTTGGTCGATTGCTTTTCGTTGCATCTTCAATGAGATGAATATCAAGACTATATTATTTTTAGGGAAAACTTTAAAATTTCCCTTATATTATATGCGATGTGTACTTTAGTCATGTTACTTTAAAAATATGCACAATAAACTTGTTACTTTGCAAATTGTGCATAGTACTACAAAATGGTAACAACTTTTAAATTTTGAATAGAAAATACGTATGTGTAACGCACGTGCACATCTCAACTTTTGAGTGCCAAACGCTATCCAATTTTTGCTGAGGATAATTACGGGATAAAAGGTTACACATGATGTGCACGTGAAATTTTCTAAATTCTTTGAAATTTCGGGATTTAAGGCTTGAAAAGTCACAGTTCTTTGATCGAATAATAATGATTTGATTTAGTTACAAAAGTTGGGGTTTGAATAGATTTCGCATCGGTGTATTTTCATACTAGTATTTTTTGAACTGATAAAAACACTTAAAATAGATGTTTCGATTTTTCAATGACACTGAATCTATCCTGTTTTGAGTTGCTTGAATCTTCTGAGTTAAAATCGCGCACAAACCAATAAGTTTACTTTTTCAAGACATTAGGTGTATTTATTTTTTTATTTAATATTAAGAGAATTATTAAGAACTTGTAGGAGAATATAGCAAAACTCTTCAAACTATTAGCCCAAGATGATCAAGAGAATTATCATATTCACATCCTCAAGCAATCAGTAACCGGATTAATGAATTAGCTGGAGACAAACAATCAGTTTTCCCAGTTTAGTGCTCAAGCAAGAACACCCCAGGCAAAAACAAGCAGCAATATATATAGGATTAAAACCTAAAACAATTTTTTACTTCTCATGACAAGCTGAACTGAAGATACAAGAGCAACAAAATACCTAATATTAAACTGGATGTATAGCTTCACTGGGAGCGGAACACAACCCGTTCTTTTTCTCCTCATTTCATAAATCACCATCCACAAAGTCAAACAAAAATTACACAATTATATACAGGACAGGATGCAGATAGACAGAAAGAGATTTCTCCTCACGTTATGCTCTTGCAGTCTCTTGATACGAAGTACTATAATAAAGAGAGACATGTTTTTCAAAAGAGTCCAAGTTAAAAGGGGCATCAACACCTTGAAAGCTCTTAAGATTTACTTGAGACCCATGACCAATCAACAACAGAGCAACTTGCAAGTGCCCTGCCTCAGCAGCACAATGAAGCGGAGTGTACCCAGCATCATCAACAGCATCAACCTCGGCACCATGTTCAAGCAACAGCTTCACGCTCTTGATTCTCCCCTTGAACGCAGCCCAGTGCAAAGGGGTCCAACCATTCTGGTCCCTCCTATCCACAGCAGCTCCTTCCCCCAAGCACCTCTTCACTCCATGAACATCATCCACCCTCGCCGCACGTAGCAACGCATCACCCCAATGCAGCAAATCCAACAAGTGCGAGTGCCCACTCTCCTTCGCAAGCAAAAACGCTGTCTTTCCATCTCTGTTTCGAACGTTCTTCACATTGGAGCATTCCAACAAACACTCCACGGCCTTCAAGTACCCTTGCGAAGCAGCATAGTGTAGCGGGGTCCACCCCTTGCAATCCACAACGTTAGGGTTTCCTCCAATTGAAACGCAAAACTCAATTACGTTCACGTGCCCGTGAATGGCCGCCACGTGAATCGGAGTCCTACCGCTGGAATTCACCGAATTCACGTCTAATTCATCGCCAAAAGAGTCCCACAAAAACTCCATGAAATCGATTCGGTTCATCGTTGCGGCTTCGTGCAAAACCAGGTCCACCGAGTTGTTGATTCTACAACCAGAAGCTACCAGAAGCTTCATCACCTCGAATTTCCCACTCCGGATTGCGAAAGGCATTAGGGATTGACCGTTTAAATCCCTGAAACTCACGTCTGCGCCGGCGTCGAGCATAACGGCGATAGAATCTGCGTTTCCGCGTTCAACGGCGGGTTTCAGCAGTTTCGTGAGGTGGCATTCGGAGCACCCAGATAGCGCTTTCGTGAAAAGGTTGCGGCTTTCGGGGATTGAGGTGTGGTTGGAGATAAGGAACTCGGCAACTTGGGTGCCCACGAAGAAGACGGTTAAAACGGCGTCGCGGAAGACGTGGGGTCCCGGTTTGGAGAAGAGGCGGCGGAGGTCGTCGTGGTGGGCCTTGCCGGTGGGGAGCATGGAGGTCCGGACGGTGATGACGTCGGGAGGGTCTGAGAAAGGGGGTTGGTGGGAGGGGTGAGAGAGTTGGAGGGTGTGGGATGCAGAAGAGAGTGGTGGGATTATAGAGAAGGGTTTATTGAGAGAGAAGAGAGAAGGGTTTGTGGTGGTTAGGGACACTGCCACAGACATGGTGTGCATAAGGTTGGTGAGCTTGAAGGTGGAGGTGCACTTTTGGCCCTTCTGGAACATCACCTGCACTTCCTTTGCCTCTGGTTTCACCAGCCTGTCCATGGTGGTAGTGAACCTGATTACACAAGGAGTAGGAGAAGTTCTTCGTTCTGGGTTTGATTTGAGTTATCAAAATTGTTGGAGAACCAAAAAGGGTGCTTGCTTGCTTGCTAGAATGGAGGCTGTTTCTTAATTTCCCTGTCTGTTTTATTTATGTTGTTATTGCTGTTATGAAAATTTTGTTGATTGTTTATTGGATTGGTTTGATTAATATATTTTGTAGCATGCTCGTTGGTTTGGGTGTGACTGTGACAGGGAAGGTGGAAAGGCAGCATTGACAATGAGATGAATGGAGAAGGATATGAATAAGGTTTTGAATATGGTGAAGCACTTTGGGTGAAGACTCGGGACTCGAGTTTATCGATGCTGTTGTTATTCAATTGGACAGGACACAGACAAGGTAAAGAAGGTGTAGCGTAAGTTCGAACCAATTCAACTGTAAAAAGTATATTGCATGATTCCAAAGGATTGGTGTTGTAATTTCCTAGTAAGTAAGACCAACCATTTTCTTCGAAATTATTTTTTATTTATTTTTCAAACGTTGGATATGAGTGAGGAGGAAAACAAATCCCCAGCCTCCCCTGACTATTTGGATTTTCATATTGTGATTTGACATATTTTTGTAGCCTCTGAAAGCGAAGACAGGGCATCCCATATTCCCATGTAACCCTCAAGAGATATTCTGTTCCACATACTGTTTTTGGCCATATGTGAAGACAAATACGAATTTCATTGTTATTTGTTTAATAGAAAAATGCAGTGGTTCAACTTCAAATATCTTTTTTTATTTGTTTTTAATATAATGAGGTCATACTCAGCAGCCATGCGTCAATTCTTTATAAATTTACTATATAGTCTATCAACCCGTAAATTTCACAGGTATTTTTTTATATTCTATTTCTTCTGTTCTTCATTACACATTTTTTTTATTGTTCCTTCACACTTGAAATTTTTTTTTTGAAAATCACAAATAAAATAAAAAAAGAAGCTATTTATATTATATATTTTTCTTCAATGTTTACATCGAACAATAATAATGAAAAAAATGTTCAATTGATAAATTAAAAATGAAATCATCTAAAATTCTGAACTAATATACATCAAAATGAGAAGCAAACACGAAATCAGAATATATAAATAATTTGTCCCAAAAATTATTCAAAGAAAAAGATTTCACATAACGAGAATAACAATCATTCTTTACATTTATAAGCTTCTAATTAAAAAAATGATATAAATCAATGCAAAGAAATAAGGAATTGTGCAGACAAGCTACAAAATTACATTTGAATTTTTTCTTTTTTAACAACTCGTAGAACAAAAATTCTTGCATACACACACTCACATATAATAAGTCCCATTAGAGAGTGAGACTCACTTCATGTGAGTGTAGGTATAATGCATTTGTATATATGCAAGAATCTCTCCTCATAGAAGCCAATAGTACAGCAAAAATAAAGGCTACTAGCATCAGTAATTTTGAACCCATGACGGGCTGCCCTTGTTCCAGGATTGGCCAATCAAAGAAATTACCATTATAAATAACTTATATAACAGGTTTTACCTATTGCACTTTAGAAAACCATAATCAAGAAATTTAACCTGAAAAAAGTAATTAAATTAATTAGCAATAAAAAAAAGATAATAAACCCGAACTAAGCCATAGTTCAATGCAAATTGATCAGCCTCATGTGCCCCGCAAATAGGGATTATTTAGGAACTATAAAACCAATTTGCTGGTCAATAATCTAAATGCCATGAATCTTTTATAGAAAGAATGAGAAATATTGATCAAGGGAAGACTACTAATATGAGGTTTTTTTTTTTATGAAATATTTGTTTCCTCGTAAATAATAAGAAAGTGAGAGCAAGAGAGAAATTGCTCAGAAAGTATAGTTAACATTAACATCTTCCTGTTAATATGGACTTGGGCTTCTGCAACATCAGATTTTGATTTCTTTGAACAACATGCATGGTATCACTTTTCACCTTCATCAATTGTTGCAAGGTATACAAGAATAGCTTTAAATTAAATAAGATTTTCTTAATCCAGACAAATAAACAAAAGAAGCTCTATAAGTTCAAAAGACAAAAAATACAAAATCATCAATGAGAATGAAAAGAGAGGAATTCGAACTCTCGGTAAATAAAAAGCCTACAATTATTAAACCACTCGATCATCTGTCCTACATAATGATTATGACCCAGAAAGCAGGTGAATAGTGACTCAATCATATTCTATTTTTTTTATAGATGTGTACAATCAATTCGAACTATAAAAATATAAAGAAAAAGATTTTATTAAAAAAAAAAGTCTTTCAAGGCCGTAGGATAAACAAATTTGATTAAGGAGTTTGTTTTTATGTTATTTCGCATTGTATTATACAATTCCTTTGTTTGTGGGATTACTTTCTTTTCCCACGCGATAAATAAAATTATTAAATTTTAGAATGAGTTGCTACTTATGTTTAAAAAAACTTCACTCGGTCGGGTTAGGTCGAATTTAAAGAAATTTATTTTATGGTAAATAATTAATCAAAGTTGGGTTGGGTGCCGATTTTAGGTGAAAAAAATTCGCCAATGATTATGACCCGAAACCAGGTGAATAACCCGTGACTAATTCTATTTGTTGGATGTGTACAATCAATTCGAACTATCGGATATAAAGAAAAAGATTTTAAAAAAAAGATTTCAATGGTGGATGAACAAATTTGATTAATGAGTTTGTTTTTACGTTATTTCGCATTGTATTATACAATTCCTTTGTTTGTCGGATTACTTTCTTTTCCCACCGATAACCAAAATTATTAAATAAGAATAAATTGCTAAAGGGGTGTTCGACGTCGTTTTAGGAGAAAAATGTCTAAACTAATTAATCAAAGTTGGGTCGTCATTCGGGTAACTCAACTCGGGTAATGAGTTGGTTCGGGTCCTGATACTATCTCTGGATTTTGAAAAGAAAGATTAGAATTGTGAATGAAATGAGTGGTTCACCCAATTGGACCAATTTCTAATAAGAAATACTCAAAACGACGTCGTTTTACTCGGGTCATCGGGTTGGATTACTCAACCCGTCACCCAAACCAATTAGAAGTCGAATTAATCGAATGATTCCCGAACCAACCCGAATATATTATATCGGGTAGGTTCAGGTTGGTCGGGTTCGCGGGTCAGGTTGGACCCGTGAACACCCCTACCTATGCCTAGATCTCGGATAAATGGAAATTTCATTGATAAGACATTTTCAATTGTAGTCAATATGTTATTACGAATAATTCCGGCAACTTCAGGGGAAAAAATAGGCATTCACTTATTACAGAGATGGTGCAATTTGATTATCTTTTTTATTTATTTATCGATCTCAGTTTTATGAGAAAGACACATTCTTCGAAAAAAAAGAAAAAAAATTAAAAAAAAAACCTACACTTGCTAAAGGTGAAGTTTGTAAATAAAACAATTAATTTCTTATATCGTGTATCTCCAATTAATACAACCTCGTATGCTTCAATTTTAGGTTTATAGTATTAAGTGAAAGGTTATACCTATACTTATAGGGTTAGGTCAACCCTACTCCATTAGTATCAATAGGCGGCTGGGGGAAGAAGCACTACGCTTAGGAATCAACAACACGAAAACTTTGTAAAAAAAAAATATCCTCCCCTTTCTTTTCGGGATCGGGACTAACAAGAATGGTTGGGACAACAAACATCCATCTCGTTCGTATTTTGGATACCCGTATAACCATCGAAGACTGTTGAAGTGACTAATTCCGGGAAATTAAGCGGCGTTGAGGACAAAGAAATTGTTGGAGTTACCATTTTTTTATCCAGTACCAACATACTTGATGTTAAGAAAATATCTTTTCTTTTACAGGAAGGTTGGCTAGAGATTTCTTGTAAACACACTAGCCCTGCTCAGTTGATAATGAGAATACTGCAATCTTTTTTGATTCTATGTATTTTTTTTTATCATTATACACATAAAGGAGGAGCCGTATGAGATGAAAATCTCACGTACGGTTCTGGAACGGAGATTCTTTGAACCGAATGACGACCGTAACGGATGTCGGCTCAATCTGAAGGAAATTATGCGGAAGCTTTACAGAATTATTATGAGGCTATGCGACTGGAAATTGATCCCTATGATCGAAGTTATATACTTTATAACATAGGCCTTATCCACACAAGTAACGGAGAACATACGAAAGCTTTGGAATATTATTTTCGGGCACTCGAACGAAATCCGTTCTTACCCCAAGCGTTTAATAATATGGCAGTGATATATCATTATGTGTGACTATCTCCACTATAGAAAGAAAGAAAGAAAGAAAAAAGAACGACCAAATCTGCTAGGAAATACTAGAAAAAAAAAAGGCTTTCTACATATATATCGTCCAAAACAACGATTTTTATCAACTATAGTAAAGAAAGAAACTTCGAAATATGAAGAAATAAATATGCCTAGATACTTTTTTCTAGGGGTAAAGATCAATTAGCGAGGTTTTGGGCCGATACAATAAGAACTGCTTACTTCTATCATGATAGAAAAGTTAGGAATCCACTTATGTAATAAAGTCGATCCCCTAGGGTTTTGAGCAGCGGTGTAGTATCTGATCCCAAAGATAGTAAGTCTTTTCTTTCTTATAAAGAAAAGACTTTCTCAAAGATTCTATAGAAATTGATATATCATATATGAAAGTATATGATATATGAAATCGAGATAGTTACCTTTCAGAAAATTATAATGAGAGGGTTAATGCCGATGCTTTATTCTTCTGAAGGTAGGAGAAAAGCTTCTGAAGGTACGGGAAAAGATAAAACTATAGATAAAACTAAAAAAAAAAAGGATGAAATTCTTTCTTAATCAAAATTGAAGTTTGAAACTCATGTAATTAACCTCTTTTCTTTTAGTTAACTCCAGAAGAAAAATGGAACACCAAAAGAATTGACTACTTAGCCGTATGAGGCAAGAAACTCTCAAGTACGGTTCTAAGGGAAAGAATTTATTCACCTAATCTAACCGCAGAGAAGAGGCCATTCGATAGGGAGATTATGAAATTGCGGAAGCTTGGTTTGATCAAGCTGTTGAATATTGGAAACAAGCTATAACCCTTACCCCTAGTAATTATATTGAAACACATAATTGTCTGAATTTTGATTTCTTTGAACAACATGCATGGTATCACTTTTCACCTTCATTAATTATTGCAAGGTATACAAAAATAGCTTTAAATTAAATAAGATTTTCTTAATCTAGACAAAAAGTTTTTTTGTTGAGAACCTTGACCCGAAACCATTCATGAAGATATAGAAAGCATGCATAACTTTATTGAATAGAAGCCCTAACCAAAAGATTTTTTTTTAAAAAAAAATCTTAAACAATCTTATATTTCACTTTTAGAATAATCTAATTAAATCCACAAACAATAGTAAGAAAGTAATATTATCACTACTTGCAAAGTATTATGATACGGACCTTAGGAGAACCACACCACATAAGTTAGCAATTGTGGCTAGAGAGCCTAATATCATATAAACTCCACACCGGAATATCATACTTCTGATGTGGGACTCAAGTACCATACCTTATAATTGGATCATAACATTCCACCATGCTCCGCAATCCCAGCGCCCATGCAGGTTGGCTGTGCACTAGCCTTCTAACTAGTCCCGGGTGAACACTGAAATGTTGGCGTCATCACCCATGGCGCTTGTTTGCAGTTGAAACACACCGAAATCTCATACTTCCAGTCCCACCATACCTTACAATTGGATCCTAACATTCCACCACGCTTCGCAGCCCTGACGCCCACACGGGCTGGCTGTGCACTAGCCTTCTGACTAATCCCGGGCAAACACTGCAATATCGATGTCACCACCTCCACACCGGAATATCATACTTCTGATGTGGGACTCAAGTACCATACCTTGCAATTAGATCATAACATTCCACCATGCTCCGCAGTCCCAGTGCCCATGCAGGTTGGCTATGCACTAGCCCTCTAACTAGTCCCGGGTGAACACTGAAATGTCGGCGTCATCACCCATGCCGCTTGTTTGCAGCTGAAACACACCGAAATCTCATACTTCCAATATGGGACTCAAGTCCCACCATACCTTACAATTGGATCCTAACATTCCACCACGCTTCGTAGCCTTGGCGCCCACACGGGCTGGCTGTACTTCCAATATGGGACTCAAGTCCCACCATACCTTACAATTGGATCCTAACATTCCACCACGCTTCGTAGCCTTGGCACCCACACGGGCTGGCTGTGCACTAGCCTTTTGACTAATCCCGGGCAAACACTGCAATACCGGTGTCACCACCTGCGCCGCTCGTTTGTAGCTGAGAGATATGGTGGAAGACTCTGATACCAATTGATATGAACCTTATGAAAACCACACCACAAAAGCTAGCAATTGTGTTTGGAGAGCCCAAGGTCATATAAACCCCACACCGGAATCTTATACTTTCGATGTGGGACTTAAGTCTCATACTTTGCAATTGGATCTTAACATTTCACCACGCTCCATAACCCTGGCGCCCACGTGGGCTAGCTATGCACTAGCCATCTGATTAATCCCAAGTGAACATTGCAATATTGTTGTCACCACCTGTGCTACTCGTTTGCAACTGAAACACACCGGAATCTCATACTTCCAATGCGAGACTCAAGTCACATACCTTACAGTTGGATCCTAACATTTCACCGTGTTTCACAGCCCATACTACCTACGCAGGCTGGCTGTGCATGAACAGTACACTCAATAGGCACATGAAAACTTGCTCTTTATTTACAAAGTCACAATCTTCAAAATCTAAATAAAGTTGTGTGTATATTAAAATTCTATGACGTAGCATACATTTGTAGATAATTTTAAAAAAAATCAAAACAAGATAATATGTTGGAGAAGAAATTGTGAAACCAGATAATGTACAGAATCTTCAAGGCGTGTTTTACACTTTCATTTAAGTTTTTTAATTCGCCCCCACTATTTCATAAAACTAGATATAAATGGATAACAGTGAATTTTTCGCATGATACAATAAAAAACACTGGAATTGTTTTGCACTAATGCAATCAAGCCAATAACAGTACTTATGTTTTATAGAATGAAAGTTTCCTAAATCTCTTTCTATGCACAAAAGAGGAACAGGAAATTATTTGGAATCATCATAAGAAGTCGGAATCTATCTATTTATAGACATGTTGAGAGGCATCTCTTAAAGAGTTATAACTCTTCAAGAATGTAGGGATTCCATGAACAGAGAGGCAATCCTTCAGACATAATTGCAACCTTTACTTTTTCCAATGCTTGAGCAATGTGTGACTTTTTCCTTACTCATTATTTTAGAAATCCTCTCACATAATATACTTTCTCTCAAGAGTTTCCAACACCAGTTTTGTTCATTAGCAAGACCACTTTGAAACTGCATTACTGTATGTACAGAAGAGAGAAAAATGAAGAGTGGAGCAAAGTTATTCAGTACTTTAGTTTAAGTTTGCTACTTTTTCTGTGACAAATAACAATTCCAAGATACAGGAGCAATTGTGTTTAGTTTCGTGAAATAGAGAGAAAATCACCTAGATCCAGGGGATGTGAGAGACTGACAAAGTAAGTATAGAAGTCGTGTCCGGCATTCATCTGCATCCTAATTCCTAATAGACATGAAGAATTGAATTACATAATACAAACACGTTAAAGGAGCACAACTAATTCCACAAAGTGAAACATGCAATTTATAAACAGCTAACCAAACTAACTGAGGAAACTTTTTCCGCAATGCCAGGCAAAAGTGGTAACAAATCAATAAATTATTATTTGTCCGTCCCCCAACGTTATAAGAGGCTCAAGACGGCTAGAGCAGAATAACAACCAATTCTTAAAATTAACATTTTTATATATTAAAAAAGGAGAAATTTTCGTACCTAAGAGAGAAAGAAAACAAACAATGACTTAGAATTAGACTATTCATTCAATAATTCACCGAAGCTTTGCTCTTGGATCTACAATTTCAAACAAACCTGATCAATAAAAGCTATAAACTATCAATTAGATTCGAGTTCAAAATGAGAGATTCAATTTTCATATCATCCAAACTAGACCGAGACTTGTAGAAACAAATGAAAATTGAAGAGTAGAAGAGTAGAAAGAAGCGATGATAAAAATACAGGAGTGGCGCACCGAAAAAAAAAAGGATTGAGGGGAGATTAAAGGCGTTAAAATGAAAATTAAGAGGGGAAGATTTTAAGTAAATTTTAATTATAAATTGTCATGTGAAAATTAGAGGTAATTCAATTAGTAATAAATAATAGATGACCATTAAAAAAGTTATTTCCCAAAAAAATTTAAGTTGTACAGCTACGATACTAGTATTTAATATAATATGTAAATATAATAATTTTTAAAAATTAAAATACAAGTATTAAATATAATTTAAATAAAATATATATTTATAGATTAAATTTTACTATTTTGTGTGAGAATTTTAAAGAGAATAAGGTTGTAAGAATGAGATTATACTTTGAAGGAGGGAATTTGTAAGAACGAAACTTGAATTTGTATCTAAATTTTTTGAATAACATACTTTTAAGGTGGTGGATGTTCAAAAAAAAAAAAAGATACATAAAAAATGCAAATGCAAATGCAATTGTATTGTACATATATTAATATCGGATATGGATATAATATGAATACATCACCAATTTCGGAATATCCATGCATCACAGAGGAAAAGAATGCTCCACTGGTTTTTAATTCAATTATTATTTGTCATATAGAAAAATAGTTTGTAGATACTTAGAGAATGTTTGGGAAATTATTTTTCCCACAAAATAAATTTTTTTAATAAAAGCTTTTTTTAGTGCTTTTTAACATGTTTGGGAAAAATTATCAAAAGTGATTATTAATCTATAGATTATTTTTTTACATTATAAAACAGCTTTATTTCAAAAGCATTTTTTCAGCATTTTGATTATAAATTACAGATGATTATTTTCGAGTTATAACATTTTTATCAAATTAACCTCAAATATTATATAATTGAAATTCCTAAACTAATTATTTTATACCCTTTTAATAATTTACTATGTAAAAAAAATTATATACAATTCAAAAAAATATTATTTTAAAATTACTTTTTAAATAACATATCTAAACATAAAATTAATTTTATTATCAAAATCAATTATATATAAAAATATAATCAATTTTTTTTATAACTAATTCAAATACACCCTTAATTGAACAACTTGCCAGTTTATGGATGTTGTTTCTCTGCTATATATAACTATCAAGTTATTTCGTATTTTCACTTCAACAAAAAAAAAAATTGTCATTTCACACGACAATGGAGAGCTCGAGCTAGTATACGCTCGACACTCTTTACTCCATTTTTTTCACCCATTATTTAGGTAATTAACATACAAATCTTAAAAGAAAATGTTAATCTCATCACTTTTTTTTTTTAAAATACTTTTTTATCATTTTTTTTATAGTTGTGATTAAATAAAAAAATAATAATAAAAAAAGTGATGTAATTAATAATATAAAGTATAATATAAAAAAGAATATAATAAAAAAATGTGATAAAAAATCAAAATTAAATCTCAAAAGGACAATGTTAACAAATGCTCAAGCGTTTATATGCTTGAACAATGTTACACTGATTGATTTTTTTTTTCTTATTTGTTAAACCAAAAATTTACAAATCTCAAAATATTTTGTAAAGGAGAGGAATGTCGAGCACTTGTACATCTTACCATAGGCGGAGCTAGGAAGAGACATGTATGAGTCATGATCCTTTAGCTTTGAATATTTCTTTTATATACACATGGTATATTTTTTTGTTTGTTCCTCTAGTAAAAAAAATACTTATCATTTGGTTGATAGATTATTTCGACTTATTTTAACTTTTTTTGTATGAACAATAACTACTGAGCGTATCTTTTTAATTATGAAAATTATTAAAATAATATTTTAAAATAAGATAGATTATAATTTTTTCACAGATTATATGATTATTTATATTAAAAAAAATTACCAAAAATTTACCTCAAATACAATAATATATTACTTTTATTCTATAAAATAATATCAAACACAATTTAAAAATTAAAAATTTATATTTAAAATTATCTTATATTTAATTATATTTATTATAAATATTTCTAATTTAAAATATATTAATTATAAATTAAATTAAATTTATTTTTATATTTATATTATATAATATTTAAAAAATTTAAATTTAAATATATATATATATATATATATAGAGGAGGATCGATTTACTTAAATTAGATTTATTTCATCTAATATATTATTTCGTTATATATTATATATATAACTAAAATATATATATTACACCTACAGAATTTGATCAGTATATATAGTGATGATCCTCTAATATTAAAATTTTAGTTCCACCCCCGAGCCGGACCATTTTGCAGCATTGTCCATCTCAAAATACCCAGTTGCAACTTTAGTTTAGAAGTCCCAAGCGTGAGTGCGTTCGAGTATTTTCAAGTACTGCCCTTTTTATAACTGGTAATCCAGAACCCTTTTTCTTCATATTGCTACTCGTGCAAAAGGTACATACTGCCATACTAATATTTGTGTCTGGAAAATGAATACCCCAAAATATTGCTAAGGTTAAGGTGTCCAAGGCATCTCTGAGAAGCAGGAGTACGTTATGTTGACCCAACAATCCAATGGATTACTCAACTTATGATGTCCATTAACCTTGTTTGAGTTTGATGAAGCATAATCATAATTGAATGCATGTAGTTTATGTTTTGGACTGAGTTTTAAATTAGCGGTTCAAGAATAATTAGACAATTAGAGTTAGATTATGAATATTTATGAATGTTATTAGATAAGTAAATATACATATTTATGAAGAATAAATTTTTCATAAAATTACATTTATTTAATGATTTTATTAAATTTTTATCATAACATATAATGATTTTATTAGATTTTTATCATAATTAATAATATTTAATGCAGATTCAAACATATTCTTATATACTAATATATTCTTATAAATACCACACAAAATAATAAAGATATACATTTAACTCTAAATATTACTCACCTTATGTACGGTATAACTTAAGTGTCAGAATACTTTTTACACGTACTCAACCCTTAGCACCACCATTGTTGCTATTATGTTACGAGAAAACTACTTTCATAAACTTTATTCAGATAATCATCTAAATTCAATTCATAGCAGTTTATTTTTTATTTTGTTAAGCATCTTATTAAGCGTTTATTTATGTTATGTAAGTATAATATTGGAAATGCCTAGTGATGAACTTAGAAATTTAGAATAGCGGGAGCAAAGTTATGATTATTTCATATATATTTTTTAAAAAATATATTTAAACATAAAATATAATAAAAAATAAAAAATAAACTTATAATTATTCCTTGCAATTTTTTAATATTTTGAGAACAATGAATAATTTTTTGTAATTAATATTATTATATTTTTTTTTACATACGTAATCAAAGAATAATTTAAAAATTTATGTCTCATGTAATTAAAAATTAGAATTAAAAATTTTTGTGAAGTACCAAATCAAACATTTATTTAAAGATGAGAGCAAAAAAACTATAAATTATAGAACCATAAAATCATATAAATATTATATATATAGTTAAAAAAAAGTTTAACTCAAATGGAGGCATCCCAAATGATTACACTTGGGTCCGTCCTGGAAATGCCCACATGCACATAGAGCTGTTTTTATCTTCACATTTTGATTCCCTTAGATCTGGGTTAAGTCTTGGCCGAGTTTAACCTTGGCTTTCATGATATTGATGTTATACCGCACCAAACACGAAATCAACTTTATTACTTGCCACTTGTTATGGATGGTGTTCCTTTCTTTGGCGCTATATTCTGGCGTGCAAGTTTATAATTTGAATAATTCTAAATCTTTTTAATCAATTTTTATATTAATTATTTTAATTATTAAATGAGAAAAATATTGAATATTTTTTATATTATTAAAGTATTAGATTTATTTATTTTTTATTTAATATTTTTTATTAAGTGTTAAAATAATTATTAAAAAAAATAATTTAAAAAGATATAACAAAACTTTACATGAGCTCTTAGTGGTTCATAATATTCATTGAATATTAATGACTACTATCATTTCTCCCTTCTCAGAATTTAAATGTATTAATAATTGGGGATTTTTTTATGGCATTATCCCGTGTAGTACAGCTCCTGGGCCTTGTTCTTATTCCAGAGTTTCCCTGATGGCAGGTAAGTAATAAATATTTGAACAGGGAAAATTGACAAGATTTGGTCAACCTTCGCTTTCAGGCAAAGGCTGGATAGCAGAAAGAATTAATAGATAGATACATTAAGAAGGATTCATGGAGATGATTATTTCCCATGATGCTGCTGAAATTAATGTACAGATAATTAGGTGTCAAAGCAAGAACTATGCATTACATGCTGTGTATGCCCAAAATTGGGTTGCTGGATTTATTACAAACAAGGTACTTACATGCTGTCATTTTAAGAACCGCGTTATATCAATATGACTAAGTAACAAATCCATTCACACTTTTTTCACTCCCAGATTGGAGTTGTACTAATGTTCCTTCGGCAGTTTGAAGGGGGCAAACGGATTTTTTTTTTTTGCAAGTGAAACTTCTGTTTCAGCAAGCATGAAACCGTTTCTATTTCCTGCACCTCTCTCTATGATTATTGTTTCCATTAAATGTCCTTTCAGGCTTAACTTCTGGCAAAATTGAATTATAATTAGCCTTATACTGTTTTTGGGTTTGGACATCCTTCTATATGTATTTTTTTATTTTTGAAGAAACCAATCCAAATCAATGTGTCAAGTGGCAATTTGCAGATCCCAAAAACCGCACTGGGTGCTGTCTTGATGGCTAGCTGTGGTAGGAATCCCCTTGTGCTTGTTAGTCAGCATAGCAAGTGTTTCACATGTATGATGCAACTGGTGAATACGTGGACTATGTGTTATTAAAGGAATAATAAACCTTGTTTTTCAGGTATGTGCAACTGGCACATCTTGATCTTGGGATGCTTCCTTGAAGGAGCTTCTTTCTTTACGAAGACGATTTTAATTTTTATCACATTTTAATAACATCAAATGATGGAATAGAATTCTGGAACAACTGCCAGAATACTGAAACCATGGCTTAAGAAATTAATTTCCAACAAAGTTTTAAGTCTCACTCTTTGAGCAGAAACTAATGATCGTAGCCTTTTTCTTTTGTTTTTCGCCCCATAAAAAAAAATAAAAAAAAAATCTAATGATCATAGCCTAATATTAAGAGTTTTTTTTTGTTTGGTCTGAATAGAGTTTCCTGCTTATGAATTATGAGCCTTTTTGTGGGCCGTTTTGACAGACCTATATAAGGCTACTGTAAAATCCAGCCTATGATCCATCCAAGCCCATAACTACTCACTTGGGTAATAATTGTAAATATACCGAGTCACTGACCCAGTAGGGCCAGTACCTGCTCATATCCAGATCAGAAAATAGAAAAATATAAAAAAAAATCGAATCATAATCCTTTTAATTTTTTCTCTCAAGTGATCAATTGTAAAAAAAAATATATATAAAAAATTAAGTGTGAGATCTGATTAAAACTTATGACATTTTTTTTTATAATTTTGTATATTTCTTTTTCTTATAACTGATAACTTAAAAGAAAAAGGATGCTAAACTAAAAAGATCTGTTTAATGATTTCTAATTTCTTTGCTACATTAGAATCCCAACAGCCAAACTAAGCACGGTACGACACAATAGGAATTTTTAAAAATGGATTACTTGGGTAACGATCTATATTTTAGGGTATCGGTACTAAAAGTGAATTGTTAATTATTTATTTCAAATATTTATAATAAAACTAACAACCAACAAATAGAGAATGATACTCTTATGAGTGCCATAGTAACTCCCTTCAAAATAAATAATATGCATAATATATGTTAGCAACTTTAATGATTTTGTGGGTAACGAGCATATAATGCATATAGGCTTACAAGTTTAAATCCTAATTAAATCAATTACTTGAAATCAATTTGTAAAGAATAATTTTGTGAATGTTTTATAGTCTTGGCTGATGATATGCTTTTAACTAAATTAGAAAGATGAATTAGATGAAAATGTCATTTTACCACAATATTCAGAAGAATTTTTTTTTTTGTAAGAACTTAAAATTATTTGTTAGTATGTATAATTGTATACTCACTAATATAAGTATAAACTTCACTCGTATTTTCTAGTCACTATTATTAGCCGATAAAAATGTCTGTGCTATTTTCGAATCATAAAACCTAAAACAGAACATATGTATAACGATTTCAATTTTTCAATTCATAACTTTTCTATTTCATAAAACAAGATTAATGCTGAACCATAGTTAAAACATATTAAAAATTAGCAGGATTAATTAAAAAGTAGCTCGTATGTACGTACAACGGTACCAGATACAGGCAAAGATGGTTGTCATGGTCATCCTCAATAATCACATTCATCCATTATATACTCAAATATCAGGCAAACAATGACATGACTCAATCCCTCACCAATCGTACGGGAAAACAATATATATGCATATATAATGGAGTCACATAATCATCTTCAAATAAAGATATTTTATACTCTTCCCATGTGCATTTATTTGATAAGTTTTTATTTATTTATTTTTGCGAAGAAGTCTTATTTCATATTCCATTGCAGTTGAAAAGTGCTTATCCGAAGTGCTTTGCGTGTAGTTAATACTTAATATGGACAAGCTAGTGGCTTCTCAATCTCATCACAGGGCAGGGCCTTTCTATATCGGGATTCTTCTGATTGGAAAAAAAAAAATTATAAAATGAACTTATTTTTAAAATGAGTATATAAATAATTAAGAGTAAATTTATTTTTAATTTAATATAAAATATATTAAAATTTTAATTCATTAAAATTTAATTATGGATATATTTTTATTTATTTATTTTAAAAATAAACTCATTTAAAAATATTTTTATCATTTATAATTATGAACTAAACTAGTCACTTCTCCATGAAATTCATGGAAAGGTCCTAATGCAATTTAATCTATCTTTATTACATGCTTCCCACTAAAACCCACAAAAGGAATAAGGATAATTAAAAGTAAATGATTATTCTCCATTAGATTAAGCAAACACATGCTATAGTTGGCAGTAGTATTTTGTATAATTATGATTTTTATATCATTTTTTATATTATGTTTTATATAATTAATTATATTTTTTTATTATTATTTCACTTAATTACAATTATTAAAATATATAATAAAAAGTTATGTAAGATAAAAATATATAAAAACATCATTTTCTAATTTCGTAAGTGTAAAATTAAGTGATCAGGCGTCACTGTAGACTGTACTATCAGTTTACATATTATTCTTGATAAAATTAATGCGTACCACGACATTGACTCAGGAATAAATAAATATGATATGCAGGTGAAGATCCATTTACTCAGAAATAATTTTTGACATATTTACTGCATTAGATCAAGCTCATAAAATTTTGTAAAATATTTTATTCTATTACTTAATTCTCCTATTAATAATCTTATTTATTAAATAAAAAAATATTAATTTTTTTTTATTTTTAAAATATTAAATGAATTTATTTTTTTATTTAATATTTTTTATTTAATATTAAAAAATTATTAAAAAAACTTATAAAAGATATAACATTATTTTAAAATTTTTATAGAATTTAAATATTAATTAATAAATATCAACTATATGTAAGATTAGATACTTATGAATCTTCAATTTATCTTAAATTTATTTTGCAAGATCCTTATGTATCAAGTGATCAATGGTAGACTGATGAAATCAAAATTCTGCGAGAATTTATTCAATGGTGTAAGTCTTCAAAACTTTTAATTTCTTGTATTGATTTTTTAGAGTAGTGTGCGTCAATTAATCAGTTTATATTTTTATTGTAAAAATTTGGCATTCAATAAATTCAAGACTACAAAGAAAAAAATAATATGTATTAACTATTAGGTATAAGATTTTCATGAGAAAGGATAAATTAAATATAGTGAATACAAGAAATATGATAATCCTAAAGGGTTTTTTTTTAAAAATAGGAAGTTTTGCATAGAAAGTATAACTTTTTTAATTTTTAATGTACTAAATACTCTATTTTTCAAAAAAAACTTCCAATTTAAAATTCTTAACAAATGTCCTTTAGATACTTTTTAGTAAAATTCTTTAACTTATTAAATTAACACACCATTTTTTTAAAGGCTAACTCCATTAATGTTACTAACGGAATAATCCCACTTGACTCTTAGGTGGCAAAAAAATATTAAATCAATATTAACCCAATAGTTAGAGGATGAAATCAAAAACAAAAAATACTTTGGGAAAATGAAAATGCTTTTTTTAAGAAAAAGTTAGAGAAATAAAAGAATGGAGTTCTAGTTCGTGTGGGGCACTGGGACTAGAAAGTACTTAGAGAAATAAAATTACACTTTCAAGCGGTGGCTCAAGTGGTGCGGCTTGACAGAAGTTGGTGGTGCTGTGGGTGGCATTGGCTATGCAAAAGGTACAATGATCTTATAATAGACAGTGAGATTTGGGTTTGGGTGGCCTTTGATGTGGAAAAAGTTCAAAATCAACGGTGGTTAGAATTTTAAGAAAATATAAAAGTTTGGAGATTCTAGCGTTGTGGCTTGGTCGAGGTTGGACAATGGCTCAGTGTGGTGGCGCCTAGCTGTGGATTGGTTCGTGGGTGCTGTTGGTTTGGTAAGTGTGGGTTGGTGATTTTATTTGGAAGAAAAGATTTAATTTTTTTCAAGCTAGGACAAAATATTGTTCTAAGGTTTGGTTCATTTTGGGTAAAAGACTAAATTGGGTGAATTGTTGTTGTTCAGTTTTAGAGTGAAGGGCAGCCTTGGATTGAGGTTTTTATTTAAAAATGTTAAAGATTTATTTTTTATTTTTTTAAAATATTTTTTTATTAGACTACGTTACAAATTAAAAAATACAAAGTTTGAATTAGTATGTAATTAATTTAATTAATATATATTATTAAATTTATTATTATTAGGTGATGAATGATCTAATGAAATTTTTATTTATTAAATAATAATAGAGTATTTAAAATAATTGTTAATATAGTTAATGTATCATGCATCATCTCTATTTTTTTTTTTATTATTATCCATTAAGCGATGATGCATCATCTCTCTTTTAATTAGGTATATTGCGCTTCTTTTTTTTGGGGGGGGGGGGTACGTAGGTATATTGCGTTTAAGAGTACACGAGGTTCTCCAATAAATTTAATAGCTTGTTTAAATAGTAAAAACAGCCATCCTCCTTCTGATATTTGGTACTTTTCATTATTTTTGATTTTCCATGTTTTTTAAATTAATTCTTAGACCCCTTTTTATCTTTATTAGTTTTTTGCATTGAGATTTTTTTTTCGTTGAATGTTCTAGCATGTTCTTCATGAATGAAATTTCATCATTATATAAAAAAAATAAAGCGAAGAGGTTGGGGCGGTTCCATTATGCATTCAAATTCAAATCAAAAGAAGAAAATTTTCATCAAAAAAACAAAAAAATAAAAACTCAACCTTGCTCTCTTTATTCTTTTGAAGAATGAGTGAATGAGAAAATTCTCGAAGACAAGGCACAGATAAATGTAATACTTCTTTTGGTCAAGGAAGAATCTTTGAGATTAATCACCCGATGTTGACACAAATGCACTGTACCAAGTTCGGTGGGTGTTTATTTTATAACCAATATCAGAACAGGGAATTAATCTGCCAAACATCATGCATTCATTGCATATAGCTGCATACTTTGTCTGTATACTCGATTCAAAGGTAAGCCTATTGGACATAAAGCCCTAACTAAAGAAAAACGCTTTGCACGACATATTATGACATTACTGTTAAATTGCCACTGACATACATATATAAATTGATTCTGGGCTATTGTTTCTTGCTCAGATAAAGACCTTACAGAGTTCACACTGCATTTGTACCGTTGATTGATGTTGGTGCTGAAAAGGAAGAGAGAGAGAGGGGGAAAAAAAGAAGAGAATGAATGAGGATGATGTAAAGTCTGTGTAATCTGTATGAAAAAGGCTAACAGAGCTCTTGATCTTGGGTTTTCTACAACTATAATGAATCATTCACTTTCTTTTGATCCAATCCGCATTGGAAGGATGTATGACATCCATTTGTTCATGATGGTAACCACTGACCACATAACCAGTCAGGGGTCATTGGACATCCACGGCAGGCAAATAGATAATTGACAATAAACATACCCAAATGCTCAATTAATGTACATAAAATAATAACAATGCCATCATCGAAGATAAGTTCCATAGCACTATATATAGCAGTTATGACTTATCACCAATAGGGTATATCAAGGAATTAAACAATTATGAACATTATCTAATTAATCGAAAATTGAGGCAAAAAAATTCATAACCAAGAGTGGACTGTCTAAAAAAAGGGACTTTTTTATTTTTTTTTTTTAGAAACCAAAGACTCGGCCATGTATTATGAACAAATAGTTAATGATTTAATAAGATAACTCCATTAATGTTACTAACGGAATAATCCCACTTGACTCTTAGGTGGCAAAAACGATATTAAATCAATATTAACCCAATAGTTAGAGGATGAAATCAAAAACAAAAAATACTTAAATGATGAGAGTATGCTTTTTACCAAGAAAAAGTTAGAGAAATAAAATTACACTTTCAAGCGGTGGATCAAGTGGTGCGGCTTGACAGAAGTTGGTGGTGCTGTGGGTGGCACGATGGCTAGGCAAAAGGAAGGTACAAGGTGATTGCTCTGATATTAGACAGTGAGATTTGGGTGTTGGGTGGCCTGTGATGTGGAGGTGCAATGGAGTTCATGGCTATCAACGGTGGTTAGAGTTGTTAAGCGAAGATGAAACGGAGTTTGGAGATTCTAGCGTTGTGGCTTGGTCGAGGTTGGACAATGGCTCAGTGTGGCGGCGCCTAGCTGTGGATTGGTTCGTGGGTGCTGTTGGTTTGGTTTCAAGTGTGCTGATAATGTTGGAGTGTGGATCATCTTCTTTATTTCAAGCTAGGACAAAATATTGTTCTAAGGTTTGGTTCATTTTGGGTAAAAGACTGCATTGGGTGATTTGTTGTTGTTCAGTTTTAGAGTGAAGGGCAGCCTTGGATTGAGGTTATTTAATTGAGAAATGTTAAGAACATATTTTATATCACACTTTTTTTAATATATCTTTTTTTATTAGACTACGTTATAAATTAAAAAATACATTTAAGTGTGATTAGTATGTAATTAATTTAATTAATATGTAATAGATTAAATTTATATTTATATTTTAATGGTATGTGATGTGATCTAATAAAATTTCTAACAATATATTAAAGAAGTATGATAGAGTGTGTTCTTAGCACTCTCATATGTTAAATATAGTTAATGTATCATGCATCATTTCTAATTTTATCATTATTATTATTATTATTAAGCGATGATGCATCATCTCTATTTTTAATTAGGTATATTGCGCTTCTTTTTTTTTTACCGGGGGGTAAGTAGGTATATTGCGTTTAAGAGTACACGAGGTTCTCCAATAAATTTAATAGCTTGTGATAATAAATAGTAACTAACACAGCCATCCTCCTTCTGATAAACTAATGGTAAGTTAGTATTTCACTAAAATCGAGGATAAATTTTTGAAGAATTAATTTCCATGAAACTTTTTACGATAAATTAATTCTTAGACATTTTACCCTAAATTTTAATAGAATATCAAACATCGGCTGTATGAGACAACATGAATTTCGGAGAGTTTATTTGCATTGAAGCATGCCTCTCAAATTTGAAATTTCGTTGAATGCTTCTAGCATGTTCTTCATGAATGAAATTTCATCATGACATATATAATAGGGGACTTAAAATAAAGCGAAGAGGTTGGGGCGGTTCCATTATGCATTCAAATTCATATCAATTTTGACAAATTTTCATCAGAATCAAAACCAGTAGAACAAAATAAGTAAACCACAACCTTGCTCTCTTTATTCTTTTGAAGAATGAGTGAATGAGAAAATTCTCGAAGACAAGGCACAGATAAATGTAATACTTCTTTTGGTCAAGGAAGAATCTTTGAGATTAATCACCCGATGTTGACACAAATGCACTGTACCAAGTTCGGTGGGTGTTTATTTTATAACCAATATCAGAACAGGGAATTAATCTGCCAAACATCATGCATTCATTGCATATAGCTGCATACTTTGTCTGTATACTCGATTCAAAGGTAAGCCTATTGGACATAAAGCCCTAACTAAAGAAAAACGCTTTGCACGACATATTATGACATTACTGTTAAATTGCCACTGACATACATATATAAATTGATTCTGGGCTATTGTTTCTTGCTCAGATAAAGACCTTATAGAGTTCACACTGCATTTGTACCGTTGATTGATGTTGGTACTGAAAAGGAAGAGAGAGAGGGGGAAAAAAAGAAGAGAATGAATGAGGATGATGTAAAGTCTGTGTAATCTGTATGAAAAAGGCTAACAGAGCTCTTGATCTTGGGTTTTCTACAACTATAATGAATCATTCACTTTCTTTTGATCCAATCCGCATTGGAAGGATGTATGATATCCATTTGTTCATGATGGTAACCACTGACCACATAACCAGTCAGGGGTCATTGGACATCCACGGCAGGCAAATAGATAATTGACAATAAACATACCCAAATGCTCAATTAATGTACATAAAATAATAACAATGCCATCATCGAAGATAAGTTCCATAGCACTATATATAGCAGTTATGACTTATCACCAATAGGGTATATCAAGGAATTAAACAATTATGAACATTATCTAATTAATCGAAAATTGAGGCAAAAAAATTCATAACCAAGAGTGGACTGTCTAAAAAAAGGGACCCTCATTTATTTAAAGGAGTGGGTTTAGAATCACCAAAGACTCGGCCATGTATTATGAACAAATAGTTAATGATATTAATATAGATTGATACATGCCAATGATGCCATGTCAAGCATGGAAGATATGAGAATAATTTTGGATGCAACGCTTTATGTGCAAAATGCAATCCAAAAAAACGAAAGAGGATTCTCTGGTGCCTCGGAGACACCGTACTTCGGAAAATAAATAAAACAAAAACAAAATAAAAAATGAATTTAAAGTAAAAATATATATATTATGAAGATATAGAAGTAATTGAATCAATGAATAAAGAATTATAAAAAAGTTAAAAGAAATAAATAAAAAATTTACTATTAATACATGAATACTAATAGAAGGATTTTTATATATATTTTGTGAAAAAGAATCAATAATGGAAAAAATGAAATAAATAACATTAGAAAAGAACACTTGAAAAATTAATAAAAATAAAGAAATAGATGAATAAGAAAACATCGCTAAATTTGAAAAGTATTTTTAACAACTTTTGTTTGTGTAAAAATATCTTAGAAAGAAAAAATATTTGATGTCTAACAAAAAATGATTTTTTTGGAGAAGAAATATTTTGAAAGATTTATCAAAAATATAATAAAACTTGAAGAAAAAGAACAAAAATGTTTTAGATAAGGATTTTGGAAAGGGAATCAAAGTTTTTATCACTTGAGAAAAACTTTCATATGAAAATGAAAAAGAAAAGTTGCAAGGGTTTGAATCTTAAATTTGTTTTGAAGAGAATTTATTTTAGAATTGATTTGGGAAAAATGGAGAATATAATGGTGTTTTGAAAATTCTTAACGAATAAACTTATTTTCAAGTTTTGAAATAAAAGAAAATGTTAAGTTTTAAACGTTGATTTACATCAATGGAAAAGTGATTTTGTGAATTATATTTTGAAAAAGAAATTTCTTGGGTAAAAGCTGTGAAAAAATATTTTATTGAGTAAGAAAATATATTAAATGAAGTATAAAGTTATATTATTTTGAGAAAAGTTGAAAATGAATTTTTGAAAGTTGAGAAATATTTTACGAATGAAATTGTGGTGAAAAAATTATTTACGTATCTTAAAAACGTAATTTTAAAGTCGTGGTTTGAAATACTGATAAAATATTTCTAAGTGTTTGGAAATACAGTAAAATATTTCTATGCGATTTTAAATACGTTGAAATATTTTTACGCGATTTGAATTTTCGTTTAAATATTTTACGTGATTTGAACTACTGTTGATAAATCACTACGTGATTGAATAACGATAGAATATTTTTTTATGCAATTGTGAAAATGGGGGAAAATTATTATGAGATTTGGAAAGTATTTTAAATATTTTGAGAATGATAGAAAATGATTTACGTGACGTAAAAGAATGATTTTTAAGTTACGCGATTTTGAAACAGTGGAAAAAACTATGCGATTTGAGAAAACCTATATTTTTACGCGATTGAGAAAAACGTTAAAAATTAGTATGCATTTAAAAGGTTTAAAAGTCAAATGAAGAGTTGCATAACATTTTGAAAACGTAAAAAATGTTACAAAATTTTGTAAACGTAATAGTAGTGTTACGGTATTGTAAAAACGTAATAAAAATGTTTTGGAATTTTAAAACGTAACAAAAGTGTTACGGTATTGTGAAAATATAAAAGAAGTGTTATGGTATTGTGAAAAACATAATGAGAAAAGTTTTGGATTGTGAAAGCGTAAAAATGTTAAGAAAAAATACGGTAAAAGTGTTTCTACAACTATGAAAACGTGATAACATGATTTTCGTTGTTGAAAGTACAAGATGATTCTTGTTGAGCAAGTGTCATCAATGCTTTTTGTGAGAAAATGACATATTTGTCTATGATTGGATCCGGTGCATTATACATGCATTTGAATGGTCAGATGAGAATTTGGATATGGTGATTGCTGATCAACCATGCACCTCTTGAAACACACCTGAGGTCGAGCTTGGAACAAATTTACTTGCCACGCTCTCGACAGGCTCATTTGAAAATTTTCAAGAACAAAGTGGATTTCGAACTGACCTCTTGAGCGATATGCGTAGTGTAGGTCGGTCACTGTTGACCTTGGGACGCATCGGGGTGCGGGTTGCCTACACGGGTGGTTGGTCGCGCTTCTTCCCGTAGGTTAGGCCGATCTGCAACACACCGATGATTCGGACCAGAACTATTCTTAATCAAGATCGATAAAGACTGTTGTGTATATAAAATGTGCAAAATCAAAATGAGGATTATAGCAGACGCTAATCTATGAGGCATGTGAAATATCTTTTCGATCATTTCTCCGACCGAGTTTTATTAAACTAGGAAATCGAGTCTTGTGTGTTAAATCTGAACATTTTATATCTGCATGATATATTAATTGAGGGATATTGGTTATTACAATTGTTTTGAATACTTGGATGATGATGATGAAATTAGGACATTATCGTAATTGTTGTTTATGATAATTGAATTGATAAATGATTTGATGATGATAATTGATTAATATTGAATATATTATTGGAAGTTTGATATGATATAACCAATGTATAATTATGCTAATTTATCAAAATTTATAGGATATAATATATGATCTGAACCTCAAAGTTGAAGTAAATAAATTGTTACATAAAAAAAATAAAATTTAAACAAAATGAAATAATGAGTTGTCTTGAAATAATTCATTTGTGAATACTCAAAAGTATTACAACAATAAGGAGTGGACTTCGGGACTAGATATATGGATATATTTATTGACAAATTTCCATACCAACTCATGTAGAAATTAAGAATATTTGGCAAATGGATCAATCAATAATAAGTATGTTAAGTTTTAACGTTAGTGTTGTTCAAATCTTTATTAAGTAGGAATTAAGAGGGGTTTGCTCTTGTTAAAAAAAAAAAAAATAATTAGTTTTATATTTCTCTTTAAATTGTGAAATATTAATTGTTGTCATATATGCGTAATGAATAGTTGAAATATGATTTTCAATATTACCTAATATTTTGAATTTACGTAATCAAGAAATAAATTTTTAAACCCAAACTCAAACCTATTATCGTGCCTTCTTCAAATCATGTAGGCTTCAGTTGAAAATTAAACAAGATAAAAGTCGAAAACTAGGGTGTTACAATGACATCAATAAAAACATACTCTAATTATGGGACATAGGATATAATATATTTGAACACAAAGATGAAGTAAATAAATTTTTACATGAAAAAGCAAAATATTTAAACAAAAAATGAAAGTAATATGTGTGAAGTTGAAAAATTCATTTGTGAATATCAAAAGTATTACTATCAATTAAACGCAGAAACTAAACTAGTATATATGGATATATTTATTGACAAATTTCCATACCCACTCAATGCAAAATTAAGAATTTTGAAAAATTGAAAGTAATAAAAATACACTTGGAGGAATTATTCAAATACTCTATAATGAATTAAAAGAACAATGTCTACAAAGAGAATTAAGTAATACTGAAAATAGTGTATATGAATATTCAGAAAATGAATTATCTTCAGAAGAAACAGAATCCGAATAGTACTTATATTAAAATTAAAATTGGGAAAAGTAATAAAGAAATTGAAGCTTATATTAATACAGGGACAAGTATTTGTTTAGCAACAAAAGCATCATTCGAAAAATGGGAAAAACTAGACAAACCATTAAACATACAAATTGCAGATGAATCAATACATTCTCTATATTTAGTAGTAAAATGAATTACTTTAGTAATATAAACCAAATTATTTATTATTCCAACTATCTATCAACAAGAAACAGGACTAGATATGATATTAGGAAATAATTTTTTACATTTATACGCACCATTTTGTTAATATTTAGATTATATCTCATTAAAAACACCTTCTATTAGAACCAAACAATTACGAGAAATTATTAATATCTCAATTACACACTTTTCTGAATGTCTTTACTCTAAAAAAGAATCAGAGTTTAGCAAGCTGAAATGTGGTGAGATAGTTGGGGTTATATGTCGCAAACTTCGCCATGTACTAATTAATCTTGAACCTAGAAGAAGAATTCCTACCTATATTGAAGAACTACAAGAAAAAACATGTAGTGAAAATCCCTTAAACCCAAACATTAATAACAAAAATATGGAATTAATTGAATTAAAGTTAAAAGATCCTATGAAAGAAATAAAATGTAAACCTATGATTTATACAAAACAAGATAGGGATGAATTTGTAAAAGATATTAAAGAAATTAAAGAAAAAGGATTAATAAGACCATAAAAAAGTAAACACTCTACACCAGCATTTTATGTTGAAATCATAATGAAATAAAAAGGGGAAAAAGATGAAAAGTAATTAATTATAAACAAATAAATGATGCAATAGAAGGAGATGCATATTATTTACCAAGAAAAGACTTAATTATTGAAAGAATAAGAAATATGCACTAGTTTAATACTTTTGATTGTAAGTCTGGATTTTATCAAATGAGACTTACAGAAGAATTTAAGTCCTTAACAACATTAGTTGTCCTTAAGGACAATATGAATGGAACATACTTTCGATGGGAATGAAGCAGTCACCAGGTATTTTCTAATGAAGAATGGATTCAATATTGAAAGAATTTAGAGATTTTTGCCTCATTTATATTGGTGATATATTTGATTTACTAATAAAGATTTAGACGATCATTTCCAAAAGGTTGAATTAGTGCTTAATAAATGTTTTGAGCATGGTGTAGTATTAAGTAAGAAAAAAGCTGTATTAGCTCAAAAAAAATTAATTATCTTGGATTAGAAAATGAAAAAGGGAAAATAATAATGCAAAAACATGTATTAGAAAAACTTCAGAATTTTCCAATAAAATTAAAAGATAAAAATCAATTACAAAGATTTTTTGGATTACTGACATACATTTCTAATGAAGGTTTTATAAAGAATCTTGTAGCTGAAAGAAAAATACTTTAACAAAAGTTAAAGAAGGATGCTCTTTGGTCCTAGACTGAAGATGATAAAGCAATTATTATTAAATTAAAGTACTTATATCAGGATCTTCCTAAATTATATCATCCATCGGATGATGATTTAATTATTATCGAAACTGACGCATCGAATAAACATTGGGGTGGTGTTATGAAGGCAAAAACCTCTGGACAAAAGAAATAATTACTATGCAGATACATGTCTACAACCTTTTCAGATAGCGAAATTAATTATCCAACTCATGAAAAAGAAACACTGGCACTTATTTGTATGTTGTAAAAATGTCGAATTTATGTGCTAGACAAAGAAATTATTGCTCGAACTGACTCTACTTATGTTGCAGGATTTAAAAATATTAATCATAAAGGCACTTATAAACATCGTTGATTAATAAGATGGCAAATGAAGTTAGTCGAATATAAGTATTCAATCTCTCACATTAAAGGAGAAAAGAATGTTCTTACAGATATACTATCAAGAGAATGGAGCAGCAAAACAACATAGACTTAATCAGAAGGCAACTAGAGCTTAAGGAAGCACTAAAGAAGCAAAAGTTGAAGGAATTAGAGCTTATTAAGGCAGATATCAAAATTCTAAAATTACAACTCAAGGCATAAAGATTTCTTGAAGAAGAATTTCAGAAGCTGCAACAAGAAGAAAAGAAAATTAATAAGTGGTATATAATTTTTAATGGATCATTCCCAGGTATCTACGATGACTGGTTCAAAGCAGCACCACATTATCAAAAGATTTTTGGCGTTTTACACAAATCCTACCTAACAAAGGAAGAAGCCGAAAAAGCATTCAAGGAATACTAAGCAAAAATGAAAGAAATTTATCTTGGACCCAGAACCTTTTCTGAAGCAACATAAAAACCACTAGCCATACAATCGCCATTCAAAGTACTTGGAAAAATTTCATCCTCACTAGACAATTTTCATATAACTTCCAGAAAAGATATATCATGAATTATAAGTTCAATACTCAGCTGAAAATTTCTGGGATCACTTCAACAGATTAGTAAATTGGAATGAAAAAGAAAAGGTTAACTATTTTTACATGGTTGACCAAAAACTTTTTGAAATCAAAGCAATTATCCTCCCAGGTGCACCATCCATACTCACTTTAAATATGTTCTGATTCGAATTTGTTGATTGTCTTTATCTAAGTACAAATTCAGAAGAAATTAACCTTTTTCTTCATAATTTTAAGGAAACAGTTTAATTATTCAAGAAGAATGTAGCTAAAGAGTGAAACATTTTCCTAAAGTTCTACTCAACCTATTCTGACTTTATTACTAAGCAGCCTGCTAAGCATCTAGTGTTTGTTAGAATAAGTAATAATAATTTTTTACTAAAAGACGAACTAACTGGTGTTGTCTATGAAGAAGAGCAAATCACTCAAGTATTGAGTAACCAACTGACAATTATTTTTTTGCAATGCCAAAATATCGACAAGGAATCTTTTATCAAGACACTATACAAAGGACCCAACATATTGCTGTTAAGCAAGACAAGCGAAAAAAGTAATTAGAGAAAAAACATGAATATACTGACAAATTTTGAGTTACCTTTCTACGCACTCCAAAGACCATAGATGGAATATCGTCCAGCTGTTCTTGATGGACTTTGCGCAATGATTAAAATTAGTGGAAATCACGCATGCGAAAGATGCCAAGCAGAAAAAGTAATAGCCGACACTGACAAACCAAAAGACAATGAGTCCGATGAAGCAATAATCGAAGAGTGATGTAAGCCCTTACATCACTATATAAATTATTAAGTTGCTGATGTAAGCACTTACGTATGTAAGGATAGTTTTGAAAATAGACATTAGGAACTCTCGTATATAAATAATTCCTCTTATGCTGACGCAAGACAGTTTTATAAATTCAATTTTCGAAATCTCAATTGAGAGGTTGTGCTAGTCTCTGATGAGATTAGTCGGGCACTTTAGAGTGTGTCTAATTATCTTGTACGTATAAACACTTATCAATAAATACTTTTCTTACTCAAAATCTCTCTCACGTATTTCAAATTAACAAAACCAACTTATTCAACTGTTGCGGAAGCAGCAATGGACCACGAAAAGCTTGAAGAATCAAAATCAACTATTCCAAAGAAACCTAATCCAGGTATGATCATAAATCTTCTACCCAATAATTACTACCAATATCATGTATTAAGAATTGTTAATGGAATTATTTTGCCTATACTTATTGATACTAGCACATGCCTTAGTTATGTAAGTAGTGATGTTATAAGTAAATCAGAGAAAGCTATACCAAGAAAAGTATTCACATATAACTGAAAAGAAAAAAAATTAAAAAAACAACTATAGAATTTTGTTTTGATTCTAGTTCACTACTTCAAACAGAAATATATATTGAAGATGAAACAAATATAAAACTTCTATTAGGAATATATTTTCTTGAAGTAGTAAAATATATATGAAATAAAATCTGAAGAATTAATTATATCTGTTAATAATAACCAACTACTTAATATTAAGAATAAATATTAATATATATGACATAAAAAATTACTTAGAAATTTCATCATAAATGGAAATAGAAAAAGTTGAAGGTATAGAACATATCCAAATTACTGAAGAAGAAGAAATTATGAAGGAAATATTTTAATAAATAAATATTTATTTAAGAAAATACAAAAAGAAGAATTAGATTTAAATAAAAATACAAATATGTAAGGAAAAAAAGATTAAGTTGAATACTAAAGAGATTTAATCAAAGAAATAATATTATTTATTATGAAAAATTAAGTAATGAAATGCCAATTAATATAGCAGAATACCAAGAAATACTTGGTATACAACTACTTAATAAAAAAAAAATAGATTTAAAGAATAACATAAAAAGGTATGAAGATAGAATGAAAATATGGTATATACATATTGGAGCAGTACAAGTATTAATAAAATCAACTTTCCAAGAAGAAATAAACTCACCTATAAAACTAATCTTGAAAGATGATAGAATTATTGACTCAAAAGATAAAATATTAAGAGTAATAAAGGAAAATTTAGCTTATGGAAAATTAAAATTTGAAGTTCGACCAAATATTGTAATACTATTAAATACTCAAAGAATAAATCAAACACTAACCTTAAAACATAATTTTTTAAGAAGAAATTTAATGAGACCAGGAGATAAAATATTTTCTGTTACTTATTGTGTCAACTATGCATTAACAAACTCACACCATAGTATTACTTTTAAAAATAATGATAAAATAGACATACTCTATCTATTCACTGATATAGGAAAAATTAATTATGCTAAGAAAAATAAAATAACAGCAATTGACACATTTATAAATAACTCAAAATATTTAGAATATAAGGAAGAATAAATACCTAAATCAATAAAATTTACTAAACCAAAAAAATAAATGAAGATAATGAAATAAAAAATTATTAATATAAGTAAACACATTATCAAAATATATAAAATAAAAATTATGAAGAATATTAACAAAATTTTAAAGAATTCAGAAGGAATTCTAGTATCGATTTGGTATCGGAACTAAGTAATTATGGAAGATTACAAAAAAAAAATTAAAAATGAAGTACAAATAAAGCATATTATTAATATACTGAAAGAATTAAGTGAACGATTATAATATCTTATTTGAACAAAATGATTAAATAAAAAAAATTAAAAGAATAAATTATCAAACAATAAAAAACAATAAATTATTAAAAAATAAAAAAAAATAAAATAAGAATTAATAAATTATTACTTAACAACTAAAATCACCAATAACATTATATTTGTAATTCCACCCACAAAAGAATTGATACTGGAGATAATAATCCAAAACGATACGCGGATTGATTACTTGGTTTTGTATGTTACCGGTGTCTCACTGAGCATCTATCTGATGATTAAACAGATATAGGAATAAATGAACTCTCTTCCATTTGGTGGGATTGAACCAATCAGCACAAGAGGCCAAAAGCTGTTCCTAGTTGTTGACCTAACGCAGAAAAGGCCAAACCCAAAGGTGGCCCGCACGTTATCGATGGAGAAGCTTTTTTATTTTAATATTAAAATGAACCCAAAAAAAAAAAAAGCAAAGAGAGAGAGGATTCATTACCCAAAAAGAAACAAATGGCCTATTGAATACATAGAGAGAGGAGAGGAGAGACACGAAAAAAGAAGGGGGATAAAAAGGCAGCAGATGAAGAAACAAGGAAGTAGTATGCAACACGGCAATAAGTTTGGTATAATCTGTGTGTATGTGTGGCACATGCTTAGCCACTACTCCCATACCAGGACAACATATGCAGCCAAATACATAAATGCACGCTGTTGCTTTTATTTTATTATTTTACTTGACTAAGATGTTCCTTTTGGTTGGCTTTGTATTTGTACTATTCAAATCAACCCTACAAAAGGAGGTGCATAAACACAAATAGTATATTATAAAAAAACGGGAAAATGATTTTACCCTTTTTGGTGATGTATCCCTCTGGAGCATGTGTTGTAAAGGCTATTCTCAGTAGAAGAAAGGAATCACTAGTAAAATAAGAAAAATATTTCACAAGTGCCCGAGCTAGCACGACTATTTACTTCTGTTCTTTGTGGTGGCACAAAAATATTATCTCCCTCCCTCGTATCATTGCTTTCTACTTTTTAATTTTAAAGAGCGTTGATGCTTACTACATAATTAGGAGTTGGAGAATATTTGTAAACATGATCTATTGTAGTTTTATTATGATGCCGTATATTTTTTTCTTTGAAAAAAGTAACACAAAGGTTACTTTCCCATTTGCTTAATCATGCACTAGCTACGAAGAAGGCATATACCTTGCCCTTGTACTTATCTTTATTGTTCACTTTGTTTCGATGTTATCTTAAGTAAAAAATCATGACCAAGTGCGATAGAAATATGTACTTTATAAAAAATTACAAAGTTTCTCTATGATCAGCAACAATTGTTTGTCCCATTCTTTGTAGTAAGTGGTTCTCTGACTTCCGCCTTTGTACATCCTCCACGTATGCTGATTGATTCATTTCATTTAAAAAGGAAAGCAGGCACAAATTAATGTGTGGATAAAACACATATTAAAAATTGTTTTTTTTTCTAAAAAAAACTAAAAATAAGATAATGGTAACCAAAAATTAAAAGAAAAGGATGAACGGGAGTTGGAATAATGAGGTGACATGATAGAATAGAATATAATATATTAAATATAACAAAAAAAAAGTATGCAGATTGAAAACATTTTCTTTTTCTTAGGGGAGTTACCTTTTTTCCTCAATATGTTTTCTGATTGAAGATTGGATTTGTGACTTTGTACTAATCTCGTAATGTTTGCTAATATTAGAAAATAATATAAAAAAAGTTTCATATGATATTCAATTTTCACTTAAGACTTAAGAGTATAGCTGTATTAAATTTGGTCAGAAGGCCAATTCATTGAGTCAACTATTTGATTGAAAGTCAAATGGTTAAATCATAAAATTCACACAAAAAGAAATATTTTAAAAAATATTATATGAAGAATTATTTGATATAACACATATTATATTAAAAATATTAAATAAAAAATATTATATGAAAAAAATACTTTTAAACAAGTAATGATAATAATCTATTAGTTATATAATAAATTAAAAAATTGAGAATAATATTTAAATGACGCATATAATCTAGAGGTAAAATACATTTTATAATAAAGATCTTTAAATATTGTTAAGAGAGAAAAATAGAAGCATAGGGATTGAGAAATCGCATATTTCAATTACACGATGGAGAGCAGTTTATATAGATTTATGATAATAAATATAAAAATTACTGTTATGATTTGATTAGTCTATACAAGGAAATTACATAAATACAAAAGTTATTTACACGTTTTCAACACTCTCTCTCAAGCTGGAGCATATAAGTCATATGCACCAAACTTGTTACAAATATAGTTTACTCGATGACCTCTCAAAGACTTAGTGAAAATATTTGCCAGTTGATCATTTGAATTGACAAAGTTAGTGGTGATGTCTTCGGACAAGATCTTCTCTCTAATAAAGTGACAGTCTATCTCAATGTGTTTGGTCCTTTCATGAAATACTGGATTGGAAGCGATATACAATGCAACTTGGTTATCAGAAATAAGAGTCATTTGCATAACGTTTCCAAATTAAAACTCTTTAAGAAACTGTTTTAACCAAATGAGCTCGCAAGTAGCTGAAGTCATAACTCGATATTCTGCTTCGGCATTTGATCTTATAACCACATTTTGTTTCTTACTATTCCAGGATATCAGATTATCCCCAATGGACACACAATACGCAGAAGTGGATCTCCTATCAGTAGGAGAACCTGCCCAATCAACATCTGAGTACCCTACAATCTGAGTGTGTCCTTTGTCTTCATAGACAAGGTGATAACTTCACAAAGTGTAGTTATTTATGCCCCATATCTGTATTTCTCTGATTGCTAAAGTCTTTGTATTCATGCATATTTGGAAGGTTTTGCGCTTCTATTTGTTATATCCAATTCTGATACCTTTCATGTATGTAATTGAGCAAACTGTGCATATTTGATATGTGATTAAGTGAATTTATATTTGTTACTGATTTGGTGTTTCTCTATCATAGGAAGGGCTCCAAACAAGATGATATATGGAGCAATTGAGCTGAAATTGGAAGAGGAAGCCAAATCTGCATTTCAGACCTCAACGCCGCGGCGTGGCATGTTAATGTCGCGGCGTGTGCCTCCCCTGCATCAAAAGTCAGAGAGCTTCGAAAATTGAGCGTCGCGATGCAAGGAAATCAATGCCACGACATCCTTGACCTAAATTGGCGTGCTTCTATTTTTCTGAATCTATAAATAGATTTGTAGCAGATTTTATGAGAGAGCTCCATTTTAGTTTCTAGGTTTTAGAGAGGTTACAACATGTTCTTCATTTCTGGGCTGATTGGAGGCTTAGGGAGGCTAGGTTGGATGCCATCTTCCTCATGGAAGAAGATTCAAGCTTCAAGGATGCTATCCATGGATTCCTTCCTCTTCTCCCTTTGTTTCTCTTCTCCTCCTTATCTTATGAGCATGATTTTTGTCTGTAATTTTGTGTTCAATGGATTGGCAGCTGTATTTAGGAAATACTTTAGATCTTTCTACGAGTATTAATGTTTATGTTATCTTTTGAGTATATATTGATGTTTAGCTTTGTTCTTCTATGCCTATGCTTAATGCTTGCTTCTGTTTGATCAATAATTGCATGATCTTAATTGATGCAAATGAACTAGACATAGGGATTTATGGAGATGGACATGGTATGGTTGATGCATGTTCGACAAGTTCAATTGGTTTGGATGAGTTGATTCGCTAACGGGATAGAAATATACCTTTTAGCCATGTATTAGCGTGTGTTTGAGAATATATCGTTCATTAGTGGAGTTTATACTAGTGCTCTTGCAAACATAAAAAACATAGTGGATTAGGTAAATGACACCAGGGTTGATCGACCTAGACATAGGCTTTTGACTAAATCAGATTCTTAAGCTAAACTAACTAATCATTGATGTTGCTTATAAGGATTGCATATCATTAGTATGAAGTAGGAGGTGAAGAAGGATTCTCTAGATCTCTAAACCCTTATCTTTATTGCTTTTGTAGTTTAGATTTAGATTATTTGCATTTCTTTATTTTATATGCTCTTGGATAGAATTTAGCTAAGCTATTGGTTGTTACTTAGTAATGAAAACCATATATCCTCGTGGAAACTAACTTTTACTCTGTATCTGTATTACTTGAACGACCCGTGCACTTGCGGTACACAAATAGTCTAACAAGTTTTTGACGCCGTTGCCAGGAATAATGGTGTATTTCCAAAGAGTTTAACCTTATTCCTTAGCAATTGCTGGGGGATAACGGTTTAATTCCATATTGCTAATATCAACAATGAGTTTAGCTGGTTCTAATTCAAGTTGTATAGTTCTTTTTCATTTAAAGTTATCATTCTTTGTATATAGGTACAATAATTGGAGGATGAGTTTCATCATTCGAGGCCTTTGAGGGTGTCGCGACCCCTAACCGGAGACCTCCATTCAGGCAAAGGAAGACTTACCATCCAATCCATCAATTTTGGGATCAAACCGGCCATAATCGAAAGAGTTGGCGGGTTTGCCTTGTGAAAGTCCTGTCGAGATTATAACTCAGGCCCTTCTTTGGAGGGAACCCAGGTTTTTATGATTTTGTTAAATAGTATGTGTTTAGTAAGTTTTAAGTCATAAATATACTAGTATGTTAGTTTTGTAGTTTTAGTTAGTTTTTAGTCTTTTATTGTATTTTAAGTTATATGTATGTTAGTATGTTTAATTTCTGTAGTTAAGTAATTGGTATGTTTGATTTTAGTGTCTTTAGTTAGTTTTAAGTCATATATATGTAATATGTTTGATTGTAGTAAGCTTAGTTAGTTTGTATGTGTATATTTAGTTTTAAGTTATATATAGGTTAGTATGTGTGATTTTGTGTTTCTATATATTTTAGCTGTACATTTCGTGTTTTAGCCTTTTGGACAAGTTTTAGAGGTGTTGAGGACCTCTTTGGGACAAAATTCTACAACAAAACTGAGTTTGCTGCAGAATTATGCAGGCTGATGTCTCACGCCTCGGTGTGAGGTTGTTGTACGTCGCGGCATGACCGTTATTTATGCCCATTCAAGCCAAAATTCCAGAGACCTCAGCGTCGTGGCGTGGAAAGTGAACTGCTGCGGCGCTCATCTGCTGAACTTGTTAAAAAAAGAAAAAAAAAAAGGCTTGTTTTGGGTGCTACTGAAGGCACCCATTCTGATCAAATGTTGTTGCATGGATCCTGTGTGTTACAGTATGTTATGTTGTGGTGTATATATTGTACATGATTAGTTTATTTTAAGTGTTTATTAAATATTTATAGTATACTCAGCTCTCACATTTCAGATGTTTATAGGCTCAAGTACCCTGGACACCATGCAAAGTGAGGACTTTGTCTCACTTAAGTTTGGGGGAGTGTTATTACATGATTTGATTATTATGATATATTAGAGATGCATGTGATGATATTTTCTAGATGCAGTTGTGATAGCCACCATGTTTCTATAAGTTTTTATTTGTTTTGGTTATTGCTGATGGGTTTGCAAAGAAGTTTCAAATTTTACTCTTATGTAAATGATGTATGTATGTCATATTGAAAAGTTTAATCTATTTGAATGCATGCTTTGTTGCAAAAGACTGCTAGTGTTGTTTTGATTATTCATGATATGAAGGTTGCTATTTGCCCCCTTATGAGTGAAACCTTATGTGATCTTGAAGCATGTGAAATAGTTTAGTTACTTTTTATGCATGATTTACATTCTACTTAGATGCAAGTGTAACTTTGAGAATGATATGAATGCATGTTTAGAGAAAGTTTATAGATGTACATGTAGAGTTTCGATTATCCTAAAAGTTGTTTTTAAACTCTCTTGAGGTGAAATCCAAGATTATGCATGACTGAGGAAATGATTAGGGCATTCTTTGGACCGATTGAGCTTAAAAAGCTTACCCTGAATGATGATATTCTTAGGTCCATTTTGAAGCCTGATAATTGTTTGACCTTATATGTTTTTCATCACCAATGTATTCCTTACCCTGTTAACCGTTCTAATGCATATGAAAGCATTGCATTTTCTTCCTACCTTAATGTCTGTTGAGTACATGATGTGTTATTTCTTGAAGTGAGTCCAGTGAGTAGGGGTATGTATGTTTGAGAAAAATGAGCCTGAAGGAACAAAATGCAATAAAAAAGAAAAAAAATTACTTTGTAAAAGTAAAAAGAAAAAGAAAAAAATGAAAAGAGAGAAAAGCAAAGCAAATAAAGAAAGAAGAAAAGCTAAAAATAAAACGCATTGCATGGTTCTGGTAAGTTGTGATCGCTCACTGTTGAATACCTCGCTAGTTCACTTGTTCTCAAGTCTTGAAATCATATGTGTTGGTGTCTCAATGTATGTATGTATCATTTTCCTTCTTTTCTTACACTCACACCATGACCTAACATTACAAGCTGTAAAGACCCTCTTGATCCTCAGTTCTGTGTGGTTTACATTAGTAGAGAGAGAGTTTAGGATCAATTTTGTGGATTTTATGATTAATATGCATGTATGCTTATAAACTTATCCGGATATATATGATTTGAATAGGAGAAGTTTATCTTGCATGTTCGTGGATAATGTGAATTGCATAGAAGGAAGCTAGATTGTTAGCATATGACATATTATATATGTATGAAGCTGGTTTTGGGGCATTTGCACTTTTTATGGATTGAAGTAATCATTACATACTAGTAGCTGGGGTTAATTGAAGAAAATAAAGATTGAAACTTGCTAGTTGCTGAATGCATGATGTGTATAAATTGTTAAGAAGATTTACTTGGTCATACTTTGTTTTGCTCGAGGACAAGCAAAAGGTTAAGTTTGGGAGTGTGATAACTTCACAAAGTGTAGTTATTTGTGCCCTATATCTGTATTTCTCTGATTGCTAAAGTCCTTGTATTCATTCATATTTGGAAGGTTTTGCGCTTCTATTTGCTATATCCAATTCTGATACCTTTCTTGTATGTAATTGAGCAAGCTGTGCATATTTGATATGTGATTAAGTGAATTTATATTTGTTACTGATTTGATGTTTTTTTATCATAAGAAGGGCTCCAAATAAGATGATATATAGAGCAATTGAGCTAAAATTGAAAGAGGAAGCCAAATCTGAATTTCAGACCTCAACGCTGCTACGTAGCATGTTAATGCCGCGAAGTGTGCCTCCCCTGCATCAAAAGTTAGAGAGCTTCGAAAATTGAGCGTTGCGGCGCAAGGAAATCAATGTCGCGGCGTCCTTGACCTAAATTGACACGCGCCGCGGCGTAGGCATGTTAATGCCGCGACGTGCCTCTGTTTTTCTGAGTCTATAAATAGATTTGTAGCAGATTTTATGAGAGAGCTCCGTTTTAGTTTCTAGGTTTTAGAGAGGCTGTGACCTGTTCTTCATTTCTGGGCTGATTGGAGGCCTAGGGAGGCTAGGTTGGATGTCATCTTCCTCATAGAAGAATATTCAAGCTTCAAGGATGCTATCCATGGATTCTTTCCTCTTCTCCCTTTGTTTCTCTTCTCCTCCTTATCTTTTGAGCATGATTTTTGTCTGTAATTTCGTGTTCAATGGATTGGCAGCTGTATTTAGGAAATACTTTGGATCTTTCTATGAGTATTGATGTTTATGTTATCTTTTGAGTATATATTGATGTTTAGCTTTGTTCTTCTATGCCTATGCTTAATGCTTGCTTTTATTTAATCAACAATTGCATAATCTTAATTGATGCAAATGAACTAGACATAGGGATTTGTGGAGATGAACATGGTATGGTTGATGCATGTTCAATAAGTTCAATTGGCTTGGATGAGTTGATTCGCTAACTGGATAAAAATATACCTTTTAGCCATGTATTAACGTGTGTTTGAGAATAGATCGTTTATTAGTGGAGTTTATATTAGTTTTCATGCAAACATAAGAAACATAGTGGATTAGGTAAATGACACCAGGGTTGATCGGCCTAGACATAAGCTTTTGACTAAATCAGATTCTCAAGCTAAACTAACTAATCATTGATGTTGCTTATAAGGATTGCATATCATTAGTATGAAGTAGGAGGTGAAGAAGGATTCCCTAGATCTTTAAACCCTTATTTTTATTACTTTTGTAGTTTAGATTTAGATTATTTGTATTTCTTTATTTTATATGTTCTTGGATAGAATTTAGCTAAGCTATTGGTTGTTACTTTGTAATGGAAATCATATATCCTTGTGGGAACGAACTTTTACTCTGTATCTGTATTACTTGAACGACCTGTGCACTTGCGGTACACAAATGGTCTAACACAAGGCCTTTTCCTAAAGCTCCCTTAATATATTTGAGAATACGAATCACTGCATCACAATGTCATTCATAAGGTGAGTTTAGAAATTGACTTACTACATTCACCGCAAAGGAGATATCTGAACGGGTAACAGTAAAATAGTTAAGTTTTCCAACCAATCGTCTATATCTTCCTTGGTCTGAAAGTGGCTCCCCCTGATCCGGTCTGAAAGACGCTTATTACCAGATATATGGTCAGATGCACCAGAGTCAAGGACCCAAGGACCTAAGGGTGGTGATTGAGAGAGACAAGCAAATGCATTACCAATGTGCTCAACAGATGCAGTAGAGTTAGAAGCCTGTTGTTACTCAAACTATTTCAGAAAATTTGCATAGGTAGCTGGAGATGGGGACGGTGGTGCAGAAGGCTCAGGTAAATCAGGTAAAATAGCTTGGGCAATATTGGCAGCCCGTGGAGGATGGCCATATTTAGTCCAACATTGATCCTCAGTATGACCCAACATGTTACAGAATGTACACTTCGGACGGGGCCTACTCGAGGTGCCAGTGCAAGAATGACCACAATTGACACTTTGGGAGACGAGGGCAGAAGTATCAATCGGACCCGGGGCTGGGACAGAACCAGAGGGCTACTTAGCCCGGGACCCGAAGCAAAGTAGATCAAATGGAGGACAAAGTGGGGATAGTAGGCGAACCCAAAATCTGATCACGGTTGGCAGAATATTCTGGAGGTAAACCATATAAAGGCATGAGCATAAAAAAGGTGCTGCTTTGCTCGAGTTCTTGCGCTAGGATAGCAGCAGAGGGTAGTAACTCATTGAAATCATGGAGAGCACCGTGAACCTTTCCCAAGTATGCAGACATAGGTCCATCAAACTGACGAGGAGTAATAATACTCATGAGGTTGTGACAAACCCCATATAGTCGTTGAGTGTTATTAGTGTAAAGAACCTTGGCTGGCTCCTAAATAGAAGCACAAGTATTCTGAGCATGGAAGATCTACTTGAGAGACGAGTGAATGGTGGACTTGATGACAACGCATAATTGTTTGTCAATCTTCTTCCACCTGGGTTGTTCTTCCGCAGGCACAGAGGTAAGGTCTGTGGTGAGGTGGTCTTCATAACCTTGACTTTCAAGCTACAACTTGATGTCTGAAGCCCAAGTATCATAGTTGTTGTCATCTAACTTATCAATGGATAGAGGGGTATTGAGATAACTTGTGAAAACTGAAGGTTCAGCCTTTGGGTTGTCTTTAGAGCCATCTGGAAAGGTAGAACTCGCCATAGGTCAGAATACAAAGGGCAAAAATAGAAAACACAAGGTACCTGAAGGTCCCAACACAAGGGAACAAGGGGACAGAGATGTCTGATGGAGGATCTGAGGGCAGATCGGTATAGAGGACAACGAGACGATTCAGGTGAGAGGACCGGCAGCTGGACGCCTTGTCACGCCCTAGAAAATGGGCTGCGCGGTGGCTGTTTGGCTGCGGAGAATAGCAGCGCGTGGGGGCGCGTCCTGGCAGCGTTGGGGTTGGGCTTCTGAGGTTTGGCCGGTCGGCGGGATACAGTTCCAATGGTGAGGTCGGCGACCGGAAAGGAGGGGGCGGACGGTGGTGACAACGACAGAGAAAGGGGGAAAAAGGTCGGAAAGATGTCACGACAAGGGAGAAAAGTCGGCAAACCGGAATGAAAACACGGTTGGCCAGAAAAAAATTTCACCAGAGGGCAGTAGACTCACTGCGTATGCACGGTTCTAGGATTGCCTCTGTTTAGGCTCTAGATACCATGTTAAGAGGGAAAAATAGAAGCATAGGAATTGAGAAACCGCATGTCTCAACTACATGACGAAGAGCAGTTTATATAGATCTATGATAATAAATATAAAGATTACTGTTATGATTTGATTAGTCTATACAAGGAAACTATATAAATACAAAAGATATTTATACGTTTTTAATAAACATAATATTCAAATCTTAAAAAATTTATTTTCGTTAAGTTTCAATAAAAAAAAAGACTAACCCGAATTAATCCGACTAAGTGAGTCATTGGATGACCCAAATCAATTTAAATTTGATTGGATCAATAAAAAAAGAAGGAGGATCAACTTACACCAATGTAAGTCTTTTTTGACTTACACTCATTTTTAACTGTTAGATTCATTTTCATCTAATGATTATTTTTAATGAAATAATTTCAACCATTAGATGAAAGTAGATTTAAGAGTTAAAAATAAGTGTAAATTAAAAAAAATTTATACTGATATAAATTAATCTCTCCTTATAAAAAAAATAGACTTAATAAATTGATTTGATCGATTTAAAACCTGAGTCAACTGATCGACCGATCAAGTCCATACAACTATGCTTAAGAGAGAGCTAAGCCGTTGAAATGTGATGCATAGAGCTCGTTTTGTCTTTTGAGTGACAATTCATTAATGTCCTTTTAAAGTTTTTTGTTTTAGAAAGATTATTGCATGTTCTTGAAATATAATAAATATATGTTTCTGGATAAATTTTTATTATTAATTTTAAATAAATAACTTAAAATTTATATAAGTTTGTTTAAAATTAATAGTAAATATCCTTTTTAGATTATACATATATTATGTTTAAAGAGCATGTTAAAATTTATCTATATATCGAAGTATGTGGTTTATGTTTTCTTTAGGCAAGTAGATATTTTGAATTTAAATGATCATTTTTATTTTATTTTCACAATTTTTTGAACTGGTGGCCGCCATTTTCCCTTGATATTATTCAATTATTTGAAAATAAGATTGCTTCACGTTTTTGTGCATAGTTATTATTGTTGCTAAGTAATACTATAGGTGTTATATTAAGTTTTCTTATAAAACCTGAATACAGTCAGATTAGTAAAATTTTAAGAGTGGCGCTCCTATAAATTACGTAAGTAAAATTTCTCTACTCCAACGGACAAGGGAAGAATGGTAAGCGCCCTAGCAGATCCAGTAGGATGGCCACTATAATACAACCATGCAAAAGATAAAATCAAGCAAAAAGGAAGGAAAGGATGACAAAAAGCAACAAAAACAAAAAACCCCATTTTTTTCAGGGATGAAAGTCGGAAAAGAATCTTTGGACTACTACATTTGAACAAGCTCTAATCAAATGCCAAAAAAGAAAAAAAAAAATACAAAGAAGAACCAATACCCTTCTACAATGAACTTCAATGACGAAATGGTCCAAATCCATGAATATATTGTAGGAAGGAATTGGAATAAGATGGCTATCTCCATTCCCATTTGTTATCGATCGTCACACCTTTTTTTTTTTTTGGGGTGCTATTGATTGTCATACTTTAACCTCACATTTATGTCTTCTGTAAATTTTATTATTATTTTAATAATTAATTATAATAAAATTAATTTTATATGTAAATATTTTAATTAAAAAATAATTTATTTCATTTAAATAATATAAAAAATTATTTTTATATATTAAATTATTAAAATATATATAAAATAATTAAAAATATTATTTGATTGAAGATAAAATAATATTTATATTTTAAAAATTTAAAAAAAATTTATAATATAGAATTATAAATTTAAAGCTTTAATCTTATAAATTTTTCTTATAATAGATTAAATTTTATATAAAATTAAAATAAATTTATTTAAATATGCATGAATAATAATAAAAACTTTTTTTAAACACAAAAGTTGTTAGATGAATGGTAAAATCTTACCCAAGCATGATCTCAAACTTTAGGATTTTTTTGTTTTTTTCCCATTCCATTATCATCAAGCAAAACCAACGGCGGTGATCCACGGGTGGGTCCCAATCAATCGTCACAAGAAAAATCTGATCTATCATCGCACGAGAACAAAAGGAAATAAAATGAAAAGCAAAAAGGATGGGAAGGACACGTGTCGGTAGACACACGCCCCTCTGGCGGATCAAAGCGTCTACTAGAACCGGGTCCCACACCCGAAGGGTCCTCGATCATCGTACAAACTCGTTTCGTGAATAAAGCTTGATGAACGGGACCCACCCTGCCAACGAGAGCTCCATAAGTATTCGTAGCGCACGATGCGAGAGACACAGATACAACGGAACCGGGGCTCCGTTGAATACGACAAAATCTAAAACCCTCACATTATTTATTTTTTGGTCTTTATTAGTAGGGATTCGAATAACATTATTATGAAATTAATTCTTTAAGCATCATATCTTAATAATTGTATTTTTTGTTGTTTAAATTTTAATAATTTTTTTGATAATATACTTTATTTATTACTATACCTAACTTTTGTTGGATATTTTTGATTAAATAAATTTAAACATATAATTATAAACATAATATATCAAATTATTTTTTATGATTTGATTATAACTGTGTTATTTTTTTTTTTTCAACGACAATATAATTTTGTTACCTCACAATTGTGTGAGGTGGTATGACTATGATGTGAATCAATTTTCTCTTTTATTTGAATTTTTAAAAAAAAATTAAATAAAACGAACGAAAATAAAAGCCTCCTTAAACTTCAGCTTCAGGCTCTGACAAAAAACATGCCATCACCAGCTACCCGGTAGCGGACAAAACACCTGTCGTCGTCAATGGCATTTCGGGGGTTATAGTGAGAGCCAGGAGGGTTGTTTGGGGAATTTGGTGGGGAGGGCACGTTTGGCAAAACGAAAAGCGTCGAGACGGAACCCTTTGTCGCCACGTGCCTTGGCGTCGGCCGCACGCAGGGAAACTCATTTGTCTCCTTCCTTCTAGCTTCTCTTTCCGCCAAGATTTTCCATGTAGGTACGACTATTGCCAGACCCTGTTTTTCACTTCTTCCAGATCTACTGTCTCTATAGAAAATGTGCTTTTTTTTGGCGAACAACAAAAGTGAACAAGGCCACTTGTTCAACTCGTTAAAACAAAATTATTATCCCCGTGAAAATAAAGCTTCATCCATATTACTTTTACAGTGTTGGATTGGAATATTGGATCTTCTTTTTACTCAACTTTCATAGATGAATTTGACTTTTTTTCTTCTGTCTTTAACTGTATTTATTGAATGCATGAATTCAATACTTGAGCTCAAATTATGAGAAAATTTAGCTAGAACAGGAACACAATTGGGTTATTCTAATCAAAATTTCGTGGTGTAATTACATTTAACAAAGTATGCAAATATATATATATATATATATATATATATATATATATATATATATATATATATAATGAGAGTAATATTTTCAATAATTTTGTAATTATTTAAATTTAATTTAATAATATTTTATTTTCAATTTAATGACTTGTATTATTATGCTTACTCATGTGTTATATTTTTATTACTACAGTGTATTACACTGTTTAAAAGAATTTCTCATGCAAATATAACCACTAAAATGATTTTTGTCAAACCAAATGAATTACAGAACTAATCTAAAAGTAAGTATGTAAATATAAATGCTTTGTTTTTTTTGTTAGATGAGACACTTACTTCCTATTTTATGACCAAACAAATGATTAACCTCATTAAAAATTTATAATACGATTATAAATTACTTATTAATAAAATCCTTATATTTGTATTCAAATCATACTATTGTTTTATTAGGCAAATATGCCTAAGATCTAATGCATAATAAGAACAAGTTATGGGTAGAGCTGCTATCTACAAAGTATTTAAATAGTTATCATATTCTACATGCTAAATCAGTCACAGGTGCATCTTGCATTTGGAGGTCTATAATTAAGGCCCTCAACTGTATCAATTCAAGGTTTAAATTCAGAATTGGCAAATGGGAAGTTTCAATATGGTATGACAAATGATTGGATGTAGATTTCCTTTGCAATCTTGTGCCATTTGTCAATATTCAAGATACTCAAATGCAGGTGAAAGACTTATATTATAATGGAAAATGGCATTTTGAAAGGCTTGCCACTCATATTCCTCCTGATATTCAGCTTCACATTAAGAGTATTTTCATTGATGACTTTTCTGATGATGTGGTTATTTGGGGAAACTCTGCATCAAGTTCTTATTCTGCAAAATGGGGATATCAATGGCTTGAGAATTCTCCAACCGATCAAGCCACTACTTCTGGTAATTGGTGTGGTGTCCCGGGGCAGATGAGGGTGGGGAGTGGACGTCGGTGCGAATTGAAGCATGTACAATGGGCGGCTCTGGCGCTGCTTGGCGAAGGCGTCTCAAATGAACCGAATACGCGAGAATGAGAGGGATTCGGAGACCGTGCGGGTATGAGACTGCATAGTTGAGGATGACTTAAAGGAATTGATTAGGCGAACCATATCAACAAGTTGCAACTTCTTTCGGGAGCCTAAAACATAAGAACTCCATTGTTAAGCGTGCTTGACCCTTATGAGATGGGTGGACCTCCCGAAAAGTTTCCTAGGATGCGTGTGAGTGAGGACAAAATACGCCGAAAAGACTGTGTTGGTTTGTGGAGACACTCAAATCCCGCAGGCGGTCCGGGATGTTACAAATGGTATCGAGAGGCGGGACCTCTCCCCAAGACGGCGTGGTTCGGGGACGAACAGGCGGAAGGCGGTGGGCATGTGGTGTCCCGGCGGATGAGGGCGGGAGTGGACGCGGTGCGACCTGAAGCATGTACAATGGGCGGCTCTCCCGGCATGCTTCTAGGCGAAGGGTCCCATGAATGAGCCGAATACGCATCGGAATGAGAGGGATTCGGAGCGTGCAAGTATGAACCGCATAGTTGAGGATGGCTTAAAGGAATTGATTAGGCGTAACCATATCAACAAGTTGCAGCAACTTCTTTTCTGGAGCCTAACATAAGAACTCCATTGTTAAGCGTGCTTGACCTGAGCAATTATGGGATGGGTGACCTCCTGGGAAGTTTCCTAGGATGCGTGTGAGTGAGGACAAAATACGCTGAAAAGACCTGTGTTGGTTTGTGGAGACACTCGTCAATCCTGCAGGCAGTCCCGGGATGTTACAATTGGTCTTGGCTTTGGAAACTCAAAATGCCAGAGAATATCAAGCACTTCCTTTGGCTAGTTTTACATGAATGTTTACCAACCAACTCCTTTAGAGTTACTAGACACATCTCATCCGATACCTCCTGCCATAGGTGTGGATCTGCTCAAGAAACACTCATTCATACTTTACGTGACTGTCCTAGATCTAAAAGAATTTGGGAGACCTTGCAAGTTTTTCAGTCTTAGGAATTTTATACAGCTAGCCAGCAGAATTGGTTTAGAATTCATGCCCTTGCTGTCAATGGTTTACTCTTTACGGTGACATGTTGGTCTATTTGGAAAGCTAGGAATGCAGAGATTTTTTCTGATACTCGGTGGCAGGATTGGTTTCAAATCAATCACATTCACTCTACAACAGATTGATTATCTCATCTTTTAGCCACACTGACAGAAGGTGCACTCATAGGGAGGTTGCTTGGATTCCTCCAACAGGTAACTTCATCAAAATTAATGTTGATGGCAGCTCCTGTAGCAATCTGAGCAGGGTAGGGTTTGGAGGTTGCTTGAGAAATGCCTTTAGAGACTGGATTTATGGATTTTCAGGCTCTTGTGGTCATACAACAAACTTAAATGTAGAACTGTTAGTCATCTGTCATGGGTTAAGGATAGCTTGGCAGGCAAGGCATCTAGCAGTTATCTTAGAATCTGATTCTAAATCAGCGCTAGATATGATTACATGAGGAGTTAATCAATTTCATCCTTATACTCCCTTGGTGAATCACATTCGTAGCTATCAAACTTGGACTGTTATCTTTCGACACACATTGCGTGAAGGGAATGAATGTGTTGATTATTTGGCTAAACATGTAGCATTCTCGAATCAAGTGTTTTTATCCGGGCAACAATGTCCTTCTCATCTCAGCATTATTCTTCTTAGTGATGCTTTAGGTGTTACTAGGCTTAAAAAGTAGTTGCTGATGCTTGTTGCTTTTTTCTTTTCTTTTGATAAAAAAAATCATATTATTGTTGTAGGCAAAAGTTAAACCAATTTTATAGATTATAAATTGTCTTATTATTAATTTATTTTGTATTTAAAATATTTTATAATTGAAGACATCTTTAAAAAAATTAATTATATTCTAAAATTTAAAAAATTAGATATAAAAGTCATGTCTTTTGACATTTGAGAGATATTGTTTTATTATTTATAACTAATCTTAACTTTTAAAATTAGTAAATAAAAGTAGTGACTTTTGATATTTGTAAGATATTGTTCCATTGTTTATAACTAACCTTAACTTCTAAAATTAGTAAATTACCCGCCCCATTCATCTAAGAAAAAAAGTATTTTCCATTATCAAAGACATAAATGTAGAAAAACTTTTTCTCTATTTTGGAAGATGAAAAAGTCCATCTTTACTCATTTTGTAAACAAGGCCAAAACGGGCTTGTCAATACAATAGCCGTCAAGAAAGCTTCTTCCACACAAGCATGTACGTCACAACTCACAAGTCATTTCATTTCTCCCTCGCTCTGAATACGCAAAAATACAAAATAAGAAAAATAAAAAAAGAAAAATATATCGATACTGAATTTTTTTTTCTTAAATAAATAATAAAATTTAAAAAAAATAGTTCCTAATAAGTTCCGTATGCAACAAAAAAAAAAGGAAATGTGGGACCCATATAAACAGTTTAATTCGGCCGCCAGCTTTGTCGTCTCTCTCGTCTCCGTCCATGCCCGTCGTTCCTTAGCGTTTGACTCTCCTCCTTTTTCTTCTTCTCTCTCTCCACTGCTCCTCTCTTCTTAGTTCTTCTCCTTCTCACACTTTACCTCATGCACTCCTCCTCTCTCTCCTTCTCTTCCTGATATCTGATATCTGTGAACTCAACTGTGATCTCTCTGTTCCCTTTCTTTCACATACGTAGAAGTAACAGAGGAATCAATCAAAAGGGAGAGAGATACCCGGCTCTGCTCTGGTTCCTCTCCGCACATCACTTGAACCATTTTTCTCCTTCTAATCTCTATTTACCATCATTATGAGGCGGCATAAAAGGTCGGTTACCTTCAGGATCACTGTTCCTCTTTAAGCGTCTTCTCTGGATTTGGTTTTGGTTTTCAATCTTTGCCATACATATTAAGAGAGATAAAACAGACATGACTGGCAGTAATGAAGTCAACCTCAATGAATCTAAGGTAACATCCATCGTTTTTGCTCACTTCCTTTCCTTCTGGGATTTTTTGAAGCTCGCATTATGTTTTAGTATCTTGCTTCTTCTGATTAAGTGATGCGCGAGTCTTGTTGATGTTGGGTTTCGGGGTTGAAGGGGGAAAGTTCTAATCTTTAACTTGAATTGCAAGGACTGCATATTCGTTGGGGAACATCTCTGAGTTACAAAGAGTTATCTTTGTTCTTTTTTTTTTTTTAACCCCTCCGGGTTTAGTTAATAATGATGACCCTATAGGATGTTACAGTTTTTGGGGTTCGTTTAATTTTTCTTGCACTTTCTATTTCTTCCATGTAGGCCTCGTCTTTCTTGTTCTGGTAAGTTAGAAAATTTGAGTTAGATTTGTTGCCACAAGTTGAAAATTTTCGTCTTTTTCCTGGAGATTTGTAAGGTTCATATAGGCTTACACCCCTTTGTATTCCTCTTCTTTTTCTGCTCTAATTTAGAGGGATCAATCTGCTCTGCAGTTTTTCTTACAAGTACTATAGAGACTAAACGGAATAAGGAGTTCATATAGATAAGGTTCTAATATCTTCAATCTTTGTCTCAATTTTGTAGAGTGTTGTTCCACTCAATACTTGGGTCCTTATCTCCAATTTCAAGCTTGCTTACAATCTACTAAGACGTGCTGATGGAACATTCAATCGAGAGTTGGCAGAGTTCCTTGACCGCAAGGTCCCCGCCAATACAATTCCTGTTGATGGGGTATTCTCTTTCGACCATGTTGATCGAAACACCGGGCTCTTCAATCGGGTGTATCAACCAGCTCCTGAAAATGAGTCCCGGTGGGGCACTATAGAGTTAGAGAAGCCCTTGAGCACCACAGAGATTGTCCCTGTCATAATTTTCTTCCATGGTGGAAGTTTCTCTCATTCATCTGCCAATAGTGCTATCTATGACACTTTCTGCCGCCGCCTGGTGAGCATATGTAAGGCTGTTGTGGTGTCTGTAAATTACCGGCGATCGCCGGAGCACCGGTATCCGTGTGCATATGATGATGGCTGGGCTGCCCTTGAGTGGGTTAAGTCAAGGGCATGGCTTCAGAGTGGAAAGGATTCTAAGGTTTATGTGTACTTGGCTGGTGATAGTTCTGGTGGTAATATTGCTCATCATGTGGCAGTGAGGGCTGCTCAGGAAGATATTGAGGTACTAGGTAATATTCTTCTTCATCCATTGTTTGGTGGGGAGAAGAGAGCAGAATCAGAGAAGAAACTGGATGGGAAGTACTTTGTGAGGTTGCAAGACCGTGACTGGTATTGGAGAGCTTTTCTTCCTGAAGGGGAAGATAGAGACCATCCGGCTTGTAATCCATTTGGCCCCAAAGGTAAAAGCCTTGCAGGACTCAAGTTCCCCAAAAGTCTTGTTTGTGTGGCTGGTTTGGATCTTGTCCGAGATTGGCAATTGGAATATGTGGAAGGTCTCAAGAATTCTGGCCAAGACGTCAAACTTCTTTACCTAAAGGAGGCCACTATTGGTTTCTACTTCTTGCCAAATAATGATCATTTCTATTGCCTCATGGAGGAGATAAAGAACTTCGTGAATTCTAACTGTTAATATACTACTATTACTACTACTTAACCTTACCTACACGAGGCCATACATAACTAATAGCCTGACATTTCACTTGGGTTCTCTTTTTTTTTCTACTTTTGTATCTTCTCGTTTTTTCTTTCCCTACTTTATAGTGGTGGTGTGTAGTTATAAAAATTGTGTAGCATTACTCACTGTCATAACATCTATGGTGGTAAATTTGAGCGTCCTGCAACCGGTGGTCTACTGCTTTCTGATCTCTGCCTATATCTTTTGAAGGGTAGCACCAGTTTCAGCAGTTTGAAGTACCAGAGTTCAGCTCATTTGTGGGGTTTGGCTGAACCACCGTATACAAAGCTTACCCCATTTAACTTTTCGACCTCAATAACAGGAGGGGAGATACATGATAGGGCTTGGCTGATCACTTTGATTAAGTGAATGCAATTCTGTTGTATCACTTATTACTAAATGTGAACTGGAGCAGATCCCATCCTGTTATGCACTTGTATGTTATATATACCTGTGTTCTAGAATTATATAAATGTTTTGTTTGTTTGCTTTTCAGTTAGATTCTTCCACGGGCAGGAGCTAATGTTGTACTGTTCTGTGTTGCATTCTGCTATAATTCAAATTAAGCAGTTTCAACTTCTTGACACAAATGTTACTAATGGTTTTACTTCCATTGAGGTATTATTCAAGATATGTTACATTGATTGAGAAGTTTGCGCAAAAATTAGGGCTGCCTAGTTATGTTTACCTTTCCTGATTGAAGGGGTATTTATGACCAAAAGAGAAAGGATGAAAGGACTATGATAATGGCCAAATGTGGTGTCATGACCATCATTCTAAAAAAGCTTAAGCTGATACGTAAAGATACACAAATGATTTTATAGCAAGAGTTTTTTTAACTTAAAAAGTGTGGATAATGCAGGTTCACTTACATTGAGTTAAAATTTAGCTTTTTTATTAAATGAATGAGAACAACAATGATTAAATGTGTGTTTGGAAATTAGTTAGTTACCTCAAATGTACATTCAATTGCATATAATGGAGAGTTAAGTTTGTTTGGCTAAAATCTGATAAAAGTGAATTTATACTGTTTCAATGTAAATTTTGCTTTTAATTGACGTTGGTGAGTTTTGAATTATAATTTTATCTCTATTATTTATTTTATTAAATTTATTTTTAAAATAAAAATTATTAAATATAAATTATATTAATATAAATTTACTTTTAATTAAATTTAAATTTATAAATATATTTTTAACAAAATTTAAATTTATCGACTTCAATTCAACCACACACTAAATTTAAGATGATTTGGTCTTTTGGTTATAAGACTATATTATGTCTTAAGGTTGAGATGTTGGGCGGCAGTATAAATGATTTTATATATTTAACTGTGGCACAAGTTAGCTTGTTGGTGGCAAGTTCATGCGACCATAGAAGTATTATTATTTAGAAAAAAAAACAACCTTTTGTTGTGCTTCAGAGGGTAACCCTATTCATTCTTGCTATTTAGACCTTCCAAAATCTAAAGTAAGCTCGTCATCTTTAGCATCCGAATCATCACGAACAGTGTATAGTATACAAGTCAAAAGTAGTTAGTGCACAAGTGGTTAAAAAGACGAAGCATTTGAATTATTCTCTGGTTTTTTCCCCCTCTCCACCTCTTTGCATCTAAGTTATAGGTTAAACATAAGATTCGCCTCATAAAGTTGATACCAAATGTCCAAGGTGGAAAAGAGAAAAGAGTTTTGCGTGTGCTTAATCATCTATTACAAAGGAATAATGAAACATGTTAATAGTGGGCGAGGAGGACCATCCTCAGTCCTTCATTGCGTTAAGCCAAACCCCCATCCACCAAAAGGACACGAGAAACTTTCACACGAAGAATGATTGGCAGGAGTTTGAATCATGAATTTCTCCATCTTTCAACATCAGTCTGATTAATTCTTGTCATCTCCTCATTGCTAATTCTGGTTAGGTCTGTTTGGCGCCTGGGAAAACAGCAAAAATAGGAATTTGGCATTGTTTTGATGGGGAACCCTTTTTTTTTTTTCTCTAGTTGTTGGGATTTTTGGATGTACTCTTAGGGACTACTTTTGGGAACCCACAAACCTGAAAAGTCCAATTAATAAATTAAACCTGTTGGGATTGCTTTAAAGTGTTTCATGGTTACTAAGTGGTAGGAACAGCTAAGCTTGGACAAAGACATGGAACTCTGTCTTTTTAGACTTTCTTGCAATGCTTATCCATTCTTTATTCTTTATTTTTATTTTTTGTTGGGGGCCTCGGCCTCTGTATAACAGCAAACGTATTCAACTTGGTATGAAGACTTTTGTTTCAACTTTGAAGCTTGATTTTTACCTTTCTTGTGCAGATTATTCTGCTTTACTTCATGTCTTATTATGAACTGTCCCTTAGTAAATTAGCTGTATATGTCTTTGAAAATATTCCCTAATACGACAGCGGAGGGAGTCATTGTCAACAAATTGGGTTTTCTTTATGGGGGATTATGGACAAAACTTCATTTGTTTGGTCGGTACCTTGCTTTTTAATGCATTATAAAAAACTATTTGACGGGTCATTGCTTGTGTTTTGCGCGTTCACACCATTATGATGATTCTTCTATTCAGGTGTGTGTCATTAGTGCCCAATTTTATATACATATAGTACTCTAAATCATAGTTATTCAAACCTAGTTGGCTGGTTACTTTCAGCTTTCAGCTTTCAACTCAAAACCGTTTGCCATAAATGGTTTCTGGAAAGTTTGATTCTCACTGGAGAAATTATAAAGCACATAAATATGTTAAAAGTGTTAAACAACAACAGCAGCATAATGGGAAATCCTTGATGACTTCTCTAAATCTTTGGTTCTCAAAAGTAATTTTCTTTACTTCCAAGGTGAGACATGGAGCTCCTAACTCCTAACTACTCAGGAGTCAGTATGGGTCAATTTTGGTGCTAGCCATAAGAATAATTCTCATTTGAAAATGCAATATCTGGGGTTAGCTTTTGAACACTCCTTGTTATTACATTTTTAAACTGTGGCCTTGGAAATGTGAAATGAATTTCCTAGTGATTATTAATGAGCTTTGGACGAATTAAGAATGATAAATCAAAATTTCCGAATATGATATTCCTTATTGGCTTTGAATGATTGTAGGTCAATTGGGGCCAGGCCACACCAAACACCCTGGCAGGAAGTAATCCGATATTATAAACTATAATCCATGGGCATCAGGGTAGTTTCACACTTTTAATATCGAGGTTTTTTTTTTTTGGTAATGACTTCTCGTAATAAACAATGTTGAGGGAAAGTCTGGGCATCTCATAATTTGATTCCTAAGCTCATTATGCATGCAAAATTATATATTAAGGAAATGTAATCTATGAGTGTGACTTTTGGGGACTCAAAAATAGAAGGGAGCCAACAAAATTCAAACACACGTAACTATTCCCTTTCTTTTTTTCACTGCCATAATAGCAGTCAGTTTTCCAATATAATTAACAAAGTATAAGAGAGGAAAAGAACAGAGAGGAAAAACCGTAACTCATAAGTAGTTAAAATAAGTTTCCAATCCTCGAAAGAAACGCCCCGTAAAAGATACCTGAAAAAATACAAACGTGACTAGAGCTTAGAAAATGTTGTTTGCATAATTGAACCATAAGAGGAACACGAGCAGAGCAGTACAATGACAAAGATGACGAAAAAGACTATTTAAGAGTTTCATAGAAACAAACATGGGAAGATACAAGCCTGGCTAGCACTACAAGTACAACAGTACAATTATACATGTCTTGTTTTGCTGGTGTAATAGCTTTATTATCTTTTTAATTTTGAAAATTATAAATATTTGCTAATAACAGAGAAGGTTAACCACAAAGCAGGGGGAAGAAAAAAATTGGTCTGAGAAAGTTTTTTTACCAGAGTAATTAAGGAAACAGAGACTAAAGATGACTATATTCATGAAATTAAACGTGAAAATTTTTCCTGATCTTACTATATTTTGGTTTGAAAAATACAATACTCCTATTTGCTTGTCGCACAACTAAAAAATGACACAAAATAAACATCACTGCTTGTGTTAACCGTTGAATGATTGAATATATACTAGGTCAATAATTTGAATAAGGATAATAATAGAATTAATAGTCATACAAAACGTATATAACTATTTGTGTTGACTATTGAATGATTGATTATTTATCAAATCAAAGAGCTGGTCGAAGAATTGTATTTGTTAGGAGCAGTTTATAATGCTCATATTAAGGATTTGAGCATGGATATTCCAAGCTGAAAATCGGTAATAGCAGATTAGTTTCGGTTTCATTTAATAATTTTTATTTAAATGTACATTTGTGTTATTTGTTTTATATTTAGGTGTTTTTTGTCTTTTTTCTCCGTCTATCTTCTCTACCCACTGAATTTGTCACTACTATCAAGCCTTTTAGTCACAATTTTTTTTTTAACTTTTGTCTTTTTCGGCATTTTCTTGAAGGTTCGCTTCGCCGTCGGTGGTGAATTACGGCGGTCAGTTCACGACATTTGGTAAGGAAAACGTCAAACGACTACGTTTGAGGTGAGGTTTTTGTGGCAAACAACCCTGGCATGGTCGCAGATTGAACACCCATAATTCAAAATAAAAACTTTCTTCGCAATTTGAATGCCCATAATTCAATTTCTGGGTTTTTGGTTCTGTAAATTGGAAAAAAAAAAAGGTAACTTTGCTTCTCTAATTTGAATGGCCACAATTCAATTTCTAGGTTTTTAGTTCTGTAAATAGGGAAACAAAAATGGAAACCTTATTCTCCAATTTGAATGCCCACGTTTCAATTTCTTGGGTTTTGGGTTCTTTAACCTGTCATCAAGGTTAAAGGTATATCACAACCGTCGTTGATCAAATTTTTCACAAAATTAATAGTGCAAAGATGTGGAGCATCGATGTTCCATATTTTTTTGAAGCATTTAAAACGTTACCATTTTTCTATATCTTTTAGTTGTGTAAGTAGCTTTCCTTTCCTTTGTATAAATTCACTTTATGATATAAAATTTCATAAACATGGAACTTGCCAGTAAAGGAAAAAAACAAAGACGGGTTGGATATGAAAGAACATGGTAAAATAAAAGATATCAAATATTAACTACCACAAAAGACAGAATTTAAACAAATAGCTGGCTATTACCTGATTTAGGGTCAAAATCAAGTAACAGGTAATGTCTTCAATGGGTAAATGGGTTTGGGACCTACTTATCTTGTTCAGTGTTTCTAGCAAATAAACTTCCTAAACTGGTCCATCATTCTGACGGTATCCAAAATCCATACACACAAGGAACTTAACTTCAAGAAAGACAGAAAATGAAATTGAAACAATCACGGATTGGGAAAGTTAATGCTGAACTTCCCCACACCCAAAACATGAAAAGAAAAAAAAATTCCCCCTTTTGCGTATAGTTGATGAATTGCCTGTACTCGATTCATAAAACACTTGTTGAAATTTATTCTTCCTATTTTTAAGATTTTAGGGTAACAATTAATCAAATGATTTTTTGGCGTACAAAAATATTATTTCATGTTTATTCATCAGTTGATAATAACCATTGTGTGTAATCAACATCAAATATGCAGACAAACCGACAAACTTTATTTGCAAGAGTTCAAAATTCAACTAAAAAAAAATAGAAACTTTTGTCTGTCTTTTAAGTAATTTTACAAATATTACTATGAGATTATTTTTTATTGAAATTAAGAGATTCATTTAATAATTATTTTTTTATTCTTTAAACTTTAGTCATCTTTTTTAAAATATAACTCACTTGTTCACCACTACAAACTACACCCAATTCTTATTGATAATAAAACAACATAGGGTTTACAATTCACTAAAAACATCTTGTAGTTAAAATCAAGCCGATGCTTTTGTGAATATTAATTAGTCCTGCTTGATATAAGAAAACCTCGTGATCTTTAAAATAAAAAAAGAACTAATAATTTATGAGAATATAACTAGTTAAATACATATCGTGTTTTCACTGGGCCAAGGCAACACCCCTTGTGCCGGGACATCCACTTCAGAATACTACGGAATAGAACTAGGGAGGAGACGAACACTGCTTCTTGCAGATCATATGTTATTACCTTTCACATTTTTCGTATTTGTTGAGCTGACAAAATAAAAACATAGGTGTTTAAAAAATAAAGTGAGACACTCAATCGTAATTAAATAATAAAAAATATATAAATATAAAGTAAAATATGTGTAAGTGTGTTTATACTATTTTGCATTACTAGAAGGAGACACCCACTGGAATATTGCAATTAGAAGTAGAGGTAATTAGGTTGATTTGGTTCGATTCTTGAGAAAAAATAAATTTAAATTAATCAAAATTAATTGGTTTAGTTTGACTCAATTTTTTTATTTTTCGATAGTCAAATTTGAATCAAACCGAACTGAACATATACGGATTGGTTCTGTTCGGGTGATCAGATTGACCATTTTTTTTTATACAAAAATCAATAGAGAATTAGCTTTCCATAGAAAAAAAATATCAATTAATATATCATTTACTAATTTAAAATGTAATATAAGACCTATGACACTACTATCTTGTTGGGGAAACATACTAATTTCATGAACTCAGCTTCTCAAGCAAAACAATACTTTAAAATTGACATTACAATCAGTATATTATTTACCAATTTAAAGTATCCAAGGTCTATCAAATCAATTAATTTTTTTAGAGTAAGACCAAACAATAGTAGTAGAAGATACTTTTATATCTATAGTTACCTCATTCACATACATTATACTTCTGGTTTTCCTCAATTAACTTAACAACATAACGGAATGCTATATTTTTTCAATATGAAAACACAATACTGTTGAACATTATTACAACTTACAAAGTATTTCAAATAATGGCATTTGAAGACAAAGACATACACTTACATCACCCACCCTCTATTTAGCGAAAAGAAGTATTTAACATTGCAACATAGTAGAGAATATTAAAAACAAATGGTGCTTATATATTTTTTGACTTAAACATCTTGTGCGAGCAGTGGCGAGCAGCAGTGTGCGATAAGCGACGATAGGACAGGGGCTAGTTCAAAATGAAAATGAAATAGAAATGAAAAAAAAAGCAAAAGGATAAAGTAGAGGGGTGATAAGAGACAAAAATATCAAAATAACAGCAATAGAGTAGAGTTTATATATATATATATGGTTTGGTTCAGTTTTCATGTTTGAAACTTTTAATCCGAAAACCAAACTAATTAAGTTTCATTTGGTTTGAATTTTGTCTAAACCAATTAACATAGGTTCGGTTTTCATGAAACTTTCAATCCAAACCAAACCAATTTAATTTTATTTAGTTTGAATTTTGTCAACCAGATTAACATACTGAACTAAACGGATTGATCGGATTATCCAAAACAATTTACACTCCTAGTTATAAGAGCACCAGTGCACCATAATGGAGTTGGTACTAGACAACGATAGAGAAATTAATTAATGAGGGGTTCAAATTATGAGAGACAAGAATCAAAATATTTAAACAAAAAAAATCCTACTATATGCATGGTAGAACAATTTTAGACAATCACAAAATTAACTTTTGTCTTCAACTTATGAAGTTTTTTCTCTAACATTTAAAGCATCAAAGTTAGATTTTTTTTTCACTTTTCCTAATTACTTCCAAAGAAACGAGAAGAATATTGAAGTAGTTGTGAAAATGTCTTTATCACTACTATGAAAAACGTATTGAAGAAATTTTTTTGTTAGATACATATTGAAAAAGCTAAAACTTTTTTTTATTCTTATTTTAAAACTAAGTACACTTTTTACTTAAATAAAAAATCACTTTCAATAATTGGATCAATACACTTTTTACTTAAATAAAAAAATCACTTTTAATAATTAGATCAACTCATAAGTAGACAAGCTCAATAACTCTTCTAGGATTATTTTAAGTACTCATTTCGTGGGCTAATACAAAGTAGAAACCGGGGTTTTTTTCTTCTTTTTTTTTTTGGTCAAATGCACTTAATCCCCCTAATTTATTAGTTTCATTGCATTTTCCACCCTCGTTTATATAATTGAGCACATTACTCTCTAATTTAATATTATTCATTGCAATCTTCACTCTTTTATCAAGATTAAGATATATATCAGGAATAATTAGCACAAATAGTCAACAATACCCTTATCTTATTTTCATCGTAGTATCATACTCCCATGTTCTCTTGTCACAAAGCTGCAAATCAATTACCACTACATTGTCATTTTTAATTTCTAAATTTGAATTTTATATAAGTGGTAGCACACGTAAATGTATCTCTCCCTATAAACATTCTACTTCAAATCTAACATCAATTTAAAATTTCAAATACATACATCGTTGTACAATAATTTTATTCTTTCAAAGGCCAGTAATTTATTGCTTTCTCGCAAAATGGAATTTAAGCTAAATTTGAGAGGAGGCCAAGGAGAAATTTGCAATGGAGCATCTAACTACAGCTATTGGGATTAGTTTCTCAATTACTATTTGAAGATGATAATGATGTGTGTCTTGCTGTTGATTAGAGCCTCTGCTATTCACTTATTTTTTTGCATTCATAAGGTACACAAAATGCTCTGTTTTGGCCATAATCATAATTAAGGGGGTCTATTGTTTTTTGAAACCAATGCAACCCCACAAAATAGGTTGTGGAATTAATTTATTTATTTATTTACCTTTTTCCTTTGTTGAGACTTTCGAGATTTCATGTGTACATTGTGAAGAATTTATAGAAGTTTTTTTTTACAAATTTGCTTATATTGCAGAGGAAGAGTTGATTGCGATGGAGTGAAATGGTCATTGTTATATACTATAGCAAGTCTCAATAAGCACATAGAACAAAAAAACTATGCCAATGGACAAAATAAATTACAAAGTTGCATAAAGAAAATTAGAAATAATACTATAAGAAATAAATGTTAAGAGGGTTAAATAAAGGGAGAAAATTTAATTAACTAAACATGCAAAGGTGAAGAAAGTTAACTAAGGAGGAAGTATCAACTGTTTAGGTGTGGCTTCGAAAAGTACTAGATGGGAGTGCTATTAGAGGCTGACATGGGGTGCTATGGCTTTGAATTTTGGGATCTCATGTCTTGGCATCAACACAGGCAAGCTTTAAGTTTGGTTTTCCTTCATTGTTATAAAAAACAATGCTAACAAATAGTAAGGGAGGGGGTAATGTGGACCATTCATGTCAATTATTCTTAAATATAGTTTAATTTTAATAGAAGGGTGAGAATTGCAATGAATATTATTAAATTAAGGTGTAATGTGCTTGATTATATAAATAAGGGCGAAAAGTGCAATGAAACTAATAAATTAAGGGGACAATGTGCATTTAGCCTCTTTTTTTTACATGTTAATACTTTATGTACTATGAAAAATTACATAAAAGTTGGGAGATAACAACATCTATTTGTCTCTTTTTGCATCCGTCCCTTGGTTGGTTCAAGTAATTGTATTAGTGTTTAGAGAATTAGAAAGGGAGTTATTTTTGTAGAGAACAAATTTTGAAATGATTATTAGTGATTAACAGCTTTTATTTGAACAGAATTAAGTAAAAATTTACTTTATATATATATGTGTGTGTGTGTGTTGTGTGTGTGTGTTTGGCGTCTAAATAATATTAGAGTAATATATTTTTCTATTTTTTTTATCAATAGTAATAATAATAATAATTGAAAATTGTCAAACATAATTAATTCTAGATTACAAATCAAACTTGCATACAGTTTTACTTATCAGATTATCTTAATATAAATTTTTCCTTTCTCATCATGTGTATTCTTAGACATGTTTCTAGTCTTGATGATATTCTGCTTACTTCCTTGGGATTGAAGTGTACTAGTTTATGTAAGTTGCATATAAATTAGGAGTTAAAGTTTATTAATTAAAACAAGTCTAGCTAAATAGGATCCGTGAGCCATTGTTGAATCTTCTCCAGAGCACAATATGATTATAATATGAAAGCTTATAATGGACCTCGAAGCGGAGTGCAATAAAGACTGTCATCCACACCACCCTATCTTCCCACTTCCCAGGAAGACATTGTCTAAAGAAACGATGTGTGTGGGTGTGTTGTTTTTCTTTCTTTAAGGGTAAGGAACCATGTTATGCAAGAGTAAAGTGAAATTCCTCAAGCTTTGACTGAAAAGGTTCAAACGTTGGCTTTCAATTAATGGAAAGGATCCGGTTTTGCAGGAAGAGAGAAAAAGGTGGAGGTGAGTGTTGACCGTGCCACCGGACGCGCCTTTAAGAACTACAGCAATCAATTTGCTGGTACTTCTCCGGACAAGAAAGGAGGGAAGCTATATGATGAGGAGATATAGTAATTCTTAGAGTGTGCTTGGAAGGTAAAAAAATGAGAAATAATTTGATTTTTAAATCAAATTTAATTAAATTTTGTGTTTGTAATGTTTAAAAATAAAAAAATGATTTGATTTCTAAAATCTCATGGATTTCATTCTTTTTATTTTAGAAATTCTATCAATTTTGATAGGATTTGTTAATATTTGATTTGATTTGAAATAAATAGACTATTTTTCCTTAAGAACTACCTCTAACAACCTTTTATAAGGGTTAAAATATAAAATAATAAAATCAAATCAAATCAATTCTCATTTTAATGAATTAAAACACAAAATTTGATTTCTAAATAAATTCAAATCATATTTTTTTTAAAACGTTCTAAACACAAAATTTAATTTTTAAATCAAATCAAATCAAATTATTTCCCTTTCTTATTCATTCCAAACACAACCTTAATGTTTATTTTTTTTAGGGATGCTAATCCGTCTCGGTTGGATAATTCATTTTAATTTAAAATTAATTGAGATAAATTTGGATTCTATAAATTAAATTTATATATTTTGATTGTATTTGGGTCACACTGCAGATTATCTCAATCTGATTTAATGTCATATAATATTTTATATTTTATATTTTTTTTGACAATTAATGATAAGTAAACAAAAAAATCTTTTAAACTAATTTCTTTTGTATAATATAATAATATATTTATTTGATATAATTTATTTTTAAATAGATTATAAAATATCTCTTAATTTTAATTTTAGTTTTTCAATTTTTAAAATTTTATGATTTAACCTTCAAATTGTATTAATTTGTATAATTTATTTAAATATCAAGTTGACCCAATCATTAGTCAAGTCATGACCAAATTAGGTTTGAGGTTCAAAAAATGACTTGATCAAAATATCAAGTTGGGTTTGATCAGATTAAACCTGATCTAACCTATTCCATAAACACTCATAGGTCTATTTATATTCTTTATTAATTCTTCATAATTATATTTTTAAATTATTCTTACTTAAATATAAATAAAAATTAAGAACATACAACAATAACAATAACAAAAACAACAAAAGCTTTTTCCTACTATGTAGAGTCGGTTGCATGGATCAAACTACACTGTGATGTTATATTAAAAATCAAATCTTCCGATAGGCTATTTAAGTCTAACACTATGTTTGGATGATAGGTAATGGGGCGAACGGAAATGAAATGAGGGGAACAAAAATAAATTTTTGTGTTTAGAAGTTTTAAAATGCATAGGAACGGAACAGAGCACATGAGAAATCATTTCCCTCTCTTCCCCTCAAATGTCCAATTTTTGTTCCCCCCAAAATTGAGGTGGAATAGGGGGAACACATGTTCCGTTCCGTTCTGTTAATGAATCTTCCAAACAAAGAGGGGAGAACTATGTTCCATTCAATTCCTTTCCTTTCTGATCCATCTTCACTTATTCTGTTCCATTCCATTAATGAAAAAATATCTAAACACAGGGTAAATCATTTTTAATAATTTCACTTAAAGTTTTTCTTAGTATTCTTCTCTCTATAATTATTGGGTTATCCTTCTTCTAATCAACTCTTTTAGTTGGGACTTCTATTGGTCTTCTTCTCATATGTCTAAGCCATTTTAGATATGATTCTAGGATCTTTTTGTTAATAGGTGCTACGTACTCTTACTTGCACTCTAATGCATCTATTCATTATGTTATTTTTTCTTAAATGCCCATTTCTCAATAGGAACATAATTAATTAATTAACTTAAACAAATATTTATTCAATAAAAAACAATAAATATTGTCCCAAACAATAATAAATAAAATAATAATAATAATAAGATTATTAAATATTTAAATTTAATTAGTTGAATTACCATGCAATTATCACTACTAAAAAATAATTCAATAGCGACGAAAAAATTCCGTCGTTGATACATTAAATTCCGTTGCTATAATGATTAGCGACGGAATCTGTCACGGAAATATTTCCATCGCGTAATCCTTGGTGGCTAATTTCTTAGCGACGGAAATATAATTCCGTGACTAAATAGCGACGAATTTTTCCATCGCTAGTTAACAAAATTCCGTCGCTAACATCCGTGACCAAAATTTCTTAATAATTAAAATATTATTATTTTAGCGACGGAAATTATTCCGTTGCTAAGACGAAAGTATAAATCTATTTCTTTCAGCGACGGAAATATTTTCGTCGCTGATGACCTAAATTTTTAAAATTATTTTTGTTATATTTTTAAATAGTTCAATTATACAATTTAAACCTGTATACAACACAATACAACAATCCAATCCAAAATCAAGCAACAAATTTCTAAAATTTAAAAATATCATTATCATGTCATACCACAGTATTTTAAAAAGTCAAAATAAAAATATTTCAAAAGATCAAGATAAATATAAATTAAGTTATACATGTTTTTTTTATCAAAACAAACATAAAGACAATGTATCAAACATCAGGAGGAAAAAGATCATAGTCATCCTCATCTATGTCATCTTCAGCTTCATCCCCATCACCAAGTAACTCATCCTCATGACCGCTGCCTGTAGCTTGTGAGCCGCTAGTAGATGCATTCAAACGCTGTAAGATTGTATTGATTAAGTTTCCCTGTTCCGCGATTAAGTTTCTCTGCTCCACCACCTGCATATTGAGACTTGTAACTAGACTCCTCATCACTTTCATCTTCGACTGTGAACAACCTTCAACAGATGCAGAGGAAGATGATGCATGAGAAGCAGCATCAGATCCCAAGCCAAAGATGCGTTTCTTGCTGCTAATGCCTCCAACAACATCCAAGTAGATGTTGTTATCAGAGTGGATGTCAATAGTCTCCTCTCCCGGTGGCCGTTGTGAGTCCCTCTCATTGATACGTTTCTGGTACTCATCCTGACAAATGCAATTGTTAATAAATATTTATGCTTACAAATTGACTTAACCATATATTAAAATTTAATTGCAGCATTTATACTTATAGCAATATTTTTAGCTTTGGTAGATATCCACTTTCCCTTGCGTGTGTGAAGTCGTGTGAATAGCTGCCAATGTCGTGGATCTCTTTTCAATTGTTGTTTCTGGATATATGTAAGGAAAAATAATATTATGTTAAGACAAACCTAATTAACTCGAATCACAAATTTGATAGAAGTTACTCACCAATTTCTTCTTATGCGCTATTGCAGGAATTGAGCCTCCAGTATGTTTTGACAATCCCTCCTCAGATTTTCTGTTCTGAGTGTTCTTGATCTTCTTCTCCAGCCATTTCGGATCTTGCAGCCATTGTCTCTCCAAGTCTTCCCGTACATGAGTTGGAATCCAATTGTCTTTATCGTGATTATGACGAACCTTGCACAATGCATTCTTTAACAATTCAAATCCTTTATGGTCGAAGGATTTTTTGATACGTTTATTATTGTCAGGCAACCACTTATATTTTTTATGCATTATTGAAAAACAATAGTTATTCTATCATAATAATTTCAAATTTTAGTCCTATCAATATAGTAATAACTACAGTTAGAAATACATTACCCTAAACTCAATAAATCACATCTCTTTAACTTTGTCATCAACCTCACGATAAGTTTTCCAAACTCCTTCAAACTTAGATTTCATAATGTTTGAGATTGCATGAGGTGGTCCAACTTCAGGTTCAAACCTATAACAAAAAGAGTCATAAAGTGTGTGCGTATGACAAAATTGATTATGAAATTAAAATGCACAAGTCATAAGTACTTATGTTATTCCTGGTCCAGGCCTAATCCACATAAGGCCATCTGAATCTATGGTCCCCGGGGATGGAACCTGTGGAAAAATAGAGGATGATGCATGGGGATCTGAAGAAGAGCAAGGTGCAATAACTGACCTGTGGGGATGTGGAGATAGGGCAGATGAGGTAGATGTAAGAGGAGCTGGAGCTAGGGTAAGTGAGCTAGATGTAGGAGGATGTGAATGTGGGGTAGGTAAGCCAGATGTAGGAGGATATGGTGGTGGTGGGGTAGGTAAGTCAGATGTGGGAGGATTTAGAGGTGGGACAGGTAAACTAGATGCTTGAGAGGTACCCCGACTTCTACCTCTACTTCTACCTCTACCTCTACCTGTATGGTTATTTGCCATCTATATACATGTGATAAAAAAATATTACAATTAAATTTATTTAAAGTTACTAAGAAAATCAGCACATGTATTAAAGCAACTAAAGTTAAAGAGATCCACAGTTATGAACTTAAAAGTACAAACTTAAAGAAATTCACAAACAAGTATAATAATACAAACTTAGATACATAAATAAGCTAATCAAAAAATATTTCTTCTTCTACTTCTTCTTTTTCTTCTTCTTCCTCCTCCTCCTCATCCTCTGTTATAAGTTCTATATCTTCATATTCTTCTTCTAAATCGACTTGATTCAAAGACTCTCTTTCAACTTCCTCTATTGGACTAGTTATATCAACAAGACTTTGTTGAAGATCGTCATTTGAAACTATCTTTCCCTTAGCAGTTAGGATAGGAGGCTGAAAAAAGGCATATGGGTGATTGGCAAGTAGTGGAGCAGCAGCACACAGTTGAGGCACAAGCACAATTCCCATCATCTTCTAGTTAGGAACAACTTGTTGAACTAATTGAACAGTTTTGCTAATAATTCTCATTAGCCAAAAAACTATACACAAGAAATTTTCCCATCCTACATCTCAAGTTAGGAACTTCCTATGAGGTCAACCCAACCTACAAAAAAATATAGGCTCCTGATACCCCATAAATGCATCAATCAGAAGCCCCACAGAATATGCAGTAACAAGGCTTTCATCGTTCTAGTTTGCCACTAGACAAAAACGAAGGGGAAAACAAAGTAGGAAAGACAACAAGCAAAAGTAGCAGAATGGAACCTCACCTGCAATGGGGAGGAGCGGTAGTGCCAAGGTCTAGCAATGGAGGTTCCGCGGTGGCTCAAAGGAGGCAAAGTGTTGCCGTAGAATGAGAGGAAATGGAAAATGCTGCAGGAACAGAAAATAGAAACAGAGTATTTAATTTAGGGCAGACCAAAAATGAGAGGGAATGGAAAACGTAAGAGGGAAAGAAATCAAAGTATAAGTTTAATTATAAATATTAAAACATGCAAACATAAACATCACAACTAAGTATGGCTTCGTGGTAAATGGAGAGTTCATTGTACCACAAGTCACATGTTTGATTCCTGGCTTACAAATTTTGGTCACAAAAATTTCATTTCTTTATATATAAAGAACTTAGTGACGGAATAATTTTCCGTCGCTATATATTTCATTAAATAACAAACAAATAAAGTTGGTTAGCGACGGAATTTGTCATGGATATTTAGAGATGGAATTAATTCTGTCGCTAAATTCTGTCGCTAAGTTTAATTCATAAAATCTGTGACAAATTTCATCTCTAATAGAGATGGAATTTTTTCCGTCTCTAAATTCCGTCGCTATTTAAGTGATTTTTAGTAGTGATATTTTTGCCATTTTGGTCTGAAGTGATCGATCATAACAAAGAAACTACTTCCAGAGTTCATCATTTGAGCTAACTTTTGAAGTAGACCAATTAAAATTGAGTTTAGTACAACTTAAAATTAAAATTCAACTTATTTTAATAGCCCATAAACTCAAAAGAATTACTCAAAAAAAAAAAAAAAAAAAAAAACCTTAAAAGGATTTTATAAAAAAATTACTAAAAGAGTTAAAAATATACAATTGTTCCATCCTCTGCCTGAGGGGTGGTCACCGAAGAGCCCCAAGTCGGTCGTTTGATAGTTCGTTGGTTGGAAATGAGATGGAGTTCCACCAAGACACTCGGACCGATCAGTCTCCGAGTTGAGATGGTAGTATAGGTAAAAGTAGAGAAAAATGAATATGCCTGGCCTAGGCTGCAAGACCGGTTTATATAGAGATCTAGATGATAAACTCTCTAGATACCTTCTGTTTAGACCATTTAGGATTATGAACGATATGTCTGGTCATTATGACGCAAAGACGTTATGTATAATCATTATGACACAAGATCGTTATGTTTATTTATTATGATGCAAGATGTTATGTACAATCATTATGACGTAAGGTCGTTATGTTTGTTGGTGGGTCGTATTAAGCACGTTTTTATCGAGTCGTTACACATTCGGATATAGGTCAGTCGGACCTTACAGAAATAAGTCTAGCTTATGGCAGGATGTCAATTGGGTCAGGATGGTCCACAAACTCCCAGCTTAGGCAATCTGTGATGATAGCTCAAGCTTGTCTTATTAATGTTTATTCTTATCCAGCTTATGAATCTGGACACTCTACAACTCTCCAACTTAGGCAAATCACAAAGTGAATGACAGAGCTTTTCTGAGCTCTTTGTAATTTTTAAGTTTCATCCCTCGGTAACCTTCCAAGGTGAGTGGTGAGGTCATTTGTGCACGTATTCTTCCGACCTTAGCTATGAATTTTCCTGACTAATCTGATTTTGAGTCTGGATAGTCCACTTAGTTTGTATATTTCTGACTTGTATTCGGTTTGAATTTGACTTGTCAATTTAAAATATTTGTATATCTCAAATGACTCCATATGTCTTCGGGTTCTTCAAGCTGGGTGCTCATGAACTCGGTTGGTTTTACTAGGCTGAGCCTTCTTCCTAACCTTGATCGGTTTTACTACCGGGCTGGGCCTTTTTCCAAACCTCGGTTGGTATTATCGGACTAGGCCTTCTTCTAAACCTTGGCTGGCATTACCGGACTGGGCCTTCTTTATAACCTCAACCAATTTTACCGGGCTTGGCCTTATTCTTAACCTCGTTCAGATTTATCGGGCTCGACCTTCTTTATGACCTCGGCTGGTTTTACCTAGCTAGACCTTCTTCACAACCTTTGCCTGTTTTACCGGGCTAGGCTTTCTCTGTAACCTCGGCTGGTTTTACTGGACTGGTCTTCTTCGTAACTTCGACCAGTTTTATTGGGCTGGGTTTTCTTCGTAGCCTCAACCAGTTTTACTGAACTAGGTCTTCTTCGTAACCTCGGTCGATTTTACCTGACTGGGCCTTCTTCATAACCTTGGCCGATTTTATTAGGCTGGGCCTTTTATCATCCCAATTTTTCGGGGCCTTCGCTTAGACTTTCCTAGGGTTTTTATCAACTCAAGTTTTTGGGGCCTTCGTTTGGAAATTTTCAAAAAAATTTTGGGAGTTTAATCTAGTTTGTCTTGATCCTAACATATAAGTAATTCTAATAATAATATGCAATTGAAATAATCATAACTAGGTTTTCATACCTCGGTAATGTTGGTTGTATTAAACTCATGCAAATAAAATCCATACACTTATAGCTTAAAAGGTTCAAATTAAAATAATGAATATATAAAACTGTAGAATTTAATGTTATGTAAATAAATAACAATAAATTAAGATGAGTACAAGTATTCATTAGAGAAATTATCACGCTTAGATGTATGCTAGTAAGAAACTAGCCATGAATGTCATTCCTAATGAAGACTAAAGTTAATATGATATTATGATCAGTTTAATGTTATGTAATTATTAATTAATAAATTAATAACAATAAATAGAAATTAAAGCAATTAAAAATGACAATTAAAGCAATATGATATTATAATCAATTTAATATTATGTAATTATTAATTAATAAATTAATGACAATAAATAGAAATTAAAGCAAATGTCAATAAATAGAGATTAAAGCAATTAAAAACAACAATTAAAACAATATGATATATAATCAATTTAATGTTATGTAATTATTAATAAATAAATTAATGATAATAAATAGGAATTAAAGTAATAGAAAATGACAATTAAATCAATTAATAGTGACTAGATTCTCTCAATTAAAAGAAGTAAATACCTATGAATGTATTGTCATATAACGATTATTATTGGTCTCATAAAGGAGGAAAACCAATAAAATCCTAATTAATAACAATAATATAATAAAAACAAATAAATTGGATATGCACAATGCAACACGGTGAGAGCACATAAGAAAAAATAGAAATAAATAGAAATACGTATTAGACTACTGAAGAGATAGTAACTCTACCTGATAAACATAATCCCGAAAAACTACTAAAGATAAACATCTAACTTTAGGGAATACAAACTTAAAATTGTGAGCTCTAGACTATAAAACTCATACAACTTAACCAGTACCAATTTTTTGGCCCAAATAACAAAGAAAATAAGTATCAAGTAATAGTGACAACAATTGCAATTTGCAATAAAGAATGAAAAAATAAAAATAAAATACAGAATTAAATATTATACCAAAATATTCTAAAAAATAACTCCATCTTGGTCGAAACATGGAAAGCTTCATTTTAGCAATCCTCTAATGCAACATAAACGTTTCCGGGTAAATGCACACTAGCTAAAAATACAACATAGATCACGGGTAACACTTTGCGAAAAATGCACATTAGGATTGAGATTCTAAAAAAGTAGAGCAAAGTTCAATAATATAACAGGAAAACTATCTAGATAAAGAAAAAACATTTTGTGTGAATTGTCAAATAAGATGAAGAAAAACAGGAATAAAGGGAAACTGAAAGGATTTATCCAAAGGTGAGAACTGGTATTAAAACAAAAGCTGCTAGGCAATATAAAAATAAGAATGGTATTAAAACAAAAACAGATAGCCAAATATATATATTATGTATTATAAAATTCTATGCATATATGCAGTTTTCTTTTGCTTATATCATTATAATGAGTATGCTTATAACATATAAGAAAGTTTGTGTCATACCTGTTAACGTTTACAACAACTTGCCATCAGTGAAGACTCGAGCAAGTGAGTATTCCATAAAACTTGATCCATTGGTGACATAGTACCAAGCTTAGCACATTTGTTTTGGATCTTAACAGTGCTCAAAAGGAATGTCGTAATAGCCACTTCAGTGATGATAATCTTGTCAGTTCCGGTGGCTTCCCAGTAACCAGAGCCAATAACGAGAGCCAGCAACTTTGTTGGGTCGTGAACCATTTGGGTACTTCCTATCTTTGGAGCTTAAAAGTACCATTTTTTCTCACCAAAAATCGCTTTGCCTGGCAGAACCCAAGGATCGAACTTGTACAAGTCCACTTTGGCAATGATTAGCAGAGAAAATTGGTGGCCAGCAACCTTGCAACATAGGCACTGAACTAGAAGCTCCTCGTCAATGTGGAAAAACTGAAAACCAGGAGGCAAACTCAATTGTGCAAGGAGGTCCTTCTTGGCAACTTCCATTCTTTAAAGTCTTCAATGGCAAAATAATTGAGATGTATGTAATACCAATGAGAACGTGACTCTTATGATCTTCTTGTGAGATGAGAGAGTTTTACCTCGTCCCACAGTAGGCACTAGATGTTTCGTCCTCTATGTGAGAGGTTGTTACCGGGATCTCCAAGTCGGTCGTCTGGCAATTCGTTGATTAGAGATGAGGTGGAGTTCCACCAAGACACTCCGACCGATCAGTCTCCGAGGCCTGACCTAGGCTTGTAGGCCGGTTTATATAGAGATCCGAATGATTGATTCTCTGGATACTTTATGTTCAAGTCATTTAAGATTCTGAACGTCATGTCTAGTTATTATGGCACAAAGACGTTATGTATAATTATTATAGTACAAGGTCGTTATATCTAGTTATTATGGCGCAAGACCGTTATGTCTGTTAGTGGGTCGTATAAGCATGTGTTTGTCAAGCCATTACCCATTCGAATATAAGACGGTCGGATCTTGCAGAAGTGAGCCTAACTTATGACCGGATGTTTTTTGGGACAGGACGGTCTACAACCTCTCAACTTAGTCATATGTGAAGATGAGTCGAACTTATGAGTGGCTGGATGTCAATTGGGCCAAGACTGTCCAACAACTAATCTCATTCATATTCTATATTGTAGATACATAGGGCTAAATGATATGTCCCACAAGTCCTTAGTGCATGCTGATCAAATGACAATTACCCACAAGGTGTCTTCCCCAATTCTGGTGCTATGACTCCAAAAGCTTGAGCCTCACATTTCGGATGCTTTTAAATCTGGCTTGATATGCAACAAATAACTTTCAAACAGGCATAAAGATGTCTGACCGCCAGGCAGTGACATTACGAAACACATGAAAGTGTTGCAACTTGTATTGAAACACAACTAACACCAGTTGCATGTCAGCTCAGCAGATTCCAACCCCCAGCACTGCTAAATGAAAATCGTTAGATACACTAGAGATATAGGTCAATAGTTGAAAGAATTAATTTTATTATTATTATTTTGACTGGGTTGAAACTTGAAAGAATTAGTTTTAGATTCAACCGGAAGAGGATAAGCCATGAAGTTTAACACTAGATTGGTGCATGGTAAACAATAAGTTCCAATTGATACATGTTTCAAATGTTTTACCCTTGCTCTTCCAGGGTCTACCAAAGAGTTTTTAAAGTTGTAAATAACCTCCGAATTAAAGCAATAGTTGCTCTGTTCTGTGTAATAATTGCAGACAGGGTGTATAGCAAACAGTGATCTTACACCACTTTTTTTTTAGATAATAAAATAAAAAATATATATCTCAACGTATACTCTCTATCTTTTTTTCCTAAATAAGAGTGGTGTAAAGAAAAGTGAAAAAATGATGTTTAATTTTCATTTTCCAATACCAAAACACTACCTTAAAGGCTTTCCAAGTCCAAGCAACAAACTACTTGAAAAACAAAAAAAAACTTTAATTTCCTCATTGACTTCAAAATCCAGATCAATCTCTTTTACTAGCAGTCTAGCACCGTCCTCACCCCAATTCTTCTAAGTAAGCAAGTATTCATTGTACTTATAGTCAGGCCATCGTTGACTATTTTTTTAATATAAATCCATGACTAAACTTTCAAAACCTCAGTACAAACTATAAACCATATAGAAAGCTCTATTGCAATGATATCAATTTTTACCAAATTTGGTTAGAAACTTCGCAGCTATTCTTTGTCCCGTCAAGTCATCAGCAATGTCAAACTTAAGCAATCAGACCTCTCCTAATAAGAACATTTCACATTAGTTTAAGGCCTGATTTGTCAGATTCTGGTCACAATCCTTGTTCATGCAACTATTAACTATACGCAGGAGTCTTTACAAATAAACAGTCGGTTATTTACAAAATAGTGGAAGTGAAAAGCTTTAAAACACAAACATTGCATATCCCCCTATTCCTTTAGATGAGTTGACCCCACTGCAGTGGCAGTGAATGTTGCTTCTGCAGTAAAACAGTCAAAAAGGCACCATTCAAACAAATTTGACGATAGAAAAATTTAAGAATTAAATGCATAGAAGAGCAACAAGAAGCTCAAGATTAAATCCAAGTAGTTTGTATTCAAGAATATTACTAATGTCATTAGAGAGATAAAAAAAAAGGTAATTCGTTTGAATATAAGAGAATATCTTAATAGAAACCTCAAGGAAAGATGCGTACCTGCAAAATGTTTAAGATCCCATGCCATAAGATGTCGGTTGTACTTGTTCGAAAAATTTTCTAATACTAAGAATATGTGCAACCATGGCTGTGAAATTTCCAGGAATGCACGTTGCGTGCCAGAAATTGTAGATATATTCGGTAAGTTAATGTGAAGATGTTGGTTACACTGGTTCAATATCTCGCGAGTGCAGTGAACATCTTCACATTTATTTATATACTGAATGTGCTTACAATTAGTGGCAAGCAACATGTGCCTCATACAAATTTTATGATGGGAATGCATTGCATTCAAAGGAATTTCATACCCATGCTTGTACATTTGTCTCAATATTTGATTCACTGGTTTAGTTACTCCGCCAATACGACAAAAGTTGCATGTATAGAGCCACTTTATCGTTTTTTCTTTTCTTTTTTTCTGCAAATTCATATACATTATTATTTAACAATTTTACACACAAATTACATCTTTTTCTCTCTTAAAAAACCTTACCTATACGATATTTTCCTTTCATTTATATTAGAAATGCTATATTATATGACATCAATGAAATTACTAAACTATTATTATATTTAATAAATACAATCAGAATATTGTTATTTGTATTTTCAATATTTATATTTATTATATTTCTCGGTAGACAATCTTGTTCACCTTCACTTGCTTTATCCAGTATGTTACATTTCTCGGATGATTCATTGTATGCCAATGAAGGACCACCCAAAAGCAGAAAAATCTGTTGAGTTTTACCCTTTTTGTTACACTTACACATATATATTACCTGAGAATCTAACAAACCAAAAAGCTCGAATCTTTGGCTCCTCAGAGGTATGACTAACTATTATGGTAGTATTTGTCAAATATTTACAGAATTAAAGTTGTTTCTTTTTGTTGAGCTTTATTGTATATATTTATTTTCTAATTTTTATTATTAAAGCAAATTTAATTATTGTATTATGATAGATTTATTTTCTATAATTTAGTTCTATTTTAGGCAAATCATTATTGTCATAAGTTTATATAATGTAGACTATACATGTACAATTGTTATTATGAAATAATATTCATAAATATTCTTTTAAGTTAGTATTAGAACTTTCGATCTAGGAGTCTATGTTGTTTTCGCTACATGCCTTCATTGTTGGATTTAAAATCAGTCTTCATTGTTATGATTCTAGCAGCCTTCAGTCAGAACCAGACCAGAATTGGATCAGTCTCGTTAGAGCCGTCATCTTCAAGCCAGAAGCGTCCAGATCTGTCATAAACCAATGGATCTGGTTGTTCTCTGCCCACCCACCACGTCCAGTTGCGCCATAGTCATCGTCGCCTTCATTAGAGTCGGAAACCCGCGAGCAGCCGCACCACCATCGTGAGCAGTTGCACCACAACTCGTCGTTTTCTTGTTTCGTTTCAGTCGCACCACTATCTTTCATCGGCTGCACCACCGTCGTGAGCAGTTGCACCACTGCTCGTTGTCTTCTTGTTTCATTTCAGCCGCACCTGTTTCTTTGAAGCCACTACATTTGTTTCCTGTTTCTTCTTCTCTAGCCTTTCAATGTAAAATAAAAAAATAAAAATAAAAAAAACAAGTTAGAAGTTCAATCATGAGTATGTTAACTGCCAAAGCCATCACACAACTCAGCGTGACACCGCCCTCACCTCTGAATCTCAATGATCTCCTAATCTTGCACCTCACCTATCGCCTTAATGAAAAAAATTATTTGCAGTGGACTCAAGTCATTTGATCTACGCTTAAGGGCCGTTGAAAGTTAAACCACATTAAAGGGACGACCCCTGCGAATGATGACTCACTTTGAGACGTGGGATGATGATGACTCTCTTATAATGACGTGGCTCTAGAACTCCATGATTCATGAAATTAGCAGAAACTGTATGTTCCTTCCTTCCACTTGTGAAATTTGAGACAATCTTCGTCAGAAATTTTCTATGAAATAGGATATCGCCACTTGCTATGAGTTGAAGACTGAATCTTTGCTACCAAACGGGGGACACTCTCCGTTACTGATTATTATGAATCCCTTAATGGCTTGTGGATTGAGTTGGATCAATACCAGAATCTCAAAATGGAATGCAGGAAGGATGCTTCCACATTGGTTAGTTTTGTGGAAAGGGATACTCTGGCCTGAATTCTAAATATGACCTATTTGGGTTCAGGTTCTGGACAAGGAGACATTATCATCACTGTCTGAGGTATTCTATATTGTTCGGGAAGAGAAAAGTCATAAGACTGTCATGCTTGATGATAAGCCCACTGGTGGATCAACCTAGGCTATGGGTAACATAACTATACTAGGCTCTTCTTCTTCCTTGTCCAGGCCCAATTGAGAGGGTTGCTGGTGTACCTATTATAAGAAATCTAGTCACACCAAGGAGAACTGTTTCAAACTCCATGGGAAGGACTAGGTTCTTAACTGCACAGGAGGGTTCAAGAATATGCAGCAAAGTCAGGTAAATATGACCACTTCATAATCTGTGCCTCCAGGTGAAGACTTAAATGTGAGTGATGAAGTTCTAGCTCTCAGTAAAAATGAGTTAGAGCGCTTACAGACTTTCATTGACTCTCTCAGTAAGCCTCTAGCTTCTGTTCTTTGACCATAACTAGTAAGAATTTTTGTTTTCAATCCGTTAATGCTTTTGGTACTAAGAATTTATGTATTGTGGACTCTGGTGCAATCGACCATATGACTTTTTATTCACCACCTCTATTATCTTATCAATCTTTTTCTAGTAAGCATCATATAACTGTAGTTGATGGCTCTCACACCTCAGCTACGAGTTCTGGTCCTATTAAACTCTAGCCCTCTCTACACTTAACAATGTGCTCTATGTTCCCCAGCTTTCCAATAATCTTATTTCCATTCATAAGCTTACTAAAGATAATAATTGTGACGTAACCTTTTTTTATTCTTATTGTGTCTTTCAAGATCTTATCACGAGGAAGACGATTAGAGTTGCTAAGGAACATGAAGGGTTGTACTATCTCCTTAATATGCCAGCTAATGGTGGTCCTAATCAAAAGTTGCTACTTTCTTGTCATCAGTTCAGTTTTGAGTCTCTTGCTTTTTAATTTTGGCTAAAACACAAGCGTTTGAGACATCTTTCATTCTCTTTGCTTAAGTTTATGTTTCCATTTTTAATTTTAAAATAATCTATTGAGTCTTTTTATTGTGACGTTTGTGAGTTTTCCAAACACCTTCGTGTAACTTTTTCACCTATTTCTAATAAAAGTGTTGAGCCTTTTGCACTTATCCACTCTGATGTTTGGGGTCTTGCATCTATTTTTAATATTTCTGACACTAAATGGTTTGTTTCTTTCATTGATGATTGTACTTGAATAACATGGATTTTTCTAATGACAGACAAATCAAATGTGTTACAGTTGTTTGTTCAGTTTTACCGCATGGTTCATACCTAATTTGAAAAGTCTATTAAGTGTTTGCATTCTGATAATGGTAAGGAGTATATCAACTAAAATTTCTCTATGTTTATTAAAGAGCATGGTATTGTGCATGAACTCACATGTGTTGATACTCCTTAACAAAATGATGTTGTAGAAATAAAAAATCGTCATTTACTTGAAATCACTAGAGCTTTACTATTTCAAATGTCTGTTCCTAGCTCATACTAAGGGGAAGCCATTTTAACTGTTGCATTTTTAACAATCAGTTATTATCTCGTGTATTTGGTAATGTAAGTCCAGTCCAACTCATGACCTCTCACTTTCCACCAGTTCCTATTATACAAAGTCTACAGTCTCGTGTCTTTGGTTGTGTGACTTTTGTCCATGTATATTGCCAACTTCGCAACAAACTTGATCCTCGTGCTGTTAAATGTGTTTTTCTAGGTTATGTTCTTGATAAGAAAGAGTGCAAATGCTATCACCCTTCAAGTTGTCATTTTTTTTTGTCTCTATGGATGTGACTTTTCATAAAAATGAGTTCTTCTTTACTCGTCCTCAACTTTAAGGGGTGATGCTAAGTCCTTCTCTCCTAGGTTCTTCCTTCCTTTACCATCTGACTATACATAAAAACTAACATTTTCTTCTGAAACCCCACCTGAACTAGCTAAAGTCAAGGTCAAGGCTAGCACACCAAAATTGGTGTATCAGAGGAGAGGGAAACTCGAACTGGCCCAACAGCAACTTCAGGCTTCTGAACTAACGGTAAGTACTAAAGATATAAGTTCTCCAATATCTGAACTTATTATTTTTGAACTTGACCCAAATAATACTGTTTCTGAACCTGATCTAGATGACTTACCCATTGCAATGAGGAAAGGAAAAATGTATTATCCCAATTCCAAGTAGTATCCTATTTCTCAATTTGTCTCTTCTAAACATCTTTTTCTGTAACACCAGAGTTTTATTTCAGCCATAGATTCTATCAAAATTCCAATATTAGTATAAGAAGCATTAAATGATAACAACTGAATTCGAGCCATGAATGAGGAGATGGGTGCATTGGAAAAGAATGTAACATGAGAGATTGTTGAGAGACCAAGTGACAAAAGGCCAATAGGGTGCAAATGAATATATACTTTGAAATATCAGTCTGATGGTATACTAGACCGATATAAAGCAATGTTGGTGACAAAATGATACACTCAGACTTATGAAATTGACTATGAGGAGACATTTGCACTAGTAGCTGTGATGAACACTATAAGAATCTTACTCTCCCTTGCTGCCCACTTTGGATGGGAATTACATCAGTTTGATGTGAAAAATGCCTTTCCTCATGACGACTTAGAGGAGGAAGTTTATATGAAAATTCTCCCTAGATACAACTCTACTAGTGGAAGGAACAAGGTGTGCAAGTTAAAGAAGGCTTTATACGGGTTGAAGTAGTCTCCGCGTGCTTAGCTTGGAAGATTCACAAAAACAATGGTGTCCTTGGGATACAGACAAAGTCAAGGTGATCATATTTTTTTTTAAAACATTGACAAGGTAAACTCACAGTCTTGCTTGTGTATGTTGATGATATCATCTAGTTGAGAAGCAACTTCTAAAGAAGAAACTAGTAGCTGAGTTTGAAAAGAAAGATCTTGGAAAGCTAAAGTACTTCCTTGGAATTGAAGTTGCTTACTCCAAGTAAGGTATCTTCATTTCTCAAAGGAAATATGTCCTTGATCTTCTCAAAGAGACTAGAAGGCATTGGTGTAAGGCTACCGATGTAGCAATTGAACAGAATCACAAAATGGGAAGTGATGAAGAGAGCCTCAAGGTGGATAGAGCTCAATACCAGAGACTAGTAGAGAAACTGATATACTTAGCACATACCAGATCAGATTTAGTGTATATTATCAGTATTGTTGAGCCAAGTAACCACATTTCTCAAATACAAAGTTTACCTTTAGATTCTTTCAATATAGTAATGTCAATTCATGCATGATCCACAGGAGAGACATAAGCAGACTATGGATCGAATTCTACAGTATCTTAAAACTACGCTTGGAAGAGGATTACTATTTAGAAAGGAGAGAAACCTATCAATGGAAGTGTACACAGATGCTGACTATGCAGGCTCAATTACTAACAAGAGATTAACATCAGGTTATTGTATTTTTTTTATTTATGGAAATCTAGTAACATAAAGAAGTAAGAAATAGAATGTAGTGGTATGATCAAGTGTAGAAGCTGAATTTCGAGTTATGACACAAGGAGTTTGTGAGTTGCTATGAATGAAGATCATATTGGATGACCTGAAACTAAAGCGTGAAGCGCTTATGGAACTGTTTTGTGACAACAAATTAGTCATTAGCATTAAGCATAATCTGGTTCAACTAGACTGGACAAAACACATTAAGATAGATCAACACTTTATCAAGGAAAAATTAGATAGTGGACTTATAACTACAACATACATTCCTTCAGAATATCAGTTGACAGATGTGTTAACTAAGGGACTACTCACAGAGTACTTTCAGGATCTTACTGGTAAGTTGAGAATGATAGATATCCATTCACCAGCTTGAAAGGAAGTGTTGAACTTTATTGTACAGATTTATTTCTTGATTTCTGTTATTAGGACATATTTGATTTTTGTATTAGGACATATTTGATTTTTGTATTAAGACATATTTATTTCTTATAATTTAATTTTATTTTAAACAAATCATTATTATCATGCCTATATAATATAGATCATACCTTATACAATTGTTATTACGAAATAATATTTAGAAATATTCTTTCTAAGTCTTTTTATTTATATTTTTTTCCTTTATATAAATTGTGATTCTTATAATCTTAAAGCCACTGGTTGGACATGAATTCCTTGGTTTGATATTTGAGCTGACTTTTACTTTGTTCAAGTGATGTCTATCTATTCACTGGAATGTATTGCTATTGCTGCGAAGCGGTTTAGTTTTAAAGATGATTGGGTGTGTGATGATTCATTTCTAATTCTGGCTCTGTTTGTTTCCTCGTAATTTAATTTGTGCATTATTGGGTATCATTCATTCTTGGTTTTGCTTGCTTTCTCGTATATTTTGAATAGAAATGTTTCATGTCCAAAGTTGAAGTCAACACCCCATCAACTACTAGGCCTAGTTGGACCTGGAAGGCCAGGGTTGCCTGTTTCCCCTGTGAAGATGCTGGCAGGTCGGGAATCTAATTATTCAGGACGGGGAAGGTTTTCTTCAGCTGATCGCTGCCATCTTTTGAGCAGATATTTGCCTGTAAATGGTCCCTGGCTTATTGACCAAATGGCAAGTCGAGCATATGTGTCTCAGTTTTCAGCTGATGGTTCTCTTTTTGTTCCTGGGTTCCAGGTAAAGTGTTTTCAGCTTCAACCTTATATGCATGCTATAGTTTTAATTAATTCTAACTAAACCACTTTGCAGGGAAGACACATAAGAATATACAATGTGGACAAAGGTTGGAAAGTTCAGAAGAACATTCTAGCCAAAAGTTTGAGATGGACAATCACTGATACATCTCTTTCCCCTGATCAATGCTATCTTGTGAGTTATTGTGTTCTATCTTTAAAATAATAGGAAACAAAAGTGTCTACATCCTTTTAAGCCATCCTTTTCCTTCTATAGGGGTGCTATAGTATATTGCTACTATTGTCAGGCTTTTTCTTATGGCATCTGTGCTCTTCAATTTCAGGTTTATGCCAGCATGTCACCCATTGTACACATTGTAAATGTTGGATCTGCTGAAACAGAGTCCCTAGCAAATGTTACGGTATTCAGAACTAATGCTGCTCATTGGTTTTTAATTTTTCTCCTAATTCCATAAATACTGCAATTGTTTTGAATGCTATAGATTATTACTGGGGAATTGATATTTAAAAATTGGATCTTTCAAGATCTGTGTTCACAACTGGTGGATATTTGGTGTAAAGATTCTTTTTAATGGAATTATTTTCCTATTCATAATGTGTTTCATTTCTTATAAAATGCAGGAAATCCATGACGGTTTGGATTTTTCTTCAAATGATGATTGAGGGTACTCTTTTGGAATTTTCTCTGAAATTCTCAACAGATGGGAGAGAATTAGTTGCAGGAAGTAGTGGTGATTCTATATATGTATATGATCTTGAGGCAAATAAGCTTTCACTTCGAATTTTAGCACACATGGCATTGTTATCTGGCATAAATACTACATTTATTTAGCTTCATATGATTTGGGTTATTGTTTGATATCTATTGGTTTATGTTGCGAAATGAATTAAATTGCTTGATTTCTTAATTTAGTCCAAGGCTCTAAATCTGTATACAATGGATTGTGCATAACATGAAGAGGATGGTTTTATTTTCCATGCAATGGTGTAGATTGTTTAACAGCATAATAGTAATTTTTTGACTCACTTTATGTATTGGCAGTGTCTTTACATTAATGCCTGTGAAATTCTATTCGAGATTTTCTGTGTATCATTGATATATTTGTAAAAAGAAGTTAAAATATATAAGAAATTTGGGGAATGTGGAAATATTTTCCTATCCCAAGGGGGACTCATTTTGATTTTATTCCTAGCCTCTGTTTGAGCTCACAATGCTAAGACTATACTTTGCTTGTTTACATACAAAAATCAAGATCATTTGAGAGAATAACTTTGATTATGAAATACAGAATTACTACTTGTGATGAACTGGTTTCTGCACTGCCTTTTGGCTGAGAGTTGCATTGAAGGTCTAATCCCTTTCCCTTGTACATGTTCAAAATATTTGGAAGTACAAATCTGATTCACTATATTGTGTAGAAGGAATAGAAAATCCAGAGATGATCTGAATGACCTGTCCGGAGAACCACACTGCTTTCAGTAAACCCCCCCTCCCCCCGGCCGAGCCCCTAAAAACTACCAAAAGATAAGAAAAATGTCAAAACCAAAAAATTTCCATTGGATTGGACTTACATCATTTATTTTTCATTTTTGTGGAGAAATTATTTCCTATTGTGATGACTTCTGATTGATCAAGAATATTAACCAAGAGAGGTTCTAACGTTTGTTTCCATTTTATGTTTCAGTCAGATGTGAACACTGTATGTTTTGCTGATGAAACTAGCCATCTTATTTACTCTGGGAGTGATGATAGCTTCTGCAAGGTATGTTCTACACTATAAGATGGCTTCTTCTGTTAAACATATTATGTGCTTTTTCCCTCTGTTTGAGCACCACAACATTGATTTTATATGGAAGTGACGGGCACCTTTTACACAGGAAGTCAATGTCATACTCATACCATCAAGGTTAAAAAAAATATTGAACCTGAGACTGAGAGTTGTTATTAGTTGAGATAAGTGTCGGAGTTTCATCACTTATTGCAGAATTCTCATATCTCATAACTAGAGTTGTCTTGGTGAAGGACACATCCTAATATACGAGTTTGTTTAGGTCTGGGATCGGCGTTGCTTAATTGCTAAAGGCAAGCCAGCAGGGGTTTTGATGGGACACCTTGAGGGCATTTCATTCATTGATACCCGTGGAGATGGACGTTATTTCATTTCTAACGGTAAAGATCAGACCATCAAACTTTGGGACATACGCAAAATGTCATCCAATGTTACCTGGTATGCTCTTTTTTTTTGCTTCCAGTAATATTCTGATGTCCATATCTATTAAATTGTAAACTTGATGATTTGTTTTGACAAAAGAAAATTAATAATGGGTAAATTACAGTTTGGCCCAATTTTACTTTGCCACCCTGTAGTTTATTAAGTTTGAATTTAAAAACAGAGAGAGAAAAGGATGTATAAAGTTTCATTCATTTGCTGATTTGTAATTTTTTAAATTAAAATAGAAGTTAGAAATTTTGTTTTTAAAGAATGGTGGTAGTGTTTACTTCTGCTGATGTCATTAAATGTTAAATTACATATTTAATCACTACTTTTTAAATACACAAGTGGAGTAATAAGAAAGATAAAGGACGTGTGGAATTTAATAAGAACAAAGAATGTAAACTGCCATGTGAAATATGCCATGACATCCTATGCAATGAGTCAGTGGGAAAACAGTAATCAAGTGAGTTGATAACGGAAAATTGAGATGGTATCTTGTTCATGATTTAATTGTTGATATCTGGAAAAAATAAGACTACTTATGGTGTTATTAGGATGAACTATCACTGATGAGTATTGCTATGCTGTTGATACATAACAAGAAAGATACTGTCTCCTTTATGCCCACATTTCCATAAGGTATTGTGGTGGAATTTGAATTTATCCTACATCTTCTATCAGTTAATTATGCTTACCAAATTTCATTAATCAGAATATGAGGCTCATGAATATTGAATTATCCATGAAGCACTCTCACTACATTACATAAACACAAATTTTTTTGAAATTTTGTTCACAGAATGATGTTTCATGTAGGACTCATGTTACACTAACCAATCACCCAGGATTTTTGCATAAGGAACCCAAGAAGAGACAACATTCTGTAATGATTTCTATATGAATAGCATATCTATTTCATCCATAATGTTAGTTCCATTTATTTGATATTGCTTTAATAGGCAGAAAATATTATTGTTGATCTGTCTGCTTTGTGCTTCTGTGTCTGTTTGTGTCTGCATGTCTGTGTGGAAAATTGAAAGATCTTATAATTATTTTCAGAATTCAGTCTTGCATGTTACATTTATTGATTTCTAACCTAGCGAATGAAGTGTCTGTATCTTTCTGGGAGTGATATTTCTATAATTTCTAGCTGAAATTGTTGCCAATACAATGACATACTATAACATAATTTTCCCTTCATTTCAACAATCCTGGATATAGGAGTTATGAATGGGATTACAGGTGGATGGATTACCCACCTCAAGCAAAAGATTTGAATCACCCTTGTGATCAGTCAGTTGCTACATATAGAGGCCATTCAGTCTTACGCACTCTTATCCGTTGCTATTTTTCCCCAGCTTTTAGGTGAGCACTAAGACGGCCCTGCTCTGTAATTATTCTTCATTTTCTTTTCATGGTCCCCTTTTGATCTTTTTCTTCCTTAAAGTTCAGCAAATATTTGTCTGTGTTAGACAGAGAATATCTAATATTTACTATTTCCTAATATATGGGTTGAGTATTAGGAATAGAATCAACTGTTTTATTGTATATTATTAAGATTTCTGATTTAGGTTGTACAAAATAGGAATTTGAATGATTGTGCCATTAATAAGTGTAAATGAACTTGTAATATTTAAACATGAGAATAGAATCGAAGAAAGCAAGAAGGTCAGAATTATTTGACATGGTATCACGAGTCTCCTAGCTAGAGACGTCCTTCTCTTGCATTCTTGGCTTCGTGGTTCCTGTTTCTTGTCGCCGCCGCCGTTTCCGCCGTGTTACTTGGTTTGTTTCCATTTCTGGTTCGTGGTTCCTGTCGTCTCCGCCGTCTCCAAGGTTTTTCTTGGTTCGTTTTCATATCCTAGTTCGTGGTCCCTATTTCTTCTCTCGCTCCATCTTGTTCGTGGCTTTTCCGGTTTTTTTTTTCACGCTCTTGGGTTTCTATCGGTTCGTGGCTTTCGGGTCTTCTAGTCTTCTCCATCGCCCCCGTTTCTTGGTGGGTTCGGCTGCTGGTTTCTTATGGCAACAGAGAATTTTTGTATGCGCTTTACTGGCAAAAATTATGCAGCCTGGGAATTTCAGTTCAAGATGTTCGTGAAAGGAAAAGGTTTGTGGGGGCATGTGGACGGAACCTCGACTGCTCCGACAGACAATGCAGAACTTACGACATGGCAGACAAAAGATGCACAGATTGTCACTTGATCCTAGCTTCGGTGGAGCCTCAAATGGTTAATAATCTGCGTTCCTTTACTATGGCTAAGGATATGTGGGATTACCTGAAACGTGTTTACAATCAGGATAATGCTTTGCTAAAAGGTTTCGGGCTTGGAGCTTGACATTGCTACTTATCGTCGTGGAAGCCTTTTGATTCAAGACTATTATTCTGGGTTTCTTAATCTCTTGCTTGTGTATGTGGGTTGAACATTCTTCTATTTTGCACGCTGATGTTTCCAAGGAATCGCTAGTCTTGCTCAAAAGGTCTATGAAGTCAGTAAGCGTGATCAATTCCTCATGAAGCTGCGCCCTGAATTTGAAGTTGTGCGTGCAGCGTTATTAAATCGCACTCCGGTTCCTTCATTGGATGTGTGTCTTGGGGAGCTACTTCGGGAGGAGCAACGTCTACTGACTCAAGGGGCCATGACCTATGACAACTTTATTTCCGATGCAGTCTTTGTTGCCTACTCTGCCCAGAGTAGAGGAAAAGGTCGTGATATGCGACAAGTTCAATGTTTCTCTTGCAAGCAGTTTGGCCATATTGCTCGCAATTGCAACAAGAAATTTTGTAACTATTGTAAGCAACGTGGTCACATCATTACAAATTGTCCGACCAGACCAATGCACAAGCCAGTGCAGGCCTTTCACACCAGTACTGCTTCACACGGCTAGACATCTGTTCCTGCAGCCCCCAATGCTAGTGTCCTGACACTTGAGAGCTGCAACAAATGGTACTATCCGCTCTTTCTGCCTTAGGCATTCAAGGTAAGCTTAATGACGTCTCTCAACCTTGGTTTGTTGATTCTGGAGCCTCCAATCACATGACTGGTTCCCCTAAGCATTTACACAATGTTCACACTTACAATGGCACTCAAAACATTCAAATTGCTGATGGTAATACTCTTTCTATTACTGCTGTTGGAGATATTAATTCCTCGTTTCGGGATGTGTTTGTATCCCCTGGTCTTGTTTCTAATTTAATTTCAGTTGGACAATTGGTGGATAACAATTGTAATGTTAATTTCTCTCGTGCTGGTTGTTATATGCAGGATCGTGTCCGGGAAAGTGATCGCGAGGGGGCCTAAAATGGGCAGACTATTTCCTTTACAGTTTTCTCTACCGAATATTTTATCTTTTGCTTGTAATGGTGTTCCGAATAAGTTTGAGGATTGGCATAGAAAGTTGGGCCATCCCAATTCCACTGTTTTGTCTCATTTATTGAAAAGTCGCCAACTGCATAATAAAATGGATATTTCTAATTCCTCATTTGATTATTCTGTGTGCAAACTTGCTAAAAGCAAAACTCTTCCATTTCCATCTACGGCTCACCATGCTGATAAATGTTTCGATCTCATTCATAGTGATGTTTGGGGTATAGCATCGGTCTTATCTCATGCCAAGTATAAATATTTTGTAACATTTATCGATGATTACAGTCGATTTACATGGATTTATTTTCTCCGTTCAAAATCAGAGGTCTTTACCTTGTTTAAGAAGTTTTTGGCATATATTGAAAATCAGTTTCACACGAGTATCAAGTTCTTACGCACTGATTCTGGTAGGAAATATATTTCTCATGAATTTCAGGAGTACTTGCAGCAAAAAGGTATTATTTCCCAGCTACTCTTGTCTTTATACGCCTCAACAAAATGGTGTTGCCGAAAGAAAGAATCGGCACTTACTTGATATCACTCGAACGTTGCTTCTTCAAGCTTCTGTTCCTTCTTCATTTTGGGTAGAAGCTTTGTCCACTGCTATATACTTGATCAACCGCCTTCCATCTCAGGTTCTGGATTTTGAGTCTCCTTTCTTTCGTCTCTATAACATGCCACCTCGTTATGATTTTCTTCACACTTTTGGTTGTGTATGTTTTGTCCACTTGCCACCTCTAGAGCGTCACAAACTTGGCGCCCAATCTATGCAATGTGCTTTTATGGGTTATGCTCCCAATCAGAAAGGGTTCTTATGTTATGACGCTACTGCCAGACGGTTGCGTGTCTCTAGAAATGTGGTTTTCTTTGATCATCAATATTTTTTTCAAGGGGTTTCCTCTGGCTCTCCTGATTTTGTCTCCCTTCCTCAATTTTTCGAGGTTCATCATCCTACACAACGATGGAAACCAGGACATTTCTTTGTCAGACGCCCACATGATCCACCCCCTATCGATGCTATCCCGCTGCCTGATCCTCCACCAGTAGCACCACGTCGATCCACTCGGATTATCCATCCACCGAAAAGGTATGAATTTGAACCCACTTCTCTTACTGCTACTTTATCTGGGATATCTATTCCTACACATTATTCTCAAGCAGTTAAAGATTCGAGATGGGTAAAAGCAATGCAGGATGAGTTGCAGGCACTCTAGGAGAATTGTACTTAGGATATTGTTTCTTGCCCGGCGGAGGCCAAACCCATTGGCTGCAAATGGGTGTACTCTGTGAAGCTGAATTCGGATGGTTCTCTAAATCGTTTCAAGGCACGATTAGTTGCTTTGGGTAATAAACAGGAATATGGAGTGGATTATGATGAGACATTTGCCCCGGTGGCCAAAATGACTACTGTCCGAACTATTCTCTTTCTTGCTGCTTCCAAAAAGTGGTCCTTACATCAAATGGATGTGAAAAATGTATTTCTTCATGAAACCTGGCAAAAGATATCTATATGCATCCTCCCCTGGGTTTGTTCTCCTCTTCTCAAGGTGTATGTAAACTAAAACGATCATTATATGGAATGCGGCAAGCTCCCCGGGCATGATTTGAGAAATTTCGATCTACTCTTCTTGGATTTTCTTTCACTCAAAGTCAATATGACTCATCCTTATTCATTCACCACACGGCCACAGGCATCGTTCTTCTCCTTATTTATGTTGATGACATGGTCATTACAGGGTCCGATCAGGTGTCCATAGAACAACTTAAAAAGCAGCTCCAAGCTTGCTTTCATATGAAGGATCTTGGTTGTCTTCATTATTTTTTGGGTCTTGAGGTCCACTCTAACTCCAAGGGTATCTTTCTCAATCAACACAAGTATACTGAGGATTTAATTTCTCTTGCTGGACTTCAATCTGCTGCACCTGTTGATACTCTTATCTAGGTTAATGTCAAATACCACCGTGAAAAGGGTGATCTTTTCTCCGATCCTTTGTTGTATCGTCAATTGGTGGGAAGTCTTAACTATTTGACGATTACACGCCCTGATATTTCCTTTGCAGTTCAACAAGTTAGCCAGTTTATGCATTCTCTTCGTCATCTTCACATGGCAGCTGTACGTCGCATCGTGCGTTACTTGAAAGGTACTTCTCGTCGGGGTCTATTTTTTCCAACAAATACATCTCTTACCTTGCTTGCCTATAGTGACGCGGATTGGGCAAGGATGTCCCGATACGCGAAAGTCTGTTTCCTGGTTGGTGCATGTTCCTCCCACTACTCGATTTCTTGGAAGAGTAAAAAGCAGCTGAGTTTCTAAGTCATCCACTGAGTGTGAATATAGAGCTATATCTACAAAAATACTTTGTTCTGAGATTATTTGGCTTCGTGGGTCATTGGTCTGAACTTGGTGTTCCTCAAAATTGCAGTCCCACACCTCTACATGCCGATAACACCAAGGTATTCGGGATTGCCGCCAATCTGGTCTTTCATGAGTGTACTAAACATATTGAGGTGGATTATCACTCGATTCGGGAGGCTCTTGATGATCATGTTATTTCTCTTCCCCATGTTGCCTCCTAGAATCAGCTTGCAGATATCTTTACTAAAGCTGTCCCTCGACCACGTCACCAATTTCTACTTAGCAAATTGATGCTTCTTGATCAGTCCCCTCAATTTGAGGGGGGATGTTAGACAGAGAATCTCTAATATTTACTATTTCCTAATATATGGGCTGAGTATTAGGAATAGAATCAACCGTTTTATTGTATATTATTAGGATCCCTTATTTAAGTTGTACAAAATAGGAATTTGAATGATTGTGCCATTAATAGGTGTAAATGAGCTTGTAATATTTAAACATGAGAATAGAATCAAAGAAAGCAAGAAGGTCAGAATTATTTGACAGTCTGAGCCAATCAATCTGTAAAAGTCTGCTTTGTTAATCTGAATTTTATATTTTCTAAATATATCCGACTGGTTTTAGTTACTTTCAAGATTTTATTGACCTTTGAAGTTTTGGAATTATCACATTTTTTTTAAATTATTTTAGTTAGCCTGATGTTTTGTTTAAATTTACAGCACTGGCCAGAAATACATCTATACTGGGTCACACAACGCATGTGTTTATATATATGATTTGGTATGTATTTTAGTTACTGCTGCTCTAGCTATATCTCCTTGTTTGTAACTAGTACAATTTTATTTAGGTACAAGTTAATAAATAGTATAATTCATAACCAAAATTTGTAACATAATATTCATATTATTAACATGAATCAAACTAGAATTCTCCCTTATAATTTTGTTGTTCTGTGTTCTCTCTTTTTTATGCCCGTTACTTTTTTATGAGGTACAAACGGAGACTATGATATTTGAAGCATGAATTTTTGGACACTTGAGTGATAAGACTAGGGTTTTCTATCTTCTTTACCCATACAATATCGCAATGTGATGAACTCCTGTGCTGACTTTATGGAAAATTCCACATGCGCTAGCAACTGTTAACAAAATTGTAGAGGAAGTGTCAACTAACGTGATAGATGTCCTCTCAGCCACACTATGCATGAGCATGCCGTCACAGCAGGTCCAATTTCAGCCCAATTCGGTAGAAGCTTGTATTTTTATGTTAGCTAGGCAGTTAAACTAGTCAGCAGTTAGTTAGAGGCAGATACAAGTTAGTTACAGTTAATTAACTAATTATGCAGTTAAGTAATAATAGTTAGTTAGCTTACTAGTTAGCTTATGCAATATATAGCAGAAATATAAAGATTCAGTGAAGTAAGAAAAGACATTTTTCTCATTCAGTTGTTCAATAACAGAAAGTATTTCTCTCTCAGTTTTCTCATATTTTCTTGAGCTTTCTCACCCTTTCTCAGACTCTCTCTAATTCTGTCAGTGAGGTTATACCATTTTATACGTGATTTGTCCCAATCAAGGAATTAGATTGAACTGGTGTTTTAATTTTATTTATTTCCACCTTCCTCCTCCCCCAAGGAAAAACAAAATGAAGTTTATGTCGGCTCTTATTGATAGTAATTTTGATAATTCAATACAGGTGAGTGGAGCTCAAGTTGCAACACTGAAGCACCATTAAGAGACTGTAGTTGGCATCCATTTCACACTATGCTTGTTAGCTCTTCTTGGGATGGGGATGTCGTGAAATGGGGATTTACCGTAAGTGGTGATGTACCAGCTTCTTCGACTGAGAAGAGGGTCTGGAAAAGACATTTTTATGAAGATTATCTATGATGTCAGTCAATTCAGTTATGGAATGATCTGGGAGATCCATGTTGTTAATGAAGTTGTATATGATGTTTGACACAATAAGGTATAATATGAACTACCACAAAATCTTGTACATAAATAACCACGTGAACTGAGATTGGGATTAATTCATTTGTACGCACTGTCTAATAAATTAATGTAATATTGTACCAATGCAGCAGTATTTGGTGCGGTCTCCTTGTGGTGAATCTAGAGTATAGACTTCTGCCTGGTACTTTTCCTGAAGCATTTACATGAACACTACACCCTAATTATTGTCCATCCACATTTATAAAGATCAAGAACAAAGCTAATTGCTTCTGGGTTCTTGAAAGTTAGGCGGTTCTAACTACTTCAGATAACTGCAAGGCATAAAAAAGCAGTAATAGCATCTATTTGCAAAAACGCCAGTCCCAAGATGCCTATAATTAACCTTTTGGTTGTGGGTATCATGAGAAAATATAGTTGTAGTCTCATCATTTGTCCTTGTCTTGGTGATTTATAGTGTCATATTCTTTGTCATAATAATATAATATATTGATTCCTTGAATTCGATAGGCCTTATAATAATTATAAATAAAAAAGAGCAAGCTAATAATGCCTGTTGCTTAAAAAGCAAAACTGTTTCAATTTATTTTTTTTGAAAAAAAAAAGGAGAAAATTCTCATATTAATGGCTAAAGATAGCTGTTTCTCCGAAAGGGCCAACCTTCCAAAGGTGCTACCTTAACAAATTGAAAAATTTGGGCCCCTGCTGTCTGGTAAGTGGTAATGAAACCAAAGATGTAACACTAGGGGCTACAACCAAATTATGAGTATGAGATTACAAAACGTGAGATTCCATTAGGAAAATGACTGAAATGTCGAGTAAATTAGGTACAATCAGTACAATGAAGGAAGACAACGGTCTGCTAAAACTTTAAGGAATACTTACTTTGGTTAAAGGCAGATTATCTATGTCAAGATTTTAGAGGTCACAAGAAAATCCCCTTTGGATTGACTAAAAAAATTAGCAAAATTAGAGTTTAAACTTTAGGATGATGGATCTAACCTTAAGTTAGCAGACATAGATATGAATTGTGCTAAAAACTCAACGTGTGATGTCATCTAGAGAATCCAATCTAACAAGGCAACAACCCGAGACGACAAATGAGTTAGATATAGGAATGGCCAAAGGTTGTTGATGATTTGTGTTAGGTTGTTTCGCTGCTTCATTCTATTCACCTTCCATGTGCCCCAGAGTAAGTGTAATCCAACCCTACCTAATCTCAGTGTTTATGTTTTTTTTTTTTTTTTTTTTTTTTACATTTGCTTTTCTACGATGCTTCGTTGTCGCCACACTCGCACACAGAGAACAAGAAAGAAAGAGTCAGTCCAAACGCAAGCCTCAAAAGGCTTGTACAATGCAAAAAGAGATTTCCAAATGAGTGTAGTATGTTAATTCACTCATTTTCCATTCTATTCACCTTCCATGTGCCCCAGAGTAAGTGTAATCCAACCCTACCTAATCTCAGTGTTTATGTTTTTTTTTTGTTTTTTTTTTTTTACATTTGCTTTTCTACGATGCTTCGTTGTCGCCACACTCGCACACAGAGAACAAGAAAGAAAGAGTCAGTCCAAACGCAAGCCTCAAAAGGCTTGTACGATGCAAAAAGAGATTTCCAAATGAGTGTAGTATGTTAATTCACTCATTTTCCATTGCAGCTTTCCCTACAACCATTTTCCATTGCAGGAAGCAGCACCTCGTGCTCATGGAAAGCTAAATAAAACTGAGAAACGGTAATTGTAGCCAGTAGCCACCACAACCATGGTCTCCCTCTTCTCCCAAAAGGAAAGAAGCCGAAAAATTGCAATCATTGTGTTACACAATTCTTCTAAAAATAAGCAAACTGAAATTGATGGAACTATCCCCAATTGGTATTGATATGATTTGTTTCGGATTTCAAGGTTTACATCTCTTCCAATATGTGCCTGAAGTTTTGAATGGACGGAGTGTCATGCATATCTTTGTAACATTTTTGGTTTTTGGAGCTTCTACCATGACACAACAAGCATTCAAAATGTGCTAAAAAAAGTGTAGCCAGTAGCCACCACAACCATGGTCTCCCTCTTCTCCCAAAAGGAAAGAAGCCGAAAAATTGCAATCATTGTGTTACACAATTCTTCTAAAAATAAGCAAACTGAAATTGATGGAACTATCCCCAATTGGTATTGATATGATTTGTTTCGGATTTCAAGGTTTACATCTCTTCCAATATGTGCCTGAAGTTTTGAATGGACGGAGTGTCATGCATATCTTTGTAACATTTTTGGTTTTTGGAGCTTCTACCATGACACAACAAGCATTCAAAATGTGCTAAAAAAAGTGTAGCCAGTAGCCACCACAACCATGGTCTCCCTCTTCTCCCAAAAGGAAAGAAGCCGAAAAATTGCAATCATTGTGTTACACAATTCTTCTAAAAATAAGCAAACTGAAATTGATGGAACTATCCCCAATTGGTATTGATATGATTTGTTTCGGATTTCAAGGTTTACATCTCTTCCAATATGTGCCTGAAGTTTTGAATGAACTGAGTGTCATGCATATCTTTGTAACATTTTGGTTTTTGGAGCTTCTACCATGACACAACAAGCATTCAAAATGTGCTAAAAAAAGTGTCCTAGTGCCAAGATATTGATGATAATAACTTAATAATAAGCAAAGATTATTTCACAAGATTTGGCATACTAGAGTTTCAACCAATAGAGAGATTTACATTAAAAAAATAAAAAAGAAATTAAGCATCATAATAATGAGACAACATATAATGATCAATAACTTTTACTTTCTTTTGCCTAATGAATCATATTACATTAGTATTATACTAATATATATAGAAGATTAAACTCTAGAACCTCCACCAAAATAACTACACTTTCTAAGTATTCACAAATCTTCTTATTCCCCATAATTATCACAAAACTAAATAATAATGAATCAAAAGGCAAGAAGAGAACAAAATTAAATATTATTAGTTATAAGCAAGAAAGAAAGAAAGAAAACCTATATGATCTTCATTTAAACCTTAATCCCTCCAATCCATTCAGCCCCTCCACTGGTTGCACTGAGAAGTAGGCCTTGTTTTCTGCTTGCCAGCCCTCAAGGGGCAGGGCGTGTCTACGGGCGGGATCATGCAATTATACTGCAGACACAGCGAGCTCCTCACTGGAATCACCGCCGTTGGGCTTATCTCAATTCCCGTCAGATAATTGTGCTGCAAATACAGTATCTGTATGCTCGCGTCCAGTAACCGCTCCACGAAGCTAGCCGGGACCCGACCCGTGAACTGGTTGTTGTTCAGATACAGGTTCTGTACGGTCGCCAACATAGGCGATATTTGACCCGACAACCGGTTGTAGCTCAGATCAACGGTTGAGATCGATACCTGATCCACCGGTTGAACCGGACCGGAGAACTGGTTCCTTTCTAATTGGAGGTTCGTCAAAGGGAACGAGAAGATCCGACCAGGGATGGGGCCCGTGAACTGGTTCAGGCTAAGGTCCAGGTAGTTGACCTGGTCGAGCCGGGTCAGGAGCCGGTCCATTGGGCCGCTGAGTTGGTTCCATGACAGGGACAGGTACTGGAGAGAGGGAGGGAGAGAGTCTGGAGCGAGCGAACCGGATAGAGCGTTGTGCTTGAGGTCGAGCCGGGTTAGGGTTTCGGACTCGAATCGGGGAACCGAACCGGAGAGGTGGTTGTGGCATAGGATCACGTTGGTTAGCTCCGGCAAGGCTCCGATGGACGGAGGAATGCGTCCGGTAAGCTGATTGTAGCTGAGATCGATGGTTCGGAGATTGCGCAGCTCGCCCAAGCCCGCCGGAATCTTGCCGGAGATGAAGTTGCGGTTGACGCCGAGGAACCTGAGGTTCTTCAAATTGGGGAGCGTTTCGGGCAGAGGACCGTATATCCTGCCAGGAACGACGGTGAACTCGGCGAGAGCGGAGAGCTTGCCAATGGCGGCGTCGAGGCGGCCGGTGAGACCGGGTGAACCAGCCCTGGGGTCTCCGAGGTTGAGGGCGATGACCTTATCGGAATCGCAGTAAACGCCGGCGAAGTTGCAAGGTTCTGAAGTGAAATCCCAGGAAGCGAAGAAATTGGAACCTGGCATGTCTTCAAGAGCCTTGCGAATGGATTGCAGAGCCAAGAAATCAACTGGGTCCAAAATGGCTACCACATGCATGTTTATGTGTATGAAGCAGAATAAGAAAAACAGAGCATAGCAAGCAATGCTTATGCCTCCCTTTGCCTTCGCCATTGAAAGACGAAGAACAAGTGAAGTGAAGTGAAGAGGGTGTGGAGAAAGCTATCAATTTCAACGGTGGAGTGGAACAATCAGTATCAAATAGCTAAAAAGATTACATTACAGAGAGAGAGAATGGGATTTGGCTTGGAAGAGAAGTAATTGCTGAATCTGAATCTTATTGCTTTTTGTTTTGGCTTCTCAGAGAAGGTGCTTGCAATGCAATGAGCAGCACAACCACAACGGAGCATGCTATCTACTACTACGACTACTTTTTACCTCTGTTGTACTTCGTTTACACTCTTTCTCTTGCTACCCAACCAAGTCAGGTTAGCCAATATAATAATACTTTAATTGCACGGTCATTTTTTTTATTCTTTTTCTTTCTTGGGAAGAGGTTCTCATCAAACGGTTGTCCGAGCCTACTTGGCCTCCACACCTTAGCCTCGAACGACACTTCATCAGGCTCCGCAGGCTTGCTTGTTGCTTCGGTTGGACATCACGTGACTAACCATGCGCTTTTGTCTCTCCAAAACCAGAAACCAAACCATTACTATTTAGCAATAGCAGCTGTCAAAATGAGTGGGCTTCTTTGCTACGATTCGCGGTAACAAATGCATGACACGTGTTGAGTATCCACCAAGTACCCAAGGACGGAAATTTGTTGGGTTAATATTAAAATAACTCTGGGAGTTTGACATGTAACTTAACCGTATTTTATAAAAAAATTAATTTTGATGCATTAATTATGTAAAAAATATATATTATTATTTAATTATGTGTTATTATATTATTATTTTATAAATTTACATTAATATTGCATTAAAATTAAAATTCTTTTTATGAATATTATTTATAAAAAAATATATATATTTGAAGACACCAAGTGAGCCAAAAGGCCCAAACCCCAAAAGCTTGCTACCAGAGAACCAAAACACTAACAAGTAGAGTCACAGGGCAAGTGTTGATTTTATGTGGGGGATATAGAGTGAGGGCGTCAGTGACAGCTAAGTTATGCAGTTGATACTTCATAATCGAAGATGCCGTAAAAAATATGAGCTGGACTGAACTGGGATGCTATTTTCATCCAGTTGGTGTTCAAGGCATGCTCACACTCACATTATCACATGCTTCTTGTGTTCTCTGCGAGAGGTTGTTATACATATTTCTAGTATGGCACCAGTCCTATTTCGCTATATAGCAAAATACATCATCAATAATAAATGTGTATTCCTTATTTTGATATCCAATTATGCTTTAAATTAGAAAGATCACAGTTCGAGACTTTCCAAATCAATCAGGAGTTTGACATATACTTGATGCGTGAGTTCCATTATTAGCGTGAGTGATTGTAATCCATACTTGGACTTCAGATCACTTCTACATATATATATGTCTAACATCATTAATTAGTTACTCAAAAATATACTGTCCTTACCATTTAAGTTCTTTTTTTTTTTCACATTAAAAATCAAGCTAATATATATCACAATTCACAAGAGACCATAACTTGAAATATTAATTCTCTTTTTTACTTACTGATTTTGATTGCCAGTAAGCGTCCAGTGTGGGAAATGGGAATACTCCAATCAACACTATCTACTTTTTTAACTTTCACTTATCATATAAAAGAAACATACTCTAATATCTCTCTTTCTCTTGGATGAAAGGAGGTGGTTTGAAGCTGAAGTAAGCTGCGTCAAATGCATTTTGAGTCAAAGATATGCATGCTCCAAAGCTTGTTTCGCAATTCACGTTCAGCTTTGAGATTTCACCAATTACCGTGTGGATTGTGGAAGACTGGGTACTTGGCCTTTTCTTTTTCTTGGACACAGAATGACAGTCAACATTAACAGAATCAAATCAACCATCATGTGCTCCGCTACGTATATGGGGAAAGTTTGTTTCGTTTTCCTAAATTGTTCACCTCTTTCTGTCTTTCTTGCACTCTACTTTTATTTTTATTTTTTCCCTTTTCTTTTGCTAAAACTATTTGAGCTCTACTTGCGTGGGTCAAAAGCTATACCACTAAAAATCAAGCTATAATTTTGTGAGAGAGAATGGTTAGTTAGCAATTAGGAAGTTAGTTATAACTGGTATTAAGTCAGTTATTCTCTAAATATAAATGACTTCCTATATATACATGTATTCCTCTGTAATGAGAAAGTAAGATCTCATCTTATCAATTCTTCAGAAAAGGTTTCGTTTCATTTTCTTCTTTCACTTTCTGTTTTTCGTTATCCAGTCTTGCCCTGATACCTTACATGGTATCAGAGCTTGATTCCATGGCTTCCAAAAAAATTCTTCTCAGAATTCAATATCAGATTCATCTTCTTTTGTTCTTCAAACTTTTTCGAATTCAGTTTCAATTAAACTTGATGAAGATAATTTCTTACCTTGGAAACAGCAAGCATTAGCAACCATAAAAGGATACAAACTTCACAATTATATTACAGGAGCATCGATTCCCAAGAAGTTTGCAACACCAGATGATTTTTCTCATCAAGTCTGGAAACGATTGGAAGAATTCTTTTCTTCACATTTTCGTGCAAAGGTAAGACAACTTAAACTTCAATTGAGAAATACAAAGAAACAAGCTTCTATAAATTTGTACCTTCTTGAAATCAAGAAGATTGTGGACACTTTAGCATCAATTGGTGCACCTGTTGATGAAGTTGATCATATAGAAGCAATCTTGGATGGATTAACTGAAGAGTATGAGGCATTTGTCACATCAGTCACATCAAGAGCTGATCCCTTCTCGTTTGAAGCTCTTCTCATGGCACAAGAAGAAAGAATTGAATGGTTTAGGAAAAGAGATAACAATTTGATTCGAGGCAAATGTAACTCGCCATTTCAACTTTAGTCAACAAGAAAGAAAGAAAGGGCAATTTCAGACCTCAAGGATTCTTTTACAGTGATCAAGCAAGATTCAATTCAAGTTCTCAAAATCAAAGTTTTTCAAGTTCTGGCAGAGGTAGATTTGGTCGTGGAGGTGGTAGATTCAATAAACCTTACTGTCAATTGTGTGGGAAAACTGGACATCTTTCTCTAAATTGCTGGCATAGGTTTGATCTTAATTTTACTTGTAATTCTGGATATGGTAATTTTCCTGGTAATTCTGGATCTGGCTCGAATTCTGGTATCAGTTCAAATCAAGTTCAGAATAATAGATACTCTACCTCACATAGTGTTCCTAATGCTAATCTTTCTATGAGTAATATACTTGCTACACCTCCTACATTGTTTGATCCAAATTGGTACCCAGATTCTGGTGCTACACACCACATGACACCTGAATCTTCAAATCTGATGCAGAAGGTGGAATATAGTGGTAATGACAAAGTCCTCGTTGGGAATGGATCAGGTTTGTCTATTATGCATGTAGGGAATTCTGAATTCACTTCCAGTTCCAATCCAAAATCCTTCTTCTTAAATAATCTGTTACATGTACCCCAAATAACTAAAAACCTGTTAAGTGTATCTCAATTTGCTAGAGATAATGATGTATACTTTGAGTTTCACCCTAACACTTGTTTTGTGAAATCTCAGGTTACCAAGGAGACAATTCTCCAAGGAACCCTTAGACATGGACTTTATGTCTTTGACAGCCTGCATCCAGTTTCTTCAAATCATCAAATTGTTTCCAATCTTGCCTCAACCAAGTCAAATTCAGATTTTCAAATATGGCATTCAAGACTTGGACACCCTGCTTCTCAAGTAGTTCTTAGAGTCTTAAAATCCTGTAATTTGGATATTCCTTTTGATAATTCGTTTACTGTATGTTCTGCATGTTGTATGGGTAAATCCCATCAATTACCATTTTCAGTTTCTAAGTCTATATATCATTCTCCACTTGAACTTGTATATAGTGATGTTTGGGGTCCAGCCCCTCTTAATTCAATAAATGGAGCAAGATATTATGTGCACTTTATAGATGCCTATTCTAAGTATACTTGGATTTATCTTTTACATAGTAAATCTCAAGTATTCTCTGCATTTCTGAATTTTAAACAACTAGCTGAATTACAGCTAGGAACAAAGCTAAAAGCTATTCAAACTGATAACGGAAGAGAATATCTTGCTCTATCCAAATACCTTGAGTCAAATGGAATTGTTCACAGAATGTCATGCCCTTACATTCATCAGCAAAATGGAAGTGCTGAAAGAAAACATAGACATATTGCTGAAGTAGGTTTAACTTTGCTTGCTGCATCATCTTTACCATTATCCTACTGGGGTCATGCTTTCCTTACTGCCACTCAATTAATCAATTCTCTTCCTACTCCTCTTCTTATGAATTTATCTCCCACAGAAATTATTTTTCACAGAAAGCCATTGTATGACACTTTTCGAGTTTTTGGGTGTGCATGTTATCCTCTTCTTAGACCCTACAATCAACACAAGTTTGATTTTAAGTCTCAACAATGTGTCTTTTTAGGGTATGCAACACAACATAGAGGCTATCAATGCTTAACACCCTCAGGGAAAATTGTTATTAGCAGAAATGTTATTTTTGATAAGCATCTGTTTCCATTCAAGTTTAACCCTACTGGTTTCACTCAAAATTCTCATTCTGTCATTGAGTCCTCACACCAGTCTTCTGTTCCTGTGATACCACTGCTTACTCAGAATTCTATACATCATAGTACTCATACTGCATTTAATTCTCCTACTGTTGTTAATATCACTAATGATTTGCTTGCTCAAGCATATGATCAGCAAAACACTACTGCTGTAACTCAGTCTGGTTCATCAGTTCCAATTTCTGTTTCTCCAAATGTTGATTCTGTTCATCCCACTAACTCAGCACTAGTCAACATTCATCCTATGACTACCAGGGCAAAGGCTGGAATCTACAAACCTAAGGCTTTTTCAACTTCATTAGAACCTGCTTCTGTTAAGCAAGCATTATCTCAACCTCATTGGAAACAAGCAATGGATGATGAATACAGTGCCTTGATGAGAAATAATACCTGGTCTATAGTTGATCTTCCTAAAGACAGAGTTCCTATTGGCAGTAAATGGATCTTAAAGGTTAAGTACAATTCAGATGGATCACTACAGAAGTATAAAGCCAGGTTAGTAGCAAAGGGATTCAATCAAAAAAGCTGGTTTTGATTATAATGATACATTTAGCACTGTTGTCAAGCCAGCTTCCATTAGAATTGTTCTGACATTGGCTTTGTTCAATAATTGGCCAATTCACCAATTAGACATCAATAATGCCTTTTTGAATGGAGACTTACAAGAAGAAGTATACATGCTTCAACCACAGGGTTATGAAATTGGGAATGGCAATCAAGTTTGCAAGCTGTCCAAGGCTTTATATGGTCTAAAATAGGCCCCTCGGGCCTGGTTTCAAAAGTTGTCATCTGCTCTATATGGTTTTGGTTTTGTCTCTACAAAATCAGATGTTTCCATTTTTACAAGGATCACTCCTACTTCTACAGTGTTAATTCTCATTTAGGTAGATGATATTCTTATCACGACTTCTTCTTCTCAATTCGAAGACTCCATGCATTATTTGCCCTTAAGGATATGGGTCAGTTACATTACTTTCTTGGCATTGAAGTTCAACCTACTATCTCTGGTGGTTTATTGTTATCTCAGACTAAGTACATTCACGATCTTCTTACTAAAGCCAAAATGACTGGCTGCAAACCATATCACACTCCTATGACAACAAACTTGAAACTCTCAGCAACTGGTAGCATTCATTTCTCTGATCCGAGTCTTTACCGATCTGTGGTTGGTAGCTTGCAATATATTACAATTACGAGACCTGAGTTAGCTTATTGTGTCAACAGAGTTTGTCAATTTATGCAAACTCCCCTTGAATCTCATTGGAAAGCTGTTTAGTGACTCAGATTGGGGCTCTGATCCTGATGATAGGAAATCAACTTCAAGTTTTTGTGTTTATTTTGGCTCAAATCCGGTTAGTTGGTGCTCCAAGAAACAACATGCTGTCTCTAGGTCCAGCACAGAGGCTGAATACCGCAGCATTGCTCTTCTAGTTGCTGAGTTAACTTGGATGAAGTCCTTAATGCATGAGTTACACGTACCTTTACCAGCTCCACCAATGGTATATTGTGATAATTTGAGTGTTGTTCTACTTGCAGCCAATCCTATTCTTCATTCCAGAACCAAGCATTTTGAAATTGACCTGTACTTTGTTCGTGATCATGTGGTTCTTGTGCGATCCAGATTAGCCATATTCCAAAGATATGCTCAAGTTGCAGATATTTTAACCAAGGCCATTTCTAGCTCTCAGTTCCATGCTTTTCGGGACAAACTCAGAGTTGGAACTCATCCACTGCTGAGTTTGAGGGGGGATGTGAGAGAGAATGGTTAGTTAGCAGTTAGGAAGTTAGTTATAACTGGTATTAAGTCAGTTATTCTCTAACTATAAATGACTTCCTATATATACATGTATTCCTCTGTAATGAGAAAGTAAGATCTCATCTTATCAATTCTTCAGAAAAGGTTTCGTTTCATTTTCTTCTTTCACTTTCTGTTTTTCGTTATCCAGTCTTGCCCTCATACCTTACAAATTTCAACCCCAAAAAGAATTTTGAAAGTAGTCTCAAACAAGCCTATTTGATTGCTATTAGCCTAACACTCTACTGTAAATTATTTTGCTACAATAGGGGATTGCGTTAAGAGCAAGTTTTCTCACAAATCCGCAGGACAATTTCAGGTAGTATTATTGTTAACTAACCTCATACTTAATTATGATTAGTTAAATTGATGATTATGAGCTTTAGTAGGAATCAGTGATAATATATGGCAGTAGAGCAAATTGCCAAGACAAGCACCTAAATGTGGCCTCGGATAGAGACATATAGAGAGAAGTGAACAAAACACAACCTGGCTAGATATTAATATTGTCGATAGAAATGTGTCTACCTCAAACTCAAATCCAGCCAAGCCATAAGGACAAAAATAGAATGCATTTTTATGATTAATGTAGAAGTATGATACCTCTGAGTTTGGTCCCAAGAGTAGACATACAAAAGCGGACAGCCGTGCTGCTTTATCATCAGTCAAGTTAAAAATAAAACCACCCCACATCACTTTATAGAATAGAAATCGTGGGAGGCAGTTCTGAGAAACAAATCCTCATCCTCCTCAATTGGCCCTCGTCATGTTAGAAGTTGTGTGAGGAGGGCACCAACCACAACAACCCAAAACACCCACTTTTCTGGTACTTAACCTTCAATTTATGGAGTTTGAGGTGGTGCCTTTTGGGGCTAGCTTGGTGATTGCACTTTTTTTCTCTACTACATTCCGCATGCGTATTAATGTAACTTTGTTGTGCTGTCTATTTCATCCAGCTCTACCTGCTATGATCATAAGGTATAAGGTAATTTCTCTACAACATTTTTAACTCTCTTGCCAATAATAATATTTTTTTTTCTACACTATATTGACAGGAGAATTCTAGAATGCACCTAAAATGGTACAGATGATGTCTTATTTTCACTGGTAACGAGTAGTTTCTGTAATATATATTTATTTTAATGTGTAAAACATGATATATGACATTGATATTTTTAACCTTATCACATTGACGTTTTTTATTCCACACTCTCCATAATCTTCACACTACCTAATTTCCCTGGCACACTCCATAAACTCCACTTGTTTAGTTTCGCTCTATCAAAGAAAATGTGAAGAAAGGTTTACCATGTAAGTGTAAATGTGAAACTTTCAAAGTGAGGTCACTCCTCTTATCTTTATTTTTATCTCTTATCTCTTTCATATTCTATGGTGAATATAAATTTGTTTCAACATCTAGCTTTTTACCTTTCTCTTAGATCTTTAATAATTTGATCTCTCCGGTGGTTCACCAGGAAGGATCAAGTAGATTCGTGTGAAGTGAGTTACATGAGATTAATGAAGGTCAGAATACTTACCGATAATGGTGACAGTGCGGGAGATGTTGACGCCGGTTTGGTCAGTATAGAGGGAGATGGAGCGCCATCAGTCTGCTATCAAGGGGGAGGGTGTGACACGATGGTCAGTGATGGAAATGGAGAGGTCTATGGAGCCCTCAAATCTTTTTGAAGAGGAAAGTGTTCAGAGAATCTGTGAAATGTTAATTTTCTGGTTGGATTTTGAAACAGTTTTTTGATTTGAGTGGTTCTATTCATGAGTATTACCATTTCTATGATTTAACTAGAAAAGTTGATACTCCGACAAATTCCATATATGATATTCTCATGAAGAAGAAAAAATGGCAAAAAAACAAAAAACAGAAGAAGAAAAACAGTGTTAAGGTCTAATAAGAAAAATCTAAAAAAATAAAGTTTAAAAGTTAAGTATTGCCTATCATCTTATGAAATAAGTTAAAAAAAAAATTATGAAGAATAGGGGTTCTCCGTGCAGTGGGTGCGAGAAGCTTTTTCACCTTACTTTTAACAATTAGCAGGTAACTCATCCAAACCATTTATTAAAGTATTATTATATCAACGACATTTTCTATTTGGTGCATCAATGCTATGCACCCTTTTAGGTGCATTGAAGAAGAACCCATATAGACATACTAAGTGGTGTGCGGAAATTGTAATTTAGTTGAATTTTCAATTTAGAAAATGTTTAAACGAATCTAATTAAACTCAAATTTTGTTATATTTGAGTGTGCAAAAAGTAGTGCGAAGATAGCATCACTCTTAACTCTTATTTAAGGATGGAAGCCATTATCCACAAGTGAGGATTTTATTTGATTTTTTTATTTCATTAAAATAAACTTTTTCGGAGTAATCTTATTTTTACTATTAAAAAATAAATATATTAATAGAATTTATTATTTTAATTGATTTAATTTAATATCATTGTTATTTTTTTAAAAAAATATTTCCAAGAGGAAAGATTGTAACAATATACTCCGTCACACATTACGTCTACATTGATCTCTTCCATTCACATCATCACATGCCCAAGCTATCTTTTCCACCTCTTTTCAATAAATGACCCCCACATATTCACTTCACAAACACTCACTCAACCATCCACGAGTTTGATTTGCAAACTTTTTCTCCATCTAGATCGATTTTTATCTCAGGTGATGCGAAGAGAACTTAATCAGAGATTGCTTTCATATAAAATAAAATAGGAGAACAACAAAAGAAAGAATAACACACCCTTTTCTAAAGAGAAGGTCAAATTCCAGTGCTAGAGCATAATGCAATATTTCTTTAACTTTGGAATTAAAAAATTTAAAATTACCAGTATTTTTTAAAGAAATGAATTTTATAAATATAAATATTATACAAAACTGTGTCTAAATAAATTTAACTATTTAATTTAATATCATTGAGCCACTAGAAATGGATTAATGGTGATGGTTTGGATAATTTATAAGAGATCATAAGTTTAAAAACTTCATTGACGCCATTTGTACTAAAAAAATTAAATTAATTAATATCATTTTAATTTTTTTTATAAAATTATCAAATAAAATAGTGAATTATTTCATTTTCAAGGAAAATTCCTCTTCTGTCATTTATGTTGTGTATCCAGCAGTTATTATCTAAAGAAAAATTGGTAAAAAATGCAATTAAATTACATTCCTGCACAAGCCCTAACAGTTTTGCTTTAAATCAACTTCTAAATCATATCAAGTTTTGGCTCTCAAATTTTATTTTAATTTTTTTTTCTTTTTCCTATATTTTTTTTTCATATTTTAGTCTCTCTTTTTTTATAAAAATTAAAACAAACTTTACAGGAAGGAGCACCAAAAGTAAAGATGTCCATTCCAAATAGTCCAAAAAGACTAATAAAATACAAGTATTTTATAATTTTAGCCCAATAATGTTTTTTGTACAACTTAAAATGGATAATTTAAAGACAATTTAGATAAGTGATGAATACATTTAAGATAAGTAATTATTTCAATTATTTATATTGACTTAAAATTAAAATTCATTCATCTTATACAAAAATTATCTTGTAGTGATCAATAAACGATAAGTAGTAATTCTTATTACTTATGTGATTAATTCAAATTTTAACTCACTATACGTAATAAAAAAAATCATTACATAAATAATTAAATCACCACTCATCTTAATAGTCTTAAAGTTATCTATTTAAATTGTAAAAAAAACATTTTCCTTTTAACCCAACTCAATTCGACCTAAATTTACATTCACTATAAGTGTGTCTGGCTTTGGTAACCTAATGGCCTTCAGATTCATTTGATTTGCACTTAAGAAAACAATTTTATTTTTTATTTTTTATCTGAAAGATGCATTCTTTCATTCATATTGAAAATCAGAATTAAGGATAGGAACAAAGAACTTAGGAGGGTCCCCAATCCAAGTACAAGAGTCAATAAAATTTGCATCAACAGCCATGGCATCAGCTGCTTTATTACAATTTCTATGAACATACGCACAATCAAAACTAAAGAACTGGGATGCATAGGCATAGATGTCTTGAAGAATAGCACCATTGTATGAGAGGTCCTCTGCCAAGCCTTGAATGTTGCTGTACACTCTGTGAGCATCCCCCTCCAAAAATATTTTTTCTCACACCAAAATCCCAAGCAAACAAGAGCCCTTCCGTAGCAGCCATAAAATCTCCTCTGTAGGGGTCCGCTTCGCCATTAAACTTCTGAGCCTTGCCCGCTACAAAACATTCATTCCCATCTCCAATAACCAAGACTTTAGGGGCTTGTGGTGGGAATACCAAAAGTTGAATGACTTTGAAAACAATAAAAACAAACCCTTTTCTATAAAATTCAAAAATATATTGCAATGGATAAAGTCCATGGACCTTGTAGGGTCCATAATAAAACGATCCCATTTAAATCAATTTGCATTTTGGTAGCATTGGATCAGAAGCTGCCAGCAGTCCAGTGTGAAGGACGCCTGGCCATGAACTTTTTATTTTATTTTTTCCTTAAATTTGGGCCAACTGACTAGCCCCTTAAACCTGCAATGCGCATGGGACTGGACTAAACTAGCTCAATACGTATTTGTTAATTAATTCAGACCAACAAAAATTGATTTGCCCTATGGCGGGTCCGTCTGAATTGATACTGGAGACATCATTGTGCTTCTAATAAGTTCTAACTTCTATAAGTACCATGTGCCCTTCTGGAGATTACAGTAAAGAATGCTTTAGTAATTTTGTTCTTCATGTCGCATTTATCCATAAAAAATAAAATATAACTTGAACAGGAATCATACATATAATGATTCATTATAATACTTTATACTATTATAAAGGGAATTGATCGCATTTTCTTTTGAAGACACAAAATAATAAAAAAAATTGAATTGACAAGCAGTGTTATCAGTATCGTAAGAATCGCGATTCGATTCTTACGATTCGCCACAAGTCAGCCTCCTAGTGATACAGATCGTGTGTTGTATCGTTTCCGTCTCAGAATCACACTGCGAATCGATTGAATTGCAGTGGAATCGCAAGAATCGCGAATCTGCAGCGATTCGTGGAATTCTAGCAGAGACGGATCGCGCTTGCGGAAACTGGTCGCGAAAGCAGAAGTTGTAGAACGAGTCACGCCGTCGAGCAAGCAGAACCTGCAGAACGGGTCATGTCGTCGCACAAGCAGAAGCAGCAAAATGGGTCGCGTCGTCGCGCTGCAGAACAGGTCTCGAAGAAGAACAAACAGATTACGCACAAAAATGGGTCGAGTTTTGCGCAACATAATTCTAAAAACCCATTTTTTAAGGCTTTTTTTTGCAAATTTTTTTATGGGCTTGGAGGGAAAGTGCCGAATCCTTCCCTCCCATCATCCCAAACAATAATATTAAAAAAAAATAATGACCTAATATTGGTTTCTACTCTCTGCCTCTCTCTCTCACATTTTGTCACTTTGTCTTTTACTCCTTAATATTGGTTAGATTATGTATTAAGTTTATCTTGGTTTATATCTACAATGATGATCATTAAATTATGTATTAAGTTTATATTTACAATGATGATAATTGATCCTGAATATTAATTTATATTTCAAATTTATTGACTATGTAATGAGTTATTTGACTTCAAAATATTAATATTTAGATGTTTTTAATATTTTTTATGTGAAAATATATTTCATGTTATTTTTAATTATTAATCATGAATCTTACAAATTCATAATACGATTCGATTCACGATTTAAAAAATAAGCCTTCCAATATCACCTCATTGAGTAAACATATGAAACTTTAAATAAGACAACAGTTTATTGAAAAGAATCTTATATGTAGCAAACTAGGCAAGAAATGCTTATTCCCATCAGCACTATCAAGCTTTGGATATAATTCTCAAGGAATAATCCAGCGAAAAAAAAAAGAACAAAATCAGCTGTTGTATCAAAAGCTTCACTTTGTTCTCATTTTCATTGGTTGGCAATCACGTCACTTCCATCTACTCAATTGTGGGAATTGAGCCACCAGCAGCCTGGATTTCTTGCTGCAGCTGCAATAATCAATAATAAGAATATAGTTAAGCACTATATATTAGGATTCAAACAACGTACAGGACACGGTTATGCAAGGAAGGATAACCATATGAAGCTGCATTAGTGTAGGACACTAATTAAGAAATGCAGATTGTCACTCTGGAGACAAAAAGGAAACCAAAAAAAGAAATTCCTCTTTAACAAAATTTCAAGCCCCTAGAAACAAGATATTACGGTACTTACCCTAAACAAGTATTGAAGATTGTTCTTCAGGAGAGAGTATTCATGTTGCAATTGTTGCAGACATCTCACACACCTGCACCAACATTCTTTTCTTAGTGATTCGTGCAACTGTTATAGTCAAGGCCATATCATCATGCTTAATATTTTTGTGGAGTTCTCATAAAGAAGCCCGCAATAAAGTGAATAAACATATTATCCATTCGCTATCATCTAGGCTCAATGGAAAGGGTATATATATTATGTAACCCTCTAGCTGTCAACATTTTCAAGATATTTACCAATATTTAAGATCAATCGAGAGTGATTTGTAAATAACATATCTCCTAAAATATGAGCACATATGAAAAACAGCTCATATTCACTTTAAGAATCTACTTAATCTCTCAAGTTTTGAACTAAGAAATCAAAAGATTAACAGGAACTACGTAGCATGTAATCAATAACTCATTCATCAAAACACAGATAAGCAAAGGTTTATTTGTATTGACTTCGCAGTATATTAATCATGACAAAAACAGCCTCGTCAAAAAGAAAATCATGAGAAAAACAGAAGTCTTCAATCATCTCATATATGAATAAGAACATAGATGAAAATATTCTTGGCTCTCATCAATTATCATGAATTTTATTTCATATTCGCAAATCTTTCAGTCCTCATTATTTCAATAGGTGGTTTTAAATTTCCATTATCGAAGAGCTAGCTCCCTTGTTCCAAAAGAGTACTGCTGGCCTGGCTGTCTAATCTTACAAAACCGAATTGCTTCTTGAGGGATGTAAAATTTGTTTGTCTTAGTTTGACTGGGTCAACAAATTTTTAGTGACATTAGGTCCAGCTGATGTTGATTTCATTGGAAAGGGTACAAACCATTGTAGTGAAAAATATATCACCGACTCAGAGCATCTTGTTCCCTCCAATACTGTTTCCTCAATAAAATGTGTTTTTTCACAATTCATACTCCTCCATTCCTTTTTATATATCGTTTAAAGAAATGACAATAGTATTAAGAAAATAATTTACTAGTCTTAATTTTAAGAAAAAAAATAATTATAAAAAATAGTATTATCTTTTGACTCATTAGAAACTAAATTGAAAAAGAAAGAATGTGATTACCAATAAAAGAGTTGATAAGAAAGAAAGAGAAAATGGATGAATAAATATTAAGAGATTCTAGGAGTTAAATAATTAATAAAATAAGAAAAAATAAAGGTATAATTGATATAAACTAATTAATTCGATGTTAGAATTCTTAAACGACATCTACTATGGAATAAAAAAATTTCTAAAACAACATATAAAAAGGTATGGAGGGAATAGTATTTTATTGAAGAAAAAAAAAGGAGCAGACATAGGATTTCAATCCGAAAATCACATTATCTCGTTGGGAAAAGTAAAGAGAGTATATAGAAGGAAAAGAATTAAAGAGAGATGATATATCTTACAGAAAAGTTATTTATGTCTTTCTATCTTCAAAAATAACATTTTTTTTTTTTTGAAAAAGGAAGGATCTAAATCAGAATTTTATAATCATTATATTATATATTAAGAATCATCTTTATTTTACCAAAAGAAAAAGGAATAATCTTTATAACAAAAGATCTCAATAGAAAGTTCTGAACAAAATTATAATTTTCCTAAAACGTAGCATCTAAACAAAGAATATATATTTCCTTGTATAGTCTTAATTATAGTCTTAATCATCTTTACTTGCTCACCTTCATTTTGTTCTCAATAATAGTCTTAATGTTTTTTTTTTAAAAAAAAATTCCTTGTATTTAAGTCTTATTAGATAAATCTTTTCCATATTCACAAATTTATACAATCTAAATTAATCTCTCGTAAACTTATGTCTTGAAAAATCTACATAATCCTCCCTGATCTTTTGTTTCGCACAAACGCTCCATACATTTTCAAATTAAAAAGGAGATATTAATGTAATAAATACAAAATTCAATAGTGTTAAGAGTAATTAATTTGAAAAAGAAAGATTCAAGAAATTAGGAGACTTCCTAAACTACACATCTCACTTTTTTTTGTCACTTGAGAAGTTTAGGAAGTTTATTATAAAAGTTATAAATAAAAAAAGGTTAAAACAAAAACTATTTAGGGAAGTGCTTCCCCCTAAATAATTTAAAGCTAAAATCAGAAGTCTCCGAGAATCAGAGTAGAGGTCTCCCAGTTAAAATGCGTAGAAGAAACGGTATGTTCTAGATGAGGGGCAAATAGGTAACCCACATACATAGTACATACCAAAGAATTCAGGCATTTAGAGGAACTTGAAAAAGACACTACCATACCAATTTAAATTGTATTTTGTACTTGTAGCGTTTTAATGTTTTCTCTGAAATAGACCTCTGGAAGCTTGTTAAAGCTTCAGAAATTACATGTAAAGTCCTATTGACTTGACCACCGCCGAACAAGCCTATGAATCAATGAATATATTTTGTAATCCAAGCAATATAACTCACAAGATATGAGATATGAATGTTGAGGCAATAGCGTAAAGTGCATGTTAAAAAATTTAACACAGCTAAGTTGCAAGTAAAGAGGGAGGATATGTTAGAAGTTAGAATTCACCCTTCCAGGTTCTGAGCCTCACAAAAATTTCTGAAGGTGGCGCAGACATTTTTAACTCTGGCAGCGCCAACACTGTTAAGCAAATAATGTCAGAAATAATTAAAAAACAAAATTCTCAGTTCATATTTCTGGTTAATGCAATACACAGCCAGATAATCAGTAAAGATAAACTAATCCTACAGTATATAGTATTATACCTGGCACTGCTTCCCTTGTACTGATGGACATGAGCATCTACTTGTTTGAAATCCACGGGTGCTTGTTCCCTTCATATCAATTCATTCATGCATAGATTAAACTAAGAGTAGTCTCAGAAAGTTAATCAATCCCATTAGAGAGAGAGAGGGAGATAGAGAATAATAATACTTACAGAACCCGTGTCATGTTGTTGAGGAGATTCTCAGAATCATCAAAGAACATAGTCACAACCTCAATCACAAAATCTGGACTACTCTCATCTTGCAGTTTCTGAAGTTGGCTGAACTGATCATCCAGAAACCCCTACTCCCCGCCAACAACACCCCACAATCAAGTCCAAAATAGCCAACCAAATATTACAATTGAAAACATTAATCTTCATCATACTTTTGACTTGGTTACTTGTCAAAAATAAGAAGAAACATATAAAAATTTATTTTTTAGAAAAGAAAAAATAAAAGGGGGTGGGGGGTAATTTAAATTTTCTTGATGGAAAATGACATCCCATCATTCCCCCAAGAAAATACAAAGTCACCAATCAATGAATCAAAATATGGGGACCAACGCCAACATCATATATAATGATATTTGAGTGAAATTAAGAAAGAGAAAAGAACCGTATCAAGTATCAACAACATGCATACTCTTGGCGTTGACCAAAGAAAAGAAGAAGGAAGGCAGAAATATTTGAAGTGAAACATAATAATCTTGTTATTTGTGTTTCAGACAGAGAACTGAATTGAAGAGATGGGAAAGGAAAGAACCTCTCGAAGCATGGCAGCTTGGTGGTCGCGTAGCTTCCTCTGCAACTGAATCACATCCATGGTCATTTCCACGCTTTGGTTCGATAACAGATCTCAGCCCCTCAAACAAATACAAATATAGCTAGCTGCACAGTGGGGTTTTAGACTTGAAACTGAAACTGAAACCGAAACTAAAATTGAAAAGCACTGAATTTGACACAAGGTTAATTAAATAGTACCAAAAATTTAAATTAAAAGTTCTCTCTCTCTCTCTCTCTTTCCCTAGAGCTTGGTGGGTGTGTCTGTGTGTGAATTAATTCTGAAATGAAAATGTTGTTTGTTGGGAGTGTTTTTTATTGAGGGAAGGAGGGAAATGGCAGTGAATGAGTTTTCCACAAATGGGGATTCCTCCGTAATTTGCCCACTTGCTGCTTTTGGTTATGTCTCTGTATCTCACCGTTATTAACGTTATAGAAAACCTCTCCCTTTTCGTCTAAAAAAAGTCATTGTCCTTTTTTACTACACTGTAAAAAATCAAACATAATATAAAAAGGCCATTCGTAAATCCTAACTAAAATGGAAAATTATAAAAATTTTACTTTAAAATAAGTATTTATTTCATTTAAATTTTTATAATTATTTTAGTAAATAAAATGAAATCTACCACTTATACTACATGTATAAATCGCCTTCACTTTTGGATAGACAGAGAAACAAAAGAAGATTTTTTTGTTTTTTGGTGATACAATTTGTTTCTTTATTTCATTTGGAAATTATTTTAAAACGAAAGAAAAACTATGCCACACCGATAAATTGATTGCACGACAACTTTGGACATAAGCATGAAGAAAACAAATATTATTAGCATGAATTATTCTAAATACAATTCTTGTTCAGAAAATTGATTTCATGGAATTTACTGATGTTAAAATGTGAAGTAAAAATATAGACTTTACAAAGAAATGGAAAGAAAAAAGTTTGGTATTTACACAAAAAAAAAAGAGAGTAAATGACCATTAATTTGGGTCCAGTTGTCGGTTTAAATGATCAAAGATGAAATAATATCTGAATCGACCAATCCTACCAGCCACATGTGCTTGTGGATCCGCATCTCACTTTCAGTTTCACTCCCACAGCCACGTTGCCCATTGATTTATCTGACACGTACGCTCCTGACACATGGAAATCTTGGCCCATTTTTAAAAAACAAAATGTTCATTCCGATTAGTGGGCTAACGCCACTAATTGGGAAAATAAAAAAATAATCAAAATACAACATGATAATTGGTGACAGGCAATTTTATTAAATGAGTTGTCATCTATTTTTCTTTTTTAATTGTGATCATTGTATATCTTGTACATTTTTTTAATAAACTTGGTTTGTGATGGTTGTATATATCTTGTACATTTTATTAGTCGAATGGTGTTTTTTCAATACTTTTTAATTCATACATTTTTATATTACTTTTTTAAATATTGAATAACAGTTAAATCTTATTTAAATATTTTGTACTGACAGCCCATAAACTATATATGAACTTAACAGAAGTTAAGAGAGAAGAGGGGGGGGGGGGAGGTATGGATAACTATCACAATTCCTTAAAAATCTTTCAAAAGTTTATAAATTTTTACATAGATTATGACAAGTAATTACGTTATACTATACTTTTATAAATTATATATTTATTATTTTTTTTTAAAAAAAACTTGTACATTTGGATAAGTAAAGTGAATTATGAATTTTTGGTTAATTTTACCACCTCCTAATCTAGATAAACTTGCATATTTTTAGTCCGACCAAGATATCATTCCTATTGTGAGGCTAATCTCTAAGCCAAAGGTAGTGATTAAATAAAACATTTCTTAAAATGATAATTCCACGATAATAAAACTTGTATATTTAACGTCTTCATTTGTAAAAAGAAGGAAGGTGATGAAATAGAAGTATAGAATTGTCTTCATCCAGTGGGCCTAGAAGACTAGTTCATTAATTGTGAGATTCTCATGACTTAAGTGACACATTAAACTTCATCTTTTACTTAATGTGAGACTCATAACATTGTCACCTCCTTCAAAAGTCAACATCTGCGATAGCCCACTCTGATTGTCTACTTTAAGTGCTTACTCATGGTAACTTTTACTTAGACGCTCCTAGTGTAGGTAGCCTTTTCACTAGTCGCTCCTTTCTAAGGAGCCCTCTTCATGTCAGTTGTCTCTCAATTAAAGCACATATTATTATTACTTAAGTTCACGAAGAGAGTTTAACCCAGAAGATTAGTCCATTAAGTTTGAGAACCTCATGGCTTAATTAACACATTGAGCTCCATCGTTTACTCAATGTAATACTCATAACATTGTCACCCCCTCAAAAATCAACATTTGCAACGGCCCACTTTGATTGTCTACTCTATGTGTCCACTCAGAGTAACTTTCACTTAGATGCTCCTAGTACATGTAGCCCTTTCATTGGTCACTCATTTCCAAGCAGCCCCCTCTATGTCAGTTGTCTCTTAATTAAAGGATCAATTATTATAACTTAAGCTCATAAAGAGAGCCTAACCCAGAAGACTAGTTCATTAAGAGTGAGAGTATCATGACTTAAGTAACACATTGAGCTCTATCTTTTACTCAATGTGATACTCATAACATTGTCACTCCTTTCAAAATCCAGCATTTGCAACGACCCACTCTGGTTGTCTACTCTAGGTGTCCACTCAGGGTAACTTTCATTTAGACATTCCCACTGTAGGTAACCCCCTTTCACTGGTTGCTCCTTTCCAAGGAGTCCTCTCCATGTCAACTGACTCTTAATTAAAGTATCAATTGTTATGACTTAAGTTCATAAAGAGAGCTTAACCCAAAAAAACTAATCCATTATATGAGAGAATCTCATCACTTACATATCACATTGAGCTCCATCTTTTACTCAATGTGATACTCATAACATTGTCACCCCCTTCAAAAACCAACATCTGCGATGACCCACTCTGCTTATCTACTCTAAGTGTCCACTCAAAGTAACTTTCACTTAGACGCTCCTGCTGCAGGTAACCTCCTTTCACTGGTCACTCCTTTCCAAAGAACCCCCTCCGTGTCAGCTATCTTTTAACTAAAGCATCAATTGTTATGACATAAATCTATAAAGAGAGCCTAACTCAAAAGCTTAGTCTATTACGTAAGAGAATCTCATAACTTAAGTATCACATTGAGCTCCATCTTTTACTCAATGTGGGACTCATGACAAAAACTCTCAAGCAAAACATTTTATCCTTATGGGAACAATAACAATCCCACTTTCCATTATTTCTTCCTGTAAAAGGAAATGAAGCAACACTTGATAAAAAATCAAGAATTAAAAATGAAGAAAAACTTGACAAAAATGAAGCAGACACTATTAACTGACCTTTTACAACTTTCATTTCTTCTCCTTTCCAAATTCAGGAATTTTTAAAAAAAATGTATAATACAAATTCCATGCCCGATTCATATTTACATGCAAGCTTGATAAAAATTCAGCTTAGGACTGTGAATGCAAACCCAACATATACCTGATAGGCCCCAACTTTAGCAAACCCATGAATATATGAATTCCCATCTACAGAATGTACAAGGGTGAGAGACAGGGAGGGAAATCACACAATTGCAACAAATCACCCTAAATTGTTGCTCATACGTCATTTCTTATTCACAACAAGCACATTGCTTTTTACATTTTCCTAACTGAGACTCCATCGAGCACAGATGATGAGACAACTTCATTGATGCTGTGACTTACTCTTCAGTTGTGGTAATCAACCTAAAGAAGAATGAAATTCATGAATTCATTGATAATAGCTGATAATATGATGCCACATGTGAAACGATCACACATACACACAAAAAGATGCAGCCGCAGCTACAGGCCTATATTTTTACCTTATTCAGAAAAGGCAAACAAGCCACCAAGTATTTCATCATTCTCCCCATCCTCCTCTGGCAGCTCTCTTTCATGGTGGCTACTGCCACTGTCAACATCATCAGTTACTACTTCAGTTAACACGTTACTTTCATCATGTCCCAGTGTCCTGCACTGGTCATCCTGGAGTGATTGCCTGACACATGCATTTTGCATTACTGAGTTCACTTCCACAAGTTCACTCTTATCTGAAGCATGTTGTTTCAGGACCAATGCTGAGCCCTCACCGATCCCAACACCTTCTACAGTATCTCTCCCTTCAGAAGTTATCTTTCTCCCTTGCAATAATGGACTGCCATCGAGACAATGGTCATATTGAGAATCAACATGCTTCAAGTTTCCAGATAGAGACAAATTTTCCAGCACAATCTTTTCTTGCAGGGAAGGCTCAACATTGATTGCCCCCATTCTTTCTAGGTACTCACCAAATATTTGACAACTAGAAGAAACTTGATCCAGGTCAAGCAAATATTCGATCCTTCTTGATGAACCTAAAGTAAATTACAGACATCAAATCAATGGGTAGGTCATCACAGGATATTCAAATAAAATATTAAAAAAAAAAGACTTCGAACAGGATGTTGGTGGTAAAACAGAAGAAATCACATACTTAGAAACTTATGTATATGTAAAGCATTCCTTTAAGAGAAATGTTAGCAACACACTCTTTTAGATACTCCTTTCATCACTTGCTTTATTATTAGCCCAAAAGCAAATGTTGCTAGCATTCATCCACTAATAATCTTTTTAAGTGTATGAGGTGGGCCAATAGTAAAAGAAGTGTTGAAAGAAGTGTTCAAAAGAGTGTGTTGCTAGCATTCCTCTTCCTTTAAAGGAAGAACCAAAAAATAAAAAAGCAATACTTTGACATATACATCCATATTCTTCTACAAACTCTGATGGGTCTTCAATAATTGCATTTTTTTTTGCTCCACAGAAATTACAAAGCTAGTTTTTTACCTCCATCAGAGCTTTCAGTGGAGCTCAGTGATGCTGGCTTCGAGTGACAAATAACTGTCATGTCAGCAGTTTGCTTGTCTTCAGCCTGATGGGGAACTGGAGATGCAGGGTTCAAATATTTTTCCCCAGGAAGGCCTCTGAGTCAAACAGCCAAGTAAGCATGTGATGAAATAAAAGACTATTGACAATCACAGACAAACCAAAAACAAAATAAATGTCACTTCACTGATGATAATGTATGCATTTTGCTAGACATAATACCTACCTTGTCGAGGTAATAGTTCCCTACAAATTCCTCCAATTCATAAACTGGATGCAAGTAGCAGATGCTTAAAACATGGATGAGAAGTGGATGACCACATGTAATCTAGACCATGTGAAAACAATTGCAACGTTTGATAATACTGATGTTTATTTCTTTTTCATTGTCTTTTCTTCCCAAGGGGTGCATGTTGAATTTTGTTCAAGATTTGAAACTAACATTCAATGCAGATAAATAAAAGAGAATAGATGATTGAGGCGCAGCCAGCAAGAATGATTTTAGGTGAGACAATACAGGAAAACCAGTTCATCCAAGACTACAACATGATACAGTAAGTCAGTTGGGGGTGATGCAATATCAAGGTTGCAGTTGAAAACATATAAACTATAATCCCATTAAATTTAGATGCACATGTTCAACATCAAATAATAGCAGGTGCTCCCAAGGTAGCCAACTAATTGAAATCAATATCCAAATAATGAACATTATCCAGTGGAAATTCTCCCTTGAGACACAAATTCAGTAAACTCCAAAGTTTCTAAAAAACCATTATATTGTTTCTTTAATATCGTTGGTAAAGCCCATTTGTTTTTGTTATATACCACTGTCACAATCAATTTTAATAATCTAAAAGTAGTCTTGATCAGATAGCGTAATATGAATTGACAAAGTTATGACATGCCACACAGATAGCTGAATCCGCTAAGAATAAAAAAGAAAAACAGTCACCACCTCTCATTCCAGCTCGGTTTGATGCTAAGAAAATGGTCAAAAACAGGCAACAACTCCTTCCGTCTTATTTCAACTTCATTAGCAGAGATCTTTTCAATTTCAGACTCTCCACCAGTACTAAAACTAGTTCTTACAGAATCCATTGCGTAGAAGCAGATCTGAACAAGGAAGATAGTTAACAATCAATGTCAAACACTGTATATGGAAATCAAAACTTAGCACAATAAATACCTTGGACTTTTGCCATATTGGAAGCCTTCCAAAATTCACTTGCACCTCTGCATTAGATAGATACCAGTGAAATCTCTGTTGGAGCTTCCCTGTAGAAGGTTTTACTGTCTTTTCCCCAACACCACGACTTATATCCCAAAAATCCAATCCATAGCCATCACCAGAACATATTTTCTCTTGAACACTATCAATACCATCTTGTCTATCAAAAGTATTGCCGCAAGGATCCCCTCTTTCTGGCCATTCTGACCTTCTACATACATCCCACCATTGAATAGGTTCAACTTTCACTCTGAACTCATCCTCCTGCATATGCAGGATTGAAGCTGACTGGGTTCTCGAACCACATTCACTTGGTTCTGGACCAACAGATGACAGAAGTTGATGTTGAACTACATGACCTGACGGTGTATATACCAACAGATGCTCTAGGGGTTTTGCTTTTGAGTTAACAAGCTGCTGCGAGTGAGATAAGGAATTATGAAAAATGGCAGCAATAGCACCAGATGGCACAAAAACTTTTCCCGTCACATTTGCAGTAGAATTATGAACGGTATTAAGCCATCCAAAACTGCTGTATTTTATCCGGCTAACCACAGAAAGGACAAGAGGTGCTGGAGGAGGCAAAGATTGCTGATAAGAAATGGAAGATGAAGTAGACCACCAAGGTAGAGACAAAACTGGAAGTAAGGAGGGTTCTTCACCCTCAGAATTAATAATTTGGAAACCAGTATCACCTCCAAAAGGTGACAAAACAAAAAGATGACAAGTCCCCTTGGATGAAACAATTGCAATCCACTGACTAAAATGACTAAAACAAATGTCCTGGATCATCTGTCAAATAAGAAAATAAGAAGATTAAAAGGGCATAAATGCAGTCTATAAAGGAATCTCAAACTTCAAAACAAATATAATAAGCATATTACAACTAAGATATACTAACAGCTGGTGTTATTCCACGATGAAGTCTATAAAGATGGACATGAGAAGAGCTCCAGTCATAGCTTGGAACCCCCGAACCCTTGCATGTGAATGATGGCATTATCCGGAAGATATTAATATTATTCCCATAGATAGATGCAGTGACCAGAAGGGTCCCACTAGGGTCAAAACATAGTGCAGATATAGGACTAGAGTGAGCTTTAAATTGAGAGATGATAGCTCTGGAAACAAAATCCTTAACAATTACCTGCAATCAACCATACGAACCAACAAGAAGTCAGAGATTAATATTCTCATCTAAAGCGTACAAATTTCTAACTTATCAATTAGATGAGCCATGATGAAACAATACCAACCATTCCTGCATTATCCATATCAATTCCTGTAACCCTACCAACTTTCAAGCCTGAATTTGATGGTACTGGAGAATTTGAACCATCAGGAAGCAGCTCGTGACAGTATTTGATTATTCCAGCAGCCAAATGTTTACTGGATTCCATTGCATAACGAGCCACCAAACTACCACTTCCTGGAGATGTTGACGGACTAACTCCTGGAGAAGGACTAAGGTTTTGTGGGCTTAAGCATCCTACATTTGAAGGCAGTGGGTTGTTGGATGCATATGCTAGCCACCTTGGACCCACAGCCATTGGACCATAACCCACATTAACGCCTATTGATCCTTGTCCCGCTAACTGAGGAACAGGATAGGTGAGAACACTAAATTTATTCTCAAGAGTCAATGCATCAAAGCAGTATATCTGCCAAAAAAATTATCAAGAAAGTAAATCAATCATGGTATACATGACACAAATTAGCTAAGTCAAATGCATCCTTTTATGTTTTATTATCTGACAACAATGCTCTACTCTACTGTAAGTATTCAACAATTCTAAAAGACACCGGAGGAGAGGAAGCACTGCATACTTGTGTGGCAAGACCAACAGCTACAATTTGCGAACTGCATCTGATCATACACACTGCAGATCGAAATCTCAGAACATGAACATAACAGTGAGACTTCAAGGAGTAAAACCGAACAGCTGTTGCAGAGTTGACACTGGTCCCACATTGAGTCACCACTTTACCATCTCTTCCTAAACCACTCGAATGGGTACCATTTTGGTTAATACTGCTAGTGTCATCCCCAGCAACAACCAGCAGTAAAGGATGCGATTTTCGGAATCCCTCCTGGCCATCAGAGCACACAGGGAAAGGCTGCATCTGTAAGAAAGAAACCGGACCATCACGCTTTGAGACCAGCTCACTAAAGCTAGAGGCATCCTGGACATCAAGAACTTGAAATCCGTTGAGATAACCAAGTAAAAGAACGCGTTTACAGACAGACGGATCACACTCTAGTATATCAAAACCAGCCCAGGTAACCTGCCCACCAAGAAGTAAAAGGTAAAATTATAATCACTAGGAAAGTGATGCTGGAATACAGGAGCAAATGAAGTAAGCAGATGAAATAGAATAACGTGAATTAAGTACAAAGCAAGCTCTGAAGCTTGAAACTTGAATGGATTACTAATTACTAGCATCATTTGACAATGTTGGAACGTGTAAAACTAACAATAATATAATTAGGGAACTTACACATACAGGTTGGTTGCATACCTTAGCTGTTAGGAATGAAATTTATGTATTAAAATCAAGGTTATTGATTCACTATAATAGGTGAAAGGTCCCCAGATAGAAGAATCTTGTCAAACTATAAAGTAGATTCACATCATAGTGCAGTGCAAATTCAGAGAGAGGTTCACATTTTGAGTGTAATAGATTGAATAGGAATATTGTTTAGGGGAGTACCTGATCTTTGTGATCGTCGGAAATGGAAGCGGCAACGGAGGCGCCAGCAGAGCGGACGGTGGAAGCAACGGTGGTGGCATTGGTGGAGACAGTCTTGAGGCAGGAAGAGATTATTCTCAAGGAACTCGGCAACAGCCCGTTGTTCTTCCCCTTCCCTTTCTTCATCAGTGATTATTGATTATCCTTTCAACTCCCACCGACACCACACCCACTCACCGGAAAATAACATTTCCGATCAGCAAAGATCATCCGATTGCAACACCATCGCAGACGGTTTGACTTCAACTCGCTTTCTGTGTGTGTGTGTATGTGTGTTCATGAGAGAGAGTCTGTGTGTGTCTCTGTATTTTGTTCGAGTGAGTTTGTATGAAACTCAAACTCAAAGTTAAGTAGTACAGTCACAGCTCGCTTTCGCTTTCTCTTTCTCTCTCATCCATCGCTGCAGCCGCTGTTGCCTCCGCCCTGTAATTTTGTATTTACTGTTTTTCTTTGCTTTTTCCTTTCTTCTTCTCCTTCTCTCTTCTCCTTCTCCTCCCCTTTTCTTTTCTTTCTTTCTTCTTTTTTTTTTAAAAATTATTGTTTCTCTAAACTATAGATATATATATCAAGCTTTTTTAAATTCCTGAGTTTGCTTCCTAAAATGGGGGGGGGGGTAAAATTGCATTGGACTTGCGATGCACACAACACGCAACGCAAACCCGAAAAAACAAAAAGGGAAGAAACTAAAGGTTTAAATAAGAAATTCTTCTGGATATCGGTTTCTTATACTTTTTCTTTTAAGTATCGGTCCAAATATTTTTTTAGTGTTAATGACTGAAATTTTTTTATAAGAGTCAATGTATAAATAAGTTGAAATTATGAGATTGAATTACTTAGCTAAACTCGAGGATTATAACCCTTAGATAACAATAAGGTCTAATATCTTAATAATACAAAATATAAGAATCAATACTTTAAAAAAATTATAGATACCAAAATTATTTTTGATAAAAACATAAGGTATTCTTATATGTTTGACTAATTTGATTAGATTATAAAATTATTTTTCAATTCGATGGTCAAAATAGAAAAGTTATATAGTCTTTTTATGGGAGTTATTTTTTAAAATTTAAATTAATATCATCATCTTAAAGAGTTGAAATTAATTATCATCTTTATTCATCCTTTATGGGTATAAATACCAAAATTTAATAAATACAAATTATGAATTATTTATTTAATCCATATATATATATATATATATATATATATATTTATATGGTTTGCTAGAATATTATCCTCTGACAAATAAAAGATTAGTCTTTTAATATATGATCAAATAGTTAAACAATACTTATTCTAGCAATGTTATATGTATATCTTTATTTATTTAGTATAATTAAAAACTCGTTTAAAAACAAGTTTCATTTGATTATTGTGATTAAAAAAATTCTTATATAAATTTAGAGTATTTAAATTGAATATATGATGTCAATTAAATCATTAATTATGATAAATTATAGTAATTAATTATTAATTAAATATAATTATTATCTCATAATTATAATGTAATTAGGCTATCACACCAAATTTGAGTTCATCGTATTTATACAAAAATTTCTCATTGTGATGTCATAGAAAAGTTTATTTTATTTGTCTTTTTTTTTTACAGTTATTTTATTTGTCTTAAAATAAAAGAACGATAAGAGATTAGACGTGGATGTATTTTTTATTTTGACCATTAATTTTTATATTTTTATTATAAATAGTGTATATTTTTTTTATATTTTTTTAATATTATTTATCATATATATTTTTTGATCATAAAAGTAAGATCATGATTAAAAAATAATGATCTTATATTTTTTTTAAAAGTGTAGATACTATACACATATTTTTTAAAAGTATATAATTAAAAAAAAAATAAAAAAAAATAAGTATAATAAATAATATTAGATAAGATATAAAAAAGAGTATATACACTTATAAGAATATAAAATTATTAATTTATTGATATAGAATAAAATAGATCCACAATTGACTCGTTAAAAAAAAAAATAGACCCCCATTGTAATGCTAATAATAAATAATAAATATAGCATTATGTTTCAGATGATAATAAATAACATTTAGTTTTCCTTCATATTATACTGAAAAATTTATTAAATTTCTTATAAAAAAGTAACAGTAAATGTTTTATTAATTAATTTGATATGAATTTAATTTTAATACAATGTCAATATAAAAAAATTATAATCATAATGTGTTATCATATTATTTAATGAGTTTGATATTTTATATAAATTTTAATTCATTAAATAATATAACAATATATAATTAAATAATAATATAAAATTATTTTATATTAATAATATATCAAAATTAAATGCATTTGATATACCCCATTATTATTATTATTATTATTATTTTGACTGGATATAGCCTATTAATATTAAAAGTTTAACTTGTATTGAATCGAAATTAATATTCTAAATAATTTAACAATTATTATTTTGTTTTTTCTTGATTATTTTTTAAAATGATTGATAATGTAGTAATAATTAATTTAAATTGTCACATAATTTTTGTAAAATTTTTAGACCGTTCAATATTTGTCGCTTTTAAATCACAAACGAAGTTCCATATAATAAAAATATTACGGAATCTGTATGCATAACATGATGTGATCAGAATCAATATATAATTTTGATCCACTATTTGAAATTTGGAACATTAATTAATTAATTGCTCTTTAGGGATAAGGAAACCTAAAACTGGTATTGATTAGGATTAGACCGTGGATGAGACCACTCTCTCATCACTATTGGGAGTTCACTGTCAATTTATTCACTGCTTGTTTATTCAGTTTCTTCTTGATCAGTCAATCACCATCAATGTCTATTTCAAGAAATAAATGAAAAAAATGATTACGTCAATATAATTATAATTATAATAAAAATACAAATATATATGTGACGGCCATTTCATTAAAATTGTGTGGCCTCAGTTAACTAGCGTATATTGCTGTTTATAATGCGCCGTGGTTGATTTGATTGTCACATGCCATGGGCTGGTAAAAGTGTTATCAAAGATTAGGCACTTGCAATTGCCTGCAACCTAAAGCAAATATTAGCAATAATCTGCTTCCAAGAAAAAGATCCTAATCTTAAAACAGAAAACTTTTACATCTCAAGTCTCTACTGGCTTTCTCTTTTTGTGCCTTCCTCCTTTTTCACCGATAAATAAGCATATTATCATGTAAGAAGAAAAGGAAGGGGAGAGAAGGGGGAAAAGAAAGTATTTCTTTCTTTCTTCTTTCTTTTTTTTTTTTTTGTTAACTAGGGGGAAACCCCCATTGAGATCTAAGAGGAATGAGAAAGACATGCACAGAGAAATCGAACTTCCCACCCAACAACAGCCTTTGATCTTAAGGATGAGGAGAGGTATCATGTGAGTTAAGGCTCACCAATAATAAAGTATTTCTTTCTTACAAATAAATAATAAGTATTGACTTTCTATTACCAGAAAAAAGAAAAATATACCATGTAGTATGTACACAGGTTGAGGGGCAATAGCATGCTTGTTTTGGGCTTCACAAACTGCAAAAATGTCGGTTTGATGAGGCAATTTCTATCTGCAGAAACTCCAACCCCATCAATGCCATATGGGAAAAGAAACGTTTGTGGCAAAAGAAAAGACGGGATCAGAGAGATCATCATCACCATTCAGTGATCACAACCTCCTTAGTGCGGCTGCTGGTGATCATTTGATTCCAGTTCCTCTCAACTATTCAGAGTAAAGGAGTTCTTCCTGGAAGACTTTTTGGAAGAATGGCAGTCGAGTTTTCTTCATGCCCTTAAAGCAGCTAAGGTTGCCATTCAGAAGCTGTACAACCTGCACCACAAGGTCATTGCTTAGTAATGGACTTTGTTATAGACTTATAGCCGTTTTGTCTACTTACAAAGTTCCATGTCCCCGGGACTTAATTTCCATAAGTAGCCAGAAGGTCAATCAATAACGTTTAAAGGGGAGGAGGGGGGGCGGGGGAACTCAACAATTTTTCTAAATAAAGCTTAAGGTTGTTTCTTAGCTCAGTTTGCATATTGTCTGCAAGTAGAAAAAATGGATCACAATGAAATAAAGACGGGTGTAAAAGATATGAGTATCATACAACATTCTATATGTCACAGACAATCATGCATCATTGCTTAGCAAGATGAGTTTTTAGTGTGAAAATGAGTAAATTTTGATCATATAACTATATATTAATAATTAAAATTAAAAATTATTTAAAAATTATGTGATCATTTAAAAAAATTACATGTATTTATATTTTAATTTTAACTATCTATATTAGATTCAATAATCAATATTTATTATTTTTATATATATATATATATATATATATATATTACATCTAATAACTAGAAAAAATCCACTGTTGAAATTTTAAAATATATAGACAACTTGCCTGTCTCATAGAGGGCCGACGAATTGAAGAGTGTTGTATGCATAAAGAAGCTGCTAAGAGCATAAGATTCATCTGCCTAGAGTCAAATTCGTCTGCTAGTGAAGGATCAATCAGCTCCATAATATCATTCTTTTTCAGTAATGGTTTTGCCTGAATAAAGTATTAGGAGGAAAAAAGTTAATGCTTAGAGTGACAATCTTTCAAGGTTTTAATCATGCGCATACAAGCATGAAATTTGTGTGTAAATTAGACACTGTACCCACAAAACAAGGCTTTGCTGTGAATAATCAAGGGCTCGCCGCCCACTGACTAATTCTAATAGCAGTACACCAAAGGCAAATACGTCCGTTTTCTCGTCTACTATGCCATGAAGCAAGTATTCAGGTGCAAGGTAGCTGTGGCAGTCATAAATGGAACCTGAGTTAATACCAAGCCATAAAAATTTTATAACTGAAAAGTAATTCTGAAGGTCACAAACCCGAAAGTTCCTTCAAATTTTGAGACAGTGTGGTGAGTCCAATTGTCTGGCAACCATTTTGCTAGCCCGAAATCACAAATCTGAATAAAATGTTCCTAACGTTTCAATTTATTCCTAAAATATTAATGTAGAAATAAAGTTCACCTGTGCAGTAAACTCAGAAATAGTGCTTTTTAAATTGAGGTGGATTAGAGGAGTTAATTAATGTGAAAAGAGAGAGGTTTCATCCATCACATAAAATAAAGAATCTTTCAAAATTGTTTGTCTTTGGGGTAAATAACAAAATGCAAAAAACAGGAGGAATTTGTGGTGGTCAATTACAGAATCAAACTTATACAAGAGAAATCCAAAAGCATACCTGAGGCTCAAAGTCCTCGGTGAGCAATATATTTGCAGCTTTTATATCTCTGTGGATAATTCTTCTTTGACAATCCTCATGAAGATATAATATACCTTTAGCTGTTCCTAATGCAATTTTGTGCCTAATACACCATGGTAGTTTCTCCTTGGAACCTGATGCAGGAACAAAGAAATAAAAAAATGAATGAAACGGTAAAAATTGGCTCAATAATCAGGAAAACATGAAAATTTCATTAAGCCATTAACCACTACCATAAAGCACTGAAGCTAAGCTCCCTTTTTCAGACAATTCAAGAACTAGATGCATTCCACCATCCACCCCATATCCAACAAGCTTAGCAGTATTGGGATGGTTTACATGTGCCATTACACCAAGTTCTGATAGGAAGTCCCCTATGATTTCATCAGCTGTTCCTCTTGTTAGCCGTTTAATTGCAACTAGCTGACGATTTGGTAAACACCCTTTGAAAACTTCAGCATAACCACCCTTTCCAATCAAATTTCCTGCACCAACCAATGTAAACTTCAAACCAAGCAACTCAAGGTTCCTTAATGAGAAATCTAATTGTGAAGCACGTTGCATACCTTGGCTAAAATAATTGGTTGCAACTTGTATATCATGATGAGTAAAGATCTTCCATGGTGACCTGCAGGGGGATGAAGTTGCATCTAAGAGACAACTTGGCAGTATGGTCTCCCTCATGCTACTGCTCATTCTTCTTGAGAGCTTGAGGACACTGAGAGGATGCAATGTGGCTATGGGTTTCTTTGATCTGGTCCTCAACAATTGAAGAAATGCATGCCACCTAGAAGCAGGTTTTGAAATATCTTGAGACTCAGAATCAACTGTAGGCTCTTTAGAAGAACTTGTTTCTGAATCTGAGCTCCTGAAATAGTCCTCTAGGACTGTAACAGGGGAATCCACCTTTTCCTTCATTTTTTGAGACCCACAAACTCAGAAATGAGAAATCCTCTAGTAAAAGAAAAAGAAATTACTAACCCACCAGGAAAATGAGAAATTTCATGATGAACGATAAATTATATATAACTTAAGGAAGACAGAATGGATTTTTCTCTGGTAACAAGATGTTTCTTTCTTTCTACAGAGTATGAGCCATAAATATACATTAAAAGCGACACAGTGAACAAGGTGATAAATTAAGAGCAGCCCGTGAAATAGAAAATTATACTTGATAGGAATATCTAGGTAACCAAAGCAGCTAGAATAAAAGTGGATACAAAAATATCAAATTGAAGGGAACACTGTATTCTATATAAAAAAAAGATTGAAATATCTACCTTAATTCCTTAAACAGATTTTTCCTATAAAATAAATTAGAAAAAAAAAAAGAGGAATGCTTCCTGAAGTGTAAGAATCAAAGAAGCCCGAGGGATAAGCCAAAGCAACAAGAGAAAACCATATTTTGAAGAGACCCACAATAGAAGACACCAAATTACGTATCAGAAACAGAAAGGGTGCTCTCCAATAACACCAAGACACACAGCATCTCTGAAACTCACAAGGTGAAATCCACAGCAACTTAGAAAGATGATAGAAATTCAATCAAACTGAGAGAACAAAAAGAAAAAGAAAAGTTGGGATGCTAAATGACACAGAGAAAAATCTCTGATATTGTTTTTAGTTCAAGAATGGAACAGAGAAACAGAGGAAGGCAGAGCAGAAGACAGTAGAGAGAACAGAGACGCAGACATCTCAGAGGTTATTAATTTACTTAGCCTCCCCGCTTCAACAAACAACCATCATTGCCCTTTTCAATATTGTTGTACCAGTCACAATGTTTCTTTACATTTTTCCTTTTTATACAACACATAAAATCAGAGAATATTTTGCGGATTAAAAAAAGAGGAAATGCTGAAATGGTAATTAAACAAATAATATAATAGATTGTAACCTTTTTTTGATTTGTATTAGAGTGTAGTGTAATCTTGGTTATGTTGATTATCAGCGGGCAAGGTATAAAATAAGAAATGAAATTTGAGGATGAGGGTTATTTTATTATTATTATTATTATTATTATTATTATTATTATTATTATTATTATTATTATATTATGCAATGCAATTTGGAGTTTGGATTGTTGAGGACGAAAGAAGAGGTGGTAAAGATGGCTTTTACCCTCAGCACGGTAGCTTCGTTGGTCAGAGAGTCAGAGACGCCTCTGTTGTGTCTGTACTCTGTGGTCTCTTCTCGGATACGGAACGTGGAAAATGATTTTTTTTTTTTTCTTTAGAGCGTACAGAATAGAAAGTAAGCATGTGTTTAAGATAATAATTGTTAAAATTTAATTATTTTAATAATTAATTATTATATAATTTTTTATAATTAATTATAAAAAAGTTTTTATATTTAAATATATTAATTAAAAAATAATTTTAAATTAATATATTTTATTTAAATAATATAAAAAATTATTTAATTGATTAAAAAAAATTTATTTAATTAAAAATAAAATAATATTTATATTTCACTGTTAAAAATAATCTTAATAACTACTTTTAATAATACTCAAATTTGAATTTCTCGTCCAACAACTTTTTTTTTTTCTTCACTTTCAACAACATAGGAGTCTCTCGGTGCTTATTGCTTAGCAAGCCAACCTCAAACTTGGCTTCAAGCTCTGACATAAACCATGAACACCTATTATAAACTTATCTGATTAGGTAAGTAAAAATGATGAATTCTTGACTTTTTACTACTATTAAAATTTTATAAACATTTCCCTGGCCCAGCTGCTTGCGGGGGTGTCCTCCGCGGGGAGGATGGAGTTTGGCTGGGAGGATTTACTCATAACATTGGTATCTGTAATTCGTTTACCGCAGAGCTTTGGGGTATTTTGGGGGGACTACGCATAACTTGGCGAAAGAACCTCAGAAGAGTCATATTGGAGAATGACTCTGCTGCTGTTTTTGCTATCTTCAACAATGGGCATCCTAGAGACCACCCTAACAGATTAGTCCAAAGAATATATGCTTGGACCAAAAGGAATTGGATAGTTAATTTTCTTTCACCCATAATATAAAATTTTGTATATTATTACATCATTAAAAGAATTTAACTTCTTATGTATATATTATTATAATCACTTTTAATAATATAATATTATCGAAATTATACAAATATTAAATTACAAAGAAACTGAAATATTAGATTGTAGACAGTAACTCAAAAGTCATATATTTCTTCCTATTTCTTGGTGAATGAACGCAATAGAGGAATAGGCAAAATAAGTGAGATGTTCGAGAAATAAAAAAGAAAATTTGATAATTACTTAAAAAAAGGAAAATGAGAAAAATATGTTAGCCTCAAAAAATAAAAGAGGGTTATAATGTTTGTCGGTTGTTCTTTTTTCAGTAAACTATGTATCAGCGTGGCTGCGAAGAAGATGTAACCTAACATGCTGTTTAACAAAAAGAAGAAAACCCTAATAAGGAAACATACCAAGATAAGCCTGTTTGATATGAAATACAGAACAATAGAACATTTGCTCAGGTTCCACCTCATTGAAATAACAATATTTTTTATTTGTTTTATAGAGTTTTTCTAGAGCTGAATACTTTTTTTTTAAAAAAAAAAAGTAAGATCAGACGTTAGTTTTATGTGTGCCCACACCATAATTGTCGTCATTATTATTGCTCTTGTGGACGAGACCTGAACACCTCTGCTACTGGTAGCTATTTTTATCGCTTCCCATTTATTAAGATGCCTAGACAGACGTTTGCCTTTTGTTTTTTATTTTTTTTCACGTAATATACACGCTGCGGATCATAATTGGAATAATGAGAGGATTCTACGAGAGAGAAAACAAATATTTAAAATAAAATTAATAGACTTTAAAACCTAACATAATAGATCTTATATAACAAAATTTATATTAATCTTTTTTTAACAAGATAATCCTGTGACAAGAGAAGATCTCACACGACACATAACAGTCACACAGTTACTTACATATAACGTCCACTAACTAAGGTGTTAAATAATTAATAATTAATTAAATATAAATGGACTTCCTAATCAATTGTCACCATAGCTCACTATATCTTCCCTCGAATCAACGAAACGTGCATAGCCTCCTACGAATTCCGCCAAAGTATAAATATTATACTTGATTTGCTATCATTTCAGCGTAATTAACACAATCACTACGCACAAACCAAACCCCTCAGCCACGGAACTGAACTACACAATACTCAATACCTTATTATTACCCAAACATTCCTCACAAGCAAATCAACTGCGAGGGTCCACAGTCAATCATACCTACGTATTAAATCATTTCTATATATTACCATCTTCCAAGTATCAGTTTCTTTTCTTTCTTTATTTCTTTCTTTTTTTAATGAAATACTCAAATTAATCTTATAAAAATATATAAGACATTATATTAATTCTTTAAAAATTTTAGACATCAATTTAGATCTTCAATATTTAAAATGGATATTAATTTAATTTTTTTATATATTTTTAGACATTAATTTAATCAATAAGTTAATGTTTATTTTTTATTATAAAAACTAAATTAATATAAAAAATCTTTAAAAAATAACTTAATTTCTCATTTTAAAGATCAATTTGAATATTTACTCTTTTTTGCCTCTATCTTTAGATGGATGAGTGTATCTATATAGTACGCATGGGATGGATTCAGATTGTGGTTTAAGCAGTGTCAACATTCATGTGGTTCTGGTTGGTGGTTCTCACCCATCCCACCACAAAAGAAATTTTTCATTAGTAGGAGGATTTAGCTATTACACCAACTCCGTTCTCTGTTCCTTTTCTCACTTCAGTGTGAACGATGTCAACAAGTTGATATTTTCTATCAGACACAACGCAAGGCTAACAGTTTTTTTGGACCAAGAAACTGATTGAATAACTTTACCCAAAAGAAAAAAAAAATTGATTGAATACCTAGTTTTAATATTTTATTCTGCCACCTTAAATATATAAAAAAAAAATTACATTACAAGTTTCACTATTAAAATTTTAATTAGGAAAAAGTCATGGTCTTAATTTCACTCACCTGCAAAAATATTGCAGTCAATAATTCATACTATCTTATTGTTTAATTTACTTATGGATTTTGCTATAAATCTAATTGATCAGCTTGGATTGAATATACTTGACTAATTAAACTTCACCCAGTCATAAAATTATATGTTTTGATGGCTCAACTTGTTCATATCCTGCATAAATAAGCTAATACCATCAACAAAATGCATATGTTTCAATCTGGTTATGTGGATTTAGTCTGAGAGTTAGGAGAGGATGTGTGTTTGTGTGACTCTCAATCGTGTTAGACCTGTGGGTCTTGGTGTGTTTTAAACCTAATCTTTGGTGTGTGTTTGTTTAAGGCTTGAGTCTCATATTACTTAGGATAGACTCTTGAGGATTCTTTATATATAGATGTTTTCCGTAGATACATATCTTGTGGTATTGGGTTAAGATGACCTGTGTTTAGTCTATTACACACGTGCTGCCTTCATTTCTTATGCGTGCCTGTGGGTCTAATCAAGTTTTACCTCTTTTATTTTTTAGACCAAAATATTATTATAAGATGAATAAATTTTAATCATTAAATCTTATATAAATGATCAAAATTATAACATAAATAAATATAACTTTTTAAATAGTCATATGTAACTTTTAATAAATTTTTAATCTTAATTATTTATATATGATTTAATGATCAAAATTTGATTCCCTCACATTCTCTTAATAAATATTTCTCCGATTAAATATGTCCCCTTTGAGTTGCTTCATTTGCACTCTTGTCTATTGAGGTACTTACTTATTAAACTATTTTGATTTATTTATTGGTTCCAACCAAATCCAAACACACATTTTACTCTTTGCTACTTTGTCGGTCTCAAAATATATGTTGTTTAAGATTTTGTACATTAATTAAGAAAATTATTAAATAACCTTAATTTTAAGAAAATATGATAGCACTTGACTAGATTACTCTATAATAAAACACTCAAAATTACCAGTCCATTAATACTCTCCCATTCCATTTAGTTCGAGGGACAAGAATAAAATTAGAAAAAATATATATAATTAATGTCATCTTAGTTTTATAAAGTGATAGATAAAATGAAACATATTCTCTAAAACGATAAATCTTTTGAAACGGAAGGAGTACCATTTTACGCTGCCTCTACTACTAGCTTCCTTTTCTTCTTCTCGCTTGGTTAATTTGCACCCGACACACCAGAAGTTCCCCACATCTTTGTTGCGTCTTTTGCTTGCTGGAATGGGAGGTTTGCAACTCGTTGGGGTCGTCATGTGGATGAGTTTTCATTTTGACCCATGTCTAATCTTAGAAGATTATTTGTCGATATCATATCTATTTAGTATAACTCTGAGTAAGGTGGAGCTCAAACATAAATTACAGTGCTCTTACACGATTCGTGATAAACTCGTTTCAATCTTCATCTATTCTTGTTGATATTTGTTATTTGTGATTTGTTCTTGTTATTTCCGATTTGACCAGTAGCTAAAATTCTAGTATCCCCACCAATATATATTTCCAACAACATGAGCTCATAAAACTGTACTCACAACCAAAATGGATAGATTTTCTGAAAAAAGGATGATTATTTATCACTTTAATCCAATATATTTATGATGAATTTGACAAGTTCTTCTATAAACCAAAAAAATAAAATAAAGTATTGACAAGGTCCTAGCTGATGAGAAATAAAATTTTAAAAAGATAAGCGTGATTCTGCTAGTTGGAAATTATGTCCATGTCAATTCAAGTTTAGTATTTGTGCTTTTCGTAATATCTTTTCTTTAGGGGCTTGAATTGTGCCTGAGGTTAATTTAAGTAATTTTCTTATGTTGAATCCAACGAATTTATAAGATTATAACTTCTCACATTTTCAAGATGCAAAGCAATGTTTGATATGTGTAAAACATAAATTCATTTGTTTCCAGATTGCAAATGGTTGACTTCCAAAGCAGCAACAATTGCATTTGCCCTCTGAATGAGAGGAAAACAGAGTTGTTGGGCCTGTGCAATGTGCATGCACACCCAACACAAACTTTCGTTTAACTTCGGAATATACCAAAAAATATTACACAGATTGTGGTTGAATTAGGAAAACCTGAATTTCGGCGTAAGTAATAGTAGGTGGAAAAAGAGTTAAATATGTAAATAAATATACGATCACATATTTATATGTTAACTATGTTATATCAATTATTTAAAATTATGTTACAAAAAATTTTTTGTAAATTTTTTAGTTTTAATATAAATGACATGCTTTTGAATTTGATCAATGCAAAGGGGTGAACTAATAAAAAAACCAAACTCGAATTTTGACTATTTTTATGTTGAAAAACAGTTATTTGGCCTATTTTTTTAACTTATTTTCCTCATTCATCAATGAACACTCATCTTTTATACTTAGAGATGTAATGTGTCAAATTTAAATAAGACATTAATCGGTTAATCCCTTTATGATAATCTAATGAAATATCAGGATAAAAAAGAAATCAAACTTTCACTCTTTCTTTAGTCAGTGTTGATATGATTGGTCTTGATTTGTAACAAAAAGATATATAATTATATAATAAATTCATGCATCCATATAATAATTTAATGAGAAAAGTGATAGAATGGATTTTTTTTATTTGAGCTAAATATAATGAAATCTTTAAAAATTCAAAATCTTAATAAATTTATATAATTTTTAAAATAAATCACACGTTAGAGCTTGAGTCAACGAATTCAGACGTAATAATGTATACAAAAGTGCCAATTGGATCTGATTGTATCGTTTAACCACCGAGAGAAAAGGAAGCCAGCTCCGGGGGGTTATTTACTGTGACCAACCAACATATTATTTGTTTAGCAGGTGTAATGTCTATATTAATTAATATACGAAATAAATAAACTGAATGTTAATACGTCATGCATAACACTGGAGGCCATGAATTTACATTCATAAAACGTCATATGAATGACAAAATAACTTTATAATTGTCCGATTCTTCCTGTATTTTATTAGCACTTAATAAATCTAAGTATCACGTGGAGAATAACTATTAAAAAATGTTATATTTGAAAATATTTTATGAAAACACGTCCGTGACAAATACCAATGTTTATAAATACAGATTGATAAGTTAATATTTATTATTATTTTTATAAATGAAAATAAAAATAAAGATGTCAAAATATTAATAAATGTTAAAATAAATTTTTTTATATTGATAGTGTATATTACTTTAATTCTTCATGTAATAATATAATTATTAAATGTACAAATAATTTTTTTTTCTGTCTTTATATTTTAATTTTTTTATAAAAATTAATAACCACAATCATCATAAATATTTTCTTAATCTAATAAAAATATTTATTTATATTAAAGAACGTAATATTTAAATTATACTCACTATCAATCACCACTTTATTATACTTCTGTTTTATTATATAATTATAGTTTCTTTAGTTTTCATTCAAAAAAGTTTAATGGTGAATGAAATTATGTAAGAGTGAGTTTTTAAAGTAGCACTGTCTACTTTCTTTTGAAAAATATACAGATTATTCTTAAGTCAACAAAAATTTAATAGTGTAGTTAAGAGATGGTAAGAGATGGTGGATTCTTTTGTTACACAATAGTAATAGCAATGAAGTAAAGGGATAGGTATTTACAAAATATATTTCGACACAAGAATTCTTTTGTTAGGCAGCAACAACAACAATGAAATAAGAAAATTAGTATTTATAAAAAGATATTCTAACGTTGAAGTCAATATGTGCATAAGAAAAATAATGTATGTATTGTGAATTAAGTTATACATTTTTTTACCTTATTAAATATATATATATAAACATTTTAGAAGTGAACAATTTAAGTATTCAATATATATTAAATATTGTTACTTGAAATCGTAAAAATTATTATTCTCATATTTATGCGAGACATAATTAAAATTAATTTTTACTAAATAAGTTATGTCTAATAAATAAGATATCTCATGCGTGCAATAATGTTTGAGTACTATCTTGACATATCAAGTTATTCCAGATCTATAAACCTGTATTCCAATCCAGAATATATATTATAAAATAACTCCCGTAAAAAAAAAAGGCAACTATTACAAGCAATCGTGAATTTATAAGATAATAAAAGTAAAGAACTTATAAGTAGATCTATCCTATATCTCTTTACTTGTGAGAATACCAAACTCACACTATATTGCCACGATTCATTAATTTAATTATATATTTTCATGATCATTAATGTGAGCACGTTATAGGGATTCTTTTACAATATTCCTTGAGTTGGCAAAAATAATACAAAATGAAAATTTAGTCAAGTAAAAAGTCAAGTATCGTCAAAAGCCAAATTTTACTTATAAGCTCGACTGCAGTACATTCGAGAGATTTTTTATATTATTCTCAATGATTGTATAATCGATTAAATTTAATTTAATAATATTTTTATTTTTTAATTTAACGATTATATGATTATTAAGTCTCTATATATTAATTTTTATTAAAAGAACATATTATTCTTAAACTGCATAATAATTTTTCATATAATTAAAAGTGGTACAAAAATATTTTATATATAAATTTTATTAATTGAAACCAAATCTATATATAATATATTTATTATATATAAAAGTATTCAACCACACTTAAATACATGGGAGGCATAAAAAGAAAAATTGTCCATTGTGTAGTTTGCATCGTGTATTTCCTAAATTTTGATTTGAAATCATTTGATGCACGTGTTGGGGTGGCAAATTAATAATTTTCTTATGGCCTTCTAGATGAAAATAGATTTCGGAAAGTAGAGAAGAATGAACAAGTGGGAGAGGTTGAGAGAAATGGATAGATAACGAGAGAGAAGGGATCATCCATGCAACAATCAATAGTCAAAGCAGCAATTTTACACTTGAACTAGGTTGAGTTCGTGGAAGCACCCTATCTGCAACTGTAGTAATAGTGTGCCTTTTTTTGGTCTTCAATTGATCACAGAACGTCAACGTAGTTGGTTGGCTGCTAAAAAATGGTCACCAGTAACTGCCTTCACCATGGTCAAAATAAGTAACCGATCTTTCTCTCACACACATGTTCATCATCATCCACTCTCATTCTCATCCTTCCATTACTCCGTAACTCCAAACCACCACCATCCCTAATGACCCTCCTTTTCCTCTTCCTCTTCCTCTTCACTCTCCCCCTCCCTTCCCTCTCCGCAAACGCCACCGCTCTAACCGCCCCTTGCCCCCTCAACTTCACCATCCTCACCGTCCTCAGCGGTGGCGCCAGGCCCTCCTCCTACGACTCCACAAGTCGTTGCCAGTTCATCCGCCAAGCCTTCCGCCTCGTCCAGTCCGACTACCTCCGCCGCAGCAGCTTCTTCCTCCCACCCCTTAACTCCTCAGAGTCATGCTGGCAAAGCTTCCAGACCTACATCAACTCCTTCGACCCCACCTTCGATATTCGCTCCTCCTGTGGCTTACAAACCAGTTCCATCTCTGAGGGCTGCATTAACATCACCACAAGACAACAATTCGAAGCCTTGGTTCCTAAGTCAGTGCTCCAAAATGTTCAATCAAACTGTAATCAATCCCTTGAGAACAACTCCCCTTGTGCTCTCTGCACCTCCAGCTTATCCAGTTTGCCAGCTTCGGGTGCTTCCGTTGGGAACCTCTCTGATTGCACGGCTTATCCTTCCATTTATGCTGCTTCTTTTTCCAATCAGTTTGGACCCTCTGACCCTGGCACTGCCAAGTGCTTGTTCGACCTCGTATTTTCCTCTGGGGGTTCCTCTGGTGGCATCAAAAAGGTTGTTATTGTGGTTGTTTCCGTTGTTTGTGTCTTGATTTTGTTTCTCATAATTGTTGGGTTTTGGGCTTATTGGAAATTTAAGATGACTAGGGATAAGGATGTTAATACTGCTGAGATGAGTTTGGTTTCTGGGTTGGATTCCATGGACCAGAGTACCACTTTGATCAGGTTCACTATTGATGATGTTAAGAAGGTAACTAAGAACTTCTCCAGGGATAATATAATTGGGAGAGGGGGTTATGGGAATGTGTATAGAGGGGTGCTGTCTGATGGGAGTGAGGTTGCATTGAAAAGGTTCAAGAATTGTTCGGCTGCAGGTGATGCAATTTTCACTCATGAAGTTCAGGTTATTGCAAGCGTTAGGCATGTCAACCTTGTTGCTTTGAGGGGTTATTGTTCTGCCACAACTCATTTAGAAGGTTACCAGAGGATTATTGTTACTGATTTGATGAAAAATGGAAGCCTCCATGATCATTTGTTTGGTTCTACGGGGATCAAACTTAGTTGGCCAATCAGGCAACAGATTGCTCTAGGCACGGCTAGGGGATTGGCTTATTTGCATTATGGGGCTCAGCCTTCCATCATTCATAGGGATATTAAAGCCAGTAATATACTTCTGGATGAGAAGTTTGAAGCCAAGGTTGCAGACTTTGGACTAGCTAAGTTCAATCCTGAGGGAATGACACATATGAGCACAAGAGTAGCTGGAACTATGGGGTATGTTGCTCCTGAGTATGCTTTGTATGGACAATTGACAGAGAGAAGTGATGTGTTTAGTTTTGGTGTTGTGCTTCTTGAACTTTTGAGTGGGAGGAAGGCTCTTCAAATGAACAATGATGGCCAACCTTCTGCTTTGACTGACTGGGCTTGGTTATTAGTTAGAACAGGTAAAACTTTGGAAGTGATTGAAGATGGCATGCCAGAACCTGCTTCACCACAAGTTCTTGAGAAGTATGTGTTAATTGCTGTGTTTTGTTCTCATCCACAGTTATATGCTAGGCCAACAATGGATCAGGTTGTTAAAATGATGGAGACAGATGAATCAGTGCCCTCAATACCGGAACGGTCAATCCCTCTTATTGCTGAGAGGCTTGATATTGAGAGATCTGTGAGCAGTAGTGGCTCAGGTCAGCTCTCTAGTCCAACCGGTTATCAACCATATACATTAGAAAGTGACCACCATTCTTCTAATTCTAAAGAAGAAGGAAGCTCAGGCTCCAGGATTTTGAGTACAGATTATTTGTCTTCCACTAGTTAGTGTCAGCATAATTTGTTTGTACATTTAGATTGAATGTTTGCTGAAGCGTTTTCTGTTACAAAGCCAAAACGGATGTACAAATTTTGATTCTTTTTGGAGTTTATATAATGGCAGGAGAGTATGATCAAGTTTTGCTGATTACAGTGACAGATTATTATATTTAGAACTAATCTTTGATTTCATTTTAAGAATCTTCAAATGACATTGATGTTTTCACTTTAAGCAAGTGTGTATACAATTTGAGCTCAATGCTCAGTTGGCGCTTGTGTCTCTCCTTGTGTCACAACTTATCACTATATGTTAAAGCAGAGGAATGCTATTGGTATGGTAGTTTGAGGGGTTATTGTTTTGTCAACTGTCACGTTGTCTTAAGAGTGAACTGTGGATCAACTTAGTGGGTCATCAGAGGATAAAGGCATGTTAATGTAACACTGAAACAAGCATGAATGATAGCCCTAAAATAATAGAAGCTGGCATAAATGTGTCTCTCAAGCCAAAGTGGAACATGTTCGCTTGTGTTGTGGGTTAATCCAGGCTGCCTCTATTTATGATGCTTGGTTGGCTTATTCTTGATATAACGCGTCCAATTGGCTTGCCTTTTATTTTATTTTACAACGGAACCTGAACTCCCATCATTACCATAACAGAGCTGTCATAATATATCAGACAAATATACAGATTGCTTGAATATTAATAGGGTTGTAATAGACGGGGTTTGCATAATTCATGCATTTTTTGGTACACAACTAGACATGTATGCCGACATAATAAATGATCTGAAAGCTTAACGACTTATTGGAGCTTTGATTGGTGTATCCTCGAATAATTAACAATAACAACCTCTAATGTTGTGGCTGGATTTATTCATAAATTTCACAAAATTTTAAATTCTAGAAAGTCAGAACACCTTGATTGAAATACCAGAAATTGTAGAACATCATGTAATATCTCATAATTTATACACTTTTTTTTTTCGGGTACATATATACACTTATTTTATTCCCACACCATGAAACACAAGCAATTCATCACCTCTTGACAGTGATTAATATGCAATGCAACTTTATTCCAGTGAGATCTTTTGACGATTGAAACTTAACTTCCTTGATCACAGCCAAAGAATTAGTCATGAGGGTCCTTTTAGCTGCAAAGAAATGGAACTAGGAATGGCAATTTTATCCGTTTCTGCAAGTAATACCCGTGACGGGATGGTTAATACTCGTGATCATTTTTCCGTGGGTACGAGTACCCATTTATTTTTTATTCCCGTTTAATAAATGGAACGAGGGTGAGAGTGGTTCCCTCCGTACCTGCGAATACTCGCAAGTAAAATTACAAAAATATCCTTACATGAAATTACAAAAAAAAAACCTCACTACAAAAAAACTCCCAATTGATTTACAGCCCCAAATCCAACACTACCAACCATCCAACCCCAAGATACTCTTCAAGCTCTCCCTCTGCGTGGCAAACTCTCCAAGCTCTCTCAACCTTCCCTTCCAAGCTTCGCGCCGATGCCAAGCTCTCCTCACTCGGTAACTCCGATGCCGGAAAAGTCCTCCCGCCTGCAAAGATCGGCAATGTTGAGACCTGGCTCAGCGCTGCGATCACGGACCAGGACACATGCCTGGACGCCGTCGGCGAGCTGAACTCCACCGCCGCACGTGGTGTTCTCTGGGAACTAGAAACTAGGGATGTCAAAATGGGTCAAGCTCGATGGGCCGACCTGAATAGCCCGATAAAATGGACGGGTTGGGCTAACAAAATAGTAGTTCGAAACTTACATGGCCCGAATAGGCTAAGCCCGAATGGGTTGAGCCCAAATGGGTCTGGCCAACTCGTTATTTTAACACTACATATAGCTAAATAGGTTAGGCTGGACTAGTAAAATACCAGTCCGAAACTTACATGACCCGAATGAGCTAGCCCGAAAATAGCCCTAGCCCGAATGGGCTGGCCTGAATGGGCCGGTCCGGCCCGTTTTGACACCCTACTAGAAACCGCCATGACGAACTCCACTGAATTTGCGAGCAACAAATCTGGTTTTCTGCCTTCCAGATCTGGTTTCTCCCATCCCAACCTTCCAGAATGTTGTGACCATCCCAACCTTCCAGATCTGGTTTTCTGCCTTCTAGATCTGGTTTCTCTCATCCCAACCTTCCAGATCTGGTTTCTCCCATCCCAACCTCTTAGAACGTTGTGACCATCCCAACCTTCTAGATCTGGTTTTCTGCCTTCCAAATCTGGTTTCGCCATGATGAACGCGAGGCTGCGAGCTGCAACGCTGGCTGGCTGGTTGAGGATGATATTGTTGCAACTTGCGACGCCAACTTGGGGAGGATATCCATGGCTGGCCAGAGTTCTGATTTTTATTTTTTCTGATTTTTTTTTTATTTTTCGTAAATTTTTTGGTACCTATGGATATCCGTGGGTACTTATCTACCTCCGAGGAAATGAAAAACAGGTACCCGTATGGATACAGGAACGGGGCGAATATTTATCCACAGGGGCGGGGCGGAGCTACTATCCGCCCCACCCCGCCCCGCTCTGTCATGCCATCCCTAAATAGAACCAAGGAATGTTCATGAAAGATCAAGCTATTTATTATAAATAAAAAAATTAGCTTCAACGTGAATAAAATTTGGGTCCTGCTTGTGAAGAAATGATCTTTTATCTTTGCAATATCAAGTAATTATTAATTAGGTACGAGACACTTAAATTATTATTAAACATATATAAAATTTTATGATATATGATTGAATTGTACTAAATTTTAAAATTATTTTTATATATATCAAATAATAATTTGAATATCAAAGATATATAGAGCATGATAAATTATACCTAATTAAAAATTTCTCAATAATTAAAAAAATTCTTTTAAAGTTAATTTATTTTTAAAGTAATAAATAAATGTATATCCACCATTGATTTAATCTAAAATATATCGTGATTTTAATCTATTAAAATTTAATAATAAATATACATTTACTTATTCATTTTATATATAAATTCTCTTTAAAAAGCCTTATCCCTTTGCAATACAACGCTTGGTGATCAAGCTCTTGCTTCAGAAAATAGTGTAGGATCTCAACATCTTTCGAAGAAGGTATGGGGCTGTTCTTTATAATGAACCGCGGTCTGCTTTTTTATTTTTGTAGTAATCTCTAACAGAGGGGAAGATGTATTGGCCCATCGATTTCAGTTTACTTTATTTTACGGAAAAGAATTTTTTTCACAGTTACTCTTTACGATACAATAGTTGTTTTTTATTTTTTGGCTAAACTGTCGGGACAATAATGATTTTACAACATCTTCTCATATGGTCTTGGGCTTGTATTTCTTGCATTCCCGCATACCTCCTAGTTATTAGAACTTGACCACAAACCTTGCACTGGCAAAGGTGTGACTAAATTTTTAAAATTGATCGTAAAAAAAAATCAAATTTGACTTACTAAAAAGGATTAAGGTATTAACTAATTTCCAAATTTGGCTTAACAAGAAAAAATAGTCCTTAAATATTTGTATCCATTATGTATTTGATACCCAGAAGACGCATCTTGGTACCTAGAAGTAGAATGAACTCATTAACTTTCAACTCATAAGAGAGTCTCATAGTCATGAATTTTATGGACATTGTCAAAGAATGAGAAGCAAGAAATCGCTCAGTAGATTTTTTTTAATTTCATAATCAAAAGCTATACAACGTGAAAAATAGAAAAAAAAAAAAAGTGCCATACATCACATCTCACCCTTTTCTTCCATATTCTTCTAATCTATTTGAAGAACGCTAAATACAGAACATATTGGAAGCAGGAACAAAACCAATTGCCCCATTTCCGAAATATAATCATCATACTAATCTAAACTGAGGAGGAAAGAAGAACTCAACCTATATCTCTCCAGCGTGTGTTTTCCATATACCTTTTGATGGGGTCGAATGTGTTATTCTTACAACTTGCTGTCTTGGTTGTTGCGGTTTCTTTGTCACATTTTCTTGAGGATTGATATTTACTTTTACCACATCAACTTTCACTATGTGATGATCTGATGTCCCTTTAGAAGAAATGACTAAATAGGACCCAGGAACGAACTTAAATGGAGAATTTGAAGATGATAATATGTAGTCTACACGAGTTCCATATTTACATGTCCCTTGGACACCTGCATAATATAGGAATATAGTAATAAGAACAAAGTTGAACTTTCAAATATTAAAAGCTTAAGAAGTTCAAAATTGAGCTTTGAAGAAACAAAAGCTTAAAGAGATTCCTTTTGTACTTTGGCCTTTGGCAATCATGACAACTGACTCACATTCCCCTGCAAAGTCCTTAGCATCTGAGTAGTGTTTACTCTTGAGAAATTTCATCACTTCAACCTGTGGTGTTGGCTTTCCCATCTCTTCATAGTACTGGACACAAATGAAACCAATTCATAGAAATTGATTTTTATTTTTGTTATCCTGAAGACCAAAAAGCAAAAGGAGACAAATAAATTGAGGTTCTGCTGTATATATTTATACCTTTACAATATCTGTCCATCTTTCTTGGGAGTAATCTGATTCATCAAGTGAATTAAGGCCTCCAGCTAAGATGTGAGGCTCTTCATTAGATTGGATTATTGCATTTATCTGCTTCATCCGCCAATTCTCATCAAGATGATCAAGTTGGGTACAGTAAAAGTTGAGTTCACCTGCTTGGGGTACATCGATAGTGGCCTTCAGAACATTCCTGTGGCCAAGAAATTACAATTTGTTGCATGTCACATTCACCCTTGTTGCTCAGTCATTCTCTAACCCCAGAATTTCAATGCTAGGTTTCTTTGATTGTTCTAGCTTGGTTGCTTTCATAGGTTAGATTTCCACTAATATTTCCATAATCATTTTTTAATAGATGGTCATTAGCAAGAGATGCCTTCGGATGAAAGTAAGACAAATTTCTCAATTTAATTATTATGAACATGAGCAAGAACAGTAATATACTATTCTGGCTATCCTTCGAGACCAGACAAGTTGTTATAGTTTTCAAGGAAATAGACCACCATCAGTATTTGCCAGAATCTAAAAGTTTACTTAAAACAAGAAGAAAATGCTGAAGGTCTCTAAAGAAGAAAATCTTCTGTAGAGCCACTGAAATTGATGTTCCTTCATTGGAATATTTTGATGAGTAATAAATTATGAATTCATAAATTTCTTCACAAAATTGCTGATTGCGGTATTAAATAAAATATCAGTCTCAAAGAAACATTTGATGAGTGATGACAACATAGAATCCATAAGGAGTAGGTGGGGATCAATCCTTCCTCGCTGCGTACAGCTATTACAGTTGGCATGCCGTGTATTTTATCATTCCCATTGGCGCATAGAAGAAAACAAGGAAAGAACTAAGAAGAAGGGTATGGCAGTTTGAGGATTGATGTAATACTACACTTTTGAGTAAAGCTATGCATAAACAACACGTAAGGGAGGTCATTGCTTAAGCATTTGTTTGGGCGAGTAGAAAGTGAGTGAAAAATCTTCTATCTGGCTTTTGGAAACTCCCATATGTTTGTTCAAGAGTTATTCCTATATTGAAAAGTTTTGGAATAATTGGTGACTTTATGATTTCTTTACAATCGCCAAGCACGAAGGAGAAATTCTTGTATAAATTTAAAACAATTAATTAAATGTATCATATTAATTAATATTTAATATTTTTATAAATTTTTATGTATCATATAATTAAAAATATAAAAATTTATAAAAATATTAAATATTAATTAATATATCATATTTATTTTAAATATTTAAATTTAAATAAAAATTTCTCCACACAAAAATGCTTCCACGAAATACATTCAAGAACAGTAAACTAAAGGTGTTACAACAATTTTTTTGGATCCATCAAGTTATTAAAAAAAAATAAAAGAAAAAGAAAAATGATTGATATACCTTATAAAGAGTTATATCTCCTCACATATGCTAAATTAGAAAAAAAAATGAAATAAAAAAACTGTGAAAAGGAAAAATAATGTCTATTTTAAAATGTAATGTTTAATTATGTAACAAAATATGTAATATTTAATTATGTAACAAAATAAAAAAAAGAATTTAATTTTGTCAATATAAAGATTTTTATATGATTATTTAGTTATATATTATTATACATGTGATTTTTAAAATAATTATTATAAAAATTTAATATTTTTAATAACATAATAATATTTAAATGATATTAAAAAATATATAAATTAAATCTATAAAAAATAATATATAATCAAATATTTGTGATTAGCACTAACCTAAAAATAAAAGTTAAAAGTAGCATGAAAAAGATAATTGTGGTTAGAAAATGATCAGAAGTCCAAACCTGAAATCAGTGTCATCAGCAATTTTCTGAGCATACCACCGTTTGATGGGCCACTTGGACAAGACGGCGTTGCCGTACTGGGGTGCCCAACTTTCAGCAAACACATAATTCATACCCAAAGCTTCAGCCAAATCAGACAAAGGCTTCATGCCATTCTCTTCCTCTGCCTTCACATCTTGCAGCCCCAAAACATCAGCATCTAATTCTCTCAGAACCTCAACCACCGTTCTCCCACTTCTCTGCCTCTCACAGTTCACCCCATTTCCCGCAAAACCAGAAAAACTCTCACAGTGTCTCATCACGTGGTTCCTCCCTCTCGAACACCCCTCTTTGTCGTTTTCCGAGAAGCTCAATCGTCGGTTTCTTCGCAGCGAAATCTCGTTGTCTGGTAAATTGATGGAAACTCTTACCTCGGATTTCGCGAACTTGCGTTGCTTGCTGCTGAGGTTGTCTGGTCTATTGGGGTGCATTGGAGATTGCTTCAATATGCTTTTGGGGCGATCATTCGTGGATTTTGATCTTGAATTAAGGTCTAAGGGTCGTCGGTGTTTCAAAGCAACGCCCTTTTCATCGTCAAAGGTGGTTGCTTTTTCTTCTGGCTTAGGAAACGCCACGGAGTAGAGGGCAGCGTTGAAGGTGGCAATCCGTATTGGTTTATGGGATTTTGGAGTACCCAATTGAGCGTTGGGATGAACTGTTGCTGAAAAATTCAAGCTTGGTTGGTGTTTGGCATCATTGTGAGGTTTTGGGTCAGGCTTCCCCAACTTCTTGATGACTATTTTGCGCTTGGAATGGCGGAGAGTTGGGAAGCGGAGATGGGAGAAGAAGCGACGGAGGTTCTTGCTGAGGAGTTTGAGCATAATGGGAAAGTGGGTAAGGGACAGAACAAGGTCTTGGCTTGGGGTTGGGGAGATCGTAAGAAAGGGTGGTGAATGGTGGTGTTTCCTCAACTCTGCCTTGTGCTTATGTTTGGCATGAATTTTGTGAGTGGAAGTGGAAGGACTATAAAACTAAAATAGTGGCTTGGAAGGAAAAATGAAAGAACAAACAAGTAAATAAATAAATAAGATGGATTAGATTAGGGACTAGTAGCAAGCTTGCTTTGCATGTCTTCAAAGGTAGAAAAGAGGAAGAGGCCTTCTAGGAAATGAGTGGCTCGCATTTGGCATTCAGTTTTATTTTTATTTTTTTCTTTCCTCCTTTTCTCATTTTCAAATGAAATCTTTGGAAAGTAAAAAATTAGTATTAGTATTAGAATTTGATATAATTTGTGAATTAAATCTTATATTTAGAATCTTTAAAAAAAAAAAATTAATTAATTTTTAATATTTTATAGATAGATTTCAATGTTTTATATTTAGAAATCAAATTAAATATAATGGAATTTATTAAGATTTGTTTTAATTTCAAATAAATAGATTAATTTATCTTTATTAAAAATATTTAATAATAAAATAAAAAATAAAATAAAATTTAATTTATTCTATTTTTAATAAGTTTCAGACATAAAGAATTAATTTTTAAATTGATTAAAATTTATTTTTTTTAAATATCTCAAAATATCTCACCAATAAGTCAAAGACTAATTAAATCATAAGGTAGTTTAGTAAATGACATGGAAAAGTTTAGACTTAATCAGTGTTCAGATATATGGATTTTATTTTATTATTATAGGCAAAAAGTAATTGATATAGAAAAAGTTTTGACTCAATTAATGTTCAGATTTTCTTTCTGGTCAAATTGAATAATTTTTTGTATGTTTGAATTTTGGTGATAAATTTTGTTTTGATAGGTGTTTGTAATTATTGTTCCTTTTGCCAATAAAGAAAATCTAAATAAATATTCAGATTTAGATGTAGATTTAAATGTACAAATAGAGTATTTTTTAGTTTAATTTTAATGTAATGTTAGTATAAAGTATTTTATATTATTAATTAATTATATATTTTTATATATGTAATTTTTAAAATAATTATTATAAGAGTTAAATTTTTTAAATGATGTAACAGTAGATAATTGAATAATAATATATAAAAAATATACTACGTAAGATTTAATATTTAAATTAAATTAAATTAAATTAAATTAAATCAACTTATTTTAAATTTTAATTCATCCAAACACAACCACTGAAATAGGATAGTTTAGTACTTTAGTTAGCTATTGAGGGGGATGCCATTATTCAGCCCAAAAACAAAAGAAAAACAGGAGATGAGAGATGAGAGATGCCAGATGCGAGATGCCCATTGCCACTGTCAGGTTCCCCAACTACTACAGAAAAGAGGGTTTGGCTTCCTTTATTTGTTTAGTGGACACAAGGGCAATGTCGTTTAGTCTTTACGGGCTGTAAGGTTACTTACACGTGCAAAACTTATTAATTTAAACTCATTACATTTATTCAATATAGGAAAGTTTAGGTTGGACACAACGTAGCCACGTTAATGATTTGTTGTACAAACTTTGCCCTTAAGCAGGTAAACTCTTCTAATACTTTTTTGTTTTCCTAGTTTGACTAGGACAAACTAGCAAGCCAATTAAGGAAATGGAAAAAGGAGCAAAGTAAAATAATAATATTAATCATAATAAATGAGCCAACAACTCCGGGTACCCCTGGCCATGCAAGTGAGATTTCAATTTGAAGTTCATTTCCGTTAGGATAATATTTATTGATCACTAAAAATATGTTTATCATATGTTTATGAGAGGGATTAGTTTACATTAGTTTAATTTTTTTTATATTCATTTTTAATATTTATTTTATTTTTATTTAATAGTTGAGATTATTTTATTAAAAATAATCATTAAATAAAAATAAATTTAATAACTAAAAATAAATATGTAAGAAAAAAAAAATTTATATTAGTATAAGTTAATTTTTCTTCTATATAAATTTGTATGAAAGAGATGTTAAATTATATTGTATGTAATTATAATATTTTTATAGAATATAAAATAAATTTGAGTGATTTAAAAAATTAAATATATAAAAATTAAACTAATAACATGATTAATTTCATTATTTATTCAATTAAAATATATTTAATTTTATTTAATTTATTTACAAAATTATTTTATATATCATAAAAATATAATAATTATATATAACATAATTTAATATCTCTTTATATTAACATATAATATAAATATAATATACATATTTTAATATACATAAAATATTTTTCTTTAGAACTTCGCTTCACATGAAACCTGCCGTATCCATCTCCCTTAAACCTATCATTATTGTTTTGTTAAAGAAAAATGCAGTCTTACATTTTTTTAAAGATAGATTATTATTCACATTTTTAAAAAAACTGTGATTAAATAAAAAATAAAAAATAATATATATATATAAATAAATAATATTAAATAAAATATAAAAAATATATATATACTATTTAATATTAGTAGATTTTTGAGAAGTTAGAACTTCTGTTATGTGATAAAAAACCCATCCAATCTGAGTTGGAGTGGGGCCTCATCTCATCAACTTGGGAATTTGGAATGGATCCAAACAACTTCGTGATTCGTGAACAGCAGATAAGGAGAAATTATTTCATGTGCTGATATAGTAATAAATATACACTATTAATTTTAAATTTTTTTACATTAATTTTTTTAAAAACTTAAATTAATAATTGAGATTCTTTTAAAATATATATTTATTATTATTCTATAACCATGATATAATTTTTTGCAAATAAGGGTAGAATGTTCCGGGATATGGGAATGCACATTTTTGTGCTGTTCTTGTGTTTAAACTTTTTAATAAAAAGGATAGTTTAACTCTTTCTCAGTGAAAATTACTATGAAAAAGCAAGATATATATATATATATATATATATATATATATATACGGTACTTATAAGATAAGCTTCGGATATCACTCATCAAAGTTCCTTTTGGGTATTCATCTGTCTTATCATTTTACGCCATTCTTGACTTTGCCATGATTATAATTATTCAATAATTTTTGTATTTTTATCATAAATAGTATATATTTTTTTTATATTTTTTAATATTATTTATTATATATATAATTTTTTTATTTTTTTATTTAATTAATATTTTTAAAAAATATATTAATAATTCTTATATTCCTAAAATAAATATGAAATGATCATTTTCTTTTTTAACAGGATAAACATGCTCCACATCCGATCCATGACAACAGTGAAAAGATAAAATATGAATCATCTTGTTTGGATTTGACCCATTAATTATATAAATATTACTTGTGTGAACGATATTTCATTATCTGTGTACAGGTCCACCAATTTTGCACAGAGCCATAATGTGGCAGTGTCATCTTTTCAAAGAAAAATAGAAGATTTAAATCCATTTTCAGGCTCAACTATTTGACTTCTTTATGCCTAATTTTGATGAATAAAAAATCGTAGTAGAACGGGAAGGTCTGTTTAAAAATGTACCCCACAAAGTCAACGTACATCAGGCACAGGCACAGGAATATATATGTTTGCCATAGAATGTAAAACTAATCATCACGTATTGTCACTTTCTGGAGGAAAAGAACCATAAGAATGAGAAGAGTGAAACGAGGAATGGCCTCTTCACAATGTTTGAGTCAAGGCCCTAGCTTGCATAATAGTGGAAAAAGATTTTATAGAAAGGGTAAAAAGGGTAAAACGCGATGTCAAAATGTTGACAAATGGTTTCCACTTAAAGTCAATGATCTAATAATAAACAAATATTAGGTAAGGTACTATATGTTTCCTATGTTTGTTGGTATAAATTAGTAATTAGTAATGTGAATCAAGCTGCACTTAGTGTATCAAATGTCAAATGCACAGATTTGGTATTAGAAGCTCACAAATATCTCAGTAAACTGACAAACTTCTTTTCCCTCTTTGTCGCATACTCGGATGTACTTCTGACTGTTGGAAGTTCCTTTCACTTAATCTTACTTATGAGAGACTATTTATTCATATAATAGTTTGTGACAAAATTTAAGGTCTGTAAATAATCTTGTAACTTAAATACTATAACAACAACCAAAGCTTTTTTTCAGAATCTTGTAACTTAAAAACCAACTTAAAAAAAAATACATAATTCTGGTTTAATTCTCAGCAAATTTCAATACTCAGAACAATTAATTTATCTTTCCTATTCCTTTCATCAGATCTTAGGACTAAAAAACAAATAGAGAGATCTAATTAAGGAATGGCAGTTTACTAGACAAGGGCCTGTGCTTCTGAAGTTTTTTGGATGATAACATGATCTATTTAGAGTGTGGTCACTTATCAGTAAATAAGAAAATGAGAGGAAGAGAGTCAATTGACACTTCTCTTAGGTTTCTTCTTTTTTCACCTCTAATGAACACGCCTTAAAACAACCAAAGCTAGTTTTTAGAAGGCTACTGCAAAGAACAAGGGTCTCTTGACAGAAGTCAATGGACTTGGAAAATCCAATGAAAGTAGTGTAACACACGTCTATATGCCAGAAATAAAGGAATCTCAATACTACACGGATATTGCGTATAATCAATAATGCATGAATCCTTTATCAGTTTTAGCCAACTCAGTATAGGGTATATAAAGATGCATTATTAGAAGATGTGGTTCAGTAGGTAAGGACTATATACTACATAATATTGAATGCAAGCGTTTCGAAGTGACAGTTTCGCATTTTTAAAACAAGTACTCCTATATCAACTCCTCAAGGAATGTCAGCGTTAATTAGAATTTCGTTTCAATTTTACAAGAATCAGATAAAATATTATTTTTATAATAACATTTAGAGGATATTTGAATAGGATTTTATCTTTCATCCAACATTTTTTTTTTGTTGAGAAAAAGTTTTTTTTTTATTTACGTGTGAGTAAATTTATTTTAATTTTTATACAAAATTTAATGTAGTATAACAATTTTTTTCCGTAAATTTAAAACTTAAAGTCTATGATTTTATATTAAAAATTATTTTAAAAATTTTTAAATATAAATATTATTTTGTTTTTTAATTAAATAATATTTTAAATTATTTTATACTTATTTTGATAATTTACTATATACAAATAAATTTTTTATTCTATTCAAGAGAAATATTTTATTTTAAATTATTTTTTAATTAATATATCTAAATATAAAATTAATTTTATTATAATTAATTACACCTTTGATCTATACTATAAAGATTTGATTGCCTATTACGTTGGCTGTCGAGTACCTAACACAACCTTTTTCTTTTTTCTGGGCTTGGAACTGACTATGTAAATGAATTTGTAACAAAACTCACACATAGACTGAGTTGTGATAGAAATAAAAGAATGTTTCATGAGTGATTTGTGATAGAAAAATGTCTTTTTAGCTTAAGAATAAATTTATTGTACAGCTATAAGGCTTGCGATGTTGTATGGTACTGAATGTTGGGCGGTAAAAAGCCAGTAAGAGCATAAGATCAGTGTCGAGGAGATGAGGATGTTACTCTGGATGTGTGGCCATACAAGACAAGATATGATTATGAATGAATGCATTAAAGAGAAAGCAGGGGTAGCACTAATTATGGAAAAGATGGTAAAATCTAGCTTTAAGTGGTTTGGACATGTAAGGAGAAGACTTTTAGAAGCCTCAGTAAGAAGAGTAGATCAGGTAGAGGATAGTCCAATAGTTAGAGGTAGAGAGAGATTAAGAAAGACTATAGGTGAAATAATTAAAAAATATTTAAATTTAAATGACATTTCTGAAGACTTGATTTATGATAGAACACAATAACATCGTTTAATCTATGTAACCGACCTCACCTAATAAAAAAAGATTTAATTATTATTATTGTATAATTAATTACATAATAATTAATTATTAAAATAAAAAAAAATTTACGACTAAACTAAATACACAATTAATGAATTGACAGACATCACAACATTCATTCGTTACCTCAGTGACTGTTCGGAAAGGGAATACCATGCCATTGGCTCAAATTGTCACTTTGCTGCAGCCTCAGAGAGTTAGACAGGTAATTGAGCACCCCAAGTAGATAGCATTCATGAATTTAGTTAGAGTTGGCAAAACGGGTTCAATTCGTTGAGTTGATCTGTTAATATGTTATTTTTAAGTGAGGTAAGTTTAATATTTGAACCCATTTTTATTTTTTAATCTGTACAACCTGCCCCCCTTAACTCAAGGATTAAGTAGGGCGGGTGTGGGTTAACTCGTTGGGTTGTTAATTTTTTTTTTTTAACATTTATATTTGTTTTGTTTTTTAATTCTTTTCTCTTTACTCTTTTTAATCTTTTCTTTCTATTCTAGATCTACATCTATTCTTTCTATGAGTGAGAATTATGACTCATTGTTTTTGTGTTTTTTTATAGTATTTTTTATTTTTTTATACATTTTTTTTAAGACGGGTTAAGTGAATTGACCCGTCAACCCGTCCAAATTTTTTCCTTTTATCATTTATACGGGTCAACTCACTAACTCGCAAACCCTCCATAAAACGGTATGGGTTAACTTTTCTAACTTATTTTTCAAAATGGATCAACCCAACTCACCCCGCATTTTAGCGGATTGAGACTGTACTAATCGGGACGGACGCGAGTTGACCTGTTTTGCCACCTTTGAGTTTAGCTAACCCTATCTGAATCAAGGTTAGAGCTTTTGTTTTTGGAAGATGGTTCTATATATGTTATGTTGATTGCTCAGGTCGTTAAAGAGGGCAATTAATGCTGAAGCCTAATTCTCATGTCCACCGGGGCCAGAGATTCAAAACTCTACTACTACTAGTGTACAAGCGTCCCTAATTAACACCATTGCAGCCATATATGCAACATAAATTTCTATTATTGTTGTAAATTACGTTGCATTATGTGCCCAACTGAGTCTGGTCCCTTCTGTATTTGTATTTTATTAATTAATGTGTCATGTGTGTGTGTGTGTATATATATATATATAAAACCCATCTCAGTAGACAACTTGAACTGGGTAGGTCCGAAGGACTTCAGCCATGGACGCTATTACAACAATTACTATGCCAAACTTGGGTTTTTCATTCTAACGCTTAAGCACACAAAGGTCTTTCTGTTTGGCTTCAGGGCCCAAGAACAAGGGGCAGATTAATATTGTAGAAATATAAAATTAGGACAAAAAAAAAACACATAAAATTCATGTTCCAAATGAGTAGATCGTGTTATATTCAAGATAGCCAAAAAGTCGTCGACAGCAGGGTTCGAACCTGCGCGGGCGAAGCCCAACAGATTTCAAGTCTGTCTCCTTAACCACTCGGACATATCGACTTCTTGTTGTAGATGGACACTTTGCTCATTATGACTATTTTAATAGCTTTTCACCATTGACTGTAGATCAAGAACCACAAAAGCATTGTGACTTCTAATAACCTCAGGAATTACAATGGTATAATCAAAACAAGGATGGATTGTCATATACCGATAGAAGGTACCTTTTTTTTTAGTTTAATCCTATTATTTAAAATTTTTAATTAAACTCCTAAATTGTTTTAACTCGTTCTTCTATGAAAGTCAAATTGAAGCAAATAGAATATCTAATGATTTAATTGGAAGAATTATATATAGATGGACCAAATTAAAATAGTATTATACAAGGTGCAGAAGACGAATATATTCTTATTTTATTTTTATCTATTATGTATACAACTTATTTTTATGTATTGTGCATAAACTGTAAATATGTTCTCGACACTTTTTGTATTTTAGATTCTACAAACACCACCTTTTAAGCTTATACTGTAACCTGTCCACTGCCACAAGACCAAGTTCGAAACTAGTTCCAGCTAATGTTTTCCTTAGTCCCTTGGCTCCCTTCCCTCAAGCCAACCCCCCATGTTGTATTAGTATCAAATAAAATAAGAAAAAAATAAAAAAAATAAATCCATAAAGGTAATGTTGCTTAGACATAAAACTTGAAAAGAGGCACAAATGGATATTGGAGATGGGGAGGCATAACTCGAACAACACAGCGAGCAAAGCAACATGAAAAAAAGGAAAGGCCCAGTTAGAATATCTCAAACCTGCATTTAGTCGTACCTTTTGTTCTTAGTTACAGTGAGCTATATGCCTAATACGCAAATATAGAAGGCCCAAACTCATTTAAAATTCATTGTGCTGATTTATATTGTTCAATATAAAAGCATAAACGGACTTTACATTTAACTGTCTCTTAGGACAGTTCTTTCTTTCTCTATGATCTTTTTCTTTTTTCCTTTTTTGGGAAGGAGGAAACACATCATGCATGAAGTATGAACTGTTTCAGACTCAACCAACATCTAAAAAGAAGAAAAAGGGAGCAGGGACACAGACACGGAATGCCATAATGGTCTAAATGAACTTCAAAGGAACCTCCTTAGAGAATCCTCTTGGTTTACTGTAATGCTTCTTCACGATTCCCATCCATGCAGGGAAGTCTATACTCACTAATGTCCAGTAAATCTAGCATGAATCCTCCGTTGGATTGGGGTCCTACATGAAGGGCAATCCTTCATCCCTTGTTTCTCATGGAGCTCATTGCATTCTGGACACACAACCTGATGTGCACATGGCAGAAAAACTACTGACATCTCCTCTGATAGGCACATGACACACTCCTGCTCCCGCCTCAAACTTCCAGCTGTCAATTTGCCTTGGCGGCTCACCATTGTTTGAGACGTATCAGATTTCTTGTTCCTCTTCGCGGTTGGAGTACTCTTGCTGGTTCTTGAGATAGTATCATTTCTTTCATCAATACCCCTACGGAGTGCTGCTATTTTTTCAGACTCAGATTTTAGTTTTAATTCAACCAACTCTCTCTCAAGCTTTGCAATATCTTCGACATATTTCTGCAGATCACTAGCTGCCTTCTTTCTAATCATATCCTCCTCAGATTTTATGCGTGCTTCAAGTTGTTCTCTTTCCTTTCTAATGGACGCAGCCTGAGCAAGGAGCTTTTCTTTCACAACTCTTTCTTGTTCCAATCTACCCTGTAAAATTTCCACCAATTATAGTACGGAAGTAGCATAATAAGCTGTTTGAGTACCAAATGTAAACAATGGGTCCACAGATAGAACAGAAATCCTATTATTTAAACAAGAAACTTGTGATATCTGTGTGATAGATTACTGACAATGTGCACTGTTCCTGTAAGATTCTAGATTGGAACAAATAAACCAATCATGCATTTTACATGGTAAATTATGCATATATGAAGTTTGAACAAATCTAAAGGAATGCAAAGCCCTGGTTGAATTCATTTTAATTGGTTGAGAAGTAATAAGATGGGAATAACATTTTAAGGTGATTTATGATTTGTACTTTTCAACAGAAGACTGAAGCAACATCCCTCAGATAGCATGACTTAGCATCTCTCCCATGTTGCCAGTACATGGCTATAAACGTCAAGCATCTATATGTAAATTTTTCAATGTATTTGGAAGGTCAAACTGAAGCATCCATGTGTGTTCAAGGTAATTGTGCATCTCCAATATGGGTGCTTAAGGTTAGACTCAGACTATCAGAGTAATAGAGATCATAAGGCTGAGGCACAAGCAGTGAAGATAGGTGTTGACAAAATATAAAAGTAGACTCCACATATTTTACTCAAATGTATTTTGATATTATTAGTAATTAAGTAGTTTCTGATTCAATGGCACATACCTCAACCTTGGCTTTAAGATTTTTCTCCTTGTCTAGCTGCTGTTGCAGGTTAGATAACTTGTGCTTCTCTCTCTCAAGCTCGTCTTGAAGCAAACCATTCTGGCTCTCCCATGACTGGACCTTTTTAAGAGCCATCTGCTCTCTCTCCAGTGCTTGTTGATGGCTTGTCATTGACTTTTCAACCCACAACTTAGCAGCACCCAACTCCTTCTTTAGCAATGAGTTTTCTGCCTCTAGCATGAGAGCAGCAGAAGTAGCACTCTCAATTTGCCTTTTAGTATTTTCCATGGCATTCTCCATCTCAGAGATCCTCTTCACGACATTCTCCTCCAAAATTTTCTTGTCTTTTTTAAACAGTTCGGTTTCTTGCTTCTCCTTCCTCAGAATTTTAAGCTCAGCCTGCAGCTTGCCAAGCCTAACGGTAACCTGCATAACCTTCTGTTTTGTCCAGTTGTTCCAGCTTTGCAGCTCATCCTGCAATTTTTGCACTCGAGGAATTAACTTCAAAATTAGTTCATCCTTCTGATCTTGTGGGATATACTTACCCAAAGACTCATCATAAGGAATACCAGCACAGTAATCAAGAATCTTTTGAGCATCAGAGGAGCTTAGCTCAGATTTTGGTTTGGACATTGTGTCTGAAGTTGAAGTATTGGTATTCACTATGGGAGAAGTAGATATTGCATCCTTTGTGGGTAATGTTCCAGAGCTAACTCCTGCAGGTAAAGCAGATGCACCATTGGTTGAAACATGGGACGCTACATCTACTGAACGAACTCCTTTTGTGTTTATCATATTTGAGGAGCCACATTTCATTTGCTGATTAGGAATTTCAGATGGTGGCTTAAGTCTTTTTTCAACAACCAAACCACCAACATTTGCAAGCTTCCCTGATTTAAAACCCCCTTTTCCACAAGCCCTGTAAGCTTTCTCCATATGGAGGAACTTCTGCCTAAGTGCTGCTATTTCTTTTCTATTATGCCGCTTAGAACTAGGTCCTGATTTACATTCCTTGGCAGGATCCCCTGAAGTTCCTGAGGATTTCTCTGCAGTGGTTGGCAATGAAGCATTCTCCGCCTGAAGCTTTACCCCTTCTGAAGCAAGAGGACTTTTATTGTTGGGTGAATTTAGGAACTTTCCAAACTTCGGTGCTTCCGACTTATACTTCTGGTGACTGGGGGACAAGTCCTTCTGTAAAGTTGGTGAACTGCAATTTGAAATTGTATCAGAGCTTTGAACCTCTGGCTTTGATTGGGGAATGGAAGAACTGGCGGAGCTTTCCCCGTTACAAACAACACCACTCAGACGATCTTCTGCTGCACAGGCTAGTGAAATGTTCAAGTCGCATATCAGCAAAACCCACATTGCTTCACCAACTGTTAAGGATGGTCTAACTTCACAAAGTACACTGATCATCTCCACCATAGTGTAATGCAGCAAGTGCTGAAAATTTTCAAAGACAACATCCGTAGTTGCAACTTCTTTTCCATTCAAAACATTCAGTGTGTCATGTACAATATTTGAGACAGGGTCTCCTTCCTCTATGTATAGGGCCTTCCTTGAAATGGCCATTTCAGCCACATCTTCACTATAGCCAAATTCAACAATCTGCTTGATTGCACCATGGAAAACTGCTTGCAAATTAGACAACAGTAATTCCTCAAGCTGGCTTGCAATAGGATCATTCCAATCCACAAGCTCATGCATACACACTTCCGGTTCTTTTCTATACCAATCTGACCCTACCTCTGATGAATTAAATTCATTTAAGCTTTGTGAAATCTCAGACGGTAATTCATACCGAGGGAACTCAATCAGAGATGAGGGGAAATCAGTAGGAACTATGGAAGGATGAGCTAATTTTCTCTTGTTCTTACAACCTTTATTATCCTGTCTGTTCTCACCACTAGAATCAGCCGTTTTATCCATTTCAGGAACAATTAGACTGAACCCCGCAATATCTTTGCCTATCAATCCTCTATCTACAAACACATACCATACGTCCAAAAAAAAAAAAGTGTGACTGAGGGATTAAGAAATGGGTTCGTGGGGTGGGAAAATATGAACACAATAAAATTGGGAACAAAATCCATACAGAATTAACACCAATGGAGACAGAACCATTTAAATCAGCATCAAATGCTTATAAAAAAAACTAAAATTTAAAAAGAAATAATAAAAAAAAGGGACTTCAATTTAACAAGAGAAGGAGAAGAAAACCACACCTTGGCGATGAATTGAAAGACTGAGAGCAAAATGAGAAATTCCCTATATAGAGAAATCAAAAAGGATAAAAAAGAGACATCGTTAGAATTGGAACGCCTTAGACAAACAGCTTGTGAGCAAAGCTTATATAGTCAAAACAGAGAGCAAGCATGGAAGCCAAGTGCACCCACATACCAATAGAACACTGACAACCCATCACATAACCGATGGATGAAAAACTCAATGCTCAGCTCAAAAAAACCATCAAAATAAATCAAATACAAATGGGTTTCGCCCAGTGAAGACAAAAATGCACAAAACTTTAATTTCAAATCCATGTATGAACAAAATGTACCTGACACGCATATTTTCCATCCGTCAGCAATGGAACGTTACACAAAAAAAAAAAAAAGGTTGGGTCCTTTGGGTGGTAGCAGTGTGTTGTTGCGGATTCTGCTATTGAAGGAAGCAGTGTTGAGTTTGCTTTCACACTTACATTACACTTGTGCTGTGTGTCTGCTCCTCACTCACTCTGTTTGGGTTTTGGGTTTTGGGAATGGAAAGGTCCATTTATACATTAAGGGTACTGCGGCTATTGGGTTAGGCGCTAACTACTACGCTTGTGGTTAACCCCATTTTTGGCTCTTATAGCTAACCTATGTGGGAATTTTCACTCACCAACCCCCTCTTAGATACCAATTTCTTGACAGTAATTACATTTGCACAACCTCATAATTACAAGAAATTATTACATGCTATTTGAGCGTAATATAACATTGTATTTATTTCATTCAGATTTTGAGATTTCAATATTAATTAATAATAGAACTTACTGTTCATTTACATATTTATTAATGAGTGGACATAATTGATATTCTCAACCTTAATTATGAATTAATATAATTCTATATAACACCTCACGAACATATAATAATTTTTCTATAATTACATACTATTTTTTACATACTTTTATGTAAATAATTAGATAATATCTTAATTTTATTATAATTTTTTTAAATGATTTAGATTGTTCACATACCTCACGTAAATATCTTTTTCCATTTCTGAATCTTTATTTTATTTCTTTCTTTGTTTTGGGTGTTTAATGCTAACCTTAGATACATTAGGATCCTATCCCTACAACGCTACAATTGGGAATTTAAGATGCAGTAATTTGTAAAACATGAAATCTAGACCATCCTCTATAAATGATGGGAAATTTTATGCTATTTTTTTTTTTTGTAAGGTATAATATATAAGGTAAGTTGTCAAAAATTTTATTAGTTATTGATTTTTTTAAAATATTTATTATAAAATTAATAATTAATGAATACTTAACAACTTATTCTAAATGTCACATTCATGTATGGTAAATTTTTTTCGAAATGATAATTAAAAATACAAATTAGAAATGTCTCATCCACGGTTGGAAGTGAAACTTGTACAATTGATACCACGGCCATGCCCATGGAATATAACTCCACCTTTACCCAAATTTACTTTTTTTTCTTTTTTCTTTTTTTTAGCTAACCTCCAATTTGAGGAAGTTGATAACTGCTAGGCATCACAATCCAAAAGGCATGTGTGTGAATTAAAGCGTCAAAAAGAAAGATTAATATGATACGTAAAACCATAAAAGTCGTTCTCTTTGGGTGCATTGGATTAACACTGACCTGTAACAAATTGCCAATTTAAGGAATACTAGTTTTGGAAGGTGGTTTAATTGTTTTATTCCTCTTATATCTAGAAGATAATAACTCTATTTGTATTTCTATATGTGATTTTTTAATTAATGATTTCTGTTATTGCTCTTGGAACATATTAGATTTAGGGGTTAATTGTACTTATATTTATACTATTATAAAGAGATCTCCTTATTTGGTCTCTATTTTTTTTTCTTATTTTGTCGCTAATTTTTATTTTTTAAAAAGGAGAATGCACGTTTACCAACAAAAAATCGTGAAACACACGAATTAACAACCCCAATTACTAAGTGCTTGCATTTGTGAAAAAAGTAATAATAATTGTATAACTCATGTTAGAATTCAACTCGATTAGAAGATTAAGTTATCATATTAATGATCCGATCGTGAGTTAAATGTAGATTTAAAAACTGGATATAAAAAATATTTTTTAAAAAATATTATATAAATAATTACTTGATATAAAATATATTATATTTAAAAATATTAAACAAAAAATACAACAACAACCAAACCTTTTCCCATAATGGATGAATTAGAACTACAATGGAAAAATACTTCTAAAAAAAATTAGATCTTTTTAACCGTTTCACCTAAAAAAATTAACTGATTTATTGGTCGCATAATAAATTAAAAAATTGAGAATAATATTCCATAGAAGTATATATAGTCTATTGGTAAAATATATTTTATGACAAAAACTTTTAAATATAATATTTAAATTCAAAAAATTATATTTTTGTTAAATTTCAATAAAAAAATTAAAAAATTATCCAACCAAAGTCAATCTGATTCAGTGAGTCACTGGGTTATTCAAGTCAATCTGAATTTGACCGAAATATTTAGAAAATTGATCCAATAAATTGACTAGACTAATCCCAAGTCCAAGTCGCTAGTTTTTCACATTTACTAATCGATTCGATCTAGTCTGTACAACTACGCATCCAATCCCTGAGTCCATGCGCATCTCTAAAATTGTTTTTTTTTTCCTTTAATTGCTATTGAGTCATGTAATATTAAATATCATTTGTTAAGCTGTTCATACAATACATCATTGTTGTTTTTAAAATTATCATTATTAATTACACATAAAAAAGTTTTTATAATTTATTTGAGTACATTCCTTAATCTATGATTTTATTATTATTTTTTACTATTATTTACAATGACACCTGATAATAGCAAAACTAAAAAGAAATTTAAATTAATACAATTACACAACAAACTTAATGGTATAAAGATGATTAGATAGATAAATTAAAAATAAATGAGTTTTGTCAATAAATACACTTGTTAAGGAAGATAAAATATAAAATTTAAGATGAAAGTCAGACATTTAATGAATTGAAAATTAAAAAAGACTTAATATTTTTATTTAAAATTTTTTATTTTGATATCCTTAACAAATATCTTAAGAATACTTGTTAGCAAAACTTTAAATAAATTACCAAATCTTAAGTATAGGATTAATGGTAAATAAAAGTATTTAATATATGATTAAGCACATTAATAAAGATTTAATTTTAACTTTGTCATCAATTAGAATTGACTCACTTAAAAATATCGAACAAACAATAATAATTGATTATAATAAAAATAGATTAAAATTTTATATGAATCTTATTTGCAATGTCAGAGTTCGAATTTTAAAATCATTATTTAAAAAAAATTACTTAACAACTACTTCTAATTTAAAAATTATGTAAACAATTTTTTGTAAAAATAAAAAAACAACTAGTAGAATTGGGTTCCATTCTTAATACACCGTAACGCATAGACTTGTGACATGTCGTTGAACGTGGCAACCTTCCCCCATAATAACTTTAAATAAAAAAAATAGTCAACTCTTGAAGTTAGGCAAAAAAAAAAAAGCATGCAAATCGTTTAGTCCCATCGTAGTTGATATGCTTTTGATTAAATTGAAGAAAAAATTAGTCAAAAGTATACACAATCTGACTGAATAGCATCCAATGGCAACTTTAAAAAAAAAAAAACGCGCACAGATACAGTACCTTCAAATAAGGAAAATATTAGTTTTATATTTTTTTAAAGTTGTATTATTATTTATATTTTTTAAAAATATAATTGAATAAAAAAATAATAAAATATATATATAATAAATAATATTAAATAAATTATAAATATATATATATACATTATTTGATATAAAAATATAAAAAAATCTAAATAAATCCCCGTTTTAAGTAGTACATTATAGAAGACCCGAAAAAAAAAAAGAGTATATTATGGGAACAGTGCCTATAAATATCAGTCTGATGCAGTGGAGTTAAATGTTTAGTCGAGGCATTTTTTGTGTAAGGAGAAACACAATTAAACCCAAATTTTATATTGAGATCCATTCTATTGGCTTAATCAAATCCTACTAAATACGATGTGGAATAATTTAAATCAGCCCTACAAAGTCCTAAATCTTCAAAGCTTGTGCAGGGTATATATGAATGTATTTTAAGTACCTTATATCATAACTTTTATTTGCATATAAGATGATCACGTCCCTCCCTATTCTCTGAATTGCATGGGTAACAGTTAGAGTAAATCTTTTCGTCGTTTAAAGATATTACTTTGGTTCTCGAAATATTTTTATCATTAATTTAGTCTTTTTATAATGTAAAATATTATTAATTTAGTTCTCTAAAATTTGTTAATATCAATTTAATCTATTAATAATGTAAAATAATATCAATTTAGTCTCACACTATTTTTAACATTTGTATTTAACAAAGTTAGTTATTAATAGTTAATTATTAAAATCAGTTAGATAGTTACGATTAATAACTGACACTTAGTTATTTAATTACTATATGTAGCAAGTTAGTTGCAGCAATTTTAGGTGGTTAGATATAGAACATTACAATTATAAAAAGCTGCTCTCCGTAATTCGTTTTCTCAATCAATTCTCAAAGTTTAAATCTCAATATGGTATTAGTAGGAAATTAATTGCCTGCAAACTCTACAAACTCTTCATTCTTCTCTTCTTCTTTCTTCATCACAAAACAAAATTATTGTTTCTTGCCTGATTATCATGACACGTTTTCATTCTGTCATTGATGATTCTTCAAATCTTTTCTTCATTTATTATTTTCTTCAACTTCTTCTTTACACTTTAAAGCATATGCAGATGTTGATTGAAAAATTTGTATTGATACAAGAAGGTCAACTACTGACCATTGTGTTTTCTTGTGAAATTCTTTGATCTCAGAGAAGTCAAAGAATCAACACACAGTGTTACGATCATTTGCAGAGACAGAATATAAAGCCTTGACAAGTGTCACTAGTGAGGTTACTTAGATCACTTCTCTGTTGCATGATTTTGAAATCACCATTAGTCCAACTCTTGTTTTTTGTGATAATCAAATCGTTATTCATCTTGCTTTTAATTCCTCTTTTTCTGAAAAGTCTAAACACATTGAAATTGATTATCATTTTATTTGTGAGAAGGTAAATGATGACTTAATTTAATTGGTCCATGTAAAATATGCTCATCAAATTACAGATATTCTTAATAAACTAGTATCAACACCACTATTCAAGTCTTTATTATGCAAGATAAGAACTACTGACATTCATTTCTTACCTTGAGGGGGAGTTTTAACATTTGTATTTAATAGTTAGTTATTGATAGTTAATTATTAAAGTCAATTAGTTAGTTATGATTAGTAACTGACAATTGGGTATTCAGTTAGTATATGTAGCAAGTTAGTTGCAATAACGTTAGGTGGTTAGATATAGTACATTACAGCTATAAAAAGCTACTCTCTATAATTTGTTTTTCAATTCAATTTTTCAATCAATTCTCAAAGTTCAAATCTCAATAACTATATAAAATATCATTAAGTTAGTCTTTAAATTAGGCTATGTTGCACTCATTTTTCTCCGTTTGAAAAGGACTAATTTAACATTTTATATAATTAAATGACTATATTGATTATAACAATTTTTTGATAATTAAATTAGTAACACTCATATCTTTTGATGCAAAAATAAGGGTTTACTCTAATAGTTATGTTTTAACAACTCTTATTGAAATGAAGCACCATCTTTTTCTACACATTACTCAAATACATAAAATGAGAATATGTGATAGTCAATTCTTGATCACTACATATTCCAGTCAATATTGTAACTGTAGATATGAACAAATAAAATTGGTCTGCAAGTATACACACACATGTGGTAATGAGATAACGAGATTGAATATATGTTTGGTTTAGCTTTTAAAATCGTAAAAGTATGGTGTGGACAAAAGTTATAAGAGACAAGCTTTTGCTCAAACTATAGTTTGAACTTTTCCAAAGCTAAATTAAACATGAAATTGATTGAAGTGCTACTACATAAACTTACAAGACCAATTACCATTTATCAATCACTAATGAGCGACAATGTTAATAGTTACCACTGCCTCTAACATTGTATCGTATATAAGCCTAGCGTTCAAGTTTTATTCCTCTAAATCCATCACATGGACAAGATATTTATATAATTTTCATTTCTCTTATCAGTAAATAAATCAATAAACACAACAGTGGCCTATGAACCGTACCTCAAAGTGATTAGTTAAACTTGGGCGAGATAAATTTTGTCTCCATTTTACTCTATCCTTATCAACCTCCAAAGCTGTATATATATGCAAACAAATTACAAGCGTTGTTTAACTAAAAATATTAAAACACGAGAATATTGCCACGGATTGGTCGTCAGTCGTAGCTAATTATACACGTGTCTTGTGTGGTGTCTTAAAAATTGATTGTGTAACTAATTTTCGAACAACTATTTTTCTTAATCAGTATTTTTCACCTACAAATTTATATTAGAATTACACTTGATTATTGATGTGTTAATTATTAGTTAACAATATTTATTATATGATTATCATTTATCGTTTATTATTAAAAAGATACATCGTTAGTTTGTTAATTATATAATAAATGTTGATAATTGATAACTAACTCAACGGTAATAAGGAGTAAGTCAAGTGTAGATTTTCAAATATAGACATAACATTATTATTTTGTTAATTATAAGATTTCAAAAATTGGTCAACAATTGAAAAAAAATGTGAGAACTAACCCAATGAATATGTGTCCTAATAAAGAGAAGAAGAAAATATAAAAATAACAGAATAAGAAGACTTATAATTTTGATAAAGAAATGAGAAGAGTAACAGAACGATGAGAAAATGAAAATAGTGATGCATGAGTATTTAATATTAATTAATAAAAAGAAAATACGAGAATAAGCAAAAACTCAAAATTTAAAATATTGCATATATATGTCAGATAAAAAAAAAAATACATATATGCTTATATGGTTCAAATAAAAAGTTATGAATACGTTGATGTGGCTGTTTCATACTATTAATTGATGTTGTAAGCAATTATTGGGAGGTCTCTTAATTGCATTAGGAATTAATTTTGTAACAATGCTTGTTCGAATACTTGAACAAAGACTAAGGGCTCTTAAAAATAGTAAGCATTAAGAAAGATAAAGCTCTATATTTTTCATGGGGAGCACGGTACGATGATAAAAAAAATTAAAATATTTAAAAATAATATATGATAATAATTATTTTATTATTATAAAAAATATATTTATAATTTTTATATGTGATTATGGATGATATAAAAAATTTAAGTTGAAATTTAAATATTTATTTTAATTTTTTTAGAGTGTTAAATATCAAATTTATATATAACATTTTGAAAATATTTTAAAAATTATTAAAAACATGTTTTGAGTTTTAGAGGATGTGGTCAGTATTAATTTTTTAAATTTTATTTTTGTATATTATGATATGATTTGTCATTATAATAATTTTTTTTTATTTTATAAAAAATATCTCAAAAAGCATATATATATATAATATTAAGAAGATGATAAATATAAAATTTAAATTTAAATTTGTAATAAATTAATGGTGACACAATTTAAAAATGACATTTATAAAAAAATCTTGAAATCGTTTTCATTTTTATTTAATTTGTCATTTGTAAGGTAATAATAAAATTCAAATTTAAGTAACGTTAATGGCACAACATAACTATTATTTGGCATAATTCTACAAAATAAGATTATTTTTAATATATTATATGAAGAAAGTTAAAATAATTTTTTTTAATAAAAATAAGACAAATAATAAAGTTTTTTAATTTTTAATATGTTGAATGCTTTAGTTTTATAATTTTTTTATTTTTTTAATAAATATTTAGGTACTTGTTAACAAAAACTTATAATATAGTGATTTTATTTTTTTATTTTTTATTTTTTATTTTTTACAATATAGCGTTTCATTACTTTACTTAAACCGCACAGGCGGGTATATATATATTATACCCCGGAAGGCACTGGTGAATTGTGCAGTTTGGTTGATAGGGAAGGGAAGAAATTCAGGGGGAATTGGTTCAGGTGAATGAATGAAGGGCGGACAAGAAATCTCTAAAACGCCATCTAATTCTAAGGTATCATCATCTCTTTCTGAACCCAATTCCTCTTTTTATTTTTGATTTTCAATCCCTAATTTCTTAGGGTTATCCTTACATGGGATCCCAACTTTTGAACTCTGTTGCTTGATCCATTCTTCTTCGGCTTTCATGGATTCACAGTAAATAGTCTCTGATTTTTGTTGAATCATATTATTTGCTCTGTCATGGGTATGCATCTGCTTTTTTTTTTTTTTCGGTGTTAATTTACTGTTTTGAATGGGTTCATAATTTCGTAGTAACTGAGTAATTAATAATTGCTTGATAAACTTAATAGATTATAGATTAAAAATTGAGATGCAAGTTTGCATAGTTGCAAAGTCTGAAATCTTAACTCGTTATTGGGCTTAATCAAAGAGTTGAAATTCTACTGCTTTCTAAACTGCTGTCAAATTATTGTGACAGAGATCACTGATAAATCAGGGTTCAGTTGATGTATATGCTGCGCAGTGCAAGAATTGCTTGAAATGGAGAGTGATTGATACACAGGAGGAGTTTGAAGAGATTAGGCATCAAGTCATTGAGGAACCTTTTTATTGCAGCAGAAAGCCTAATAGTTCCTGTGATGATCCTGCTGATATTGAATATGATTCCACTCGGACATGGGTCATTGACAAGCCTAATCTCCCAAAGAGTCCCCAAGGTTTTAGGAGAAGCTTGGTGCTTAGAAGAGATTACTCTAAACTGGATGCTTACTACATCACTCCTACTGGGAAAAAATTGAGAACCCGCAATGAGATAGCAGCATTTCTAAAAGATCATCCAGAATACGAAGGTGTGTCTGTTTCAGACTTTGATTTTTCATCCCCAAAGATCATGCAAGACACTATCCCAGAGATTGTTGAGCCGAAGGATTCTGCTAACAAAAAAGTTAAGTTATCCAAAGATATTGTTTGAGAAATATCATCACAAATTTGCATGCTGTAGTAGATGGTCATTCTGATTGGTTTGTTAGATATTAAACTCTAGAGACTGTGTTATAGGCAGAACCGATCCAGTGGGATTGAAGAAAATTTTGTTCTTGTGTCTTTGTATTTTGTTGTAATAGATCCTTATGTTGTTTGAATGTAATCGCATATCTAAAGAGATATTCACTACGTTTTGTGTTGTTAAAATGAGAAAGGAACACCCAAAAAGACATCCACTATATTCTTTTTCTTTTTTTCTTTTTAAGTTGTTTTATTAACCTCCGTTTTGTCCATTATCTCTCATCTCTATATTTGTGTTGTGAATAGTTAGTACTACTTGAAACTCTACTTCTTCCACGGAGTTTAGACATGAAAGCAGTTCAGTGGATTAGGATTAAGGTTTTTTCTAACAAGTGTTTAAGGAATCCAAAATAAGAAGTTTTGTATTAAAAATAGAATTTTATCAATTTTCAATATATTAAATACTCTATTTTTTATAAAAGATTTTTAATTTTAAATTCTTAACAAGTACCTTTAGAAAAATTTTAAGATTAATTGACACAATACAAGTGTAACAAGACAACCCTAGGATTAATTGACACAACACAAGTGTAACAAGACAACCTTTTTTTGTCCATTATCTCTCGTCTCTATATTTGTGTTGTGAATAGTTAGTACTACTTAAAACTCTACTTCTTCCGCGGAGTTTAGACATGAAAGTAGTTCAGTGGACTAGGATTAAAGTTTTTTCTAACCAGTATTTAAAGAATCTAAAATATGAAGTTTTGTATTAAAAATAGAATTTTATCAATTTTCAATATATTAAATACTCTACTTTTCATAAAATATTTTTAATTTTAAATTCTTAACGAGCACCTTTAGAAAAATCCTAAGATTAATTGACACAATACAAGTGTAACAAGAAAACCCTAAGATTAATTGACACAACACAAGTGTAACAAGACAACCTTTTTTTTAATTTTTTTTTATTGGTAATGAGTATGCATAGTTGACCATTAGATTCAAAGCCTTACTCTTGCATAGCATGTACAAATATTTGATAGTAACTCGAAAATTAGCTAATGTTCCATCGGAAATAGACCCCATGGATCCATGTAGCTCAAAAAAGCCAATGAAATGCAATTTTACAAGTTTCACTGCTCGATCCATGAAGGAGCACTACTTTCATGGTAATACAATAGTAGTAGAAGCTATCTCATGACCAAATCAAGCAATTAAAATCTCACAACTATTTACCTTGTATGTCATTGTCTACATTATTTAAATTAACTACAACACTGCCAATATTTAGGCTTCAAAGTGACAAAATGGGAAGTGGCTAATTGAGAAGAAATTTTGGTGGAGCTTGATTTAACCAGTGTGTTTATAGATAATAAAATTTCTTTTAATTTCGTAATTATTATGGGACAATTATGTTTTGAATTAGGGCTATTAAATCTGTGTAATAATAAGGAGCTATTTGTCGCATATCAACGATTTTTAGGTCATTAATTGTTAGAATTAGTTAAATGAGTAAGTGATCAAATTTAAAGAGAATTATTTGTAAATTGTCATTTCAAACAAAAATATTAATTGTTTGGCTACTTTGATTGTATTAATTGGGACTATTGCTATTTAGTAGGAACAACTTTTGGACGAATCTCATACGAAACTACTTGGCCCAAAAAAATGAGAGGGAAGACGGAAATCACGATGGAAAAAAAGAGAAAAACTACCTCCACCAAAACTGTTCGTGACTTTGTGCAAACTGTACGAAACTGCTTTCGTACTAAATAACATTACACATTAATTGCTATATGATTCGATATCAAATGAAGAATATGACTGACTGGTTGAGAACTATAGAATTTGCGTTTACTTAGAATTCAATACTAAATGATAATAACATAAAAAAGTTGCTAGATAGCTGTATAAACAATAATGTTAACTACTTTGCAACTTTTATTAATGGTTTAATATTGAAAAAGTAAGCAATGTTCAATATTAAAGTGGACAATAAGTAAAGTTGAGAAAAATTGATTTAACCTTTCATAATTCAAAAGGATATATAAAACATGGGTTTGTGTAACGAGTGTGCTAAAATCTTGTTAAAGATTTAAAAAATGATAAATATTAAATTAAAAGTAAAACATTCAATGTATTATAAACAAAAAGTTACACTTTTCATTTTAAACTTACACTTGTTAACAAACCTTATGAATTATTAAAAAGATGTTTTAATACGATATAACAAGACTAAGGATAATACAGCTATCTAGATGGCACATGATTTTGTCAAGTAGTCATGTTACTATTAAATGATATTCTATTTCATTTTAATTTTCGGTCGAATTAATCTTCTTTTTATACGAGTGAAAAGAGGAGAGAGAAGGAAGGGGTAGAGATTAGAGAACACTGATCTTCTTAGTCAACAACTATACATATTTGCCTCACTATAACTCTGGCATTGACTTTTATACATGATTTCCCCAAAATCATTAAAATCAGTGTCAGGTGTAATTACAGTCATGAATCACGATGTCTTCCTCGCCAGTTTGTTCAGAGAAATGTTTCATAACCCCATAATGAATACCGCACCAAAAATGTTGCAACATTGGTTTAAGAGTAATGTTATATCCTCATACCCCATCATCATAATAATCATCTTAATACTAAATGAAAAAAATATTAAATAAAAAAATAAATACCTAATGTCTTGCAAAAACATTCAATTTTCTTCAAAGAATTGCAACATTGGTTTAATCTTATCATGTGGGGCCTCAACATGCGTCGTACTACTCCGAGCTCCGACCCAAAATGGTTGGGTATCACCCGTCCTACATGCGTGGCAGTCAAACCATATGTGAGCATTAAGCCTTGTTAGTTGTTAGTAACCAGAAGGTAGTCTTCAACCCCGCAAGTTTTAATCATGTTTGGTGTACTCAAGCAGCATGTGCGGGGACCTATATATATTCACTAGTGTCCAGTAAAGGACCTCTTCAACTCCAAGCTCACCCTCAGCTCTTGCAGCATATATATCCTCGCAGATGGCTATCAACCTACATGAGAAGCATGCAACAAGAAGTCATTTAAGTGACCACAAGAAGTATCTTAAATAGGGCTATTAACAATCCCCTAGGAGAATAACGCATGTTCAGTGACTTCAGTCGTGTTGAATTGGCTTGAAAAATTCTTTAGGAAAGAATGATGAAAAAATTTATCATTTGTACAGCCATCTTCGAGAAAGAAATCTGCAGTACCTGTCACAGGAAGGTAGGTTCTCATAGGGAATTCTCATCCTTAAGTCAGAGCACTGGAGTCTGATAAAACGTCCAACAGCCAGAACAAAGGTTATGTATAGTCCCCATATGCTGAACTTGCTGAGCGTGTCACCAAGAATACCCTCTGTAGCAGTATTACAATACTCTTAGAAACATTGTAAAAGGTATTATCAGGCAATAAAATGAACCATGTACACAATTTTTAAGCAAAAAATGCCATGGTCAACTTACGTGGTGGTGTCTCCTCGGATATTATGATTGCCATAGGTCCTGTCAAACCTCCACAAAATCCACTTAAATTTGATGGCTGAATATCTTTGAAGGCCCACCACTCAAATTGCTCACGATTTAGAATGAGATCAGCACTAACAGCACTATCCTGAAAATTTGAATTCGGATTTTTTAATAGTAATTTAGGAGCATTATGAGGCAAAACATGTATAATTATTACAATAATCTGAGACATCAACACCAGCTCTCCTCCCTGTTCGTGATTATCACTCTGATAATCTGATTTCAAAATTTTAGTAAATTGTAAATTAATATCCAATAGGTCAGAAGGAAAGGTTCCTATGTTAGTGAAAAGATTACAGCAGAAGATCATGAAGATGAAAGGCTTCTATCGGTCACCCATGGAATGCCAATATGCCATTATTTTCTCAAATATATAGAACCACACGCAACCAAGAATTGATGGAAGAACCGATAAAAAAGTTAGTTCAATAAAAGAAGAAAATAGTGCTAACTGAAGATAAATACTCGGAATTTGATTACCTCATTCAAAGGTCTGACGTCTCCAGAACCAGTGACACGGAAATATCGTGGGTAAACATTATAAATCCTAAAGCTGCTCATAGAGCCGTTAAGAACCTTTTGAACATCAGACTGTCTTGGAAGATATTGAGAATCAACAGGCTTTTCATATTTCACAACTTCTTTCCCTTTTGGCCTGTCCCTTGAAAGTATCCAGGTGAAAAAAATTTCCATGTAGTCGTCGGTATACCATTCAAGGGACTGAATCAATCTGGTCCGAACAACAAGTGGGACAAACCACAATGTACTAGCATCAGCTTGACAGCATATCAATTGGATATCATTCTTATTATATGCATCCAAATAGCCATGGGGATCAAGATTGACATCAGAATTGAGTGAATCCCATTTGATTCTTTCACATAGAGTAGTTTGATACAAATTTAACCTTCCACTTACGGTCTTGATATCAACCTGAAAACTAGCATCTTTAATGGGGTTTGCAATGTTTGTCGGGTTACCACTGCTATACATCTGTAAGGGGAAAAATAAGAAAATATATACCTTAATAAATTTTTTATATGCTATTGTGGTGATTGGAAAATTGCAATGGCTAATCGCGTGAACATAAGCAGGATAAAATGCATATGCATTCAACTTCAATAAGATAATAACACACACGAGTTCGCCAATGATATCAGAACCCAATTACCAGCATTCCTAGACAAAGTTGTTGAGAATTTGGCATTGTTATTAAATTATATTTGAAAAAAAAATTAAATTATTAATAAAACCATTCATTAACATTTTTTTTTAATAAAAATCATTAACGAAATTACTACTATGCTTTTACCAAACTCAATGGTTTTGCATGTTCCTCAGAAGAATAGGCATATTAGCATGAAGTTGTGGACATTTGAGACGACTAAAGATATTCTAAAAATTAACTACCAACCATTTTTACATAAAATTATAATATCCTTCAATTTTATTTTGGTACTTCTTTAAGACACTTTGGGATTTTTCAGTAAAAGAATTTCTATTAAAAGAAGGTAACATAAGAAACAGAATAGAACATTAATATATAGTGCTTTCCGAACATGCAGAATATCTCTGAAAGAAACTTCTCCAGAGACACCAAGAGAAGAGCAACACAACGGGGTTGTAAAAACTATCTTGAACCAATATTGTTGAAAGAGAGAGAAGAGAGAGACATATGAAGAAACCGTATGTCTCAATTACATAATAGAGACTGAATTATATAGAGTTATTGTAATAAATACAAAGATTACTATCGAATCTGGTAGTGGAATCTGTTCAGATTCATAGGTACCAGTTTTAGGAGAAATAAATCTGAGTCTACCCCTTCCTTTCCCCTAGATAATGATGAGAACTTTATGGTATATTCTTTTTGTACTCCAAGTACCTCCTGTTTTCTTTCTTCTTGGTCTCATCCCTTCCCTCGTCCTCTTGTACTCCACCATTATGTTCGGCAGAACCAACAACCTACTGTGGTCGGTCCTACTACTCCATAACCTACGGATTCATTGCTTGTTCCAATTCCTACTTCCTCTCCGGAACTTGCTCTTCTTGATTCGAGTCTTGATCCCCCAATTGCTCTTCGAAAAGGTAAATGTAGTTGTACTTATCCTATTTCTTCCTTTGTTTCTTATGTTGGTTTATCTAGTTTTGGTCAGTCGTTTGTTGCTTTTCTTGATTCTCTTACCCTTCCTAATACTGTTGCTGAGGCCTTGTCTAACGAGGAGTGGCGTCAGGCTATGTTGGATGAGATGCATGCTCTTGAACACAATGACACTTGGGAGTTAGTTTCTTTACCTGCTGGTAAATAGGAAATTGGTTGTAAGTGGGTGTATGCTGTAAAGGTTAATCCTGATGTCTCTGTGGCTCATTTAAAAGCTTGTCTTGTTGCTAAGGGTTATGCTCAAGTTTATGGCATTCATTATTCTGATACCTTCTCTCTTGTTGCTAAACTTGCCTTTGTTTGTATCTTTATCTCTCTTGCAGCTAGTCATCATTGGTTCTTGCACCAACTTGATGTCAAGAATGCCTTTCTCCATGGCGACATGCAGGAGGACGTATATATGGAGCAACCTCCTAGATTTGTTGCTTAGGGGGAGAATGGTAAAGTTTGCAGACTAAAGAAGTCATTATATAGTCTCAAACAAGCTCCACGGGCATGGTTTAGGCACTTTAGTCAAGCTATTCTTCAATTTGGGTTACAGAGAAGTACTTTTGATCATTCAGTATTCTTTCAATGCTCTCAGAGTGACTGTATTTTCTTGGTGGTTGTTGTAAAATATGTAATTATTAGCCTTTTTTTGTATTAGGCCCATTAGTGAGGCCCTTTAGTTAGAACTTAGGCTATATATTCAGATTGGTGATTGTATTCTAATATCAATTTCAATAATAACATTCAGAATACCTTTTTACACATAGTATCAAAGCTCCTGGTCTTGGGGGTCTCGCTTCCGCACAAAAACCCTAGCCGCCTTCATTGCGAATTTTTTTTCTCTGCCTTCAGTGTGCCCTATTTTTCCCATTAGACCTCACCAACTACTGTTCCGCTTCGTTCAGCCGCCGTTAGGGACTGTTCAGCTCCGTTTACCGCCGTCCTCCGCTTATCTCGTGCCGGTGACCCCACCATCAAGTTCGTCGTCCAAAAGCCGACCAGAACCCAGAATATCGCAGCCAACGGCCGCCGGACGCGCCTCCACGCTCCTCCACAGCTCCGACCATCTCCGGGCAAGTGTGTGTCACGCGCCGCCTTTCGGCCACTTTTTTGTCGCATGCTTTTCACCATAGCACCGTCGGACCTTCCTCAGTCCGTTTGAGAGGTCCAAACCGCGATCGGAGAACTTTTTTTCGTGGGTCATTTGAAGCCTGTGCATTCGTTCTTTCCTGACAGCACCTCTGTTCAACAGTTCTGATGTCTGAACCTGGAGAAGACTATCTTAGTAAGCCTCTTAAATATTGTTCTCGGGCAATGAATGGTAAGAAGTCTTATGCATCTGCTACTATCCCTCAGGATGTATGGATTATTGACTCTGGTGCCACTGATCACATGACATTTCATTCCAAACATTTCTCCTCTTATGCCTCCTCTTCTAGTCTCTCTTACATTACTGTTGCTGATGGATCTCATAACCCTATTGTTGGTTATGGGAATATTGAACTTCAATCCTCGTTAAAATTGAAAAATGTGCTTCATGTTCCCAGCCTTTCCAATAACTTGATCTCTATTCATAAACTTACTCGAGACCAAAATTGTGCAGTAACATTTTTCCCTTCTCATTGTGTTTTTCAAGATCTTGCAACGGGGAGGACGATTGGAGTTGCTAAGGAACAGGGAGGGTTGTACTATCTGTCTGATGAAAGGGATGGTCAAAAGGTGTTGTCTTCCTGTCTCCAGTCTTATTCTGAGTCTCATTCCCCTACATCACAGGTCTGGCTTCAGCACAAGCGTCGTGGTCATCCTCCTTTTTCTCTTATTAAGTCTATGTTCCCGTCCTTGTTTTTACAACAGTCTGTCGAGTCTTTTAAGTGTGACATCTGTCAGTTTGCTAAACACCATCGTGTTATTTTTCCCTCTAGTTTTAATAAAAGTGTCGAACCATTTGATCTTATACATTCTGATGTTTGGGGACCTGCCCCTATTTCTAACATTTCTGGTGCAAGATGGTTTGTTTCCTTTATTGATGACTGTACTCGAGTGACTTGGCTTTTTTTGATGAAGGATAAATCAGACAATGGAAAAGAATGGTACAGACACAATTTGGGAAATACATTAAAAGATTACGTTCAGACAATGGAAAAGAATATGTCAATCATAGCCTTTCAAGCTTTAATAGTAAATAAGGCATCATCCATGAATTTACATGTGTTGACACCCCGCAACAAAATGGGGTTGCAGAAAGAAAAAATCGCCACTTACTTGAAGTCGCTCGAGCCCTTCTCTTCCAAATGTCAGTCCCAAAGTCATATTGGGGAGAAGCTGTACTGACTGCTGCCTATCTGATTAATCGGATACCATCTCGTGTTCTAGGTAATGTCAGTCCTGTTCAGTTTATGCTCTCACACTTTCCTTCTGTTCGTATCATGCAGAGTCTTGAGTCGCGGGTATTTGGTTGTGTTGGCTTTGTTCATGTTCATAAGTAGCATCGAACTAAGTTGGATTCTCGTGCAGTCAGGTGTGTCTTTCTGGGTTATGCACCTAACAAAAAAGGGTACAAATGCTATCATCCTTCCAGTCGTAAGTACTTTGTCTTTATGGATGTCACCTTCCATGAACATGTGTTGTTCTTCACTCGCCCTCAGCTTCAGGGGGAGAGCAGTACTTTGGAATCTGAGTCCGAGTTTCTCATCCTTGGTCCTTGTCTTCCTAAGTCACCTGCTCCTCAGTTACCTGTTACCGAGTCACCTGTTACCGAGTCACCTGTTTCACCTATTTCTGAGTCACCTGCTTTAGAGTCTCCTGTTTATGGTTCTGTTCCTATTCCTTCATCAATTTTGCAGGAATCAGCACCTTCAGCGCCAGTGAAGAACAAAGCTAGTGAGCCAACATTAGTGTATCAGAGGAGAGAAAAACCCAACCTGGTCCAAAAACAACTTCAACTGTCCAAACCGGAGGTAAATACTGAAAATATTTTTCCCATTTCTGATTCTTAGATTTCTGATACTCTTGACCTTGATCCAGATGATTTACCAATTGCTTTGAGAAAGGGGAAAAGGTCTTGTGCCAAGTACCCTATATCCCAATTTGTCTCCTCTAAACATCTTTCCCTGCAGCATCAAAGTTTTATTACAGCTGTTGACTCTATGAGAATCCCAACATCTGTTCAAGAGACACTAAAAGATGCAAATTGGGTCCAAGCTATGGATGAGGAGATGAAAGCACTTGAAAGGAATGGAACTTGGGAAATTGTTGAGAGGCCAGGGGGCAAGAAACCAGTTGGTTGCAGGTGGATCTATACAGTCAAACACAAATCAGATGACACTCTTGATCGATACAAGGCAAGGCTAGTGGCAAAGAGATATACTCAGACCTATAGCATCGATTATGAGGAGACGTTTGCTCCTGTGGCAAAGATGAACACTGTTCGTATTTTACTCTCTCTTGCTGCCCATTCTGGGTGGGAATTAAACCAGTTTGATGTTAAAAATGCTTTCTTGCATGGAGACTTAGAGGATGAGGTGTACATGGAGATTCCCCCAGGTTTGGTCCCACAAGTGGAGAAAACAAAGTGTGTAGATTGAGGAAGGCTTTATATGGGTTAAAACAGTCTCCCCGAGCATGGTTTGGAAGATTTACAAAAGCAATGGTGTGCCTAGGCTACAAGCAAAGTCAAGGAGATCATACACTTTTCTTCAAACATTCAAAGGGAGGAAAAGTGACTATACTTCTTGTTTATGTTGATGATATTATTATCATAGGAGATGATCCGGTTGAGAGACAATTGCTCAAGGAAAAATTATCTGCAGAGTTTGAGATGAAGGACCTTGGGAAACTTAAGTACTTCTTGGGGATTGAAGTGGCCTACTCAAAACAAGGCATTTTCATTTCTCAAAGGAAGTATGTGCCTGATCTTTTGAAGGAAACAGACAAACTGGGATGTAAACCAGCAGGTGTTCCCATTGAGCAAAATCATAGAATGAGCACTGAAGAGGAGAGTGCCAAGGTTGACAAGGTCCAATATCAGAGACTAGTGGGGAAGTTGATTTATTTAGCGCACACTAGACCCGATTTAGCTTATACAGTCAGTGTTGTGAGCCAGTTCATGCATGATCCGAGGGTGAGACACTTGCTGGCTGTAGATCGTGTCCTGCAATATCTCAAAGCCACTCCAGGGAGGGGACTCTTGTTCAAAAGAGGTAGAAGCTTGACTATGGAGGCTTACACTGATGCAGATTATGCAGGTTCAGTGAGTGATAGAAGGTCCACGTCAGGTTATTGCACTTTCTTGTGTAGGAACCTTGTTTCTTGGAGAAGTAAGAAACAAAATGTAGTGGCTAGATCAAGTGCTGAGGCTGAATTTAGAGCCATGGCACAAGGAATTTATGAGCTATTGTGGATGAAAATTGTGCTTGATGACTTGAAGATAAGGTATGAGGGACCTATGAATTTGTTTTGTGACAATAAATCGGCTATCAGTATTGTTCATAATCCTGTTCAGCCTGACAGGACAAAACACATTGAGATAGACCGACACTTCATCAAGGAAAAGTTGGATAGTGGATTAATAATAACAGCCTACATCCCATCTGGGCACCAACTAGCAGATGTGTTAACAAAGGGCTTGCCAACAGAACGATTCAGCCAACTTACTTGCAAGCTGGGAATGATAGATATACATTCACCAGCTTGAGGGGGAGTGTTGTAAAATATGTAATTATTAGCCTTTTTTTTGTATTAGGCCCATTAGTCAGGCCCTTTAGTTAGAACTTAGGCTATATATTCAGATTAGTGATTGTATTCTAATATTAATTTCAATAATAACATTCAGAATACCTTTTTACAAAGTGGTTTATGTGGACAATATTATCATTACTGGGAACGATGAGATTAGGATCAAAAAGCTTAAGGACTTTCTTCAAACACAATTTCAGACTAAGGACTTGGGTGCTTTGAAATACTTCTTAGGCATTGAAGTGATGCGTAGTTCAAAAGGTATTTTTCTTACTCAGAGGAAGTATGTGCTTGATTTACTTAGAGAAACAGGTATTCTTGGAGCCAAACTTGTTGAAGCACCTATGGTCCCTAATGTCAAATTCTTACCAAATGATGGAGATGCTATGCCTGACCCTGAACGATATAGAAAGTTAGTTGGCAAGCTTAACTACCTCACGGTTACTCTTCCTGATATTGCCTTCTCTGTCAGTGTGGTAGTCAATTCATATAATCTCCCTGAACCACTTATTGGGAGGCTGTTCTTCATATATTGAGGTATCTAAAAAGGGCTACAAGTTGTAGTGTCTTGTATAGAGATCATGGACATAATATGATAGAGGGGTTCTCCCATGTTGATTGGGTTGGTTCTCCCATCGATAGGAGATCTACTTCAGGTTATTGTGTTCTTGTTGGAGGTAACCTTGTTTCTTGGAGGAGTAAGAAACAGAGTGTTGCTCATTTTAGTGTCAAGTTAGAATATATGGTCATGACCCAAGCTACTTGTGAATTGGTGTAGATTCATCATCTTCTTAATGAGATTGGAGTTAAGAGTGTAATGCCTATGAAGTTATGGTGTGACAATCAAGCTGCTATCCATATTGCCTCTAATCTCGTTTTTCATGAATGGACAAAGTACACAGAAGCTGACTGTCACTTTGTGCGAGAAAAGGTTCAACAAGGTCTTCTTGTTACTGGACATGTATGGACAAGAGAACAACTTGCAGATATCTTTACCAAAGCACTTAATCGAAGTAGAGTTGACTATATTTGTAATAAGCTGAGCATGATCAATATCTACGCTCCAGCTTGAGGGGAAGTGTTAGTGAAATATAATTAAGATTGATCTATTAGGCTGAGCCTTGCTTTTGTATATCAGTACTTTCCTGTATTAACTCCAATCGTTTAATATAAATATAGAATCAGGGTGGCTAATCATAACAAGTTAGCTACTCTTTTTTTCTATTTTACCTCTCATGCCTTTTTCCTTCTCTATCTCTTTTTTCTCATAACATTTCTAATAAAATGACAATCTATCTCTATGTGTTTAGTCCTTTCATGAAACACTGGATTAGAGGATATATGCAATGCAACTTGGTTATCACAAATGAGCATTATTTGCATAATATCCCCAATTTGGAGCTCCTTAAGCAGTCGTTTTAACCAAATGAGTTCACAAGTGGCTAAAGTCATTGCTCGATATTTTGTTTCGGCACTTAATCTTGCGACCATATTTTGTTTCTTACTCTTCCATGATATCAGATTACCTACGATGAATACACAATACCTAGAAGTGGATTTTCTATCTATAAGAAAGCCTGCCCAGTCAACATCTGAATATCCAACAATCTGAGTATGACCTTTATCTTCATAGATGAGACCTTTTCCTGGAACTCTTTTAATATACTTCTAGATACGAATGAGCAGATCCCAATGTCCTTCACAAGGTGAGTTTAGAAACTGACATACCACACTCACTGCAAAAGAGATATCTGGATGGGTAATAGTAAGGTAGTTTAATTTTTCGACCAATCTTCTATATCTTATTGGGTCTCAAAGTGGCTCCCCCTAATCTAGTAGAAGCCTGACATTAGGATCCATAGGAGTGTCAATAGGTTTTGCATTCAATAAACCTGTTTCCTTAAGTATGTCTATAGCGTACTTTCTTTGTGAGATAAATATACCATCCTTGGATTGTGCTATTTCGATTCCCAAGAAATAACGAAGTTTGCCAAGATCTTTGGTTTGAAAGTGATGACAAAGGTGTTGTTTTATCTGAGTTATGCCCTAGTGATCGCTGCCAGTGATAACAATGTCGTCCATATACACAATCAAATAGATGCAACCTTGGGCTGTATGACGATAGAAGACAGAGTGGTCAGCCTCACCCCGAATCATACCAAATTGTAGAACTACAGTACTAAATCGACCAAACCAAGCCCAAGGAGATTGTTTGAGACCATACAAGGACTTGTGAAGATGGCAAACAAGGCTAGAAGACTCCCCCCTGAGCAACAAACCTTGATGGTTGCTCCATATAAACCTCTTCTACTAGATCACCATGGAGAAAAGTATTCTTGATGTCTAGCTGATGAAGGGGTCAGTGGTGAATAGCGGTCATAAATAGAAAGAGCCAAACAGAAGCCATCTTCGCTACCGGCGAGAAAGTGTCTCCTTAATCCAAGCCTAAAATTTGTGTATACCATTTTGCCACCAGACGCGCCTTGAGGCGATCAAGCTTGTAATCTGGGCCAACCTTGACCATATAGATACACTGACAACCTACAACAAACTTCCTGGAGGAAGAGGAACTAGTTGCCAAGTATCACTATTCTGCAGGGCATGCATTTCCTCAATCCTAGCTTTTCTCCACCCAGGATGGGATAAGGCGTCACCTGGAGATTTAGGAATAGAAACAGAAGACAAGGAAGAAAGACTTGCAAAATGCAAAGAAGATAGGTAACGATAACTCAAAGTAACATAGTGAGGAGAAGGGTTACGAGTAAACCGTATATCTTTTCGGAGAGCAATGGGAAGTTCAAGCTTAGGAGGCAGTGCCAAAGCTAGTAAAGCAGTTAGTGCCTGAGGAGAGTCCGTAGTGACCTCTACAACTTCTAGTGGAGGTAGTGGCAGTGGAGATGGTTGGGGCCGACGATGATAGACTTGAAAGGGGCGTATGATCGGTGGGGATCCTCCAATAAGAGGTGGCTAAAGGGTATCATATTTAACTGAGACAAGAAGAGGAGGAACAGGAAAGACCTCAGTGATGGGTTCAGGAGTTAAACTAAAAGCGTCAAAGAAGGGAACTAACTCGAAGAATGTAACATCGACAGAGACCAGGTAACGGTGGAGAGTATGTGAAAAACAACGATAACCTCTTTTAGACCGATTGTAACCAAGAAAAACACATTTGATGAAGTGGGCAAAAAGTCTGTCAAGATCGGGAGTGAGATTATGGACAAAACATGTTGACTCGAAAACACAAAGTGGAAGAGAATGGAAGGGTTGATGAGGAAACAACACAAAGTGGGGTACCTGGTTATCAAGCACAGAAGAAGGCATGCGGTTAATCAAGTAGCAAGCAGTAAGAACTGCATTACCCCAAAAACGGAAAAGGACACAACCATGAAGCAAGATTGTTCGAGTTGTTTCAATTAGATGTAGTGAAACTAGAGGTTTGATGTTGCTCAACCCACTTCAGAAAATCTAAATAGGCAACGAAGATTTGGTTAGCCGTAGAATGTCATTAAATGCCATAAAATGTTGAAAAGGCTAAGATAAAAATTCACAAGCATTGGGTGGACATGTAAAATCCAACATTGAATTGGTACACCAACTTGAGTTTTTATTTCATTATAAAATTTCTGAAAAATAGAAAACTCAGACCTGTTGTGCATTAAAAATAACCAACCGAGAGTAGTCATCAATGAAACTAACAAAATATTTAGAATCCAAAGTAGACTCGATACGACTAAGACCCCAAACATCATAATGAACTAAAGTAAAATGGACCAAGCCGTGACTCGAGTAAGGACTTTGTTAGGGAGATCCAACGGGTGTGTTCACGATTGACACGACTTACAAGATAAACTAGATAACTTATATAAGCATGGGACCATTCTGAATAATTTGCGTTGCTTGAGTTCCTTCAACCGAGGTATGGATGGTGAGAAGAGAATCATTGAAAGCAAACACTATGCACCTGGCCTAAATAGGTACATTGGACCATCATATCCGAGCGCCAATCATCCATCCGGTTATGACACACTCCATATAGTTGTTGAGTGTTGTTGGTGTAAAGAACCTTGGTCTGCTCCTAACCAGACCCACAGGTAATATGGGCACGGAAGATCTGCTTGAGGGAGGGATGAATAGTGGATTTGATGACACTGCATAACTAGGCATCAATCTTCTTCCACCTTGATTTGTCAGCCTCGGGCACAGACTCAAGCTTCATGATGAGGTGTTCTTCATAGCCTTGGCCGTTGAGCCACAGTTTGATGTCTGAAGCCCAAGTAACATAGTTACTGCCATCCAATTTGTCAGCGGAGAGAGGGGGACTGACATAACTGGTGAAAACAAGATGCTTAGCCTTCGAGAGGTCTTTAGAGCCAGCTGAGAAAGGAGAACTAGTCATGATTCAGTAAACAACAGGCCAAAAAACACAACCAAACAGTACCTGAATGCACAGATTCAAAAGGGGGTCTCGACAAACGGTCACAAACACAAAAAGAGAGGGCAAATCCAAAAAGATGGGAGAAAGGCGAGCACGGCGATACAACCAGCGGCCGGTGGGGGTGACCCACGCACCGGTGAAGGAGCGGTGTGTGGAGCTATGCACAGGGGCTTCCGATGGCGCGTGTAGGCATGTTTCGTGTTTGCTGGGCTCGAGCTTTTGGGTTCTGGCCAAATAGGGAGAGCCGACTCTGATGGTGGGGTCACCGGCTGGAAAGGTCACCGAAAAAGTTAGATGGCGGCGGTGGACAACGACAGACAGCAGAGGACACAACAGAAGGAGAAAGGTCAGCAAACCGGAGTGGAAACACGGTTAGCCAGAAAAAAAATTTCACCGGAGAGCAACGGACTCACCGGGCATGCACGGTTCTAGAATTGTCTCTCTTTAGGCTCTGATATCATGTTGAAAGAGAGAAAAGAGAGGGACATATGAAGAAAACATGTGTCTAAATTACACAATGGAGGCTGAATTATAGAGTTATTGTAATAAATACAAAGATTACAAAAGATCCTAATTACCGTAATTACATGATTTGGTTATGATTTAGTTAGCCTATACAACGAATCAAGACATAGTTTTCAACAAATATAAATACAAATGGGAGAAAATGGCATTGATGACCTACTTACGTTGATTCAACCATCATGTTTATAAAACACTATGAAATGTTCAGTTAAAGTTTCATCACATCCCACAGACACATGCATGCACTTGCACACATACAAAAACAGAGACAGGGATAGGGAAGAAATCAAAATTTTGATTTCTGCCTTCTTAGGCAACTAAGCCAATTTTCCTTCATATTTGCAAGCTTGTGAGAGAAAGGACAAAGGAATGGAATTATCACAATACTATTTAAGAGTTGGACCTGAAATTTAAAGATAACAAATCCATGTGTTTTGAAAATATGAATTCTTTAGCCAAATGTTATAGTAACAAGAGAGGAAACTTTATAGGGTTTTGTTAACGTGTGTCCTTAGAGCACAGATTAAGGAATAAAAAATAGAAACTATTAAATGAAAAGTAGAAGTATTTGATATCTTGAAAATCCAACAAGCATTTACTTGAATTTAGAGGAAGAAAAGATTATTTACTGAATATGCTTAAGTGTCAAACACTTAGCATGCATCTTATTTATAAGTAACAGGAGATTAAATACATCTACAATTTACAAGACAGAAATAATGAGTGTGGCTAGTTCCTATGACACTATACATGAACCTGACTATACATTGCTAATTTCCAATATTCTAACACTCTCCCTCAAGCTGGTGCATATATATCATATGCATCAAGCTTTTTACATATATAATTAACTCGAGGACCTCAGAGAGATTTGGTGAAGGCATCGGCCAGCTGCTCATTGGTGTTGACGAAAACAGTAGCAATTTCCCCAGATTGAACTTTCTCCCTCAGAAAGTAACAATCAATCTCAATGTGTTTTGTTCTTTCATGAAATACTGGGTTTGAGGCTATATGCAAAGCTGCTTGGTTATCACACACAAGTTTCATTGATTGCTCTTTAAAGAGTCCTAATTCTTTCAGTAACTGTTTTAACCATATAAGTTCACATGTCGCCACTGCCATTGCTCGATATTCGGCTTCAGCACTTGATCTGGCAACAACAGTTTGTTTCTTACTTTTTCATGATATAAGATTACCTCCAAAAAGAACGCAGTATCCTGAGGTAGAACGCCTGTCTGAGGGAGAACCTGCCTAATCAACATCTGCATAACCACATATCTCCATATGACCCTTATCCTCATAGAGCAATCCTCTTCTGGGAGCTCCTTTGATATATCTAAGTACTCGAACAACAACATCCCAATGTGAGTCACATGGAGTCAAGGAATTGACTCAACATAGCTACTGCAAAAGAAATATCTAGCCTGGTTATTGTGAGGTAGTTCAATTTTCCAATCATTCTCCGATATCGTCTGGGATCAAATAATGACTCCCTCTGTCCTGGAAGAAGTTTGACATTGGGATCCATGGGAGTATCAATAGGCTTACACCCTGTCATACCAGCCTCTTTAAGAATATCCAAGGCATATTTCCTCTGGTAAATAGAAATACCATGTCTAGACTGTGCAACTTCTATACCCAGAAAATATCGAAGCTTACCAAGATCCTTAGTTTTGAATAGATATTGTTTCAACTGTTCAATGTCAACACAATCATTACCAGTAATAACAATATCATCCACATAGACAACAAGATATATGCATTTATCAAGAGACTGACATCGGTAGAAAACAGAGTAGTCAGCTTCGCTTCTAGTCGGGCCAAAAGTTTGTACAACAGTATTAAAACATCCAAACCAAGCGCGGGGTGATTGTTTTAGTCCATATAGAGATTTGAGAAGTTTACAGACTAGCCCAGACTCCCCCTGAGCAACAAACCCAAGTGGTTGCTCCATGTAGACTTCTTCTTGCAAATCACCATGAAGAAAAGCATTCTTTATATCAAGCTGAAAAAGAGGCCAATGACGAATGGCTGCCAAGGTAAGAAGTACACGAACAGAAGCAATTTTGGCAACTGGAGAAAATGTGTCACTATAGTCAAGGCCATAGATCTGGGTGTAGTCTATAGCTACCAAACGAGCTTTCAACCGATTGATAGAGCCATCAGGACTAACCTTCACTGTAAACACCCACCTACAGCCAACAACTGACTTACCAGGAGGCCGAGAAACCAGTTCCCATGTCGCATTAGAATGTAGGACTGACATCTCATCAATCATAGCTTGTCGCCAACCGGGATGAGATAGTGCTTCTCCTGTGGTTTTGGGGATAGAAATAGAGGACAAAATTGAAACAAAAGTATAATATGAAAGAGAAAGACGATCGTAACTCAGGAAAACATAAAGAGGATGAGGATTACAGGTAGACCGTGTACCTTTTCGAAAAGCAATGGGGGGACTCTTTGATGCAGGATCCAAAGTAGGAGAAGTAATCGGTGAAGGTGGTGAGTTGTCAGGCACATCTTCCACAGTAGGCATGGTACTAGTCGATGGACGAGGGCGACGACAATAGACAATAGGGGACCGTGGAGGACCATGAGAGGGACTAGGACTTGATGAACTCTCTGTGCTAGGTGATGAGACAACAGGAGAAGGGTCAAAGACAGGGACAAGAAGTATAGTGTTTACTTCAGAAATTTCTGTAGATGAAGTAAAAAATGGTTGTTCAAAAAAGGTGACATCAGTAGACACTAGATAGCGTCCTAGATCAGGAGAATAACAACGGTACCCTTTCTGAAGACGAGAATAACCAAGAAAGAGACACTTGAAAGCTTTAGTAGTGAGTTTGTCTTTTCCAGGAGTAAGATTGTGAGCAAAACAAGTACAACCAAAGATTCGTGGAGGAATATTATAGACTGGAGTATTAGGAAACAATAAGGAGTGAGGAATTTTGTTATCCAAAATAGTGGAACAACGTTCCCCCAAAAATGTAAAGGAACATTCATATGAATAAGTAAAGTCTTGGCTGTTTCAATCAAATGACAATTTTTACATTCAGCCACTCCGTTCTGTTGTGGAGTATGAGGACAGGTTGTTTGGTGTAAAATACCTTGTTTTGCCATGAAATCTTGAAATTGATCAGACAAATACTCAAGTGCATTGTCACTGCGTAAAACTTGAATGGTTTGGCCAAATTGATTTTTAATTTCAGCACAAAATTTTTGAAAAATGGAAAACAACTTAGAACGATCCTTCATTAAAAAGACCCAAGTACAACGCGAGAAATCATCAATAAATGTAACAAAATACTGAAACCCAAGAGAAGAATTGACATGACTTGGTCCCCAAATATCTAAATGGATAAGAGAAAAAGGATGCTCACATTTTTTATTGAGACTACTAGAAAAAGAGGTACGAATATGTTTTTCTTTTTGACAAGATTCACATTCTAACGACTTTAAACTAGAAATATGTGGTATCATCTTCTGAAGTTTGGAAAGACTAGGATGTCCAAGACGACTATGAATAATAGCTGAGGATTCTGTTATGGTGCATGCTACTGGGGAATTTGGCATGTCAAGATAATACAGCTCTTTAAACTCACGACCTACTCCAATCGTCTTCCCCGTATTCGGATCCTGCACAATAACAGAATTTTTAGTGAGGGTAATTGAACACTCAAGTGATCGAATTAATTTATTGACAGATATCAAATTGAAAGGGCAACCAGGGGCATAAAGAACAAAAGTTAAGGGTAAGAGAGGACATGGTTGGGCTTGACCAATACCAAGGACAGAAGTTTTGGTCCCATTTGCAAGTGTGACAAAAGGTAAGGAATTGTAAAAGGACAGAGAGGTAAGGAGATCTTTATTACCATAGAGATGATCAGAAGCACCGGAATCAATTACCCAAGGTCCAAGAGATGAACGAGAGATACAGGCGACAGGATTACCAGTTTGTTCAACCACTGCGGCAAATGTTGAAGGCTGAGAGCTAGCCTTAAAGCGAAGGAAGGCCTCATAGTCCGCTGGAGTGAAAGTCACAGTCGGATGCGTTGAAACTGATTCAATCTGAGCGAAGTTGGCAGCAGTAGGTTTACCATGTTTTGTCCAACAATGTTCACCCCGCAAATCTGTCACTGGAGATGACCATGACTTATAGGTGGCAGAACCTGTCAATTTCTTACTTGTGATGGATGGAATAGGGAGGTTGGAAAGGGAAAATTGCTCCTTCTGATCAGAAGAGGAGGAACTCATGGTTGGGCAACAACAATGGAAGGGACCCAAATCACCTTAGGAAGAGCTCTGGGCAGCAACACAGAGGACCCAAAGTCGCCGGTGGCGGTGAACAGTGCGCGGGGAACAGTGCACGGAAGATGTCGGGAGGATGTGCGGCGGAGGTTGGAGGCTGGGTTGGCCGGTAGGACGCGCGACCGAGGTTGGGATAGCGGACCAGAGCCGGGTTGAAACCTGCTCTGATGCCAACTTGAATTTAGAGGAAGAAAAGATTATTTACTGAATGTGCTTAAGTGTCGAACACTTAGCATGCATCTTATTTATAGGTAACAGGAGATTAAAAACATCTACAATTTACAAGACAAAAATAATGAATGTGGCTATTTCCTATGACACTATACATGAACCTGACTATACATTGCTAATTTCCAATATTCTAACACTTCCAATATTCTAACACATTTAATACTTTCTTCTTTAAGTAATTAATGATGAGTAATAAATGCTAACTTGATTCCTTAACATGTGCCCTAAGAGCATACGTTAACAAAACCCAACTTTATATCACACATGTTTTGAAGTTTGTGCCAAATCAGTTGAAGAGAGCCAGAGACATCAGTTGAAGATCAACCTAATTTGATACTGCCTCAAGTATCAGCCTATAGGCTTGTAACACAAATCCCAGGTACTACAGGGCACACCACAATGTCTTGATTGGAATATGTTATAATACCAATATGAAATTGAAGACACCTTCCCAATGATATTTAAAATATGTCAAAATTTGGGTTATGTTCTACTTCTAATAAATTTTTCTAAACTCAATATTTAAGTAGTAAAGATAAAGGAAATGCCTTACAGTCATTAATTTAAGGTTCATATACTAACAAATCTATAAAACAGAAGTGCCAGACAAAGATCATCCTGGCATCTGTATGGAAAACATATCACACTGCTATTAATAAATTATGAAATCAAAAGCTGTTATAATTTTCTTACCAGCATTGGAGCCCATATAACGCAAATTAATACAAAGAACAGACATATCCCATTGCAGCATTTGGTCATTTTCGTTTGCTTCTCCCCCTGTTTGTGTGTAGCTCTATTCAAGACTGAATCACATTTGACAAGGTACAAACTTGCATTTATGTCCTCAAGCTATCAAAAAGGGGGAAAAAAGATACAGGTGTTAATTTCCAAACTAAGCAGAATTTAGAAGCAGAAAAAACAGTACAACTTGAAAAAGAAGCTCTTCCAAATGGACTTTGATAGACGTTGTCAATGACAAATTCTTCCAAAAGCTTAATCTATTAGTTGGAGGCTTATAAATGATTTTATATCTAACACGTCCCCTCACACAAGAACCCTTGGGCTTGAAGTATGGACGTTCCATAGGCCCATCCTACCTTGTGCTGAAATTTAACTTTATTATTTAGAAGAATGGGGGCGGTAAGGATCAAACTCCAGACCATTTAGTCATAAAAGCTCTAATACTATGTCAATGACCAATTCTCCTAAAAGCTTAAGGCCTTAAGCTATTAGGTGAAGGCTCATGAATGGTACCAATTCTCTTAAAAGCTTAAGGCCTTAAGCTATTAGGTGAAGGCTCATGAATGGTTTTATATCTAACAGGCACTTATATGGCAAAAGCAAGCTAATCTAAACAGTGCTGTTACCACCAAAAAATAAATCTAACAGATAACTATTGATCTCCTAAAAGACATGCAAGTGCTAGAAAATGAAAACTAGTCCTATATAATTATATGGAGTAGGAACTGATGATAGAACAACATAGTTTTCCTTTTTTTTTTTTCTTTTAAAAAACAATTTAGGAACAGCAGCAACCCTCTCAAATTCTATATGACGCTATCAAATAAAATATACAGACACTCAACAAAGTATTGCCATTTTATTCTAAAGACAGAAAATTTGGTTAACCATTTATATTAGTTTTTCTTTTTGTCCTTCCATTAGGAATAGGTTGGTGTTACCAAACATATCATACAGTGATATCTTCTGCTAGTCATGACATCATGACATTTTCAAGTAGCAGCCATTTTCAAATTGAAGGATCTGTAACAATAGAACATCAATTAATATGTACTTAAGATCACACAATTTTCATTGATTTCACAAAGTCTCAATTTTTATTTTCCAGCTAGCTGTTAGGGGCAGAAACATAAATGAGAGAAGGTCATGTAAAATTCTTCAAGGGCAGAAAAGTCACAGCAAACAATACCAAAAAAACCAAGCAAGAGCTCTAGCAATTAATCATTCAATTCAAAATTAGAGGTGCAAAGACAAATGGAGGCAAACCCAACAACAAAATCAAGCTGAAATTCAACCTCCAAAAGGAACAAGATAAAGACATTAAAATATCAGGAATGGTAGGATGCATATATACTAAAACAGCTTTTCTATCACTTCTCTATCAATGTCACAAAGTATTGCAAGCAACAAAGTGATAATTCTCCTACTGCATTTTTAGACTAAAATATGATGTTTGGGTTGTTATACTTACCGACTTTTGATGGCAATATAAATCAAATGAGAATTTTGGTTCAACCAATCAATTATTTAAGAACAGTCCTCACAATAACAGGGTAGTACTAAAGATAAATCATTTGATCATAGCAGTTTATCAAAGTTGCTGCACAAAAAAAAAAAAGTAGAAAGAAGGAAATTTTACTTTTTGGACAAAAGATAGTGATTTTAGAAATTGTTAGAATATCTTCAAAATATTTCATAATATCTTTATTGTATTTTAGAATATTTTAGATGATCTCTTAGGAGTTATTTCCTATTTATTATTTAATGATTTGTTTCCTTATTTAATTAAGATTAGGAGTCTAGTATTAGTATAAACAGGACTTTTGAATTTCTCTTTGTAACACATTATCGTCACATCAAATCAATATCAATCTCATTATTTTGAGTCTCTATTCTCTCTTTTCCTCCTTCCCTACCTAAAACCCTCCAATTCAATATAATATCAGAGCAATACCATCTTCCGTAACCTGTCCCGTCACAATTCTGCTACAGAGTTCCTAAAATTCAGAATCGAAACTCCTTTTCAATTATTCTTTCTACCCTATATATAAAAAAAATAAAAAATAAAACAAAAAACCTAGAGTTTCTTCCATGGTCACTTTCTCTTTCTCCTTTCTCTCTCCTTCCGCACCTGTCCGTGTCATTTTGGACTTCATTAGTTCGCAGCTCGTCACGCTGCCACCATCATTGTCTCTGACAAGTCCCGCTCTACCAGCCACCGAAGTCGCACAACCAACAGAGTCCAAACGAGTCTCTACGCGTCACTAGTTAATTTCTATACCCGCGCCCACACATCTCCACTCTAACCACGCTTGAGGGCACGTTAACCTCTTCGGCCACCGCTTATCCTGTTCAACTCGTCTTGGTCTCCTCTACTCCAATTTGGCCTCATCCACTCCAATTGTGCACTAGGTTGTTGCTTACCTTTGCTCAAAGGCATTCAAGTGTATTTGGGTGTCAGTTTTTGGCCTCTTTATAGTTGTTGATTCATTAGGCCTATCTAGTGAGCTTTTTCTGGCCATCTTCAGCCCTTGTCCATCTAGATCCCGCAACTACAATGTGTGTTTGGCAACCCACATCCGCAATCTATCGTTTTTGGATGCGTTTTTGGGTCAGTGTCATTTTGTGGTTTCTTCTAGTTTTTCAGATCTCTGGCCACCATGTCTATGCTCGTCGCACCATCTCCGGACAGGCCCAGCCCCTATTGCCTCTGTTCGCAGCCTCCAAGTGGTTGTTTGGCATCTTTGGGCTGCATTATGCCATGTTTCATGCTTAGATCGTTGTTTTCAATTGGTTTGATTGTTGTTTATCGGCATTCTTTGTGGTGGTTATTTTTTGTTTTGGCTATTATTTGGCTCTTTTCCAATGCTAACATAGCATTGAGAGGGAGAATGAGAATAAATTCGTCTCAACTTATACTTCAATGTCGGTATTTGTCATGACTTCTCTCCCACAGATGAATCATACTAGTGGTGACTTCTCTTCCTGTCGATGATCATTCCGATGGTGGCTTATATTGGTACTAGCCCCGATTTTGCCCCAGATACACTGGCCCCAGCTTTGTCCCAATGCACTAGCCCTGTTTGTCTTAGTCTCAGATGCATTGGCCCCATCTGTGTCTCATATGCACTGGCCCCATCTCCGTCCTAGATGCAGTTAGGCGCATTATGTTTTTAGTTTATTTTCTTTTAGTTGTAATTGTAACAAGCTTAAAGCTTAGTAAGCTTTACCTTGAGGGGGAGTGTTAGAATATCTTCAAAATATCTCATAATATTTTTATTGTATCTTAGAATATTTTAGAGTATTTTAGATGATCTCTTAGGAGTTATTTCCTATTTATTATTTAATGATTTGTTTCCTTATTTAATTAAGATTAGGAGTCTAGTAATAGTATAAATAGGACTTTTGAATTTGTCTTTTGTATCACATTATCGTCAAATCAAATCAATATCAATCTCATTATTTTGAGTCTCTATTCTCTCTTTTCCTCCTTCCCTACCTAAAACCCTCCAATTCAACAGAAATAAATATTTACCGAACCTACCTTTAGCCAGTCATACATGGTGAGGGATGTAGTTGTGCATGACCAGTCAAGTACACATCGTAATTCATAAAGGAATGGCAGAGCACGATAAAGTCTATATCCTAAGTAATTGATTCGTGAAACTTCACTGGTCAAAAATTGCTGATACAATGTGCTCTTGTGAGGAATGCCATATCGGATTTGTACGGCCTGCAGTGCTAGAGAAACTGCTTTTGCAAGAAATATGGCACGGAGAGCTAACTGAGCTGCATGCTGTTGGGACGGCTCCAATTGCCAATCATACTCTGTAACTGAATATGTGAAGAGAATGAGGTTGAAAATATAGAAAATCACTTTCCCCGTGGCAAAAGAGCAGAGGTATATTATACGATCAAGTACAATCAAGAAGAAGATAGCCTGAATAGAAGAAGTAACTCTTGTTAGGAGTCTCTATGATATGGCAACTCTAGCAAGACAAATAAATGCAGAATGAAATAAATCATCTGGTCATTTTAACATATATATTCATCAAAGAGAAATTGATAAGAAATGTTTCATATACATGCCAATAAAGAACTATAGTCATTCTCTTCTTAAGTGCTATATATATTAACCTCTATAAATTATGAAAAAGGAGAAAAATCTAAATGTTCCATTGCATTTGGAAAAAAAGAATCATAAATTGAAGCATTTCAAAGGTTCTGGACAATTTTCCAGAGTAAAAAATATTAGAGAACTACATAAATGTTGTCATACTTGGGCTGCTTCATTGACCCATTAACAGGTCAAATTTGTCTGGATATGAGTTAAACTATTTTTAGTTTATTAATATAACTATAGACAAACTTTTCCAGGCCAGTCAAAATAACAGAAAGATAAATTAAAAAGGAAAAATTAGAGACATACCATTAAAATAAAGACAAATTCTTTTGGAAACTGGTCTTCTTGATACACTTCAAGGAACTCACTTTTATTTTTTATGACAGACTGATAGAAGATGGCAACAAGAAAGAATACAATCAGATCTGCACAAAATATGTAGGCATATAGATCAATTTCTCTCTTGCCTCCACCAATTACAGAAAGTATACGGTAAGGGAATCCCACTTCTTCCACAAAACCTGAATGCTGAGCTTTGAGGATTTCCTTGGCTACATCAGCTGTTGGAGTTAAAGATTTATTCCATTCTGCTGAAGAACACTCAACTACAGGAGAGGCATACACGACCTCTAAAACAACCAAGGTGACATTGGAATTCTCTTGACTTCTTTCAATGCTTTGAACATTTACCCTACTAGCAAAAGGGCAAAGATTTGGGTTCCTTTCCTTGCACTTATCATTATGGACAACTCTGAGCAACTGATTTATTCCAGATTCAATCCTCTCTGGTTGAATCCCATCCTCTGGCCAGAAGTTGACATCCATAGACACCTGGACAAAATAAGGAGGAGATTCTGCTCCTTGTGTGAGTGATTTCCAGTAACTAAAGAAGCTTCTGATTATCAGTTTGACCATGTTAATCATCTGATTTAGCAGATCCCATGCTCTCTCTTGCCAGTTATAACTAGTGGGATCATCTTTTGTGTGGAGATCATTCCTCTTAAACTTGAAGTCTGTAGAAGACATCCATTCACCATCTTTAGGCGTTATAGAGCTTTGAATGAGGGTAAATAAATAGACAAGAAAGAGAGGTAATGAACTGACAACAAATGAAGATATGATTTTGTGTGTTGGAAAACCTAATTCTCGTAACAGGCCAGGATTAATACTCAACCCACAGTGCTGGATGATAATTTGGTACAGATACTGAAGTAAAATATAAACTTCTGTATAGATCAGCATGATAATCCAGAAGAGGTAACTTGGGCCTGTATTTACACATAAAGCATACAAGAAAAGAGCCCCAAGATACACCATTGATAGCAAACTGAAGTTCCATAAGAACACAAGAACAAAGCAACAGTAACACACTACATCATTATTGGAACGCATCTGGTACCATATATAACGAAAGATCCTTCCTAACTGCAGACTTGCAGCATCAGAACTCTTATCAGACTGCACAGATGAAGAACGATCCATATACATATGCCGAGTTTTCTGACTCTCCATCTCGTCATATATCCGATCCTCAATGTTTGTGTGCTCATTTGAATCAGAATCTTCTTGTGAAATATTCAGAAAGGTCACTAGGTTATTGACTGCCTGATTTCCAATGGACTGTACCTGGGAAACACCATCACCTATTAATTGTACAGCAGATTTCAATGGGTTTTCTTTTGCTTGCCCTCTAACTTTTTCTTTTTTTCCTGAATCACTAGAAGAAGTATCAATATCTATTTCAGTAATTTCATAAAGAGGAGAATCCACTGAATGCTTCATATACTCTTCTGCTAATGGAGTTTCCACATTCAGGCAAGCAGATGATTCGTGCAGTTCAATTGGAAAAACAGAATCCTCTCTTATTGTATGATCTAGTCTCCCCAAAACCTGTTCTTCTTTATCAGGGATTCCAATGTCATTATTTGATGTAAGAGAAGTGCTCCTCCTTCTTCTTAGACCCTCACCACTGTGAGAAAATCCATCAATACAATTAGTGGATGTGTTCATGCTATGGAGTTGTATTTGCAGGTTGAGCATTTCAGATTTCATCTTCTCCACCTGCATATTACGCTGTCGTTTTTTCTCCTGACTTTCACGAATTTGTTGTAATTGTGCAGTTTTCCATGCAGCCTTTTTCTCTTGCTCACGCACAATAGCACCAATTTGCTCTGCTTCCAGGTAACGACATACATAATCAAACTCGTGAGAGGAAAACATATACGACTGAAGTGATACCAGGACAAAAATGATAATCTCTACAATTGCAGATCTTGCTGTAATCCGAAAACCATAATCATATTTATAAAAACCAATCATCTCATAAATGTAATTCTCTGTCTCACATTTCCCAACACTTGATCCCCCAACAAAAGGAGACTGATAAGCAAGAGAAAGAATAATAACAGCAAAGTTGTATATGCGCAAGAACTTGAATATTTTGTTCTTCTTCTTCAGTATTTCAAGTCTCATGCGAAAGAATACTAGAGCAAAGGCAAGATAACCAAGATGCAGAATGTCATACTCAAGTGTTCCAGTAATCAATACTAATATCAACACAAGATCTAACAGATGGCAATAGCAGTAAAGCCTCAAATAGTCAAGAAAGGTCCACATGCTTTTAGTTTCAAAAGAGAGATCTCTCCAAACAAATGTGTTCCTACGTTGAAACATAATCTGACGATATGTTGATGATCCTGAAAAACTAGACAGGCGATCAGCACGAAGTTTGAAGCAAGCCAGCATGAAGATCACAAAGTAGCTGATCAACATCCGGGGATCATCAACGATAAGTCCTACAGCAGTAAAGGAAATGAAATGAATAGGTCATTGAAGGCTTCAACGCACAAAATAATATATTAAATAATACGTGCATATATAAATACACTGGTGGGAAGCCCCTAAAAATTTTTAAAAACTGATGTCACTAGTTTCCATTTGTGCCAATAGAGGGACATGCTCCAGATATGAAGAAATGACCAGATAATTCAAGTATCTGAACAAAGACAAAGAACTAATGAACCAAATGTTTAGGCTAAAAGAAAACCTTCTAATGCCCTCAAGTACTTAAAGCACTAGAACCAAATATAAAGGCATGTACCATGGAATTCTTTCATAAAGTTGCAATTCAGAGAAGGATAAGAGAGTCCTACCAAGCCAACACTTTTCACAATAATGGAAATGCAGAGTTGAAGTTTTCCAGCAGTCATGACAATGAATCTCACTTGGAACAAGGGAATTCAAAGGTAACATATCCTTCCAGATGACGAAATATTCCAGGATGAGAATGGAAGCAAACAAAAAGACAAATATGGGCCAGACTTTGCGTATAATTTGCCGACTCAGAAGAATACAAGCAGCAAGCAGTGGAATATATAGCATGGATATTGCATTCAACACAGCAAAGCTTGCCAATAGTAATGCTATCATGTTTATCTCAAGACCAAACAGATTAAACATATTCTCAATCCAAAATTTCAAATATATTTTTAAGACAGTTTTCTGTGTTTCAAACCGCTCCTTTCTCAAAGCAACAATCCGCTTCTTGTTCCACTTGTGACTCTCCTTGGTGCTTCCCCAGATAAACCCGAATGAATACTTTCCACTATTATTGTCAGAACCTCCTGTTTTAGAGGATGGAGTATCAGGTGTTTGCGATAGACCAGAGGTTATAATTCGCAGTGACTTGTTAGACACCCCTTCTTGTATTGCAGATGGCAGATGTGAATTACATGATGATTTACTTTCCTCATTGCATGTAGTAACATCATCGAATGCATCTTCTGTGGAAACAAACAAAGGACAAGGTTCTTCCCACTGTCCTTTGTTTAGAACTGTACTTGGCATCCTTTCCAACCAATGGAAGACATTGTATTGAAGGGTACAAGCCACAATCACCAGCACTTTTCCCCTCAATCCTGATTCTAGACCCCAAAAGCCTGGCTGGAATACACAGAAACCCAAAAAGAGAGATATATCAGAGTACTTCTGCCCAGGAAACATTTCAGCCTGCTTACCCCACATCTGAAAAAGATACTCAGCTGTCACCAGAAAGCCTGTGTATACTAAGAATGATTTGGATGGGATACTAGAAGTTTTTGGTAAAATAGAGCAGATGACAAAGCCAAGTAGATACAAGAAACCAAATGCACTAATTGGGGACAAAGATGCATAAAACAGAGCAACAAACAAGATCTTCTGGCTGTGCCAGATAAGAAATCGCCTGATAAACCCAAGTGCCCCTGGCTCCAACTGATCCAAGTGATCGTGCCTGTTCTGCTTGCTCTGCCTTCTCTCATAGCTATAAAGTTGCATAACAATTAAGACTGCCAGAGACTCCCAAACATTTTCAAAAGAAGATGCTTTTGAGTCATATCCCAGATAAAAATAGAGATCTATTAATTTGGACAACCACATCTCAAGGCTTGAGAAGCTGCTTAAGCTATATATGAAGATAAACACCAAAATTGCATACACTTTCAATGGAAGCCAAAGCTGTCTTTTTGTTCTCTCAACAAGTTGTCTTCCAGTAATCCACAGAAGGAGAAGGAATATGTAACCAAATGATACGTAATTGGGTCTCACCATGTATACTGTCAGAAGAATAGTCAGGAAAGCAATGTAGGTGCCACATGATCGGTATATAGATAGGAACTTCTGCCCAATTGCACTGAGGTATGATGCTATTCTTCTTTCTGTAAAAATACAATATAAGGATGAAACATGGATCACAATCAATAAAGACAGCAATTGCAAAACTAGTTGCAGGACAAAGACTTGGTTTCTCTAGATATGGTTTTCTACAAATAGTAGGAGTATATATGTTTGCATTTAATTTAAAGTGTCCTAGCCAGAGTTTGCATTTAATTTAAAGTGTCCTACTCTCAACCACAATGTCACCAACAAGCAGTTAGCATAAAAAAGGATAATCTTAGTTGATTCATCTTTCTAATTTTGTTTCCCTTTTAATTGAATAACTGATGTCATCTAAAGTTCATATGCTTAACAACTTTCAGCTATTCATTTCCAGATACAATGTTCAAGAAAATTAGTATATCAACCACCTTTGAACTAACCCCAAATTTATATCATTATGTGTATTATATGTATTATTCACTATGTCTAGGAAACAAATTGTAATTCCAAAGCACTATAAACGTTTTTGAAATGTACCATAAGAGAAAATGTCATCACTGTATCTCACAGAGGAGGAAGAATATACAGACAACAGGACAGATTTGTTAAGACCAGCTTTCAAGATGCCAAATCCAATAGGGGGGCTAGGGGCATGCTGTATGATTGCTGAAAATGAAAATAACATATCAAAACCATGGTTATGAATCGAACAGAAGCAAGCAAGCAAAGCTACTTCCAAGAAATCCCAGGCACTATCTTCTTCAAGGAGACCTGCAACAATTTACAAAACATATGGTGAATCTTCCATTTCCTTATTACATAATAAGTGGGAAGGCATATAGACATGGCATTGCCATAATATTAGAAGTATAAACCAACTAAATCCATTCCATACCTAATTGCATTACAACTTCCATGGTTACAGAGCCTTTTTTCTCCAAAGCAGTAGAGATTAAATCAATTTGAAGAACATACAACAGTGCAAAATGAATCTCACATAGAAGAATCAGAGCCTGTCTTATCGTTCTGCTGATGTTGTGGCTCAAAAGATATATCAAGAAGAATATCACTGAAGAACCGACAGAATAGAAGCTGATCAATAAACTAGAATAACATACTGTCACATGATAAACTACAATTCAATTAATGGCTCACAAGAATCCAGGTAAATGATTTTATTCCATGAATCATTAAATAGATTAAATGCAAAATTAACATGTAAGGGTTTGATAAAACATAGTAACATACTATATACAGCATGGATGAAACCAGGCTTCATGGCAATGAGAAAGATCAATGCCAGCATGATAGCCCGAGAGCTTTTGCGCAGTCCCCATGCTATTGTTGCCACAATCAATACCTTAGTCTCTCCCTCCGCTGTGGATAAGAAAGATTAAGACGACATAATAGAGAATAAAAATACATCTAATTTAATCAACCAGAAATTTTTTTTAGTAAAAACTCAAATAAAACAGAAAAAGAATAAGGAGCAAGAAGTCACAACTATTAAGATGGTCACTCTAGAGTGGTCACAAAATAACATCTAAAATTTTCAAGATAATAAAGAAAATTATGATCATAAACTAATAAACCAAATACCAATCCATAATAAGTAAGCACCAAATAGGAAAATACAATTTTTTTTATGGAGTTCCAAAATAGCTCTGCAAAGATTAATTGAAAAATGATGCAGGAGATTGCTTCAAATTTTGGTAGGTGACAGCAAATCATAAGTCATAACACAAACCACAACAATTGGAAGTCAGTTATTCTATGTACCCCCTCCCCTCCCCCTCCCCCAACAAAAAATATCATACCCAAAAAAAAGGGACGAAAAAGAAGAAAATATGATATTCTAAGAGAAAGATAGGAGGGTAGAATAAAACCTAGGCAAGTAAATCTGGTTTTAATACTGATACAAATAAGAATATTAAAATTAATAAGTAAACAATGACTGATACAAAGGAATACTTTCTTTCCCTGCACTTGCTTTTGGATAGGGTTATTTACTTGGCTTCAATTTAGCGTTCAGCCCACAATTTTCAGAAATTATAACGTTACATGTGTGTGTGTGTGTGTGTGTGTGTGTGTGTGTGTGTCAGGGGGGCTGTTGCACCAACCAGGTTTGAACCGACTAGTGGCCGATGCACAGCCGGTTCCTGGTACCAACATGTTGGTGTTTTCAGGGGTTTTTGTTGCACAATATGTAAAGTGATTGGGTTGGGAGCTTTATCGTATTCTTGAATGTTTTCTGTGATATTTCTGTTTCTGTTTAGTTTTTTTAAGGATTGCTTGTCCTCAGCCAATGAAATTTTTCCTTCTCTTTCTTCAACAAATCTTCTTTTGTCTCCAAAAGAATGAAGACTGAACCACAAAGCAATTAAGAGATGTTAAGAAAAGATAACCAAGCCATAAAAATCCCAGTAACAAAGTCTTTCAAGCCAAAATGTCTGCTACACCAGGTGATATGCGTAGAAGCTGTATAAACCTTAGTGACAAGCCTATATCAAAGATACATGTAGCCAACCTTAGTGAGGTTAAGTATTACAAAAAATGGTATGAAATCATAAGAAAAACAAAATATGAAAGGGAACAAACATGTAATAGGAGGTATGAGAGAGAATGTCAAAAGGAAAAGCAAAAGCTGGAAAAAGAAAAAAATGAAGCATAAATGGAACCACTGGGAGCAAACATATTCATTAGCTACCATAGAAAATTGACAAACTATTTTTTCATAAATATCATAAACCACAATTTAACCATCCCAAATGATTCTCAGAGGAGTTAAATTTAGCAAGAAAAAATAAAATGAATATTCTTGCATATATACACACATACATAGTATCATTTACAAATAAAAAGGATAAGTGGCTATATATAACTCTAAATTAAAGGAGGCTGTCAAGTTTTCAAATAACACGGATGACAAGATTGTAACTTATTACCTTTTACTGATGAATAGTCATTAGAAGATTGCCCACCCTCATCAGACAAGCAGAGGAAAACAGAATTGTTCACAAGATTACCCAATGCAACCAAAATTCCAAGACAAAATTGTGCAAGCAAAAAAAACCCAGGTATTGGATAGTGCCACAGACCCACCATCTCCCAGATTTTCATGTCCTGTTAAACAAGTATAAAATATTACAATTATTCAAATGTACGATTATCTACGATAAAAATTGTCATCCTGAAAGATATAATTACCCGTCCAAGTTTCCAATTCAGAAATGTAAATGCCACATTAAATATATAGGTGCTAACAGCCCACAAGAGAATGAAGACGAGAAGCAGCCCATTCAATCGGTGCAGACGAAATAAGGAAGGAAAGGCATAGATAATGTAGCCAACGTAAGCAAGTAGCCCAAATGCACATAAGCTTGCAAAATGGAAGCTCCAAAAGGAAAGGGCAAACAAGGAGACCTGTAAAAAAAAATAATTTGGGAAATCTATAAACAAATGGTTTGCTATTAAGTGAATTAAATACATATGACACTTGAAATGAGTAGTTGCAAATGCATCAAAGAAACATCTCAAACAAGATTATGTACCTAACATAAAGCACATTCAAGGAAGAGGGGAGAAAGAGGGATGCTTTCTTTTAATACTAGATCTCGTGGCAGGTTGGTAGCTGTATCAACCAAAAGATTCCTACAAGTCCTACTGAGATTAAAAGCAACTAAATAGTTATTTTCAACCAAATAAATAAAAAAACCTCAAAGATGCAAAATCTGGATTATTTTGCTTCAACCAGGTAGCTCTTTAGGGCATTAGTCCCTAAATACTTTGCTTAATCTTACATTGGATAAGATGAACTTTTCCTTATGAAATTGACTATTTCAATGTTAATTAACTTACAGACTTAATTTTGACATACACATGTTTTATATAAATCAAGCTCTATTAGATTAAGTAAAGGAAGTCATTCTATTTGCATAACTGTGATTTTCACAAAAATTACAATAACAGTTATACTTAATTCTGACTGTAACCATTTGTTAGAATATTTACAAAATATCTTAGAGGGAGAGAATGATGCATAATAGATTTGGATAATCTATTTTAATTTAGGGATAATTGTTTTACATCATTTTTAGGGATCTTATCTTTTTAGGAAGTGCCTAGGAGATAAAGGTATAAGCTGGCTTACAAAGCTGTTTAACGAGATATTGAGGTCTAAGAAGATGCCAAATGAATGGAGGAGAAGCACTTTAATCCCTATTTATAAGAATAAGGGAGATATACAAAACTTGCAAATTACGAGGAGGATTAAGCTCATGAGTCATACTATGAAGTTATGGGAAAGAGTCATTGAAAGGAGACTAAGACAAGAGACTCATATTTCGATAATCAATTTGGTTTTATGCCTTGGAGGTCAACCATGGAAGCAATCTATCTTCTACGAAGATTGACGGAGCGGTATCGGAGGAAGCAAAAAGACCTACACATGGTTTTCATTGACCTGGAAAAAGCCTACGATAGGGTACCGAGAGAAGTCTTGTGGAAGGCTTTGGAGAAGAAAAGAGTTCGTATTGCTATATTCGAGCAATCCAAGATATGTATGATGAGGTTAAAACCAGTGTGAGAACAGAGGGGGTCACGAAGAGTTCCCTATAACTATGGACCGCACCAAGGGTCGCTTTGAGTCCTTATCTTTTTACCTTGGTCTTGGATGTCTGATTGCGCATATCCAAGAGCCAGTGCCACAATGCATGCTTTTTGCGGATGATATAGTCTTAGTTGGAGAGTCGAGAGAGGAAATAAACGGGAAGCTAGAGTTGTGGAGACGGACTTTGGAAGAACATGGCTTTCGTCTAAGCAGGAGTAAGACGGAGTATATGGAATGTAAGTTCAGTAAGAAATATGCTAATGCTAGCTTAGCGATAAAAATTGGAGATCATACCATACCACAAGTTACACAGTTTAAGTATCTTGGATCCATCATACAAAATGATGGAGAGATAGAAGGCGATGTAAACCATAGGATTCAAGCTGGATGGATGAAATGGAGGTGTGCTTCAGGAGTTATTTGTGATAGGAAAGTGCCTCTCAAGCTTAAGGGTAAATTTTACCGCACGCTTTATAAGGCCCGAATGTTGTATGGTACTTGAATGTTGGGCGGTAAAAAGTCAACAAGAGCACAAGATCGGTGTCGCGGAGATGAGGATGTTGCGTTGGATGTGTGGCCATACTAGAAGATAGGATTAGGAATGAATGCATTAGAGAGAAAGTAGGGTAGCACCTATTGTGGAAAAGATGAGAGAATCTCGCCTTAGGTGGTTTGGACACGTGTAAGGAGAAGACCCTTAGAAGCTCCCAGTTAGATCAGATGGAGAATAGCCCAATAGCTAGAGGTAGAGGAAGACCAAGAAAGACTATAGGTGAAACAGTTAAAAAAGATCTAGATTTGAATGGCTTTTCTGAAGACTTGGTTCATGATAGGACACAATGGCGTCGTCTGATCCATGTAGCCGACCCCACCTAGTGGGAAAAGGCTTGGTTGTTGTTGTTGTTGTTGTTGTATCTTTTTAGGAATCTTATTCTTCAGGATTTTATCTTATCTTTAGTAAATTATTTGTTCCCTTATTTTGATTAGGGTTAGGAGTGTAGTACTTAACCAAAAACCTAGTATAAATAGGGGTTAGTGCTTTGTCTTTTGTATCACATTATAATATACCATTTCAATCTAATATCCTATTATTCAAAGTTTCTGTCAGAATCCCACCGTATATATTCTTTCTTTTTATAGATAGGATTAAAATCCCATAATTAGGAGATTTGATTAGTTGTATCTTTTGTATTTATGAATAGGAATCATTGACCCTTAATTATAGGAATTGATAATGGGTACAATGATGAGCATTAGTTTAGGAGTTTCCTTTTCTAGATTACCTTGTATTCTATTTAAGAGCACATGCTCTTCTGTCAATCATATCAGAGAAATATCTTTTGACAGGTCCTATTCAATATTTTATTCCTTCCCTACCTAAACCTTATAATTTCAACATGATACGAGAGCGGTACCATCTTCCATGACCTAGTCCCGTTACAACTCTGCTGCCAAGTTCCCTAAAATCAAGAACTTCACTATGACAAGTCTGTATCCCCCATGATTCTTTAACTCTAGTTTTTCCTTCTACCCATTATTGTTTCGTCATGTTTTTCTTTACAACGACCATTCTTTTTATTCTCTGAAAAGTCTGTCTCGTATCCCCTTTGACAAACCATAACCACTGTGAACAACCATTCTTTTTATTCTCTAAAAAGTCTGTCTTGTATCCCTTTTGACAAACCATAACCACTGTGCCACTACCCAGCAGAAAATTTCTCAGTCATGCCTCAATTCTAGCATTCTCTTTCCTCGCCATGCCTCAATTCCGTTGAGCCCTCATTCTCTTTCCTAACATGTTGCTGTGGCTTTCTCTTTCCACATCGTGCCCCAAATCCATTGTAGGCCTATTTGGCCCTTTATTAAAACCTTCATCTATGATCTCTTCCCCTATTGGTTTCCCAATGCTAACATGGAATTGAGGGGGAGAATGAGAACGATAGAGTGACATCTCTTCCCATTGATGAGTTATTCTAGTGGTGCCATCTCTTCTTGCCGACGATTATTACGGCAGTGACATCTCTTTCCGCCGATGATCATTCCAATGGAGACTTTACTTCCCATCGTGAATCATATTGATGGTGATTTCTCCTATCTCACCGAGTCATACCGCTGATAAATTCTCTATAGGCAGTATTCACACCAGCCTCCCACCGATGAATCATACCAGTGGTGATTTCTCCTATCTCACCAATGAGTCATACAATGATGAATTCTCTATTGGCTGTGATTCACACCAGCCTTAGTTTCGATATCCATGTTTTTGGGTCTCCTAAATTTTCCTGCTATTTGAAGCTTCCAAATTTTGTTTGGAGAAGTTTGGGCCTTGCTGTGTTTGATTGCTTTCCAAGAAACTTCCATCAGGCTGATGAACATTCCAACCGTCTTGCTGAGTTATTTTTCTAGAAATACTTATCTCTTTGGCATCTGCAACATCCCTGGGTTGTTTTTCCAGCCAATGTGTTATGGAGCCCACTTTATATTTATGTTGTTTTCCTTTTTAAAGTGTTCATTTATAACAAGGTTAAAGCTTAGTAAACTTTAGCTTGAGGGGGAGTGTTAGAATATCAACAAAATATCTAAGAGGTAGAAAATGATGCATAATAGATTAGGATAATTTATGTTATTCTAGGGAAAACTGTGTTACCTTATTTTTAGCGACCTTATCTTTTTAGGAATCTTATCTTATTCTTAAGGATTTTATCTAATCTTTAGTAAGTTATTTGTTCCCTTATTTGATTTTAGGGTTAGGACCTAATTCCTAACCTAATTCCAAGTATATATAAGGGTTATTGCTCTGTCTTTTGAATCACATCATAATAGATCATATCAATCTAATATCCTATTATTCACAGTTTCTATTCTATCTTTTCTACCTTCCCTACCTAGGCCTTATAATTTCAACAACCACAAAATTATAGTGAAATGCTTCCCACCTTCCCCCTTCCATTAAACAAACAATTGTCCACATTCAAAGCTTATCAACATTCCACAGACCTAAAGGGTATTAGAATTATAACAACCAATCTCAGTTTGTGCATGAGATTGCTGTGAGATTTTTGATCTGGGTTGAATTACAGAATTGATTTTGGACGAAATCATTTTGCAAAATTTAGTTTCATGTTTGAGAACATAATCTGAAAAGTCCCATGAGTACAATTGCTTAGCTTTGGCTATTCCTAGGGAAAAATTAAATAATGAAAAAGAGTATAGACATAATGTGTTATATTTGAATTCAAAAAAATTAAAGGCAAATTACTCAAATTATGCACAATAAATGGTGTAATCACTTCTAGTAAAATCCCTAACTTGATTTTCCCAAACTAAGAATGTTTTTAGAATTACTCAAACAACTCAAGAAACAAGATGCATCACTTTGGGTGTGTGAATTGATTTTGGTATGGCAAGAAGAAATCCTAGTAAGAAGAAATCCTAAACACACTATTTGGCATAAAGGAAGCTTTCAAGACAAGTGGTTTATTGACATGTGTTGGAATTAGTAGCAATTAATTCAGATTCATGAAGCTAACAATTCATGTACCTAGTTTATATCTATGCATGTACTTAGGAAATAGTTGTCATTAATATCTTTGTAAACATAAATTGTATTTATGATCAAGTGTATATAAATATCAATGTGCTGAGTGTTTTTTCACGGCAGCATTTTCACAAACACTATTGTATGAATGGCATAGCTGAAAGGAAGAATAGACATCTTGTTGAAACTGCTCGGACCTTGTTACTTCATGCGAATGTACCTGTCCGACATTGGGGAGATGCAGTTTTGACAGCCTGTTATTTAATTAATCGGATGCCATCGTCCTCTCTTGATCATAAAATACCACATTCCATTTTATTCCCTAAAGAGCCACTATTTCATGTCGCTCCACGGATATTTGGATGCACTTGTTTTATTCATGACTTGTCTCCAGGTCTTGATAAGTTTGCTGCCCGAGCCATCAAATGTGTCTTTTTGGGATATTCCAGGTTACAGAAGGGTTACAAGTGTTACTCCCCTGTGCAAAATCGTTATTACATTTCTGCAGATGTAACGTTCTTCGTAGAAAAGTTTTACTTCTCACCATCCACAGTTGAGTCTCATACTATTCAAGAGGTCTTTCCGATTCCTTATCTTGGTCCATCACCTTCCCCTTTGTCAGAATCTGTTTCGACTACAGATATTCCTAACAATCCCCCACTCGAGCAATCTCAAAGGTCACCCATCATATACCATCGTCGTCCACGTGTTGCTAATACAGAATTGGAAGGCACTGAAAGACCAGCTGAATCATGTCCTGCTCTAGCGGATGACCTTACAACGGACCTACCTGAAGGAAACCTTGACTTGCCCATTGCTCTTAGGAAAGGTACTCGATCAACCCGGAATCCTCATCCTATTTATAATTTTTTAAGTTATCATCGTCTTTCTCCTCTTACTATTCCTTTGTGTCATCCTTATCTTCTGTTTCTATTCCTAAACATGTTCATGAGGCACTTGATCATCCAGGATGGCGACAAGCCATGATTGATGAAATGCAGGCACTTGAGCACAATGGTACTTGGGAGTTGGTTCCCCTTCCTTTTGGCAAGAAACCTGTTGGATGCCGCTGGGTGTATGCTATTAAGGTTGGCCCAGATGGACAGATTGATCGTCTCAAGGCTCGTCTGGTGGCCAAAGGTTATACACAAATTTATGGTCTTGACTATGGAGATACCTTTTCCCCAGTGGCAAAAATTACTTCTGTTCGACTGTTTCTTGCCATGGCTGCCATTCGTCATTGGCCATTATATCAGTTAGATATCAAAAATGCCTTTCTTCATGGTGAACTCGAAGAAGAAATTTACATGGAGCAACCGCCTGGCTTTGTTGCTCAGGGGGAGTCTGGATTAGTCTGCAAACTACGACGATCCCTCTATGGGCTTAAACAATCTCCATGAGCTTGGTTTGGGAAATTTAGTTCTGTTGTCTAGGATTTTGGACTAAAACAGAGTAAAGCAGATCATTCAGTCTTCTATTGTCATACTTCTTCGAATAAATGTGTTTACTTGGTGGTTTATGTTGATGATATAGTCATCACAGGAAATGATCATGAAAGAATCTCTCAACTTAAGGAGCATCTCTTCAGCCATTTTCAAACCAAGGATTTGGGGAAGTTAAAATATTTCCTTGGCATTGAAGTTGCTCAGTCAAGTAATGGGATCACAATCTCACAAAGAAAGTATGCACTGGACATACTTACTGAAACCGGTATGTTGGATTGTAGGCCCATTGATAGCCCTATGGATCCAAATTAGAAATTACTACCTAGTCAGGGGGAGCCTTATTCTGATCCAGAAAGATATCAAAGATTGGTTGGAAAACTTATCTACCTCACTATTATTAGACCAGATATCTCCTTTGCAGTTGGGGTAGTAAGTCAGTTCATGCAATCCCCTCATACTGATCATTGGGATGCAATGATACGAATTCTGAGATATATCAAAAAGGCACTGGGACAAGGGCTACTTTATGAAGACAAAGGAAACACCGAAATAGTTGGGTATTGCGATGCAGATTGGGCAGGATCACCGATTGACAGACGATCTACTTTAGGATATTGTGTTTCTATTGGAGGGAATGTTGTCTCTTGGAAAAGCAAAAAACAAAATGTTGTTGCACGATCTAGTGCAGAAGCAGAATATAGGGCTATGGCTACAGCCACTTATGAACTTATTTGGATCAAACAACTTCTCCAAGAATTGAAGTTTGGAGACACCCAACAGATGAAGTTGTGTTGTGATAATCAAGTTGCCCTTCATATAGCTTCTCATCCAGTGTTTCATGAAAGAACTAAACATATCGAAATTGATTGTCATTTTGTTCGTGAGAAGGTTCTTTCTAAGGAAATTAATACTGAATCTGTTAGCTCTAATGATCAACTGGCAGATAGCTTCACAAAATCTCTAAGGGGGCCGAGAATTCAATATATTTGTTCTAAGCTTGGAGCATTTGATTTATATGCTCCAGCTTAAGGGGGAGTGTTGGAATTAGTAGCAATTAATTCAGATTCATGAAGCTAACAATTCATGTACCTAGTTTATATCAATGCATGTACTTAGGAAATAGTTGTCATTAATATCTTTGTAAACATAAATTGTAATTATGATCAAGTGTATATAAATATCAATGTGCTGAGTGTTTTTTCATGGCAGCATTTTCACAAACACTATTGTCTAAATTATATCCAAGTCTTTCAATAACATGTATCATAGCCCAATTGACTAAGTGGCCTTAGTTTATAGTGAAATATGTCCAAATTCATTGTCTAGATTCATTTCCCTTAATTAGGACCTTATGTTTAGCCTTTAGTTTAGACCTGTAATTAGTGTGTATTTAATTTCTTTCCTTTTTTAATTCTTCTCACCTATGTATATAATACACAGGTCATGATGTATAAAACATATAACATAGTTTTTCTACTCAGATTTGAGTGGTTTCTTTCTACATGGTATCAGAGAGCTTCAGCTCTTTTTTTCCCTATTCTGCTGTGTGTTGACCTTAATTGCCGAGCTCACTCTGAAAAAAATCGGCCTTCATTGCCGGATTTCGAGCTCTTCTGGCCTCAATAACCAGAAAGGTGTTCCATCCTACCTTTGACCAATTAGACCCAGAAGCCGTGCCACCACCTACTTCCCCACACGCCACCTTTACTCTGTTGTTATCGTCGCCACACGCCAACACGTGAGAGCATGTGAAGCATCGGCTGACCACCGTGCTCCCCCAGATCTGATCGGCAAGCCCCTTAGGTACTCCCAGAACCCAAGCAACCTGACTTTCTACCATGTGCAAGATTTCCTCCACAACCCAACTCAGACACGCCCCTGTTTCAGGTCATGTCTCAACCCATTCCGATAACCCTAATCTCCAAATTTCTACTGAGAAATTAAATGGGAGAAATTTTATGGAATGGTCCCAATTTGTTAAGATTTTTTTGATGAGTAGAGGCAAGTTTAAATATGTTAATGGCAATGCTAAGGAACCTCCAAAGGATGATAAGTCTTATGAGACTTGGGAGGCTGAAAATGCTACTGTCATGTCTTGGCTCCTCCACTCTATGCCTCAAGACATTAGCATAACTTATCTCCTCCTTCCCACAGCCATGGATATATGGGAGGCAATTCAAAAAACCTACTCCAAAAAGGGCTTTACATCTCAGATTTTTCAGATTAAGAGGGAAGTCCTCAAGACAAAGTAGGGATCTGCAACAGAAACTGAATATTACAACAAACTGAGTGGGCTATTTGCTGAAATGGATATGCATCAAAATGTGGAGATGGAGTCAGCTGCAGATACCAAAAAACTGCGGGACATATGGGAGAAAGAGAAGGTTTTTCAGTTCCTACTTCGTCTTATTTCTGAGTTTGAACAAGTTTGTGATTGTGTCCTGTGTAGAGAGCCATTCCCTAACCAAGCTGAAGCTTTCTCCCTTGTTCGAGGAGCTGAGAGTCAGAAGTAGCTCTTGTGGAACAAGGAGTCTGTCATGGAAAACTCAGCTTTATTAAGCACTAAATTTGGTGGTGAGAATAAGAAGGGAAATGAATCTGGACGTATTTCAACATAGAATCAGGGGAATGAATCTGGACAATAAATCTGGACATATTTCAACATTCCCCCTCAAGATGGATCATAAATGTTTAACAATCCCAGCTTGCCAATAAGGAAGTCAAACTGTTGACTTAGAAGACTTTTGGTGAGTATGTCTGCCACTTGTTGTTTGGTAGGGAATAAAAGTAATACATAAGAGTTCCTTCATCCAATTTTTCCTTGATAAAATGTCAATCAATCTCGACATGTTTGGTCCTATCATGTTGCATTGGATTATGTGTGATGCTAATTGGGCTGGATGCATAGATGATAGAAGGTCACATCTGGCTACTGCACCTTTGTTGGAGGAAATTTGGTGACTTGGGGAAGCAAAAAACAGAATGTGATAACTAGAAGCAGTGCTAAAGCTAAATTCAGAGCTATTGCACACGGAATATGTGAACTCCTATAGATAAAGCGACTCCTAGATGAATTAAAAATTGGATGGAATCAACCCATTAAGCTGTACTCTGACAGCAAGGCAGCAATCAACATCTCACATAATCCAGTGCAACATGATAGGACTAAACATGTCGAGATTGATCAACATTTTATCAAGGAAAAACTTGATGAAGGAACTCTGTGTATTCCTTTTATTCCTACCAAACAACAAGTGACAGACATACTCACCAAAAGTCTTCAAAGTTAGCAGTTTTACTTCCTTATTGGCAAGCTGGGATTGTTAAACATTTATGATCCAACTTGAGGGGGAGTGTTGAAATGTCCAGATTCATTGTCCAGATTCATTCCCCTGATTCTATGTTGAAATATGTCCAGATTCATTTCCCTTAATTAGAACCTTAAGTTTAGCCTTTAGTTTAGACCTGTAATTCGTGTGTAATTAATTTCTTTCCTTTTTTAATTCTTCTCACCTATGTAAATAATACACAAGTCATGATGTATAAAACATATAACATAGTTTTTCTACTCAGATTTGAGTGGTTTCTTTCTACAGTTTAATCCTACCACCCTTAATATTATAACAGATTTTTATTAAAACTTCAAAGTAATTCCTAGGTTCAAGAAACGGCAATTGTTCATGTTTTAAGCCCAACAGACTTTCATATGAGGAGGTGTGTTCTTGTTATCAAAATATTCTGGGGCCCTTGCTTAAAAGTTTAAGATATTAGGTCAAGGAGCTATGTGACTGAAGGTTTTTATTATTGACCCATTTTTTGAAGCATATGTCTGCAATACAATGCATCAAAAACAACATTCTTCTTGTGATATGGGTTTAAATCTTAAATCACCTTTCTGAAATATTATGCTTTCAAATTATAATAACAATTTCCACAAAATTACAATAATGAAATGATTTCTAGAAAGACTCGAGATCAGATCAAAAGAAAAAAAAAAGGGAGGATTACCATTTAGGAATTCTTGTAAAAATATTTCAAATTTAGGAAAAAAAATTAATAGGAGAAGTGGTAAACAATGTTTAAAGGGTTTTTAATGGGTTAAGCTTATATTGACTTAATTAACCACTCATCTAGTTAATTTCTCCTAAATTTGTAAATATTTTCTAGAAAGTCCTAAATTGTAGATTGTAATTATCCACGAAAACTAAAACAAATGAGTGTGCTTGCTTATAGTTTCATACTCTATAGGATTAAATGTGCACCAATGAAGGAAGGACTATAAGAAATAAAGTCATGACTCTACGATCATTCATCATTGATAACAGAAAGCAGATTATAATATGTTTTCAGGAATATATACCGGGAAACCATACGTGAAAAAGTTGATACTAAAAGTCCGAAAAACAGCTCCTCTGAGTAAAACATTTGAGTGTCTCACACCAGATCTGCACATTTAATTAAGGCAATCAGCAGGATGAAAAGCCACATTCCCTTAAAAAAAATAATAAAAAAAAATAAAAATCTAGTAACAAAAGTGAAGCAGCAGATGTGAAGTATTTACAGAAAAAGATAATTTGATCAACATAAGCAAAATTGACACCTTAATTATCACTAATCATGTTTCTTTCAACCTCAATTTTCTAACATCTTAAAGAAGAGTATCCTAACAACAATCGAGAATGTGATTCAACCAAATAATGAGTCTAAACATTCCCCACATAGAATACTTAAACAATAGAGTCATATCTTGTAGTATATGATTCACTACACCAAGTGTAAGTTCACTACTTATCTAATATATTCTCTTTGCCTACAAAAATAAGCAAAAGATGTTGAACCCATGGTTTCTGTTAGAGATATAATAAACCATTTATGTGACTTTACCTAACAACTTAAGCTTTTGGGAAAGTTGGTTCATGACATGGTATCAAAACCTCTATGACCAAGTGGTCTAGAGTTCGATCCTTGCCGCCCCTATTCTTTCAAATAAAAAGTTGAACTTCAGCATATAATAAAGATGGACCTATGCATTGTCCAAGCTTCAAGCCCAAAGGACTCTAGAATGAGGGGGTGTGTTAGAAATATAATAAAACTATTCATGTGCTTTCACCTAACAGCTTAAGCTTTTGGGAAAGTTTGTTCATGACAGTTTCATATGATGATTTTGATGATAACATAACATGTACTCATATGTACGTATTTGTCTATAAAAGTTTGGTTTTAAAGTGGTGAAATGTTTATGGATCTTAAATGTGACAAGTATTTATAAAATCAAAGGGCTAGATGTTGAAAGTGTGAGAAATATGTTGCTAACCACCTGAGCTGAAACTGACTAAACAGGAAGTAGAGGAGGAAGAGGTGGTAGATTTGGTAGTAGATGAAGAGGACGTGGCAGGTTTGGTTCTAACTACAGGAGTGTTGCTGTTTGTCAAGTTTGTGATCAGCTTGGACATTCTACTTCAGTGTGTTATTATAGGTTTGATCACAACTATGGTCAGGGTCAAAGCTCTCAACCAGGAATTAGTTATCAGCAGCAAAGGCAGAGTTTTCAGCACTCACAAATGCCTTTACAGTCTCTGCAACAGCACCAACTGCCTCTGCAGTCCTTGCAACCATATTCAGCCCAATTAGCACATTCACAACTGCTACAACCAGGGCCTAGCTCTTCATTTTATCCATCTCTGTATCAGCCTCAACAGTCATCTCAGTTTCAGCCTCAACAGCCCTCACCGCAGCATCAGTCGCTGCATCCTAGTATTGGTCCATGTCAATATTCTACCCAACCTGTCAATTCAGTTCCTATGGTGGTTTCAACAGATCCGTTTACCAGCTATACAGCACAGCAGCTGAACCCTATGGCCCTGTTAACCTCTGCTACACACAGTTCTAGTCAAGCCTGGCACCCTGATTCTGGTGCAACACATCATGTCACTGCAGACCCTGCAAATCTGCAGCAGAGACAAGAGTTTCCTGGTTCATACCAAATTTTAATGGGTAATGGTCAAGGCCTTCAAATTCACTCTATTGGTTCATCTAAAATTTTGTCTCCTTTCAATTCCACTATTTCTCTCTCTCTAAATAATTTACTTCTTGTTCCTTCAATCACCAAAAACCTAGTAAGTGTCGGTAAATTTGCACAAGATAATTCTGTTTATTTTGAATTTCATCCCTTTCATTGTTTTGTGAAATCTCAAGCCACAAACAAGACAATGTTGGAGGGTTCTCTTGGACTTGATGGTTTATATACACCTTCCACAATTTCTCCATACCTCGTGTGCCTTCACAATCTGAAGCTTCAGCATCTTCGTCTTCTGATTCGAGTTGTTCTTTAGGCTTTCAGCCTGTTGTAAATACTGTCAATAAGTCTGTTGATGTTTCAGCAGCTGTAAATAATGACTCTTCATTTTCTGTAAATGCAATTCCAGTTGTAAATAATGCTTCTTCATTTTCTGTAAATGTAGTACCTACATCCTACACATTGTGGCATTGTAGGTTGGGACATCCCTACTGCAAGATAGTTAAGTCTGTATTACACTCTTGTAATATTCCCATTCATAATAAAATGGTTTCAGAATTTTGTGCTGCATGTTGTCTTGGTAAAGCCCATCGTTTACCCTCTCATCTTTCTACTACTGTATATCAAGAGCCCATTGAGTTAATTTTCAGTGATTTGTGGGGTCCAGCCCTATTCAGTCCTCTAGTGGTAGTTTTTACTACATCTCTTTTGTTGATGCTTGTACAAGGCTTACTTCGCTTTATCCTCTTAAGCAAAAATCAGAGCCATTCTCAGTTTTCAAACAGTTTAAGGCAATGGTTGAACTTCAGTTTGATAAAAAGATTAAATCTGTCCAAACAGATCGTGGTGGGGAGTTTCGACCCTTTTCAAAGTTTCTTGCTGATTTAGGTATTCACCATTGTCTTATTTGTCCTCATACTCACCATCAAAATGGCAGTGTTGAGCGCAAACATAGACAAATAGTTGATATGGGTCTTACCCTATTGGCTCAAGTTTCTTTGCCTCTTAAATTTTGGGATCATGCCTTCCTTACTTCAGTTTATCTCATTAATAGACTGCCTACCACAGCTTTTCAAAACCAAGTTCCTTATGTCAAACTTTTTAATGCAAGTCCTGATTATAATTTTCTTAAGGTGTTTGGGTGTGCATGTTACCCTTGTTTGAGGTCTTATAATAAACACAAACTAGAATTTAGATCTAGTGAGTGTGTCTTTCTTGGCTATTCTTCTAATCATAAGGGGTATAAATGTCTTTCGTTGGATGGCAGGATTTATATCTCTAAGGATGTTCTTTTTAATGAATTTCATTTCCCATATTCAGAATCTCATTCCTCTGCAGCTGCTAACAAAACAACTGAAATTCCATCTAGTCCACTTATTCTTCCTCCTTTCTCTCTTTCTCGGTTTCACTCTCCTTCTTCTGCCACTTCTTCTGCACTGCCAGTTTCTGCTGCGCCTTTATCTCTAATGCTGGTTTAATTCCTGTGCCTGAGTCTGCCACTTCTTCAGCACTACCAGTCTCTGTTGCTTCCTTACCTACTGATTCTAGTTTAATTCCTGTTACTGGTTCTGATTCTGATTCTGCACCTGTTATTGAATCTGCAAATCTTAATACTGATCCTAGAGGTGTTCCTGAGTCTTCAAATCTCAATACTGGTCCTGCATTGTCTCATACCTCTGTTACTGAATCAGACTGTGCAAGCACTTGATTTTTCACTACCTCAGATTCTGATTTTCAACCTGAAAATCTCTCTAATCCTCAGGCTGTTCCTATGTCTACTCACCCCATGCAGACACGGTCCAAATCAGGTATTGTCAAACCAAGAATAACTCCAACTCTTCTTCTTGCTCATCTTGAACCAAATTCTGTCCAAGAGGCCTTGACTAGTCCCAAATGGCATGAAACCATCACTGCTGAGTATGATGCATTGGTTAAGAATCAGACCTGGACATTGGTATCACTTCCACCAAATAGGACTGCAATTGGCTGCAAATGGGTTTTTCGGGTAAAAGAAAATCATGATGGTTCTATCAACAAGTACAAGCCAGATTAGTAGCTAAAGGGTTCCATCAATAGCCTGGGTTTGACTGCACAGAGACCTTTTTCACCAGTAGTTAAACCAGTAACAGATAGAGTTGTTCTTACACTAGCACTCACTCAGCAGTGGGTGTTACAGCAGTTGGACGTCAATAATGCATTCCTCAATGCTTATTTACTAGAGGAGTTGTACATGCAGCAACCTCCAGGTTTTGAAGATTCAAATAAAAGGCACTTTATAGGTTGAAACAGGCTCCTAGGGCCTGGTTTGAGAGATTAGCAACTTCTTTGCTCAGTTTTGGTTTTAAATCTAGCTGTTGATATCCCTCACTTTTCATTCACATCAGTCCACAGCACACTACTTATGTTCTAGTATACGTGGATGATATTATTGTGACTGGTAGCTCACCAACTTTGATACAACAGCTGATTACTAAGCTAAATGGAGAATTTGCTTTAAAGCAGCTGAGGAAGCTTGATTATTTTCTTGGAATAGAAGTCAAACACTTGGCTAATGGGTCTATTCTTCTCAGTCAAAGTAAATATATTAGAGATTTGCTAGATAAAGCTAAGATGACTGATGCCAAAGGCATAAGTACTCCTATGGTAACTAATAGCAAGCTATCTAAACTTGGAAGTAACTATCTTGATGACCCTCAACTATATAGGTCAGTGGTTGGTGCTTTGCAATATGCAACAATCACTAGACCTGAAATCTGCTTCAATGTGAACAAAGTTTGTCAGTTTCTTAGTTCTCCACTTGAGGATCATTGGAAGCTAGTTAAATGAATTTTAAGGTATCTTAAGGGTACCATTACTCATGGTCAGCTACTTCAGCCTACGAGGTCGTCTAGTTCACTTACTCTACATGCCTTTTGTGATGTTGATTGGGCATCAGATCCAGATGATAGAAGATCAACTTTTAGGGTCATGTGTTTTCTTGGGCCCTAATCTTGTTTCTTGGTGGTCGAAGAAGCAAACCTTAGTAGCTCGGTCCAGTACAGAGGCTGAGTATCACAGCCTTGCAGCCACAGATATAGAGTTGATCTGGATTCATTCATTGCTGCAAGAACTAAGCATATCGAATTGGACATATTTTTTGTTCGAGAGAAGATTCTCAACAAAAGCCTAGTGGTCTCTCATATTCCAGCACAAGATCAAACAGCAGATTTGTTTACTAAACCACTATCAAATCTTAGATTTTGTACTTTGAGAGATAAACTCGATGATTGATAAATTTGCTTTGCAACACCCACCCCGAGTTTGACAGGAGAGTATTAGAGTATCTTGTATTAGCTGTTGACTATTGTTAGAATAGTTTAGAGTGTTCTAGAGTTCTAGAGGTTAGTTAGAATATTATCTTATTATGTTAGTAACAGAATCAGTTAGGTTAGTTAAGAGTGGTTGAGCTTCTGATAGCAATATAAATACAGCTGTGTACATTGTTGTATCTGTCAATTACAGTTTACAGTTTCCAAATAATTCTCATTATCTTTCTCCTTCTATTCTCTCTCTTTTCTGCTGCACTCTTTCTCAAGTTTTCTTGAGTTTTCCTTCATTTTCTCACTTGTTAAGATTTCTAGAAGACATAGGTCAAGGCTTTTGCTTTTTCCTTAGCTGAACTAGAAAAAAAAAAAAAAAAAGTGTTTCCTACTCTTCCCTTATCACTTTTAGAATATTGCATCATTGCTCTGGTCATGCTTGATTGCTTGCTGTTGCCATGTTTTTTTCTTAGTTAACTCACTCCATTGTTGTGTGTGATTGCTTGTGAGCTTTTATGTTGCATTACACGCCTTAAGACCTACCCAGCTTTGTGAAAAAATTTCAATTGTTTTGTTTTTATAATAAGTTTTTTTGGTACATTATAAAGGGTAAGCTTTAAGTCATACAATTCACCCCCTGCATCCCCCCCCCCCAACTCTCCTTTGTGCCATTGCACTTGACAGATATGAAGGTCAGTAAGCCATTTAGTGGTTAACAAGTGGTAGCATCTGCTGATTTTCTGCTTAATGACATGGCAGTCTCCAATCCATTTAATGCCAATTATAGGGTTGACTTATATATACCCTAGACAAAAGTTTCTTTGCTGAACCAAAAAACAAAATCAATGGGGACATTTGCCAAAACATAGCTGTAACCTGTTTAGTCTTTCAAATGAGGCACAAACTTACAGATTAAATTTCAAGGCAACATGTAGTTAAAATATTGCAAAGGTCTCCTGGTAAATCAACTTGAATTGAAAACAGATTAAAAAAGACTATTTATGTGAGTACAGTACAATGGATTCTCGCTAATTTCTCCATAAAGTGAATAAGGTAAAAGCGTTATTCTCTCTCTTCAAACAAATAAATCTGTTGATCATTTATAAGTGTTTGCACATATCCTTGAAAGAAAATCATTTTCTTCTCTCTTCTAATAATATTTTTTTTCTATCAGAAAAAAAAATCCTTGAAAGATATGACATAAAGCAAATCAGATAAGATTATTATTTGATTACCTTGATTCACGAATGAAAAACGAATGCTTAGAGGGAAGAAGTTGCTCAGTCAAGCTACAATCTGTCCTCGAAATAATAAAACCCATCTCCTCCAAATCAGATTTAATGAAGGACAGCTGCATCAAAAGAAAGGAATAATATAAGACAAAACAGTGTCAGACACAGCAAAAGCAAAGTGCATAAGTGAACACATAAATAAGAAGGGTAAAAGAATATCATGTCATATATCATTTTATTTTGTGTAAAATAGATATTAGTTATTTTTAGGATCTAATTGCAAGGTATAAGACTTGAGTCCCACATTGGAAGTATGAGATTCCGATGTTTATATGACCTTGGGCTCTCCCACCATAATGACTTGCTTTTATGGTATGGTTCTCCCAAGATTCGTATCAATTGTTATCAGAGTCTTCCACCATATCTCTTAGTTGCAAACAAGCAGCGTGGGTGGTGACGCCAACATTGCAGTGTTTGCCTAGGACTAGTGCACAACCAACCTGCGTGGGCCCTGCAAGGGCTGCAGAGCATGGTGGAATGTTAGGATCCAATTGCAAGTTTGGGACTTGAGTCCCACATCGGAAGTATGGGATTCCAATGTGGGGTTTATATGGCCTTGGGCTCTCCCACCACAATGCTAGCTTTTGTGGTGTGGTTCTCTCAAGGTTCATACATTCGTATCAATTATTCTCCATGTTGAAAGAAGAATGCCACTAGTTCAGATGGATAACTTTTAGAAGCACAGTCCTATCGGAGTACTGGACGACAATTGTTTCATTTGATGAAAGAAGAAGATTATTTGAGAAGAGAAAGAAAGCAGTAGAAGAGCAGATGATATGATGTCCCGCTGTCTGCCAAAAAAATGAGCAATCAAGTAAACAAAGCTTGACAATCTCTATGCATATCCAATAAAGAAATCCCTCTAACATAGCTATTAGCCGACCACCATAAAGAGTCTGAACCACAAATATCTAGCAGTTGGACAATGTAACTAAGTATAAATGGCTGCTAGTCTCAGAATCAGAGAAACACATAACACAAACATTGGGAAAAAGGGTGGTATTCAAACCTGTGAAAAATCATTTGTACTTGTTAGAATCCCACCGTAAATATCATTTCCTTTTATAGATAGGATTAAAATCCCATAATTAGGAGATTTGATTAGCTGTATATTTTGTATTTATGAATAGGAATCATTGACCCTTAATTATAGGAATTGATAGTGGGTACAATGATGAGCATTAGTTTAGGAGTTTCCTTTTTTAGATTACCTTGTATTCTATTTAAAAGCACATGCTCTTCTATCAATCATATCAGAAAATTATCTTCTGACATGGTATCAGCACTCCAAAATCCATGGGAGCTTGTGTAAACTCGTGGCCTGCATTGCCACATGTTTTCTTCCGCTGTTCAGCCTGCATTGCCGTTGTTTCTCTTCCCCTTCCTTTGACGGCCTATATTGCTGTTTTTCTGTTCTAAAACACCCTCCACACCTTTGAATCTCACCCAACAAATCTGAGAATGTCTGAAACAGCCAATAACTCTGCCCAAACAGAAAATACCAGCACTGTTGAGCTGCAACTTATTCAACCCAGCCTTCATCTCAATGGCAGAAACTACCTCAAATGGTCTCATTTTGTCCAACCTTTCTAAAAGGGAAGGGCAAATTGAATCATCTTTCTGGGAAAGCTTCCCCAAAACCCACAAACAGTAACTTTGATGCATGGGATGAAGCAGATGTAGTCGTAATGTCGTGGCTGTGGAATTCCATGGTGCCAGAGGTGAGTGATGCTTGCATGTTCATGAAAACAGCCAAGGACGTGTGGGAGAGCTGTAAACAGAACTATTCCAAGGTTGGCGATGCTGCTCAAATTTATGAAATTAAGATGAAGATCGCGACTACCAAACAAGGAGACCGATCCGTTAGAGAGTATGCCCAGACTCTGCAGAATCTATGGCTGGAGTTAGACCATTATGAACAATTTGAAGCAAAATGCAAAGAGGATGCTGATTTACTCAAACGTTATAAGGAGAAGGGCAGGATCTATAAGTTTTTGACAGGACTAAACAGTGAGTTTGATCCTGCAAGAATTCAGGTGTTAGGAAAGGAGTTATCCTCACTCAATGAAACCATGGCTGCCTTCCGGGCAGAAGAAGCACGTAGAGGAGTGATGATGGAACCTCAATCCACTGAAAGTTCTGCCTCAGTTGCACAAAGCGAGGGAAAGAAGATTGATTAATGGCAGACCAATCAACCTGGAGGTGTAGCCCCTAAGATGGAGATAGACAAAAGAGAGAACAAGGATTCTCTATGATGTACCTTCTGTAAGAAGCCAAGACACACCCAGGATAGATGTTGGAGACTTCATGGTAAGCCTCCAAATTAGAACCGAAATTGGTCCACCAAAGGCACTCAATGAGGAGGACCAGCACAAGCCCACATGGCACAGTCAGGTGCTGCAGAGGACAGTCCTTCCAGACCCCTTACAGATTTCAATACAGAAGAAATTAAAAAACTGACGGAATTCCTAGACACTTTAGTCCAACCCACAGACACAGGTAATTCTTCCTTGGCATTCTCAAGTAATTCCCAAGCCTATGCTCTCAGTGTTCTACAATCTACAGCACAAGGGACATGGGTTGTTGATTCATGAGCTACGGATCACATGACCCATTCCTCTACTGAATTTATCTCTTATAGACCCTGTCCTAGCAATAAAAAAATTGCAACTGCAGATGGCACGTTTATTACAGTTGCTGGAAAAGGAGATATTCTCCTAAGTTAGGATTTACTTTTGAAAGATGTCTTACATGTGCCCAAATTATCTGACAAACTGCTTTCTATTCATAAACTTACAACAGATTTACAATGTTTAGTGACATTCTCTCCTACACTCTGCAAATTTTAGGATCAGGGAACGGGGAAGATGATTGGACTTGCTAGGGAGGAAAATGGGCTTTACCTTCTTGAGGAAGCTCGTGAGACATGTAGCACTAAGAGTCAACTTCCATTGTCTTTGCTGTCAGAGTCACTTCCCTCCCACAAGAAAGAAATCTGGTTGTGTCACTTTCGTTTAGGTCACCCTTCATTCAGTACTCTCAAAATTATGTTTCCTAGCTTGTTTCAGGGATTAGACATAGGAATGTTTCATTGTGATGATTGTGAATTTGCAAAACACAAACGTGTTAGCTTTCCTATCAGTAATAAAAAAATGTATGTTCCTTTTTCATTAGTACACAGTGATGTTTGGGGTCCATCCAACATTGCAAATATATCTGCGGCCCGCTGGTTTGTCATTTTTATTGATGATTGTACTCGGGTATCATAGGTGTATCTCTTGAAACAGAAAAGTGAAGTCAGTCAGATATTCCAAAAAATTTTCCAAATGATAAGAAACCAGTTTGGGACAGCCATCAAACGATTTCGTTCTGATAATGCCAAAGATTATTTTAACCAAACATTGTCTTCCTTCTTCAATAAACAAGGAATTATTCATGAATCATCAAGTGTCCACACCCCACAACAAAATGGGGTGGCTGAACGAAAAATTGGGCATCTTCTAGTTGTTACCTGAGCATCTTTATTCCACACAAATGTTCCAAAACAGTATTGGGGAGAGGCTGTCCTTACTGCTGCCTACTTGGTTAATCGTTTACCCTCTCAGACTCTTCAAAACAGCAACCCCATTCAATTGTTCTCCAAGTTCTACCCACACTTCAAACCTTCAAATAACCTTGTTCCTAGGATCTTTGGATGTGTGTCCTTTGTCCATGTTCATTCTCCTCATCGAGGAAAACTTGATCCTCGGGCCATTAAATGCATTTTTGTTGGTTACTCACCTACCCAAAAAGGATACAAGTATTATCATCCTACCATAAAAAAAGGTCTTTGTGTCTATTGATGTCACTTTTGTTGAAACTAAATGTTTCTTTTCCCAACCTTATCTTCAGGGGGAGAACTCATGCATGGAAGATAAGGATGATTTGTTCAAGAATCTTTCTTTCATCTCCCCACGGGAATCCAATATACCTGAGTCAAGTCCTATACACATTCCTTACAGTCCTATACACACTTCCCCTGATTCGAGTCCAAAGAAAACTGAAACATAGACTCCAAGTGTTGCCTGTCCACTACAAGTTTACACACGAAGGAAAGCACCTATTATCCAACCTATGCAAGTTCCAGATTCTAAACTAATACCTGAAACTGAAACTGATGAGACTGTTTTGGAAGAGCATAACATACTCCCTGAAACTGAAACTGATGGGATTGTTTTGGAAGAGCAGAATATGCCCATTGATGCTGGGGATTTTCCGATTGCAATAAGGAAGGGTGTTAGAACATGTACACAGAGGTCAAGGTATCCATTGTCTCACTTTATGTCCTATGATAAACTGTCCAGCAATCATAGAAGTTTTCTTACTCATTTAAACACTATCACTATCCCTAAAACTGCTAATGAAGCACTAGATCGCAAAGAGTGGAGATAAGCTATGAAAGTTGAAATGGATGCACTAGAGAAAAATGAAACTTGGGAGTTGGTAAAACTTCCTAAAGAGAAGAAACTTGTTGGTTGCAAGTGGGTATTTACTGTTAAATATAAGGCAGATGGGACACTAGAAAGGTATAAGACAAGGTTAGTAGCTGAGGGGTATACTCAAACATATGGGATTGACTACCTTGAGACTTTTTCTCATGTTGCAAAAATGAACACTGTTAGAATATTGTTATCTCTGGCAGCTAACTATGGATGGAGTTTGTAACAATTTCATGTCAAGAATGCTTTCCTACATGGCAACCTTGAAGAAGAAATTTACATGGAGGTCCCACCTGGGTTTAACTTCGAGAAAGGCAAGGTTTGTAAGTTAAGGAAGGCTCTCTATGGATTGAAACAGTCCCCTAGGGCCTGGTTTGGCAGGTTTGCTACGGTGATGAAGGCAATGGGGTATAAACAAATTCAAGGAGATCATACTTTGTTCATTAAGCATTCAACTTCAGGGGGAGTTACTGCACTAATTCTTTATGTGGATGATATAGTTGTAACATGAAATGATCAAGCAGAAATGGACATCCTAAAAAGGTGTTTGTTAAGAGAGTTTGAGATTAAAGAGCTAGGCAGATTGAAATACTTCCTTGGTCTTGAGGTGGCACATCCTTGTCATGGTATTTTCATCTCTCAACAGAAATATGTGCTGGATTTATTATCTGAAACTGGTAAATTGGGATGCAAACCAGTAGAAACTCCTATTGAGCAGAATCACAGACTTAGTGAATCTGTTGAGGATGCAACCGTGGACAGAGAATCCTATCAAAAACTGGTTGAAAAATTAATTTATTTGTCTCATACCAGGCCAGACATAGCTTATGCAATGGGAGTGATAAGTCAGTTCATGCATAATCCCAAAGAAAATCATCTTAGAGTTGTTTACCGCATTCTGTAGTACTCGAAAGGAACTCCTGGAAAAGGAATTTTATTTACAAAAGGGAAGGAAATGACTTTGGAGGCCTATACAGACACTGACTATGCTTGATCCGTAGATGACAAAAGATCCACCTCTGGATACTGCACTTTTCTTGGAGGAAACTTAGTAACTTGGAGAAGCAAAAAACAGAACGTTGTTGTAAGGTCAAGTGCAGAAGCAGAATTCCGGGCTATGGCCTTAGGAATTTGTGAATTCCTATGGCTGAAAATAATTCTAGATGACCTAAAGATTGAGTGGAATGGACCTATGAAGCTATACTGTGATAATAAGTCAGCAATAAACATTGCACATAATCCAGTGCAACATGATAGGACCAAGCATGTTGAAGTAGACAGACACTTCATAAAGGAAAAGTTGGATACTGGGACAATCTGTACACCATTTGTATCCATAGGAAATCAGCTGGCAAATGTTCTAACAAAAGGATTAAGTGGCTCTACATTTCAATCTATTGTTAGCAAGTTGGGAATGGATAACATCCACTCACCAACTTGAGGGGGAGTGTTAGAATCCCACCGTAAATATCACTTCCTTTTATAGATAAGATTAAAATCCCATAATTAGGAGATTTGATTAGCTGTATATTTTGTATTTATGAATAGGAATCATTGACCCTTAATTATAGGAATTGATAGTGGGTACAATGATGAGCATTAGTTTAGGAGTTTCCTTTTTTAGATTACCTTGTATTCTATTTAAGAGCACATGCTCTTCTATCAATCATATCAGAAAATTATCTTCTGACAGTACTAATCATATCCAGTACTGCAATCCATATGAAATTCAACTTAGATGGGACATCAAACTTCCAAAGGGGGTTAGTAAGAAGGAGGCTGTTCCTTTTTAGAGAATGAATCAGGAACTAGAAATAGGATTTACATGAATACACTCCAGAGGATTCTAGAGTCAAAACCCTACCATCCACAGATGAGGAGGGACGGTTAGAGAAGTAAACCAAGAAGACATTCCAGTTCCAAAGCTAGCCTAGCTTGTCATTGGATACCATTTGTTTTGAGCAACCCAGAACCTTACATCATCAAAATATTATCAATGATGTACCAGTGTTCCCTACCCTCAACAATGTTTCCATTCAGCACTTGGAAGAGTATGTTTCCAAACAGGCACCTCATTTGTTACTAGGGAGGTTTCCCCTTAATTTCTTATACATTTGGCAGCAAATCAAGCATACTTGACAAATCATGTGAGAAAATTCCTATCTTACTTAAGCTCTCTACATTCTCACCCCAATCACTTTGAACATCAAACTAGCCCAATTTTCAAGATCCGCAAATCAAAACCATAAGCCTAATGTACCATTGCTGTTCATGAATCATATATCAATAGTCCATAAGTTATCAAAAGCACTCCTAAAAAATAGCATAGCATTCAGTCTTTAAGCAAGGTGATCTTTGAGTTCCATTTGCATGAAGGCTAGGCTAGTGATGTTTCAAAAAGTTTGATTAAGTATATTCACAATGTTTATAAAATTTGGTGACTGTCAGCAAATCTTTAGACTACAAGTCCAGTCTTTAAAATTTGTCAAAATAAAAACTCTATCACTTTCATGTTGGGATACAAATTGAAAAGGTTCAGGAATTTTAATGATATCCGTACTTCCAACCAACATCCATTACTAGTATTTACTTAAGCCTCCCTCAACCCAGTCCCATAAATTCCCCCATTTACCTGATTATGTTTGTAATTAGCTAGAGTATAATAGACTGAATATAACCTGAACATACCTAGGTCCTTAATATCATGAAAATCATAAAATTAAAATTTACACAAATCAAAATCAGTAAATGGAATAACAATAAACCCACAATATAAGCCTAAGATATTTACTAACCACCTTTTTAACAAAAAATGCAGGGAAAAAATTAAATTATAGCCTATTTCAAAGGGAAACACGGAACTTGGATTACAAGTAACATGTCCCTTTGGCAAATGCTTGTCCACAGATACTAGAACTTCACTGTGTCTGCACCCTTATCATCTCTACCAGTTTTATATTAGTTAAATTAAGGGATCAAATGGCTTCAAAAAATCATAATGGTCATCAAAAGCCAATCAATGCAAATAAAGAGAATTATAAGACTACAAAAGTAGAAATTGCATTAGAATTCTCGACAACATAGACAATTTGTCAATCTTTGGTACATTCAAAATGTTAGGCTCCGCTACATTAAGAATAAAATATACCACAAGTAGAAGGGATTATGTGAGAGTAGACCTGCAGTACCTAAATATTAAAATGTGAAAGCCCATAATCTACTTAACTATTCTCTTCCAACAATATGAAGTATGAACCAAAAATTTAAAAAGCAGATACATACCATTATATAGTAAAATATGAGAGAAAGGCTGGAACAAATTTTGGGCCACTCAGAATTTGCAGATATTTTGTAAAGACCAATTAGATCAGCCATCATACTTGGAAATTCTACAGGAAGTTGATATATGTAAAGCAGGAAAATATTGAAACCTGCATACAGCTGAAGAGGCCTCCACCACCTTTAGAACCACATACACAAATATAAGCCCAAAGGACACTGAAAGAGTGTCAAATACCACCTAAAGAGATGCTGGAAGAGCATAAAGGAAACATCCATGATAAATCACCTGAAAAGCCCAAGAAAGTTGCTTGTTAAAGACCAATCCACAAGACCAACACAGCTACCAATGAAAAAAGGTAGTGAGGCCCATGAAGGATGGCTAATTCCAACAACTAGCTGAATGGCAGGCAACAGCAAGCAAGATGCCACCCGAAGATGAGAACCTTCAATACACAAAAACAGAAAAAAATTATAATAAAAAGTTTGAATGACATTATTTACATCAAGCTGCAGGTGTCAAAACAAAAGAATGACAATTGTAAATAAACACACTCTTGAGAAAATAGAATAAGGGCGAAAAAGGTACAAAGAAACATAAGGAATAGATATATATATTGAAAATGAAGAGATTATAAATGGTGTACATAATACTGGCCCAACTCCTAAACAGCTAAATCTGTATCTGTGATTCTGTATTGATAATACAACTACATAATGACACTAATACCTCTTGCATTGACAAACTTTAAGTAAATATTTTCTTAATCCAATAACACTTTCCTAAGTACTGAATACTTGTCTAAATTCCTCAACACACAAACATAACATTACACGCACTCATCAACACATTAATTTCATATATTTCCATCAACAGTACTCAATTACCACATAACATAGAGAATGGAAAATGTTCACCACACATTTAAGAATGTTTGAAAATCACAAGATTATTCATATGAAGAGATTGGTAATTTCCCTTGCTAATAGTCTGTGTTATACACTGTAAGGTAAAGCAGGTAAATAGATACAAGCTACAACAAAATGAAACATGCCGGTTTTGCTTATTTTAATATGTACTGACCAATGTCGTACAGCTAGAAACAGTTAAATATAATTTTCATATAATGCAGTATTTTTGCATGGCACAGAAGTCCACCTTCACTTCAATCAACCAAGAAAAATTTTGCTTCACTCACCACAAACAATTCAAAGAAGATTGCAGAGGTAATTGCATTACCACATTTGGTGTGTCGTTTCAAACAATTCAAAAAAATTTGCCCAACACTGTACATTTCATATTGCAGGCTTACAATTGGCATGTCGTATAAATCCAAACATAGCAATCAAAAGACAAGAGGGTCAAATAAACTACTTACAAACCTAAATGTTCGACAATTGATAAGAAATGGCCCCAAGATGAATCTTGCCATGTATTCAGAAAACGTTTCTTCCCATATATATCAACTAAAGCAACAAGAAGTGCTAGTAGTTGTATTATCAAGAAATAAATTACATAAGGAGTTTTCCAGGACTCAACTCTGCAAGAGCACACCCCAGAAACAACAAATCAGTATATCTACAAAAACAATGAATCAGACAATAAATGAAAAAGAAATCAATCTCACATCATAAACCCAATCAGCTTTGCCCACCAAGCATCTGGTATACTCCACAAATTCGGCTTAACAGCCCATATTACCAGATAAGTCACTTGAGAAAGTATTGCAACTACAGAAAAGATAACAATTGGCCACAGTAACAAAAACCTCCTTCGGAAATGAAATCCTACAGCAAGAAAAACAGCATTAGTAGTAATTAAATATAAAGACAACATGAATATAATGAGCTAAACCACAATATCCAGCATACCAATAAGCAGTATCAAGAAACAACAACCCATATAAATAACTTCTGCATAATAATTATCACAAGGACCAAGTTTTAACAGCCAAGCTCATAATAAACAAAAGCACTCATAAGGAGACTTACCAAGTCTTCCTTCAAATAGAAGCAGCTCCAACTGTCATAGAATGAATTTGTTGTCTTAATACAAAATTAAAGGGGTGCAATTAATTAGATTGACACAATTATATCATTGATTATTTCTTATTATTTCTTTTCTGTGGTTCCTTGTTATGAACCTATATGCTGACTTGGGAGAATTAGTTACAAAATATTGTCATGTGGCATGGGAAGCTAAAAATTAGAAAACAAATATGAGAAAGTGCGGCATCAGCGTGAAGTAATAGAAGGAACATAAAAGGCAAAGGGAAAGTGAGAATTGGATATGAAGAATCAAGTTGAATCTGGACTCTCTCTCTCTCTCTGTGTGCCTCTTCTTGTTCCTCCCTTAGGCTCTATCATCTTCTCCATCTCTGTGGATCTCTATTTCTCTTCATGTACTTCTTTACTCTAATTCAATGTTGTTACTATGGTATTTTCTCAATAATTCCGTGAACTATTCTCTTAATAGACATCAGAATACATTATCCATTTTATCTAGCTTGTGATTCCTATTGCATAGTTACTGATTTATAGCAGCCTTGTTACATTGGTGCTTTCATTAATCTCACATGGCTGATGACCTTATACCAGAGGATCTAGATGAGCTTGCAGTTTATATGAAACATATATTGCAACTTCTTGAACGTCAATATGATCGAGACATGGCTCACTTTGATCGTATAGATCAAGCCTTAGCTAAGCTCACCATGAACGAAAAAGTAAAACATCTCTGTGACATCACCTCAGCCAGTGAGAAGGACTCAAGTGTGGAGGCTATTGTAGACATTGTCGACCAAATCGTTCCATTCAAACGTCTCGCTGCATAAATTCCACCAACCGCAGAAGTTGTGGAGCAGAATGATGAATTTCTAGATCTCACAAAATCAAAGTCAACGACGCTCTTGGAGACTTCAGAATCCCTAGATGATTGGAAATCTGTTGTTGACTGTTTTGTTCGTTTGGATTGTGAGCAAATTACACAAAAATCTATAGCTTTTCAGGAAGATCAACCACAAATCAGGTTCCCAATTCTAAAATTTGTTCCCAACCATGATGCGATACAGAAACTTGCGAGTGCTAATGATCCTTCCCAGGGTATGGTCAAACTTGATGGTCATTTCAATTGGCGGCTCACGCACAAGAATCGGTGGAATTCCACGGATTGTATACTCTTTTTGCTCGGTTGGGTATGTTGGAGTATGAATCTAAAGAATCAGTTCAGAATCAACTCAGAGAGATAGGAGCCATGAAGTTGTCATTGGTAACTCCTCCACCACCCCCCAAGCCACCAGATGTGAAGTATTCTATGGTGGCTTACGATGACTCACGCCACACAAGCAGTGGGACGAATCTCCTATTTGGAACTATCTTGCGACTACGATCACAACATAATGGGTGTTACGGTTCAAGACCATTGAAGAATATGTTGACTTCCATAGTGCTACCATTCATGGCAACCAAAATCAAAATACTCAAAGACCACATGGCCCACATCAAGACCCAATTGGTGTTCTCTAACTCAGGTTTGATTCATTTCTAGAATTGTCAATGGTAGCCAAATTTTGTTCCACTGCAATTGACGGATAAGGATCTTTTGAGGCTTATAATCCACATACTCATCATTTTTGTGCTTTATGGCTTATATTTGCTACAATTGCTGACTTGTGGGCATCAAACCAATTTGCATGTCTGTGATGCAACCAAATTTATATTTTATAGTCAAATGATCAGTCCGAGTGGAAATAAAAGAATCGTTTTCAATAGAACCTTTCAAGTCTTAGTGACTATGGTTTTTATTGAGGTGGATATAGTTTAGGGTAAGACTAGCCTTACATCTCAGTCTGATTGCTTTGATTTTCTTGGTGTGAAAGGTGTGAGCAAAGAACTAAACTCTAGACTCTTGGCCAACATGGGTGCTAGAAATTTATTAGCTATAACACATGATGACATTTGGAATTTTTTCTGGTGGAAGTTAATTCCTATCAACAAGTGGGTGCCAGCACCACCAATACTATTGAACGATGCTACACCACGAGTGGCAAGGGTATGTGCAAGCCTTGTTGACATGACTGATGCACGGGGTTATACAACTACTGTAATGGCATCACTTGCAGGATTAGTGTCAGAACATACTTTCCATTTCATGGGGACTTATGGCCTTGTTTTGGGTACTGGAATAGATGCTAAAATGGCAGAGTCAGTGGCATTGGCCTTGGTTCTAATTGGATGCTGGGTTGATTTCCCCATTAACAAAGGCCAGATACAATATCTCATACTTTCCAACCTTGTTTCTCCTTCGGCCTGGGAGGTAATTCTATCCTTAGTTGTTGTTGGATACTTTTATGAGGTCTTGGATGATTTTGCATGTATTGCAATGGAGATGTTGTTTAATTTGATTTGTTCATCTACTATTACTATTTAGATTTTAGGGATGTCATTATCTAAAGTATATCGAAATGATTTTATGATCTGTCAAGACCATAATATAATCCACATTTTGTTGATGGTTGCTGCAAGATATACCTATCTAAGTGTCTTGGTACTGGAGAACATAAATTTAGTAATCCAGTGTATGGTGACTTTCATATTGACTGATCATGCCACATTAACAACCCACACAGCCATAAACTTTAAAAATGGAAAGATCACTACCCTGTTCAGCACCTTATCATTCATGCTTGGTGGCATTATATCAGTTGTTTCTGATTTACTTGGAATGAAGATTACAACTTATACCTATGGCAAAAACCATCGTAGGTGTAAGAAAGGATTGTGAATGCATTCATTACTCCATTGAGATTTAGTACAGTTATGGGATTTCTCCTTATTGTAATTGGTTCTTTGACCCTTTACATTGACATCAACCTGTTCAGGATTTACTATGGCAATGGCTGGGGTGGACTTTTGGAGGCCATCACTAGTTATAATATTGGTGGGTCTTTTATTGGTACTAGTATAAGTGGTACTAGTATCTACTAAGGTTGATGATATGGTTGACAATGTTGGGGATATAGGTAGCAGGGAATTTGATTTTTTTGGTTCATATGCTGAATCATCATGTGCTGCTAATGCTATTATTAGAATTCCATCTTCCTTCACTATGCTCAATCTTAGTGTGCAGCAAGTCGTGGAGCACTGCTTGCTATTGTTGTGTGTTGTTGTTGGTCCTTGGTTTGAGCTTATTGTTGGTTTTGTAACTGGGTATTATTCAAGAAATGCATATAGGCTTGTGCAAGAGGTTGCAAATGCCTGCAAGACTGGTGCTATTACATATGTTTTAATTAGCCATACCTTGAATATTGCTGTTCCTTATAGCAATGTAGGTTGTGTCTATGCCTTGAAGCCATCATGGAAGGGTATTCGACAAATTCCTTACAAGGTAGCTACATGTTTATCTGGCCACTCAAAAATTGATGGCTTGGCACAATTAGATAATGCTGAATTTGCTCTAAAAGCCATAGAGAAGCTGAAAGGTATGTTATTGAATAATGAACAAGTGTACGTGAGAACTATTCAGCCAAGGGATAATTGGATAGTGTTTATGACCCTTGATGCTTGCTTGGAATCACAATTTGTAACAATTAAAGTAGTTGAGAGCCTGAAAACAAGACATGGTGATCCAAAACCCAACAAAGTTATGATTCAGTTCACTCATAGTTTTATCCTACTGACATGGAAGGGGAATTCCAACTATGAAAGGCTATACAAAGCTGTGGAGAGTGTTGGTGCTGCTCTTCATTCAGCAGGACATTATCATACCTTCATCAGAGGATTTCACCTTTCTGCTGAAACTCTTTCCTAACTTTGAACTTGAGGACAAGGTCAATTTTTAATGGGGGAGGTAATGTTATGAACCTATATGCTGATTTGGGAGAATTAGTTGCAAAATATTGTCATGTGGCATGGGAAGCTAAAAATTGGAAAACAAATATGAGAAAGGGTGGCATCGGCGTGAAGTAAGAGAAGGAACGTAAAAGGCAAAGGGGAAGTGAGAAATGGGTGTGAAGAATCAAGTTGAATCTGGACTCTCTCTCTCTCTCTCTCTCTCTCTCTCTCCGTGCCTCTTCTTCTTCCTCCCTTAGGCTCTATCATCTTCTCCATCTCTATGGATCTCTATTTCTCTTCCTGTGCTTCTTTACTCTTAATTCGGTGTTGTTACTATGGTATTTCTCAGTAATTTCGTGAACTATTCTCTTAATAGACATCAGAGTACATTATCCATTTTATCTAGCTTGTGATTCCTATTGCATAGATACTGATTTATAGCAGCCTCATTACATTCCTCCTCAAAACAACTTAAAATTGTAGATGGACTCCATTCCTCACTGAATATACGGCATAAAATGTTCGGATGAACTCAATGTGAAGATAATCTATGTAAAGGAGCTTGACCAACAAATAAGCCCCACACCCACCCCCCCAAAAAAAAAGACTGTATAAGAGGTAAAATTGTTGTTAATCTGCAATCTGCAAATGACAAATAGAATCTGTTGACTGTCCAGCAATCAAACAACCAAACAAAATAAAGGAAAAGGAAGAATTCCCTTTTATGTAGAATTTCCATGGTAGGCAGCACATCATTTGCACATTGTTATAATAAAATATAAAAATTGCAGTTTAATGCTCTAAGTAATAATAACTTGGAACCCAAACAGAAAGAACTAAGCAGCTTACCTAATTGTGATACATTAAACAGAAGGAGAAGAAAGGCTATCAAATCAACAAGAGAGATCAAACTCCAGTTGATTAAAGCAGCTGCAGGAAAGCAGAGCATATAAAGATCAGCACATACTTCAACAATGGAGTCCATATCCATACACATGTCTATGTAAAGAAAGCCGACATAAATATCAGAAAGGTAAATGAAAACACTATTCAAAAACAAAAATACAGCTAATATTCTTCCTTTCATCGTTAGCCAGTGTAACAATTCTCTTCCATTTAAATATCAAGATTCTCCGAATTAAAATCACACAATATATACGAGGATACTCAATAATAGCTACTGCCTACTCACTCTCACTTCAAAATCAACCACAAATGACCAACTCTAACACCCAGGTTTTTATGATGATTCTAACTTTCTTAGTCCCAAATCTTCAAATGCAATCTAGTTTTTATGATGATTTGAATTTCAATAGGTTGAAATTCACAAAAGCATAAAATCAAATCAATCAGTAATTATGAACAATTTATGATGTACGGGGAAACTAATAAATGTAAGCTTAGCATATAATACATATATAAGATTTGAACAATAAAAATTTAATCCACCTTAGAAGCAATCGTACGAACGAACAAGCTCACTCTTACTTCGTTGAGAAAACACAAATTGCATTGTATCGTACCTGTTAGAAGCAGCGAAGGAAGCACGAAGCCGGCGATAAACTTTCCCATTGGATTTGGAGGCAACGCGAGGCGATCACATCGCAATTCAAATCAATCAGCTCGGAGATTGAGAATCAATCCTTTTTCGTTAAATGAATTTCTTGAATCGCGAAGAAAGTACTTTCCGGCGCAGAGAGAGAACTCGCCGGAAACTACCACCAACTCGCGTTGGTTTCACGCTTTTCTTTTCTTCGCTCTACAGTTTCAGATTGAGAGTAAAGGCTAATAAAAACAAACAGAATTCCGTTGATCGAGATTTTCTAAACCAGAAGCTAGCAAGAATATATAATAATTAATAATTAATTAATAATAAAACAAATAAGAGGTTTTCTTTTTTTATATATATAGAAAAAGGCTTTCTAAACTCACTTTGGAAAATGAAAATTTCTTCACAATTTCAAGTTTTTTTGGATTGTATTATTTTGAATTTTGAGATTTTTTTTAGATATTTGGAAAAAAAGATATAGTGCTAGTATAGAAGGAAAGGAATGATTGCTGAAAAGGTAACCCGATGTAACAACTTAAATTTCTGACTCCAATTGCCCAATGGAGAATTTTCTTTTTTGAAAAAAAATTGAAATTTGCGTTGTTTTCCATTCTCGGGCTTCGTGATCACGTCACTTATGCTTGAAGCCGGCAAATGTGTACCGTACGTTCGATGGCGGGGTAAGATGGTCATTTGGAACATTTTGATTTTGGTGCCAGCCCCTTTTAAAACCATGACTCGTGGCGCTAAAAAAAATTTATCAATTTGCATTTTTTAGTTTTAACGTAATAAACACCGAATATTCCAACGCTTTCACCTCCCAGTCAACCTACCAGTCGACCACGGTAGCACCATACAAATTACAAAGCTTTCTTTTTTAATTTTGGTCTTCAAAGCTTTCTTTTCAATAAGCTTTCTTTATTTTATGGCTTTTTAATAAGTTTTTTTTTAAGGTATCTTTTTATTTAATATATAAGATATTAATTTCTTAAAATATGATCAAATATTTAAAAAAAATTAATAATATTATTTTTATATACATAAATTTTATAATCAAACTAAAAATTATATATTTCAAGAATTTAAATCCCTTGTACTACACGTTAATGACCTTTTAATAAGATTAATTGAGCTTGTATAGTTCACTTAATTATTAGACAACAAAAAAATAATATGACTTGACAATAAAAACAACTCGATGACAAAAAAAAATCAATAAAAACAACTCATGAGGAGAGTCATAAGGTCTAATGTTACATTTGGTATCAAGAATGTAATTTCATATAATTAAAATTAGAATAAAAATAAAAATTAGTGAATTAAAATATGAATCATATTCCAATTTTATTGTTGAAGTTCATGGCAGCAGAATTAGAAAAGAAGAAATAGGGAAGAAGATGAAGAAATGCATTGTGCATTCTTGCCATTGAAAAACTGAATGATTACAAAATGAATTAATCTCATTAGAAGTTCAACTAGCTACTAGCTATTTATAGCAACTAACTACCAAAACTGATCTCTAACAGAATTCTAACTAAAACTTTATAATTATAACATAACCAACTATTAAATATAGCACGTGTGTAAATAAAAGACTAGCTCCAACACCCCCTCAAGCTGGACTGTGAATATTGAACATTCCAAGCTTGGAGTACAAGTTTTTGAAAGGACCCAAGGCTAGAGGTTTGGTCAATATATCTGCAATTTGCTGCTATGACTGAATAGGCAATAAGTGTAGAAGTCCTTATTGAATCTTATCTCTTACTAGATGGCAATCCATCTCTATATGTTTGATTCTTTCGTGAACACCGGATTAAGGGCAATGTGTCTTGCGGCTTGATTGTCACAGTAAATGATCACTGGGGCAGAATGTGGTAATTGTAAGTCATTCAACAAGTAGAGTAACCACTGGGCTTCACAAGTAGCATGAGCCAGTGTCTTGTGTAACATCCCAAATTTCCTATCTCTTAAACAGTAAGTTTGACAGTTAACAGAATTTTACTGTTTAGTAATTTCTGCGTGCTGTAAAATTATTTTAAATATTCTGTCAGCGTATTTGATCTTTTTGAGTGATTTACTTCGCGTCAGGAAAATAAAAATTTTTGGGCCTGGGAAAACCTTACGTAATTTAATTTTTACCGTTAGGTAATTATTTTACGTAATCTAATTTGATATTTGTGTGTTTTCTAATTTTTGTGATTTTTGTGGATGATTATGAATTTTTTCTGTTTGTGGGCCCATGGGATGTATGTGGGCCCAGTGGCCATACGTGGGCCCAGGTGGGTCCAAAAGCAAAAAAAAAATTTTTCTACGCATAGAAAAATTTATACTTGCTTAGACGAGACAGGATCTTACTAAACTTTGAATCCGAGACGCTTTTAGAAAATTTCTTGTCTTGTGTTTTGTACTGTATTTATTTATTGGACGATAAAAATACAGTAAATATATTTTTTTTCGTGAGGTTTTAGCAGATAAAAATATAAATTAAATTGCTTAAGTCAACCTTGGTGGTTTGGATATTCACCATTGATTTAATTAATAATGGAGACTTGATCTTGATTTAATCAACGGTTGAGAAATAAACTTAATGAAGAAGCATTGGATGTTAACCATTGATCTAATCAATGGTGGAGATTTAATCTAGACAAGCTTAATAAGGAAGGCTTCAATATCAACCGTAAATTTAATCAACAGTGTAGAATTGGTCATATAAAGTGGCTATGACCATTTATAACCATTGGATTTAAATTAAATCAAGGGTGGAAATTTGGTCTCAAAAAGTGACAAAGACCATTTATGACCATTAGATGAAGAATTAATCAAGGGTGGAGATTTAGTCTTTTAAAATGGTTAAGACTAATTAGGACCCTTGGATTAAAAGTTTGAAGGAGTAATCTTGACCCTTTATTTTGGAGACATATCTAATGATTTAAATTTGAGAGAAAAAAATCACGCAGATTAAGTCTTTTCTAAAATCAAAAGTCTCTACCTAATCTTAACCATTGAATTAATCAATGGCTAGAATCTTAAGATGGTGACTTGTGAAATTAGTCACACTTTGAAGAAGCGAGAGAAGGGGGACGGTTTTTGTAGTGAATTAGAGCTAAAGGAGACTTTATGACCATTATTACACGTCATTGGCCAATATTACATCATCCTTGATTATGATTTCTTTGTTTGCATCCTTAGGAAATTTCTTGGAGGGAGCCAAAATTATTTCATTGTATTACTAACTTTTCTTTCAATTATTTTAGTAACTTGACTATCACTCAAATAAATAAATAATTCACTCTTCACTTTTCAATTAAGGCTACGGCTATGCAAAGAAAAAGGGGAGCCAATTTGATTCAATCAATTCAATTAATTCATGTTCCATTATTTATATTATACAACAAAGTAAGCTAGTCAATTATGGTGGCTCTCCATTTTGTTTCTACGGCCATGCACTTCTTTTTGGAAACAAACTATCCATAATTGATTCATTTTTCTCCTACTCATCAATGGTCATGCAATGAATAATGCAAGACAATCTTTCCTATCAACTTTTCTTTCATTCTTATCAAAGAAAAACAAAAAGCTATATACTTAATATTACCTTTCTCTCTATGCACTCCATGGCAATTACTAGGTAGGAGGAGTCTTGATTTCTATTTCATTTCTATCTTCATTTTCATTCTACCAAAGACTAAAAATAATTCACTCCATTCTCTCTCTTCCAAGAACAAGAAAAGAAAACTCCATTTTCTTTCCAAAGAAGGCCATTCGGCCAAAACACTCAAACCACTATCCAATCTCTTTTAATTTCATCCAACCATAGATCTTGAATCTACATGATGTTCTAAGCAACTTTCATGTTGAAGATTTTCTCTAAATCATTCATCTTCAAGGAGTTTCTTCAAGATCCATGTTATTGGGTTTTTGAGGTGAAGTATAAGGAAACTTCATTTCTTCTCTTCTTTTTCATGATCTAAACCATGTTTGATCCATGGTTTTCTTAATCAAGCTTAGTATACTAATTTTTATGTATTTTGTTTTGAATTTGAGAAGCTCTTGGTGGTGAAGGATTTGGAAAAAGAAGCAAATCAAGAAGCTTTTGAGGATTTTCAAGAGGTAAGAGGGAGATCCATCTCACCAACCAAGCATGGTGGTGAGAGATGGTTATATATTTGATGAATGTTGAATCCATGTGAGGATTCATATCCATGGTCATGTAATTAATTTGTGGGTGTTTATGAGCTTTGATTATTTGCTTTTCATCTTGATATGCTTTCATGAGTTTATGACTTTGATGGTATGCTTATACTATGCATGATTTATTGCTTTGATTATAGCATGCTTATAATATATATTTGAATATATATGTATATGCCATGATTTGATGATGGAAAGAAAATCAATTTTTGGCTCCAATGGCCAAAGAATGACTACGGTTTTGGCACCCAAGGTTAGGGTTCCATGTTGAAATTTTTCAAGAACAAGGGAATTAATTATTGATCCCTAAAACATGGTGAATTTTGGTCAAGACACCTCAAGATAGGTGTTCACAAAATTAATATTTTTTTGAATGATGAAAATGGATGTTTAGAAAAGCAAGGAAAATAAAAAAAGAGTTTATTTTTCAAAGAGTACATGAAGACGATTTTAGAAAGATTTTTATTGATTTATTTTGTGTAAAAAGTTTCTAAGTGTTTTACTAAACATGAGATTCAAATGAAAATAGCAATGACAATTTTAAGGATTTGCAAAGAAAGTGAAAAATGATTTGTAAGGAAAGTAAAAATGAATTTGAACAAATGGGTTTGGTTTTTATGACCATCGGTATTTCGGTTTTGAAAACAAAGAATTTTTAATGATTTTGTTTGTGTAAAATCATATCAATTTAGAAGAAAAATATTTGATAACTTCAATGGCCAAAGACTCTACGGTTTTTGGAGGTTGTAATAATTTTGGTTTTATGAAACAAAATAATTTTAAAGGGGAAACAAAATGTTTGAACAAAATGTTTTAGTATAAGGATTTTGGAAAGGGAATCAAAGTATTTTATCACTTGAGAAATGAACTTTCATATGAAAATGAAAAAGAAAAGTTGCAAGGGTTTGAATCTTAATTTGTTTTGAAGAGAATTTATTTTAGAATTGATTTGGGAAAAATAGAGAATATAATGGTAATTTGAAAAGTTACTAACGTATAACTTATTTTTGAGTTTTGAAAGTACGTTAGAAAATGTTAAGTTTTGAAACGTTGATTTATATCAATGGAAAAGTGATTTTATGAATTATATTTTGGAAAAGGATTTCTTGAGTAATATGGAAAAAGATTTTCTTGAGTAAGAAAATATATTACATGAAGTATAAAGTTATATTATTTAAAAAAAAGTTGAAAAAGGAATATTTGAAGGTTGAGAAATATTTTCAGAATGAAATTGTGGTGGAAAAATTATTTACGATCTTAAAAACGTAATTTTAAAGTATGTGGTTTGAAATACATAAAATATTTCTAAGTGTTTGGAAATACAAGAAAATATTTCTACGCAATTTTAAATACGTTGAAATATTTATATGCGATTTGAATTACGTTTAAATATTTTACGTAATTTGAATTATCATTGAAAAATCACTACGAGATGGAAAAGTGATGAATTATTTTTACGTGATTGTGAAAATAGCGGAAAATCATTATGTGATTTGAAAAGTGTTTTAAATATTTTGAAAATGAAAGAAAATGATTTACGCGACTTAAAAGGATGATTTTTAAGTTACACAATTTTGAAACAGTGGAAAAATACTATGCGATTTGAGAAACGTATATTTCTACGTGATTGAGAAAAATGTTAAAAAAATTAGTATGTGGTTTAAAAGTATAACAGAAGAATTGCGGTATTTTGAAAACGTAATAAAAATGTTTTGGAATTTTAAAAACGTAACAAAAGTGTTATGGTATTGTGAAAATATAAAAGAAGTGTTATGGTATTGTGAAAACATAACGAAACGTTTTGGATTGTGAAAACGTAATGTAAAATGTTACGCGATTGTGAAAATACGGTAAAAGTGTTTTACAACTATGAAAACGTGATAACATGATTTTCGCTGTTGAAAGTACAAGATGATTCTTGTTGAACCAGGTGTCATCTATACACCGTTTGTTTGTGAGAAAATGACATACTTGTCTCGTGATTGGATTTGGTGCATTATACATGCATCGGAATGGTCCGATGAGAATTTGGATATGGTGATTGCTTTTAGGAGAAACACATTTCTTGAGTGGGCTGCGATATGCGCGTAGTGTAAGTCACTTGTTGACCTTGGGGGCATCGGGGTGCGGGTTGCCTACACGGGTGGTTGGTCGCGCTTCTTCGCGTAGGTTAGACCGATGCAACACACCGATGATCCTGACCGAGACACTATTCTTAATCAAGATCTGATAAAGACTGTCGTGTATGTGCTAGATGTGCAAAAATTGAAATGAAAATTAAAGCACGTGGTATGAGGTACGTGGTACCGGTAGGTCTTTTTGATCATTTCTCCGACCTGAGTTTAGCTTCATAGAGTAGGAAATCGAGTCTTGTGTACATGCATAATCTGAACATTTATATCTGTGTGATATATTAATTGAGGAATATTGGCTATGACAATTGTTTTGAATACTTGGATGATGATGATGATAATTAGGACATTATCGTAATTGTTGTTTATGATAATTGAATTGATAAATGATTTGATGATGATAGTTGATTAATATTGAATATATTATTAGAAGTTTGATATGATATCCCCGTGTATGATATTCTTTGCTTGTATTATCTCCGTGTTGCTACGTTGGTATTGGCGTAGGTGATCTCACCTCTTTGTTATGTTGTCTTGCGTATACGTATTGTTAAAATTAAACAAGAGAAAAAATGAGTTGTCTTAGACATAACTAGGCGATGGATACTCGTAGATTGATGAAAACATTGAAGAGTGGTTGTCTCAAGTTCAAGTTCGAAGGTGTTCTCGAGTAGACAAGGAGTAGAGTTCTGATGCAACAAGCTGGATACAAGATAAGGAATGAGTATGTTAAGTTTTATCGTTAGTGTTATACCGTATTATTTAGTAGGACCCGTCATGGGTTTGCTACTGTTAAAAAAAAAAGAGTCTGTTAGTTTTATATTTCTCTTTAAATTATGAAATTTTAATTAGTATCAATATTGCATAATGAATAGTTGAAATATGATTTTCAATATTACCTAATATTTTCAGTAAATTTATGTTTCAGTAAAAAAGAAATTTTAAAACCCACTTTTTATAACTCAAACTTTATGCGAATTTCTTTTCGATTATGAGTCAGAAGTCAGACATGTGATACCCTAGGGAGGGTGTTACATCTTGTATTCAGCCTCAGAAGAGGACCTTGAAACTGTTAGTTGTTTTTTACTTTTCCAAGATATTAGGGAGGATCCAAGAAAAAAACAGAACCCTGTGATTGATCTTCGAGTGTCCAAGCATGCACCCCAGTCCGAGTCACTGAATCCCTTTAGTGTGCAATCATTGTCAACAAAGAAAAATAAGCCTTCAGCAGGAGAACCTTTGATGTACCGGATAACTCTCAAGGCAGCCTAATAGTGTAATGATGTAGGACAATCTAGGAATTGACTCAATTGAATTACAACAAAATAGATATCAGGCCTTGTATGTGTAAGATATAAGAGCCTACCAATTAATATTCTATAAACTGTGACATCGGGCAAAGGATCTCCTGAACCTTTCTGTAGCTTTAGAGTGTTATCCATAGGTGTGCTACTTGGTTTGGCACCAAGTAATCCTGAGTCATTGAGCAAGTCTAGAGCATATTTTCTTTGATAAACAGTGATTCCTTTATTGGATCGAGCAACCTCAAATCCAAGAAAAAATTTCAGTTTTCCCAAATCTTTGATGCTGAATCTGTCATCTAAGTATTGTTTAACTTGAGTAATTTCTGAAATGTCATCACCAGCCATCACAAGATCATCAACATACACTAGGATGGCTATGAAACCCGAGGAACCTCTCTTAGTAAATAAGCTATAATCAGATTTGGACTGACAGTAGCCACAATTAATGAGGGATTCAGTGAGTTTGGCTTTCCACTGCCTACTTGCTTGTTTTAAGTCATACAATGACTTATCTAGCTTACATACAAGTGATGAATCATGGACTTGGAGTCCTTGTGGCAGCTCCATGAACACCTCTTCATGTAAATCTCTATGTAGGAAAGCTGTGTTGACATCAAGTTGTTCAAGATGCCACTTGTTTGCAGTTGCTAATGAGAGAAGGACCCTGACAGTGGTCATTTTGACCATTGGACTGAAAGTTTCTAGATAATCAATCCCTGCAGTTTGTGTGTAGCCCTTTGCAACCAAACGGGCTTTGTACCTTTCTATGGTGCCATCTACCCTTTGCTTTGTTTTAAAAACCCGCTTACAACAGATAGTACTTTTTCCAGGTGGCAAGGTGGTTAATGTCCATGTGTGATTTTTCTCAAGTGCAGTCAGTTCTAAATTAATAGTGTAACACCCTCCCTAGGGTATCACATGTCTGACTCCCAACTCAAAATCTGAAAGAAGTTTGCACAAAGTTTGAGTTATAAAAGATGAGTTTTAAAATTTCTTTCTAACTGAAACATAAACTTACTGAAAATATTAGGTAATATTGAAAATCATATTTCAACTATTCATTATGCAATATTGACACCAATTAATATTTCACAATTTAAAGAAAAATATAAAATTAATGACTTTTTTTTTTAACAAGAATAAACCCTATAACGGGTCCTACTTAATAGCACGGTACAACACTAACGAGAAACTTTAACATACTTATTCTGTTGTGTATCCATCTTGTTGCATCAGACATTTGTTCTACATCTGTTCTTTGTCAATACTGCACAACTTCGAGTCCTGAATGTCCACTCCTTATTGTTGTCACCCATCTCAGAGTATTCATTACCCATTATGTCTAAGACAACTCGATCCTTCTATTATTTGATTTTAACAGTACAGACACAGCAAAACAACATAACAAAGAGATGAGATCACCTACGCCAATACCAACATGGCAGCACAGAGATAACACAAACAACATATCATACAGACAAATCATACCAGAATTCCAATAATGCACACAACATTAATCAACTATCATCATCATACCATTAACACTATTATCATCACACAATAATCACAATAATGTCATCAACATGATTATCATCATCATCATCCAAGTATTCAACACAAGTGTCATAACTAATATTCCTCAATTAATATATCATACAGATATAAATGTCAGATTATGCATATGCACAAAAACTCAGTTTTTCAAAAATAACTTCATTGGAGATTTTCACAATTTCGAGGAGAATGCTTTGTCAATTGTCAGCCTTAGCCCAAAGACAATCTACCAGTTGTTGAAAAGAATCGTGTTCTTGTCGGGTATCGTCAATGCGTTGCAACGGACTACATCGCCAAGTGGCACAGACTCGCCACCGTCCACTTGGTCGACCGCCGCTACTGACGCCCCAAAGATCCATCATAGACCTCACTATCAATTCTCATTCCCACTTCAACCACAAAGGTCATATACAATGCACGAATATATCAGTACAAGTCCAACCCTAAAGGGCCAAATCTTTTCAATTTCATTAGTTCAATGTATCATATACTTCAATGCATGTTTTTCCAATGCATGTATAATGCACCAAATTCAATCACAGGCATCTTTTTCCAATGCATATAAATTGTACCAAATTATACTGTATTTTCAACAGCAAAATCATGTTATCACATTTTCATAGTTATAAAACACTTTCGTCGTGTTTTCACAAAATTGCGCAACATTTCCGTTACGTTTTCACAATTCCAAAACATTTTTGTTACATTTTCAAAATATCGTAACACTTCTGTTACGTTTTTAAAATGCCGCAACTCTTTTGTTGCACTTTTAAATCACGTACTAATTTTTCAATGTTTTTCTCAATCGCGTAAAAATTTACGTTTCTCAAATCCCATAATATTTTTCCACTGTTTCAAAATCGCATAACTTAAAAATCATCCTTTTAAGTCGTGTAAATCATTTTCTTTCATTTTTAAAATATTTAAAACACTTTTCAAATCACATAATGATTTTTCGCTATTTTCACAATCACGTAAAAATAATTCATCATTTTTCTATCACATAGTGATTTTTTAATAGTAATTCAAATTACGTAAAATATTTAAACATAATTCAAATCGCGTAAAAATATTTCAACGTATTTAAAATCGCATAGAAATATTTTTCCATATCACGTAACTTAAAAATTACGTAAATAATTTTTCACCACAATTTTATTACGAAAATATTTCTTGATCGTTAAAATTCCTTTTCAACTTTTCCCAAAATAATATAATTTTATACTTCATTTAATATATTTCTTACTCAAGAAAATCTTTTTCCACAGTTCTTTACTCAAGAAATTCTTTTCGGAATATAATTCACAAAATCACTTTTCTATTTATGTAAATCAATGTTTCAAAATTTTAACATTTTCTAATGTAGTTTCAAAACTTAAAAATAAGTTATACGTTAGTAACTTTTCAAATCGCCATTATATTCTCCATTTTTCTCAAATCACTCCAAAATCATTTCTTCAAAATAAATTAGAGTTCAAACATGTTCAACCTCTCTTTGTCTTTCGTTTACAAAATTCTCTCAAGTGATAAAAACACTCTGATTCCCTTTCCAAATTCCTTGTATTAAATCAAGTTACGTTTTCATGTTGAAAATCACTTTGTTCATAAAAATCAAGACATTACAAGCCTTTAAAAAAATGTGGACATGACTATTGAAACCATCAACTATTTTTCCTTTTAAATTGATATGGTTTTACACAAACAAAACCATTAAAAATCCTTTACAAAAACGTAAGACTCATAGGGTGTGTTTGGAATATAAAAAAATGGGAAATGATTTGATTTGTAAATCAAATTTAATTAAATTTTGTGTTTGGAATGTTTAAAAATAAGAAATGATTTGATTTCTAAAATCTCATAGATTTCATTCCTTTTGTTTTAGAAATTCTATCAATTTTGATAGAATTTATTAGGATTTGATTTGATTTGAAATAAATAGACTATTTTATCCTTAGTAACTACTTCTTACAACCTTTCATAAGGGTTAAAATGTAAAATACTAAAATCAAATCAAATCAATTCTCATTTTAATGAATTCCAAACACAAAATTTGATTTCTAAATCAATTCAAATCCTATTTTTTTTTAAAGTTTCAAACACAAAATTTAATTTTTTAAATCAAATCAATTCAATTCAATTCAATTCAAATCAAATCATTTCCTATTTTTATTCATTCCAAACACAACCAAAGTCTTTGAAAATCAAATCATTTGTTCATTTCCATTTTTCACTTTCTTTGCAAATCCATTGTCACTTTCTTTACAAATCCTTTTTCACTTTCTTTGCAAATCCATTTTCATCATTCAAGAAAATATTAATTTTGTGAACACCTATCTTGAGGTGTCTTAACCGAAATTCATCATGTTCTAGGGATCAAAAATTAATTCCCTTGTTCTTGAAAATTTTCAACATGAACCCTAATCAAGGGCATTAAAACCATAGCTCTTCCTTGGCCATTGAGACCAAAATTAATTTTCTTTCCATCATCAAATCATGGCATACATATATATACACAATATATATATATATATATATATATATATATATATATATATATATATATATATATATATATATAAAAAACATACCATATTATCATCATGCATAGTATAAGCATACCATCAAAATCGTTAACTCATGCAAAGCATATTAAGCATAGGCAATTAATCAAAGCTCATAAACACATATAAATTATTACATGACCATGGATATGAATCCTCACATGGATTCAACACTCATCAAATATACGATCATCTCTCACCACCATGCTTGGTTGGTGAGATGGATCTCTCTCTTACCCTTTGAAGATCCTCAAAAACTCTTCGTTTTGCTTCTTTTTCCAAGTCCTTCATCACCAAGGGCTTCTCAAAGACAATACAAAATACATAGAAATTAGTATACTAAGCTTGATTAAGAAAACCATGGATGTGCATTATGGTTAGAACCTTGAAAATCAAAAGAAAAGTGAAGAGTAACAAACTTCACCATTAAAGCTTAAATCTTTAGCTTGAAGAACAAGGTTGAAGATAGATGATTTAGAGAAAATCTCCAACATGAAAATTGCTTAGAATATCATGTAGATTCAAGATCTATGGTTGGATGAAATTAAAAGAGATTGGAGAGTGGTTTTAGGGGTCTTGACCGAATGGTTCCTCTTGAAGCACAAAGATGGAATTTTTGATTTTTGATAGAAACTTGAAGCTTGGATTTGAAGCTCAAGATGAATGATTTTGGAAAAACTCATAACTAGAGATGTTCTTAGAATGGTGTTTAGGTTTAGAAAATCAAGTTGGATGAAATGATAGAAATTTGGATGATGGTTCTAAGGTGCTTGATCGAAACTTGCTTGGAGAAGAGAAATGGAGAGAAAACTTGGTAACTTAGTTTCTTGAAAATGTTTAATGATGACCAAGGATGGCAATAATGGTCTTCAAACTTTTTCTATGGCCTTAAGGCCTCTCAAAACCGTGCACCCCCTTCAAGTCATCTCCTAAGGATGCTAAATGATCAATAATGATTAATAATGAAGCAACATTGACCAAGACCACTTAACAATGACATAAAGTTTCTTTTTAGCTCCAAAATGCTTCATAAAACCGTCCCCCCCCTTCATCCTTGCTTCTTCAAAGTTGTCATCTTTTTCAAGCCATTATTTGAAACCTTTCTAGCCATTGATTAATTCAATAGTTAAGATTTAGGTAGACTTTTGATTAGAAGACTTAATTTAGGCCATTGGATCTTTCTCTTTTAAATTCTAGCCATTAGATGTGTCTCCAAAATTAAGAGTCAAGATTACTCCTTCTTACTTTTAATCCAAGGGTCATAATTAGTCTTTGTCACTTTTTAAAACTAAATCTTCACCATTGATTAAATCTAAATCCAATGGTCATAAATGGTCCTTGTTACTTTACAAGACCAAATCTTCACCCTTGATTAATTTTATATCTAATGGTTACAAATGGTCATAGTCACTTTATATGACCAAATCTCTACCCTTGATTTAATCTCCATCTAATGGTTATAAATGATCTTATTCACTTTTAAGATCAAATCTCCACCATTGATTAAATCAAGATCAAGTCTCCATCGTGAATTAAATCAATGGTGGATATCCAAACCACCAATGTTGACTTAAGCAATATAATATTTATTTTTATCTGCTAAAACCCCACGAAAAAATATATTTACTGTATTTTTATCGCCCGATAAATAAATACAGTACAAAACACAGTACAATAAAATTTTTCTAAAACTGTTTCTGGATTCAGGTTTAGTAAAATCCCGTGTCTCCGTCTAAACAGTACAAATTTTTCTATGTGTAGAAAAATATTTGTTTTGCGGGACCCACCTAGGCCCACGTATGGCCACCTGGGGCCGCATACACCCCTTGGGCCCACAAACAGTAATAAAATTTCATAATCATCCACAAAAATCACAAATATTAGAAAACACACAAATATCAAATCAGATTACGTAAAATAATTACCTAACAGTAAAAATTAAATTACGTAAAGTTTTCCCTGGCCCGAAAATTTTTATTTTCCTGACACGGAGTAAATCACTCAAAACGATCAAATACGCTGACAGAATAATCAAAATAATTTTATAGTGCACAGAAATTACTAAACAGTAAAATTCTGTTAACTGTCAAAATTATTGTTTAAGAGATAGGAAATTTTAGGATATTACAAATAGCATCTTGCCAATGTGTATGCTTTATGGCTTCTTGGAAATTCTTAGGTTCAGTAATAGTAGACAAGGCAAGTGAATATTGTCTGTATTGGTCTGAAAGGTGATGATAGGATAGGAAATTGGATATAGGGTATTTACTATTAGTATTAGGTGGTGTGGTTTTGGTGGCAAGGTTGCAATGATAATCATTGAGGTAAGATGGTCTTCTTTTATTTTTAGTGGAAATTCTAGTGGGTGAATTTGGTTTGGTTGATTAAGAATTTCTGGTTCAAATTGAGGTTGAATAAGAGGTTCGAGTTCGTGTTCGGGTTGAGGTTGTTGATTTAGAGACTGAGGTTGAGGTTGAGGTTCAGGAGTATGGTTAGGCTCAGGAATGTGGTTAGGCATTTGTGGTGTAGGTTCTAAAATAAACAGGTCTAGCTGAGTAAATGAAGGCAAGATTGGAGTTGACTGAGGAATATGTGAGGGTGTAACACAGTTGATAAAAGGATAGTCATACTCATATAACTGTACATTTCTGGAGATAAATATCTCCCTTATTTTCTGATCATAAAGCAAGCATCCCTTGATTCCAGTTCTATATCTTAGAAAGACACACTTTTTGGCCCCGTTGTCCAGTTTTTTTCTGTTTGCACTGATTGTGCTTGCATAACTGAGGCATCCAAAAGACCTTAGATGTGATAGGGCAAGAAGCTTGCATACAAGACTTCATAAGGTGATACATTGTTGAGAAATTTTGAAGGAATCCTGTTGACAAAGAAAACTCCATGTGCAACAGCATAGTTCCAAAAGGTTTTGGGAAGTCTTGCTTGAAACATGAGAGCTCTTGTCATTGCAAGTATATGTTTATGCTTTCTCTCAGCAATGCCATTTTACTGAGGTGTTTCCACACAAGAACATTGGTGCATAATACCATTTGCTGCAAGAAACTCCTGCAGATTCTTGTTGATAAATTCAGTTCCATTGTCAGTCCTTATTGCTTTAATCTTGGCCTCAAACTGATTATGAGCCATGGCAATAAAGGACTTTATTAAGTTTCCAGTCTCTGATTTGTTTTTCATGAAATAGATCTAGGTATGTCTAGATATGTCATCAACAACTGTTAGAAAATATCTGTGACCATATATAGATGACCAAGCAAAGGGTCCCCACACATCCATGTGTACCAAGTCAAAACAATTATCAGTTTTTGAAAGACTATCAGGAAAGGGTAATTTATTTTGCCTAGAGAAATGACACACATCACATGGTTTATGAGGACTAATGGCTGTAATGAAAGAATAAGATTTGTGTAAAATTGACATTTTATTATGTGATAAATGGCCTAGTCTAGTATGCCATATACTTAAGTCAGAAGAATGAGCATTATTAACAACATTATTAAGCAAAGGAACAACAGGAACAATAACATCTCTATGACATAAAGCAACTCTATGAGTGGATAGAACATATAGTCCTCCCTTAGGCTCAACTGCACCAATCATCTTCGATGAGATGGCATCCTGCATTAGGTATGCAGACCGAGTGAAAATAAGTTTGCAATTCAATGAATTAACAAGCTTTGACACAGAAATCAAGTTGAAACTAAAAGAAGGTATGTAGAGAACATCATTTAAGAATAGACTTTCATAAAAGAAAATGGTTCCAACAAACTGAGTTAAGATTTTGGTACCATTTGGCAATTTGACCATTATAGGTCTGATTCTCCTATAAAATGAAAATTGAGACAAGGTGTGACAGATGTGATTTGTGGCACCTGTATCAAGGATCCAACTAGAACACTTAACATCACTAGAAACAGTGCATATTATACCTGATGCACGATGATTGGAGGAAGTAGGCATTGTGGTTAACTGATTCACTATTTTGGACTTGTCACCATGTTCCAGCATAGCCAAAATTACTTTATGTTGTTCAGGAGTAAATCCCATAGGCATTGGTGCTTTATCTTTTCTGTATGACCTGGTATGTGACCTCACAGAGACTATACTTAGTGAACCATCATCACTATCACTATCCTCTACTGCACAATTAACCTTTCCCTTCTTGTAATTAGGGGGAAATCCATGCTTTTTGTAGCATGTATCAATGGTGTGACCAGTCCTATTGCAGTAAGAACAAGCTCTTCTATCTTTGCCATTTTTGTTTCTGTAACCACCTTTATCCTTTCCTTTGTATCTCATATCCATAACATTAGAAATAACCCTAGGTTCATCAAGAACACAATTCATCTGCCTTTCTTGCTGAATCAACAAAGAAAAAGCTTGATTTATGGGAGGAAGAGGTTGCATCAACATTATTTGGGACCTTACAGCAGCATACTGTTCATTAAGCCCCTTCAAAAATCTTATTACATAATCATTGTCTCTGTAGCCTTGAATAGTTGGGATTAGGTGACAATTGCATGCAACTTGACACAAACAAGGTGGAATTGGTCTAAAATTTTCCAATTCTTGCCATAATATCATCAATTCAGTGTAAAAATCTGTGATTAAAAGATCACCTTGTTTGAGAGCATAGACTTGCACTTGCAGATCTGCAATTCTGAAAACATCACCTTGATAAAATCTTTTCTTGAGATCACACTAAACCGCATGTGCTGTATTCATCCATTGAACACTCCTTGCAATCGAAGGATTTAGAGCATGCCTGATCCAAGAAAGAATTGTGATATTGCACCTATCCCAAGCTCCATACAGTGGATCATTCAATTCAGGTTTCAGAATCGTTCCATCAACAAATTGCATCTTGTTCTTTGATCTCAACGCCAAGGACATTGCCATTGACCACTCATGATAATTGTTCTTTGTCAACTACGTGGAAACCAGAATAGCTCCAGCACTATCACTTGCATGAAGAAAATAGGGATTCTCATAAGGATTGTTAACCTCAAAATTTGCCATGACAATCAAAAACAATTAAAGAGGAATAAGAAAAGAGGACAAAGAAACAAGGAGCTATGTGAAACGAAAAGAAGGATCAAAGGCGCAACAGAGCTCCAATTAATGAAGCTCTAATACCATGTTGAAGTTCATAGCAGCGGAATTAGAAAAGAAGAAACAGGGAAGAAGATGAAGAAATGCATTGTGCACTATTGCCATTGAAAAACTAAATGATTAACTGAATGATTACAAAATGAATCAATCTCATTAGAAGTTCAACTAGCTACTAGCTATTTATAGCAACTAACTACCAAAACTGATCTCTAGCAGAATTCTAACTAAAACTTTCTAATTATAACATAACCAACTATTAAATATAGCACGTGTGTAAATAAAAGACTAGCTCCAACATTTATAGTTTAATACAATTAGAAGTAAAATGTTATAGAAAATGATTTTGTAATTTGGTGTGTGAGATACAATACATAAAGGAATCTAAATTAATATAAATGATATAAATATTTCAAATAAAAAATATGAAAAATAAATTTTTTCCTTTCATATTATATATATATATAATATAAATATATATTTTTAAAGCAACATTTAAGATTAATTTTTAAACAACTTTAATAAAATAAATATTCATAATATCTTTTCTTTCTTTTTAACCTTATATTTGGATGTTTTTTCATTAATATAATATAACGAATAAGTGGGGATGAATCAGAAAGGAAAGATAAAGAATGAAATATAATTATCATTCTCTTTATTTAAAAGTTTTATTAATGGAACGGAACATGTGTTTCTCTTATTCCACCTCAAATTTGGAAGAAACAAAAGTTGAACATTTGAGGGGAAGAAAAGGGAAATGGCTTCCCATGTGTTTCATTATCTTCTCATGTATTTTAAAACTTCAAAACAAGGGAAGTTATTCCCCTTCCCTTTATTCTCTTTTCCTTCCCCCTATTACATATCATCCAAATATAGTGTAATAATTTTTTTCTTATAATTAATATGTTATAGTTATGGTTATAAGTTTTGTCATATTGAATATCAACTTTTGATTAGTTCAAGTAGTTCGACACTTATTTCTCTTAAGTAAGGTCTCAAGTTCGAGTCTTATGAATGAAAAAATAAGTACTAGAAGAACTTTATATCTTTGTGTGTTGACCCGACTTGACTCTATATTAGTTGGGGTCAAATATGACTTATGGATACCTAAGGATTTACACAAAAAGTTACAATTAAAAAATTATCTAACTTATTATAAAAATAATCAATAGTTATATGATAATCTTAAATGAAAATTACATTAAAAAAAAAATATCAACGTCAAATATCTAAAAGACTGAAAATTTACAATACAAGAAAATATATACCTTTTTATAACTAAAAAATTTGCAACACATGAATATTTTATAAATTATAAAATGATTAAGTTATGTCATTTAATAAATTAGTTAATGATATATTAAGAAAAATATCTTAAATCTTATTTTTTTATGTGGAATCGCAATCTCATATTTTTTTTTTTTTGAGAATAAGATTATATGAATTTGAGAAATGAGATTTGAAATAAGAATATTGTTCTTTTTTTTTTATCAACATACATAAAAATAATGTAAATATAAGATTAAATATAGAATATCATTCTATTTTTTCACACCAAACATAACATGAGTATTTTGAACTATTAAAAATATAAGGATTTTGAACCAACAAGCACAGAATTAGCAGTATCAATCCAGAGGCAAAAGTGAGTTAAATGAAGTGAAACAATCGCAAAAGTGATTTCTTATTTCAAAGTGAGATCTATTTCGGTTCAATAATTTTTAATTTAGGAATTTAAATTTTTACAGATTATGATTTCAAAAATTCTTTTTCTTATTGAATCGTTGTCCAAAATTTGTGAGCTCATGAGATTTGTGATTTTTTAATACTTAAAAGTAAGTATTTATGTATCAGTAATTATATGTATAATATGTATTATTTTAAAATAATATGTTATATACTATGTGATCATCCTCTACTTTAATAAACCCCTCATTTGTTCATCATTTGGGCAGGAAGAAATTTTCATTGTTGGATTTCATTGGGATTTTCCCGTGGAATTCATGGGGAACTATTAGTATGTGAGTACACTTCATCTCAATTAATCTATTTCTTTGATCTAATTAAAAGTATATTATTTACATTAGGATTATGAAATTTATAAAGATATTTTTTATCATCTAATTCTAAAATATTAACAAAAATATATTCAAATTCATGATTATATACATACTTACACATCACATACTTATCTAACATTATGTGAATCCATTATTCTTAAACAGTTGTTTTAGAAATTTGCTTTTCACGACCTTGTATTTGATATATAATGTTTTGTCAAACTAAACTTTTAAATAATTTTTATTATCTATAATAATAAACCAAAACACAAAAATTTGTTAATGAGAATAAGGATTATATTGTTTATATTTTAGCTACTTCAAATTTTGAAACAAAATTATCGCATTTTTTTTTCAGAATATAAATAAAAACACTGATCATTCTCTTACGTTTGTCATTGTATTGGATATAATGTTTATTCAAATAACAATTTAAAAGAGACAGATAAGTGCACCAAAATGAAATATAATACATCAAATAGTGCCAGGAATAACTCTTGTAATTTTTCTACGATCTATCTAATGTTAATAAAAACAAAAAACAAATAATTTTTTTATGTTTACTTATTATCCCAAAAGTTTAAAAACTATTTTTTTATTTACATTGTTGTTGGTAAATACAACACATGAGGATATAAAAATAATATATATATATATATATATATATATATATATATATGTTTTTTAAAAAATTGTTGCTTTTATTTTTTTATCTTCTTCCTATTTTTGCTGTCACGTTGCTTTTATTTATTTATCTTCTTCCTATTTTTGCTGTCACGTTGCTTTTATTTTTTATATTCTTCCTATTTTTGCTGTCACTTCTCTTTATAATTTTTAAATTTACATACATGTTTATATATGTGTGTGTTTTAACCAATTGTTGCTTTTATTTTTTTATCTTCTTCCTATTTTTGCTCGCACATCTCTTTATAATTTTTAAATTTACATACATGTTTAATGTGTATACTAATGCTATACTTCTATTTTTTTATTAAAAAAACATTTCCTTTTGCAATTACATTACACTATGAGTGTTTCATGCTATATGTTTAAACTTTTTTTTTTGGTTACATATATGTCTTAACTTTACTAATGATGAAATTGCCTAAGGTTGAAAAGAAATCTCGGGGCAGGTGACGTATTAATTACTAAGAAATGACTTAGCAATTTTTTAGTTACAAAATCACTTTTTCCCTTTTTTTTTGGTTGTTGTTTAGCCAAAATATAAATTTTAATTTAGTTAACATTTTATAACAGATATATTCAAAACCCAAATTAATCCATTTACTTGTTTATTGTCACATGGTAAAAATAATTATATGAGTTAATAAGGATTGATTCAACTGAAAGGTTTAAACAGTGCCAACACAAAGTTTTTACGTTTGATTTCGACAAGTATAATTTTATCAATATGTCATTTGTAAATATTATTGTAAAACTTTGCTCAAACTTAGCATATCATAACCTTAAAATGGAGCAACATTTTTCCTTTCTCAAAACCTTTTGTTATGAAAAACAAATATATGATAAAAGATAAAATAATGCTAATATAAACTCAAGTTCATGGTGAACTATATCTTGGATCTGAGTAAAATTCATATTTTCATTAACTAAAAGAATTATTACATCAATATGGTATTTATACAAGTTGTAATGAATTGAAGTTTGTTAAATTCTAACTAACTGTAATAACAGCTGTAACCAACTTATAACTGACTTGATCAACAACTAATAATTATCTTTGTCTAATTGGGCCATATACTTGGGTCATTACAATCGAGTGTCCTAATACCCCCCTCAAGTGGGTATTTGTGCACATCAAGCGGACAACTTTCGTAGTTTGACCGAAGGAAGGTGCGTGCAAGGCCTTGGTAAAAACATCAAGAACTTGTGCATTGGATGGTATTGGGAGAAGATGAACTAAGCCAATTAATTTTCTCTCTAATTATGTGACATTCAATCTCTATATGTTTGGATCTCTCATGGAAAGCGGGATTATGAGCCAAGTAAACACTGATTTGTTATCACAAGAACAAACGATATGGAGCGAGAATCGGTACAACAAGTCCTTGAGCAAGAATTGAAGCCAACTTGAAAGTTCACAAGTGAGAGTAGCTAATGCTCTATACTCGGCTTCCGTAGAATATCTCGCTAACAAAGTGGACTTGCTTCTTGGGTTTCCAAGTGACTAAGGAAGATCCAATGAATATGCAAAGAACCAATAACACTTCTTCTAGTGTCTAAACACCACCGCCAGTCTAAATCTGCAAATCCGGTGACCTTGAGCTCAGTATTGGCGGGAAATAAGATACCACTTAGGCGGAGAAGACTTTAGATATCTAAGGATCCTAGTAGCACTTGAAAATGTGAAGTCATAGGGTTAGACACAAACTGGCTAAGCTGTTGAACAATGAAAGCATAGATCAGGCCTAGAGGTGGTGAGGTAGAGTAATCGACCAATTAGCCTTCTATAACTAGAAGCATCATGATAGGGACTTGCCATCATCTTTCTGCAATCGAGTGCAAGAGTCCATAGGAGTGGAAGAAGGCTTGGATGCCATCAGACCACTATCAGATAAAATTTCCAACGCATACTTCCTTTGATTGAGGAGAATTCCAGTTTTGGAGCGGGAAATTTCCAAACCAAGGAAGTATCTAAGGGATCCAAGCTCCTTAATTTTGAATTGTTTGTCAAGGAAACTCTTCACTGAGTGAATTTCATCAATATCATTTCCTGCAAGAACTATATCATCAACATATACAAGTAATGCAGTAAAACAAGTTCCTTTGGACTTTGTGAATAAAGAGTGATCGATGAGATGACTGAGTGTAGTTTAGTGAGATCAAGGCTTGAGACAACTTAGAGTACCATTGGCGGCTGGCTTGTTTAAGACCATAAAGAGACTTTTGAAGTTTACTGAGACTTGATGAGGGTGTGCAAATTGTAAATCCAGGAGGCAAGTCTATGTAAACATCTTCATGTAAACCACCATGAAGAAAAGCATTGTTTACATCTAATTGTTCAAGGAACCAATTTCGGGCAGAAGCAATAGCAAGCAATACCCTCACAGTGGTGAGCTTGGCTATAGGAGAAAATGTATCAAAATAATCCATTCCTTCTATTTGAGTGTAACCCTTGGCCACCAACCTAACCTTATATCTCTCTATAGTTCCATCAGCATGATACTTAACTTTATAAACCCATCGACATCCAATTGGATGCTTACCAGCTGGGAGATCAACAAGGATCCAAGTATTGTTTTCCTTTAGAGCAGAAATCTCAGCTTTCATAGCCTTTTGCCAACATTCTAGTTTGGAAGCTTCTTTGTAGGTCTTAGGTTCAATGATAGTTTGAACAGTTAAACAAAAAATTTTGTATAAAGGAGAACATTTGTTATAGGAAAGAACTGACTCAAGTGGATATAGACAAGATGAAGAATTACCTGAAGATGAGTCAATTCTGTTAGCAGAAGAGAGGTTGCAGTGGTAGCCCCTGAGATAGCTTGGCTGATGTCTCACTCTACTTGATTGTCTCATTGGTGGCTGATATATAGCAGTACCATTGTCTGTGTCTAAAGGAAGAGAACGTGGAGATGAAGTAGGTTTGGATAAAGTGGTTGCTGGTGGAGCTGCAACAAGAGAAAATGCAGTTTCATTTATTGTAGGTTCAGGTTGAATTGTGGAAGAAGGTGTTGGTAAAGATGTGATATTGAATGGAGGATCAGAAGATGAACAAGGCAGAGGAATAGAAGGTGGTGGTGTGGTGTTGGAAGTAGGACTTTGTGCTGCAAATGGAAAGAAATTCTATAAGAAAGTTACATTTCTTGAAGTGAACACTTCTCTATTTTCCAAATCATATAACATGTAGCCTTTGGTGCCCTCTTTATAGCCAAGAAACACAGATTTCCTTGCTCTTGGAGAGAACTTAGTCTTATGATTTTGTAGTGTGTTAGCATAAGCTAAGCAACCAAAAACTTTCAAATGTACTAAAATTGGTGGTTTGTTATGCAAAACTTCATATGGTGACTTGTTTTGAAGAGTTGGTGTTGGAACTGTGTTAAGAATATGTACAACATGAGTGACAGCAAAGCACCATAGTTTAGAAGGAAGTTTAGCTTGAAAATACAGGGCTCTTGCCACATTTAGAATATGTTGGTGCTTCCTTTCCACCACCCCATTTTGTTGAGGGGTTTCAACACATGATGTTTGGTGTAAAATGCCTTTTCTTTTGAAAAATTCAGTCATTAAAAACTCTGGTCCATTGTCAGACTTAGGACTTCTAAAGTTGTATTAAACTGATTTTCAATGTATACTATGAAATGTTGAATATGATTTCTGGTTTCAGCTTTTGTTTTCATTAAAATTATCCATGTGAATCTAGAAAAGTCATCTACAAGGGTAAGGAAATATCTATGTCCATGAATAGAGCTTATAGAATAGGGCCCCCAAATATCTACATGCAGTAAATCAAAAACTTTATTTGAGAATGTTTCACTTGATACAAAGGGTAGCCTTTTCTGCTTGGCATAGTGACAGATATCACAAGAAGAACTAACAGAACTAGGTATGAAAGAAAATTGTATAGACATTATTTGCAATTTTGAATCAGGTAAATGACCTAATCTATTGTGCCAAAGAACTGCTTGATCAGACCTTTTAGTTGCAATGTTGCATGTAGAATGAGATTGAGTCAAGCTAGCTGAGGGAGAGTCTAGCACAAATAAGCCTCCCTGCTGCCTAGCAGAACCAATCATCTTCTGGTTGGAGTCCTGTTGAATCAAACAGATATTAGACCTAAAGGTAATAAAGCAATTTTGATCAAGAATGAGTTTTGTCACTGAAATTAAATTGACTTTAAAGTTTGGGACAAAAAGGACATTTAGGAGAACTAATGACTGAGACAAGGGAATGGTTCCAGAAATGGAAGTGTGAGTCACACTACCATCAGGAAGATTAATAGAAACTGGTTTAATAGTATGATAAGTGCTATAATTGGACAAAGTACAAGTGAAATGATCAATGGCCCCAGTGTCCAGGATCCACTGTTGGAACTTATTACCTGTAGGTGGAGAACTAACGCTTAAGGCTGTGGTTTGGACAAGGTTGGAAGTATGATGGGAAGGTTTAACTTCTTTGTTGGACTGTTGTAAAAGATTGAGAAAGCTTTGAAATTGCTCCTGAGTGAATGTTACACTTGAACTATTGTTAACTGAGCTGGATGAAGCAGGAACTGGATCATCAACAGATGTCTTTGCACATTCTTCAAAATCTGTGCTGGTTGTGTATACTGATCTACTTCTTGGCTTGTAGCCTGGTGGAAAGCCATGCTTATGAAAGTAAGTGTCTACAGTGTGGTTGTTTCTACCACAATAAGTGCATAACTTCCCTGATTGTACTCTTCCTTGATATCCTCTTCCTCTTCCTCTACCAAAACTTCCTCTTTTGACAAATGAATTCTGCTGTAACTGATCAGCATTAGCCACAAATATCTTGGATTCTGTACTCAAATCTTGATTACAAACTTCATGATTCATCTCTCTTTCTTGCTGTATAACTAAAGAAAAAGCACTAGTAGCATCTGGAAGGGGCTTCATCATCATTATTTGGGATCTAACATGTGAATATTGTTCATTGAGACCTCTCAAAAATTGAATTACTTGACTTTGATCTCTATACTGACGCATCATTTGATAACCACCACAAGTGCAAGAAATTGAACATTTACAATAAGGAATTGGCTTATAATCCTCTAGCTCATCCCATAGGGTTTTGATTTGAGTGAAATAATCTGTAACCGAAAGATTACCTTGATGCATCTTATAAATTTCTTCTTCTAAACTTGAAATTATGAATATATCTCCATGAGAGAACCGATTGTGCAAATCTTTCCAAGCATCACAAGCTTTGTTGTGCCTCAAGGTCGAAGGAAGAATAGATTCAGCCACTGAGCGATGAATCCAAGCCAGAACCATATTGCTGCATCTTTCCCATACATTGTATAAAGATTCAGCTGCACTTGGAACCACAATTGTTCCATCCACAAACTTCAACTTGTTCTTTGAGATTAAAGCAATTTTCATTGCTCGTGCCCAGGTATGATAGTTAGGGCCAGAAAGAAGAGGAGTAACAAGAGGTTGAGAAGGATTTTCGTTTCATGGCAGAAATAGGGATTTGAAGGATTAGTAAGAAAGTTCTGAATAGGAGCTCTGGTTCGCCATTATCAAGAAAAATTGAAGAGAAATTGCAGAAATTGAATTGTAGAAACTGTAGAATTGTGAATTTGAGGAAGAAGAAGATTGCGAAAAATGGAGTTTAAGAGATTGGCAACCAGAGCTCCTTGCGGAGCTCTGGTACCATCTTGGATCTGAGTAAAATTCATATTTTCATTAACTAAAAGAATTATTACATCAATATGGTATTTATACAAGTTGTAATGAACTGAAGTTTGTTGAATTCTAACTAATCAATGACATTGTAACCAACTTATAACTGACTTGATCAACAACTCATAACTATCTTTGTCTAATTGGGCCATATACTTGGCCCATTACAATCGAGTGTCCTAATACTATATATGTAACAATATATTTATCATTGAATTTTAATATATATATATATATATATATATATATATATATATATCATTTTAAATTATATTTTAAATGATAAATGTGCTACAATATATAAAATTTATTGTAAATCTGAATCTATATTAACATTCTTTTTTTATTTTCCGAGTTGATATTAACATTATATAACATAACGAATAGAAAAATAAACTTAATGTGATAACTGTATTTTTAGTTAATAACGTACAATTTTCATTATTTTGTAGATAATTAAAACCCTGTTAAAAGAAGCATCAATCATTAAGTTTTGAACTCGATTCCTAAACTAATATTTCATGAGTAGTGCTAAATACTTTGAATAAACTTTTCGTGAAGTGAAATCCATACGAATACACACGAGTGTTTTATTTCAACTAAAATATTTGAAACAAAAATAAAGTTAAGAAAAAAAGTGATGCTATATCAAACGAATCCTTTCTCGTGAATTACTCACGAACGGGTTGTTCTATTGTTAAGTAAAAAGAATAATGCTGGATACTACGAATTCTGATTTGCAAAATGACATATATGAATACAAAATAGCAATGTAACTTAGTCAATGCTTTTTGTGTTTCATTAGCCCCACAAATACGCGAGTTGCACGTGAATGGATAACTGTTATTGGATATTATATTCGTGAATATTTTACGAAAATAGTTTCGTGATGAATAACAATGCTGAGGTAAAAATATGACAAATTAAACAACAAAAAAAACTGCTTGACGGAAATCACGGTGGACATTGGTGATAAGTATTCATAGACAGTTTGACGAAATGCTTTCATGGGAAATAGCATCTTACGAAATGCTTTCATGGGAAATAGCATCTTCCTTTTTTTCAAAAAAAAAAAAAAAGGAAAATTGAAAACCAATACGTTCATGATCATTTCACGTAAATGTTTTCATGATATTTACCATTAAGACCGAATAGTGAATACATGGTGGTTAAGAATTAAGACAAAAGTTATTAAACTAGGTTGTGTAAGTTTATATGAGCAAGAAATGTAGGATAAAATCATAAATCATAATAACACCATATATGATATTAAAACACTAATATATAAATAAAAGTTAAGTACTTCTTGAAGACTTTGATATAACGATGAATTTACTTCAAGAAGTTTTAAAAAGATCATACATATATTTGTACGTTAACAATAAGATCATCCTCTCATTCTCCTTATCTTTTACTAGATGAGATAATTTGTAATGATTGATCAAAAGATCCATGTCTCATGAAATGACATATATTTATAAATGAGGTGGAGAAGAGACCCCATGAACAATTATTTCAATTCTATCCACAATGAATATAAACAACTAGGCATTTGCTCATGATATTGACCCTATACATGATCCAAACATACTTACATTTTGGTCCTAAAGTCTAAAACCCAACAAACACTTATATATATATATATATATATATATAGAGGATCTTATTCAAGTGAAATGAGTGTTTATTGTAAGAGGTGAGAGGAATACATATCAACCATTAGATCTTATATGAATGGTCAAGATTAGAAACATAAATCACGTGACTTTTTAAGTGGTCCATTACACGACCTTTAAGTAACTTTTAATCTTGGACCATCCAATGTATTTGTATGGTCAAGATTTACTAATCTCATTCTCTTACAATAAAAATTTCTCTCATATATATATATATATATATATATATATATATATATATATATATATATATATATATATATATAGGAGGAGATCTACTTACACCAAATGTAAGTGAAAAAGACTTATATTCAATCTTATACCATTCATTTTATTTTGATCTTGTGACTATTTAGTGAGATAAATAGTAGTCACATGATTAAAATAAAATAGAGAGTGTAAGATTGAATTATATGTTTTTTTTTATTTACTACTAAGTATATATGGATCTCTCTCTCTCTCTCTCTCTCTCTCTCTCTCTCTCTCTCTCTATCTATATATATATATATATATATATATATATATATATATAGCTTCAAGATGTTTTTATTCATTACTAACTTCAGAAATCAACAACAGATAAATAACAGATGGCGGATTCTCAAGCTAGATTCACAAATTTTGGCATTCTTGACTAGAGATATTTTATCATATATATATTTTCAAACTAATTATATTAATATAACAAAATTATCATATTATGTATAAATTATTTATTTAAATCAAGTAGTTTATATTTTTTTTTATCTTTGACAAAGATATTTTTACATAGACTTCGCATGCAAGATTTGCCAGGTAAATTGCTAGTCACTTTTATTGTAACCAATTACTTTTAAATTTTATAAATTACTAGCCACTATCCCCGTAAAATTTATGAAAAGATCTTAATGTAAATTAGTTTAATTGTTGTGCATGTTTTTCACCAAAATGCCGAAGAGGAGAAGGGGATTATAAGAGTAAATGATTCTTAATTTTAAAAAAATGTTTAAGTTTTTAAATTATTTAACATAGGGGTGAGCTAACCAAAAGTGTAATACAGATTGACCTAAAAAAAATACACCAACATTCAACCGTAGGACCTGAACTTGGGTAATTAGCTTCGTGAGAGACTGGGCTGTCGACCGAGTTGGGTCATGAGGAGTGAGGACCCTGGCCTACTTGGTTGGGTCATAACTCAAAAATATAGATCTCGTGCAAGTCACGTGCACTACCTTAAAGGGTGGTTGTGATCGAAGTTCGAACAGACGAACAGTGGAATAAGCATTGTTAGAAGATGCTAGGATGTTCTGTGCGTCTGAGGTTGTTGCTCAGCCTCTTGTCATTTTCTGCAATCGCTCTAGCTTCTTCTCAATGCTCTATCACTGGTTAGTTACTTATGCTTACTCCTTTCCAGTTTCCATCCTCTTTTTCACCTGTCTCTTTCTTTCCTTTTATTTCCTTTTCCTTTTTTTTTTTTTAAATTCCAGGTTGTGTTCTCCTCTTTAATGGCCTTTTCCCTTTGTATTTTATGAATTCTGAGTTTTATTCCTGATACCGAGTAGTTCATTCTGCATCTGTGATGCCTTTGATGTGAATAGGTTGCTCATTCTGCTTTGCATAGCATGTGTTCAATGATTGGTGTTCGTGTTCACACCCCCATTAATTGAATTTTCTCATGCTTGACTTGTGCTTGCTATATAGGCATTCAGTTTCACTCTATGATTCGTGTCTTATACTTTGATCATTGAAACTATCATTTCTGTGGTGGATTCTCGCTAATGAGTATCTGATTCTTAAGCACAATAAATGATAATACACCCTTTACTGTTAGTAAGCCTTTCTGAGTGTGAGAATGATCACGAACAGCATGGTCAGTGAGATTAAATTAATACCATATGCACATAAGCACATTACCTTCATCTTCATTTATGCATCCAGAATATGCTTGTTTTGGATGCTGAATGATGATTCCCATGTGCTTATTTTTTTGTAAAAAAATTGATTTGTCAAATTTGATAGAATGGTACTGGTGATGTAAGTTTTGTTTGTTGCTTAATTCATGTTGTTTGAATTTTTTTCTTCCCTTTCCGAATGTACAAATGTGCAGGGCTACCGCTAGTGAGAAATATCAGTGAGATTCCTCAGGATAACTATGGTCGGGCTGGTCTCTCTCATATAACAGTTGCAGGGTCAATATTGCATGGAATGAAAGAGGTATCCAACTGAATGTTTCTGAGCATTTTCTTTCTCTTTAAACATGTTTTAAGTTCATAATTTTTTTTGACACAAAATCATATGTCAATCATGAAATGAAGTTATTACTAAAATAATAATATTAAGCAAACATTCTACCAAATTGCCTTGCATGATAGGTTTCAAATAGTAAATGTGAAGAAAGGAGTTAACTGGAGGAGTAGCAGACTGTGTGTAATACTTGATGGTTATGCCTTTTGTTTATTGGAACAAAAGATTTGCTGTTGATAAAGTTATACTATGTCCTTTTAATTAAAAAAGAGCTGGCTTTTTACTAAAAGTCATAGTTCATAACTTCTCATTTTTAATGTATTGAATATTGTTTGGCAGCCATCTGTGTGGCAGATGATAGTTCAATATGTTTATATATATCATCTTTCCAAATTTTTCTGGAACAGGTTGAAGTATGGCTTCAAACATTTTCACCAGGAACACACACACCAATTCACAGGCACTCCTGTGAAGAAGTTTTTATTGTCCTCAAAGGGAGTGGCACTCTCTATCTTGCATCAGATTCACATGGAAAATACCCTGGAAAGCCACAGGAGCACTTTATCTTTCCAAATAGCACATTTCATATTCCTCTTAATGATGCTCATCAGGTAAACCATTTGAAGAAGTACTGTGAGATTTCTCCAGCTTAATTTGGTTTTGGAAAAATAATTGAGAATTATAATTTCTTCAATACAATTGATTAGTTTAAGGTTCACCTTTTGATAAAGTCATAAAATTAATAATTTCAACTTTTATATATGTTGCGCACAAAAAATAGAAGTAGACACAATTTTTCGCATCAGTATTAGGTATGGAGATATATCTTCTCAACAGAACATAAAATTGATAAAATGAAAGATAAGATGTTTGTAACTATGATCTTTGGATATGTAAAACTTGGCATGTATATCTATAAGTACTGCATAGAGACATTGTTGCTGAGTAAATGAAGAGAATGATAACTTGATAAAGAAATGTTATAGTGCATGCCATTACGTATTGCTGACAGTCAAGCTTTTTAGGGCTAGGGAGAACACATCATGGAATTTAAGTTTAGACTTTTCCTTGAGAAAATATAACAGGATGGCATGTAGAGTTGACCTCACCTTGTCAATTGTAAACTGTAACACGTGAGCTGATTGAAAGAATACAAGTTTTGGTCAGGCCTGTGTGCAGGGTCAAATGATGTCCAAAGAAATGCAAGTTGGTTGAGTAAAGTAACTCTTTGTAGTTTCTTAGGAACTTCCTAGTTCTGGTTCAGTATTTTATACTCTACTCTAACCCATGTGTCAAATCGATGAAAAGCAGGATATTGTAAGATTTTTTGAGATTATAAAAAGTAACACATGCACAATAAAAATGAAAGATATGTAAACCCTTCAGAGAGCATTAGCTAATAAATGAAGTACATTTCTGTCGATAGGTTAATACATTTCCTACTTGTTTTTTGGTGATATTTATTCCTTGTGTTGTTTGATCTTCTTTTCCCTGAATGCTTTATTTAAAGTTTTCTGGTTCCTTGTGGATTTTTAAATAATTTTGGAGAATCTGCATTGCAGCTTTGGAACACCAATGAGCACGAGGATTTACAAGTGCTTGCTATAATATCTCGTCCGCCAGTCAAAGTGTATGTGACTTCTATTACCCAATCTCTTCATGTTTCTTACTTTACTAGTAAGTTAATCGTGGTGACTCTTGTCCTAACTCTTCAAAATATGGCAAACTGCTGAAGCTCTTTATTCGTATAGATTAGTACAAATGCATTCTTATTGTCAAGTAACTTAGTAGATGGTATCCCCATAGGCACTTGTATTAACCTTTGCTTTTCATTTTCCACAGGCTATGTTAGTTTCTTCTCATGCTTCTTATATGTTACTAGCAGTTTTTTTAATACAAATATGAAAGAAATCATATTAAATGAATGCACTGAATTGTAGTCTTTTGCCCATATCACATTATCATTAGGTCATCTGTTCTATAGTCAAGCAAAAGAAGATGCTTAGTGTGAAGTTTGTTTTTGAACTCCATATGCTTAGGTTCTTTTTATGCTGTTAATGATTGAATTGCATTACACCGTATTGGTAAGAGAATGCATCATGTGAACCGAAACTGCATATGAACCATTTTACATCTAATGATGACCTGTATACTAGACCATATTATGAGTCTGGTGACAGACGGTTGTTAGTTGGTGACTCAGTCCAAAATTTTATAATTTTTTTAAAAAAAATTTGTACCGAAATTCTTATATTCTTCACGGTAGGCAGGCTGTAAATTATTAATTATGGGGCAGTGATTCAGACATCTTTGTTTCTTTTCATGGTTTATCCTTTTTCTTTCCTAGCTTTCTAATTACTCATTAGTCATTATGAATGTTTTGGTTCTTGATTAGGTTTGTATATGAGGACTGGTCAATGCCTCACACTGCAGCGACATTGAAATTCCCCTATTACTGGGATGAGCAATGTTATCAAGCACCTCCAAAGGACGAACTATGATTTATAGTCACGGTTTACGTGTATTGTATTACTGAGATTTTCTATCACTGTAAAGTATTTTCTTAATTAGAAATTCAAAATTGATTAGATAGTTTTATACTATTTAGTCTTATATCACTGTTTAAGCAAGAAAGACTTGAATATTTTACCCTGCATCTTGAATTTTGCCACAATTTGATCTAAATGACAAACAAAAGATTAGAGATCTGGGCCTAAATTCTAGTTTTATCATTCTGGTTTGGCATTGTATATCTTCTTCCGCTATGAACATTATTTGGAATGATGAGCGTACTTATGAGTTTTCTTCTAGGAGAGGAATAAGGCAAGGAGACCCCTCTCTCCGTTTCTGTTTGTTATTTGTATTGAGAGGTTATCTCAACTTATTACCTCAGCAGTTAACCAACGTTTGTGGAAGCCTGTTGTCCTTTCCAGAGATGGTCCCCCGCTTTCACACATATTTTTTTGCAGATGATCTGTTTTTATTTGCTGAAGCTTCTCTAGTTCTCTGGATCAGGTGGATGTGATCAGATATTGTTTGGATTCTTTTTGTACTAGCTCTCGTCAAAAAGTTAGTATGAAACAAAAAACTAGGATTCATTTTTCAAAAAATGTGAATCATACTGGATCCCATGAAATTGCTGATGCTTTCGGATACTGTTTGACTGATGATCTTGGTAAGTATCTTGGTATACCTCTTTTTCATAAGAGGACTTTTAGCTACATTACTGACAAGCTAATGAGTCGTTTAGCGGATTGGAAGACATCGTCTCTTTCTATGGCTGGCCGGTTGACCCTTTGTTCTTCTGTTATTTCTGCTATGCCTTCCTACACTAGGCAAACGTTTCTCTCCCTAACCCCGTTTGTGGAGATATTGATAAACTCTGTAGGAGTTTTCATTGGGGTTCAACTGATAGAAACAAGAAGATTCATCTTGTTGATTGGAAGCGTGTGTGTTGCCCTAAGAAGAATGGGGCTCTTGGTATTTGCCATTCAAAACACATGAAGACAGCTTTCATGACCAAAGTAGGGTGGGGTCTCATTGTCAAGAAGGATGACCTTTGGGCTCGGGTTTTGAGGAGTAACTATAAGTGTGGTTATGAGCTTTTACCTACTGTTCAAAACCGTAGAGGGTGCACAAATCTTTAGAAGGGTGTTTGTAATGCTTGAAGTAAGGTGGAGAGAAACCTTATTTGGAGAATTGGGAATGGTCAAACTGTTAATTTTTGGAAGGACAACTGGGTGCCAACTGCCAAGTTTAGGTTCTCTGCTTGATTCTTCTCTCATTCCGGTGCCAGATTCGGATTTGGATAATAAGGTTTGTAATTATGTTGATGAGAATGGAGATTGGTGTTGGGAGCTTCTTATGGCTTTCTTTCCAGAACATGTTTGTGCTAGAATCGCTAGCATCTTACCTCCATTACACACAGCTAGTCCTGACGTTATTGCTTGAAGGCTTAGCCATGATGGGAATTTTTGTGAGTTCAACTTACCACAATATAGCAGGTTCCCATACTCTGCTCCCTAACCACCTTTTTCGTCTTATATGGAGGTGGAAGGGACCAGAGAAGGCTAAAACCTTTCTTTGGTTGACTGCCAAGATTATGTTGCTCACTAATGAACACCGGTATCATAGGCATCTTTCTTCTAACCCAAACTGTGCTAGATGTGAATGTGATTCTTCTCTTCCTGAAAACACCCTTCATGCAATACGAGATTGTTCATTGGCTAGAAATATTTGGTGTCATCTGTTGAATGTATCTAATGATCACCGCTTCTTTTGCCTGGAACTTCAGGATCGGTTGATGGAAAATCTTTCTGATACTCGAAATATCCATGGTGATGATCGTCCTAGATGGTGGAGCTGTTTTGAGAGGGTTTGCTGCTAATCTGGGCATAGCCTCTATAACCTCTGCAGAGCTTTGGGGGGTGCTCTATTCTCTCCTACTGGCCTGGAACCTAAACTGCAGGCAGGTTCGTATGGAGATGGACTCCTCTAGTGCCTTGAGTCTCATCAAGAGTTGTGTTGATACTTGTCATCCAGCTTCTCCTATTATCAATCGTATCCGTGAGTTGCTGTCTAGAGATTGGACTGTGTTGCTGAATGCCGGTGCATGTCTTTCGTGAAGCGAATAGAGTGGCGGATGGTTTAGCTTTTTGGGGTCACTCTTAAGCTTTTGGTCCTCATTTCTTTGTTCAGCCTCCATCGTGCATTGCTGAGCTTCTCTATCAAGATTTGATTGGCGTGCCTTTTTCTAGGCTCGTGTTTTAGTTTGCTTTGCTTCGCTGGGCGTTGTTGCCCCGTAGTTAACCAAAAAAAAGCTCAAATAAAAAGAAAAGGTAGATCTTATTCGTTTTCTCTTCACCAAATGTTTATTAAAAAAATTTTAAGTGAACACCCAACTACCACATCATTCTTTTCAGACGCGTTTAAATTATTATTTGACATATACAAAAGTATTATTAATAATTGATATAATTTTATGATAATTCTTATTATTTTATACATGTCAAATAATGATTTGAGTGCTTATGGTGGATTGTGTTCATTTAAGAATTACTCATGTTTCTTAGCTCAGTATGAATTGTAGAGTATTTTTTGTTTCTTAGTGATTAGTATTTTAGGAAAAAAAAAGGACGAAAAATATCCTTTGTAATTATAGCAAGTTTTACTTCTTATCTGTTGACAAATTCACTATTTTTTAGGAAAAAATCTTGCATTAATACTTATGTAGCTTACACACACTCACCTGGGGTAGATCCCACCCCATAATAGGACTCATTTTATGTGAGTGCAAATAAGATACATACATATTTATGTAAGAATTCCTTATTTTTTAAAAGAATTTTATGGTACCTTGTATTTGGATAGAGCATTCCAAAATTTTAAAGGATTTAAAATATAAAGTAATTGAATTGCATCAATTCAATTGCTTTCATTTTCAAAATTTTCAGTTTGAATTATTATTTATGAATTTTAAAATAAGAATCCGTAAATCCAAATCCATCCAACCAACGAAGTTGAACAAACTATCATTTTTGCCTCACCCACTAGTGACCTGACCCAAGTATCTGTTACCTTAGCCCATTGTCCGCCACCATACGGGCATAGAGCACCCAAATCATAACCTCAACCATCAATCATACCCTATCTCTAATCAAAACCACCATAACCGAGCCACCTACCATCAAATCTGACGATCTTGTCGTGCCCTGTAACATCGACGTTCTCACTGTCGATGGAGGTTTCTTGAGACAGTGAGAATTGATGGTGGAAAAAAGTGAAGAAAAATGGGAAATTTTAAAATTCTACCTCTTTAAGAGATATTTTAAATTCCTTATTTTAAATTGATGAAATACCCTTTTAAAATACTTGAGATTTTTAAAAATGATTATGCAAAATATCCAAACAAATCATTTTGTCATAAAGGATTTTAAATTCTCCTAACAAATACATTCCCACTTCAAAATCCTTCATCCAAACACACACTAAGGGAATCAATAACAAAATCCCAATTCAATCGATCATAAGTTTTCTCCAAATCAATCTTAGTAGTCATAAAGCTTTTTATACCTTTTTTATTTCTCATTTTATGGATAACCTCTTGGCCGTTAATAATATTATTAGATCCATGATGTCCTGTAACAAAGAGCTTCACCCCTCTCTTTCGGCAACCAAAACACAGAACTCCGAACCAAGCATATTCAGAGAAAAGTAGAGATTAATAATTTCCTTGATGATTTCCAATGTTATATTGAAACCCAAGGACTTGTCTCCAATGCAGTATAATTTTGCTCTTGTTCTTCAAGACTTCCAAAATTTTTATTGGGCCTCAAAACTTGTGGATCAGAATAGTTCACTTGATCCTCTACCATGTCAGCCTTGGCTTATATGTTCCCCAACCCATATGAATCCATTACAACCAAGTATAACATCAACATCATACTGCTGAAGATTATGGAAATGCTGATTTTGTCTCTTCACTAAATAAGGTGAGACTGTAAGCAGTTGAACTCTATTAAGCTGTCAAGAAACTGAGAATCATTAGTAACAGTGTAAGACTTCAGAACATAATCCAGATAAATTTTAAGCAACCAGAATATATAACATGCATCCTGTGGCCACGAGAATTTTATTCTCCGTCATTCCAGGTTGTTTGCATTATGCATCTCAATCATAAACAGGCAGTTTGAAGCTGTGTGGTTTTATCTCTGTAAGCAATAGTACCCATCTCATAGAATTTTCCTTTTTCTACCCTTTCCGACTTTATGTAACTGATTATCACTTTTTCGAGAGGGGAAACAAGAAGCAAGTCAAGGAAGTAAGCCATCATGCTGGTAACCACGAACATCCAACTTCAGTCATGCATGTTTTAAATCACAAAATTCTTAAATTTTAGCATTTAATTTATCCATGCATGTTTTAAAACTAATTTATTTACCAAAATCAAATCGATGGGAAATTATTAAAAAAAAGGGTAATAAGTAATTTTTTTTTCTTTAAAATAAAATTAAAATTTGCATTCTTCCCTAAAGAGAAACACAACCATTCACAGATAATATACTCTCCGTAAAAATACAAACAATCAGCATTCCCTCCCCACATATTTAGGCAAAAAATATGGAAACCATATAGAAAATCTCTTAAAAAGACTACTTATTAAAGGGGATTCTTTAGTACAAAGATTTAGGGACACTGCCAAATTGCAACAAATATCGCAACCATGCTTGATACTACAATGCCTTATAATATTATTTTTCCTTCCGAGTATTGTTCTCTTCCCTACAATCTCACCAACTTCATTTCCCCCCATCATTTGTCTCCATCAACCATCATTTCTAACCTCCCTCCAAAAACTCCAAACCTTCTCTCAACCAGCACATGCAACAACCAACAATGGCTCCAACTCTCTCGCCTCCCTTGGCTGCTTGAGTGCCTCTATTTTCCACCATTAACACAAAGACAGGATGGCCTTTGGGAACACACCACCACTCCTTGGCCTCCTGTCTTTCCTCTTCTTCTTCCTCACCAACCACTACCACCACCACCACCTCACCACCGCCATCGGTATCCACCTTGACGTGGTTCGAAAACCCGCCCCAGATGTCCCTATCTTCAGGGAAGCCCCTGCCTTTCGCAATGGGAACAAATGCAACCATGAGAGGATCCACATTTCCATGACATTGGACTCAAACTACCTTAGGGGCACCATGGCTGCTGTCCTCTCCATTTTGCAACATTCCACATGCCCAGAAAACGTTGAGTTCCATTTCCTCTGGGCCAGGTTCGAACCCCAGGTGTTTTTCAGCATCAAATCCACCTTCCCTTACCTCAAGTTCAAGATATACCGCTTTGAATCAAATAGGGTACGTGGGAAAATCTCAAAGTCCATTCGCCAAGCGTTGGATCAACCTCTCAACTATGCACGAATCTACCTCTCTGATATACTCCCTGGTTATGTGAAGCGTGTGATATACCTAGACTCTGATATTGTGGTAGTGGATGACATTGCCAAGCTTTGGGAGGTTGACTTGCAAGGCAAGGTATTGGCTGCACCAGAGTATTGCCATGCCAATTTCACCGAGTACTTCACAGACTTGTTCTGGAATGATCCAGAGTTATCTCGGACATTTGAAGGTCGAAATCCTTGTTATTTTAACACCGGTGTTATGGTAGTGGATGTGGAAAAATGGAGAGAGGGAAGGTATACACAAAAGGTAGAGGAATGGATGGCAGTGCAGAAGCAAAAGAGGATATACCATTTAGGATCTTTGCCTCCTTTCCTTCTGGTTTTGGCTGGGGAATTGAAGAGTGTGGACCATAATTGGAACCAACATGGGTTGGGAGGGGACAATCTTGAAGGCAAATGTAGGAATCTGCATCCTGGGCCTATTAGTTTGCTACATTGGAGTGGGAAAGGAAAGCCTTGGTTGAGGTTGGATTCAAGGAAGCCATGTTCTGTTGATCATCTATGGGCACCATATGATCTCTATCGTCCAAACACTCATTCTTTGGAAGAATGAAAATGTACAAAGGGGATAAGGGAGGGATGAAAAGCCAGCTCAATGAAATCAATCACACATCAAATGGTCATTGGGAAGCCAAGCAAATTAATAATAAAAAATTAGAGAGGGGAGGAAGAAATTAAAACAAAACAAAGAGGTAAGTACCAATAACCATTTGTCAAAACGTTTTTTTTCCTTTTTTTTTTATTCCTTTTCACTATATAATTGAGAATTTGTTGAGGGAAAAAAGTTACTAAAGTAGTTTGATAAGAGTTGGTTGAAAGTGTTGCAAGGGGAAGGGAGTAACCATACATAAGCATTTTGCAGTGTTGCAAGGCTTTGGTTACAAAGCCTTCGTTCAAGGGACTCCAAAAGGCAAAGAGAATACTTGGAGCGGTGTTGGTTATGTGTTTAATGTTTTTCCATTTTCTGGGGTTTTTTGGGATGAATAAGAACAACATGCCTTAGGCATTGGTTGTGGATGATGGTATCATTTGCATCAGTGACTGGTTGCCGGATCGATGAACCTCGTCTAAATTTTACTGTCCCTGAACATAATATCTATGAATTTTAATATTTTTTTAATATCTTGATAGATTTTGTACATTTTTCTCAGCTAAATTGCAGTTAGTAGATATTTGGCGTTTTATTTTTGGCTGAATGTGCATGTAATTCATAGTGACTACTGTCTATAAAATTGATCCCAAAAAATGTACACGCAAAGCTATATTTTATTTAAAACCTTATAATCAAGATATTTTGTGTTTGATCCTAACTCGAATCCAATACTTGATCGTTGACAAGTTTTTGGAGATGAAGTAATTGTTGCCAAAACTTTTAACGTTGATACCCATGAATCTAGCTAAAATGTCAATAATATCGTATTTTTTTAGAACTTTTTTTTTCTTTTTTAATGTAAGGCTCATTTTTGTTTCCTTGGCTATGTTTTGGATATTTTGTGGTGAATGGAATATAATAATAGAATAAAAAATGATAAAATAAAATAAAATTTTCACACCACTATCTAAATATTTAATGATTAAATGAAGAAATTTTTTTATTTGGTTGTTTAAAAGTTTAGTGAAATCAATAATTATAAGTTTATTGTTCTCATATCTAATCTATTACTATCTCTAGTTTATTTTAAGTTTTATTTTAATAAAAAAATTAATCTATTATAAGTGATATTTTTACATATCAATAAAATATTAATTGTTATTTTTCTATTTTTATATTTATATTTTAATAGTTTCAAATACTTATAAAAATTAGTTATTTTTCTATTTCTACTTTTATATTTTAGTAGTTTCAACTACTTATAAAAATTAGATAAACATAATAAAGTAGAGTAATTAATTAAAATGAATAAAAATAATTTAATAAAAAATTATCATAATTAATGCTTGATTTAATATTTCTTTTTTTTTTTTTACCTCACTCTAAAAAAATACTTAAAAGAGATTGAAGAGAATACAAATATATAAAAGCAAGCTTCAAAGTTGTGTGAAGGACATTTAAGCACACATGAATTCTATTTTTAAGCGACGTCAGGCAGTTTGCTTTGAGCTAGCTCTTCTTTTAGCAGCATTCATTCTAGCATCAACCACTACAGCATTTTCTCAAGAGTGAGGACTCTCACATTCAGCCATTTTAGTTTATTTTTCAAGATTTCCACACCTCTCCTCTCAATATCCTTTCAGCTTTCGAAGCTCACAATCCTTATTGTCTTCGCATGTTTTTGTGTAACCGCTGAAGCTACTACCAGATGCTCTATATACTGCATTCTCATTATCTACTTGAATGAAATGAACGTAACATCTGGTTTTATTCTTTCATCTTCCTCTTTTCCAAAGTTCAGGTATAGGAACTTTTCAATTCTTTGGGAAGAAAATTGCAATGGAAAATAGAACCAATGAGAAAGGTTCCTTTTGAGATAAAATTTATTTCAAAGGGCTATTTTTCGTCAACCCTCCTTCTCCAAACCTAGATATTTTATTTTCACGCACAAATTTCTACAATTTTATTGCCAATGCTTGTAGTGATGGGTTCTTTTTTTTTTTCTTTTCATCCCATTCTCTCTCTTTCATTATGCTTACCTATTTGAAACCATTAGAAGGGTGAGTTTTTTCTGTTAGACCATAGGAGAAGCTCACACAAATTACCAATCATCGTCATTCACATTAATACTTGTCTTAACCATTGACATTGATATTATTTCTTAGACTATATGAGGAGTCTAATAGTAAGGAGATCTCCATCAATAATTTAAGTGAAGAATTACTTAAATGGACTTGACATTATATCTTGACCCAAAATTTTAAAATATTAGGTCTATAAATCTTTTTTACTTATATATAACTTTCAATTTGTCCATTTTTTATCAATATGAGACTTCAATACTCACACTTGAATTTTCAACATTCCCTTCATCTTTTTAATGTCTTCTCAACTTTTTTCTTTCTTGGGATAATTCTGGGTGGTTCCTTCAAATTAGGCAAATGTAATATGTTTTCTTTTTTTGTCATCTAAGGTGGTAGTTCTTACGAAAAATCTCAAAGAGTTTTATCTGAATTTGAATGTGGAAAGCCATTTAATAAGTTTGAATCCTAAAACCGCAAATGGTAGTTTGTTGCTATTGATGGGAAATTAATTTATTCCGTCCATAATGCAACCTATTACTGATTTAACGATGTATATATCATACAGGTGGAAATAGAAAACAAAAAAAAAATGGTCTTAAATTAGTGAGTTTGAATATTTACAGGCATTTTTGCAGTGAGATTGAAGCTATTCATTATTGAATATATTGATTAAGAGAAGAGATGATCAATTAATAGTATCCAAGATAGTCTAATGCGTAGCATGATGGAAGGGGTCAAAAATTTTTGCAATCATCTAGACGAGGAAAAGAAAGAATTTCGAGGAAACATGTTTTTTTTATCCCATGAGATGTGGCTGTAGCTTCAACACTACTGTAGAGAAGGTGTACTGCTGGAAGGACTTTCTAAAAGTTTTTTTGCATATCCAGAGTTTCACTTCGTGAACACTCAATTTTGTTTGAATAAAAAGAAATAAAAAAAAGAGAAAAAAATTAAAAAAAATTAATTTATCTTAAATTGTATATTAAGTTCAAACTAATTTATAACTCATCTAATATGGATCAACTCAGATCTATTCTGACTCATGACCCATTAAACTTGAGCTCAAAATTCATAATCTCCAAAACCTTAATTTCTCTCATAAATTCTCAATTAACAACAAGCAAAAGGGGGGGCAAGCAACTAAGGGGGCAGCCAAAAAAAAAGATTGCAACATACACCCATTTCTTTTCCTCTTATGTAGAGTACCTACAGCGGAGAAGCCACCATCTCACCTGAACATCTTCATTTCCACCCAACAACCTACCATTCAACCTTCCACCACCTTCGACCAACTAACATCAACCAAGCAACCAAAAATACACCTTCCTGCCACCAAACAAACTTCATCTTCTCCATGATCATCTTCCTCCATTAACAACCAAAAACAGTACCTTTCTAGCACCACCCATCTCCATCTTCTTCACCCAACTACCATCTTTTACCTCCCATTTCCACCTACAACCACCACCCTCACCATCAACCCACCACCCAAAACCAAAACAACCACCAACCAACTTCAGGAACCACCCATCACCACCACCAACCCATAACAACTACCCATCTTCAACCTCCATAACCACCATCATACAATCACCCCTTACCATAACCATCTTCTCCATACAACCTTCACCACCTCACCAACATCGTGACTCACCACCAAGCTTCACCCTAACCACCTTGCAACCAATTTCCAAAAACCTCCACCATTAACAACCACCTTCAAATCCAACCCCAACCGAGTCAACTCAAATCATTATTCATCATCTTCTTCATATGAAAGACACAACCACCACAAATAACTCTAACCTTCAGTAACATAACACCGTAACCACCAAGCCAGCTCCACCCCGTACCAGCCTCTCTCGGAACCCACACCCATCGGAGCACCACCAGCTCTGCACGCCGTTGTCGTTCCTCCCGCACTGCACCATCGTTTGTGAACCAGAAGTCATCGCGCCGTCACCAAACCTCCAGATCCCATCATTGCCGGCTCCTTCACCGTATCCAGCACCAGACGCCGTCGCTGGCCCGCACTCAGCCGCACCACAGTTGAACCGCATCCGTGAGCAGCGCTACCAGCGCTCGAACAACACCAGATTCGAGCCTCCCGCACCACACGCGACCCGCCCATTAAGCCCGTCACGTCCTCCACCACCATCGACGCCGTTGTAGGATCAGATCCAGCATGTCTTCATCGCCGGATCTGACACCGTGCCACTAGATCGAACCGCCGCACCTTCGCTCCTCGAACCCGTGTCGCCGACGAACCCGCGACATCCGCACCAACGCATTTCATCCACCGACCCCTATCACCTAGCTCCTACGTTTCTCCTCCAGGTCTCCATTTTTCCTATCTTCTATCACTTTGTTTGTTATCTAATGTCTGGTAACTTTTGAATCATAAACAAAAAAAAAATGACAAAGTGAAAATAATTGGGCTTGACAGCCAACCCACATTACGTGGGTTGGCCTGTCTTTGTAGCAAAAAAAAATGATAATAATAAAGGAAGATTTGGTTGGGGTAATGACAAATAAAAAAAAAAAGATTGATAATCACTGATAATGATAATAAAAGGTATGTTTTTTTTTTAGTTCAATTGTTTTTTAGGATTTATTCTTGTTTGGTAATGTATATTTTGTTTGATGGTATGTTTTATGTTATGTATTGAGATTAATAAGAAGCTAAAAAGTAAAAAAAAAAATAAAGAGAGAAAAATGAAGGAAATTATAAAAAAAAATAAAAAAAAAACAAAAAATATAAAAAAATATAAAAGTAAAATTCATTTTCAAAAAATATTTTTAATCAATGTAATGATCAATGATAATGATTGAATAGCGATGCTATCTTCAATGTCGTTTGGATCATAAAGGTTTATTGAGTAGCTTAGTGCTAACTTGAGTAGCTTAGTGCTAACTTGAACCCTGTGTAAGGATGAATTTCTTTTCAAACAAAATATTTTTTTCTAAAAATCTTTTTCTTAATTAAAATCAATCAATTCACAATTATTTTCTACAGAACTACGTAACTTTGAGTTCTTCATTGCACCTGATGATACGTAGGAGCAGAACTCTTATTCCGTCAAGCTCAAAAATTAAATTTTCATAATTAAGTTGTTTTCTTTTCTTTCTTTTTCTAAAAAATAAAAAATAATAGTTACAACGTCTTTAAGATGAGTAAAATAAATATGTTTGAAATTATTAAATTTTGCACAACTGATTTAAGGTACCGTATCAGGACGAGTGTGATAGGAGTGTTGTGGGATTAAGTTTTCACCATTCCTTATCCATAACCGACTCACAAATCCAATCTGATTTTCAAAGACTATTTTCTAAAAATTTTTTCTAATTTTTTCAAATTTAAATAAAATTGGTGGCAATTCCATTTTCATTTTTAATCTTTTAAAATCTTGCGAGTTGCTATTTCGCCACGATCCCGATCGCAACACACTTGCCTTATAAATCTATTGGATTTAGGTATATCAATTTCTGCATATGTAGATCTCCCTAAAGTAGTGACATAAAGTAACTCTCCTTTTTCAGAAGAAAATCAACCCTTTTGAAAGTAAATATCTCACTTCCACCAAAATAAGTCCCTTCTTATTTGGAAAATGAGACAAATCTATTATCCAACCTACAGATGGCAACGGGATGGGGCAGAGACGAGTAGTAGCCCCCCGCCTCCCGCCTCCCGCCTCCCACCTCCGTGGATGAATATCTGCCTCCGCCTCCTCCCCATATCTGCACAAGTATCCGTTTCTCATTCCTTTTGCGGGTAAACAGATATCCACAGATATTCATGAGTACCTAATAAATTGCAAAATAAAAAATAAAAAAAAGGCTGCTCCCACTCCCCTACCCACGCCGACCAGCAATCATTCAACCTTGTGCACCACAACCACCAAATCCCAATCTCGCCTTTGTTTCATCGAGCCATAGTCAGAATCACCACCGCGTCGCCATCACATACCCCGCCACCATAAACCAGCAAGGTCGTCGCTTACCCTGCAGTGACTCGATTCATAGATGGTTGAGGGTGGAGAAGATGTGTGTGAAGTTCAGGTTGATGAAGATGGTTGGCGACGATGGGGTTTCAGGAGGCGGTGGCTGCAAGAACCAAATTCGTTGTAGATCTATCAAATCAACACTCTTAGCCGTAGATCTGCTACTCACTAGCTCGGCTGCCATGGAGAAGATGAGGAAGGTGGATAGGTGATTTTCTAGAGTGGGTGGTTTTTCGGGAAAAAGAAGAAAGGGTGGATTGCTGGGCAGAAGTGACAAGCAAAGGCTGTAGAGCAGGATTTGGGAATAGGGATAGGTGTGTCGGTGGTAAGATTGGGTTGTAAGGGTGTTATTTTAAGTTATATACTGAAGGGTTTTTTGTAATTTCATATAAAGGTATTTTTGTAATTTTATTTGTAAGTATCCGCGGGTATGAGGAGAACCACTCCCGCCCCGCTTATTAAATGAGGATAATAAATAAATAGTTACCCGTACCCGCAGAGAAATGATCACAAGCATTACCTGTCCCATCACGGATATTACCCGCGGGAACGAGTAAAATTGTCATCCCTAATCCAACCTTTTAAGATCGAAAGGTATTCGATGACAATACATGTACTAATATGCAGAGTAATTCACCAACCTATTCTCTTTAAAGCACACTAACATACCAATATATTTGCTCTTTTTTTTTTCCTTTCATGTTGTTATTCTAATGACTCAAACCCCTTCAACATTGTAACGATGATTGAAAATGAATTTGGAAAACTATAGCCGCCTGTAAAATACGAGTTTTCTTCCATAAAAGGCTTATTTTGCTCTTGTTGTCTTGTAGCTTATGCGAACATGAACCTTATCTTTTGATAGTATGATTGTCTTGTTACTAACACAAATCTCAAACCTCTTCCTTATAGTTATATACGCGTTAGGGTGTTCATGAGATGAGTTTATCTTGATTTGAACTTGACTCAATGTTTTGATTGGACTAGTTTCTTATATCCTAATCCGGCTCAATCATGGTCCAACAAATCACTGGGTCAGTATTAGGTCAACTTGATAATTAAATAAATTGTACAAATTTAAACATTATATATAATTAATTTATAAAATTATAAAAACATAAAACTAAAGTATATATTTGAAAACGGATTATATCAATATAAATATATTATTATATTATACAAAAAGTGTTAATTTAAGCCAATAGATTTTATCGTTAAATACTTATTATCAAAATAATTATAAATTTTAAAGTATTATGTAATATTAAGTCGGATTGAAATAATTAGAAGTGACTTAAACCTAACTTAAAAATATGCTAAATTTAATTTTTAGAACTCGAATCTATCTCAATTAACTTCGTGTCGGACCAAATTTTAAATACGCCTAATACACGTGGGTGTACATCTAGTTGTTCTTATTTCAAACACATCAAAGCTTAATATTAAAGACAAAATTGTAACTTTATAATTATTTACATAAAGAATAAGTAGGTTATATCATTTATTCTCTAATTTGGAAAGAAAGAAAAATAAGAAAATAAAACGATACCAAGGAATTATACATAAAATTATAGATAAAGTTTAATTTTAATATACTATTAATATAAAATTTATACTCTTACGTTAGTATTTTATTATTTAATAAATTTAACTATATTAACAATTATATAAAAATATTAAATTCATTAATGTGACAACATACGATTGCAAGCAAGTGTGAAAAATTTTTACACTAAAAATTAAATTATGATCAGTAATCATATTTTTGTAATTAGAAAACGGGTGAATATTGGAATTGTTATTTTTTTTTAATCTTCCAGATCTTAGATAGAACTGTTTTGATCCTTTGATAACAACATTGAAACAATGTTTTTACTTCAAAATTAGTTTTTGAATCGTATCTTATTTTACGTAGACTCCGAAACTGGAATGCATTCATGTTGGCACCACGCGCACTGTAGCTCACTCCTTTGCTACATCTCACTATAAATAAACAACTCGTATTTGTTACTTTTACTAGTTACTCTAATCTCTCTGCATTCTCTCCCTTCCACGATTCCACATGAATTTCTTCAATTCCGTTTTCTCAGACGACCCACATCCTCATCAATCCGAATCCGGATCCGAATCCAACAATGTGCCACATAACAAAGACCGACAACACGACCCGGATCCCGATTCCTCGCCGAAAGAACCCGGATCGGAAATTGGCCCCACAACCGACAATTCCGGTGCCGGCGGGTGGAACTTCGGGGGTCTGATCAAAACCTTGACATCCAAATCGGAATCAATCATCGAAACTTACCGTCGCGATCTGCAGGAATTCGGCACCGGTTTGAAGAAGGAGATTGAGGTTGCGCAGGGTTCTTTGGGGACCGTAACTCACGCCATTGACGAGTTTGGAAACACCGTCGTTAAAGGGACGGCTCAGATCATATCTCAAGGTAAGGATGCCATCCTCGCCGTTGATCTCGATTCTGATTCAGATAACAGCAATAACAATCACAAACACAGACTCAGTAACAGTAGCGAAAAGAGTTTGAATTCGAAACGCTATAGTAGGTTTGATGCTCAGGTTCGTGCAATTCAGGGTGATGCTAGCATTTACACTGAGGGGCCTGAGGGTTTGGATGAGTATAATAAGTGGAAATCAGAGTTTTCCTTGGATGGGAAAAGTGAGGAAATGGAGAGCTTATTCAGCGAGAATGATGCTATGGAGAGTGTTTACAAAAGGGTTGTTCCAAACACTGTTGATCATGAAACTTTCTGGTATAGGTATTATTATAAGGTTTATAAGCTCAAGAAAGCTGAGGATGTAAGGGCTAGGCTTGTGAGGCGAATGTCTAGGGATGAGGAGGAGTTGAGTTGGGATGTTGAAGATGATGATGAGGAGGACGAGGAGTATGAGGGTGAAGCTAAACCAGAGCTTATGATCAATAAGGAGGTTGGTGGTGAAAATGTGGGGAAAAGGGTAGATACCCAGTTGCAAATTGGTAGCTCTGGTACTAGCAATGAGGAGGGAACAAAGAGATCGAATGTGGGCAAGGAGGAGTCTAAAGTAGAAAAGAGAGACAATTTATTGCAAACTAAGGAGCTTGGCAACAAGACGGATAAGTCTGTTGAGGAGTCGCATGTTGAGAAATCCAAAGTTGTTCGTGAGATGGGTGGTATTGAGGAAGCAGGTGTTGATAAAGCACCAAAGTCAGAAGTGGACAATGCTGTGAACAAGAATGATTCTGCAGCAGAATCTGATGAGAAAGGGATAACGGAAAGGAAGGCTGATGATGGCAAATCTTCTAATAAGAATAATGAGTCTTCACTGGTTGGAAGTCAGCACTCAGCACATGAGGAGGAGGAGGAGGAGGAGGAGGACCTTGGGTGGGATGAGATTGAGGATCTTAGCAGTATTGATGAAAAGAAAGCAACTCAGAGTGGTAGCACAAGCAATGTCGATTTACGGCAGCGCCTGAGTGCTGCAGAAGAAGAGGAAGACTTGAGTTGGGACATTGAAGATGATGATGATCCTGCTAAGGCTTGATATATTTGATGCATTCTGTTCTGATTTCTCAAGAAAAATATGTCAGTGTCATTTTGACAAAAAAAAAAATTCCTTTTCTTTTGTTTTTATGTTTGTATAAATTGGGATAGAAGTAATGAGAAATTCTTACTTAAACCATGGGCATGATAGTTGAGTGCACTAAGCTAATCAGGACTTAATATTTTTATAACGTACCGTAAAATTAATTGTGAAACATAAGAATCTATGAAAATATTAAGTCCTGATTAGCTTAGTGCACCTAACTGGATGTCCATGGTTTAGGTAAGAATCTCTCTAGAAGAAGTATTGTCATCTGTTCTATACCTAAAATGCATGAAAAGCAACTATTTCTATATTAATTTCTCTTCTCATTTATTTTTGTCCGTTGTTTTGGATATATACATCAAAATATGGTGACGTCAATCAGATATATACCGCTTCTTTTCCTCCTTTTGTTAGATGCTCTTGTTTGCCTCTGTTGCACTTTCTTTATTTGATAACTTATGAATCAGTAATAATTATGAATGACCAGTAAATTCACCAATTACATCCATTTTGAAATCAAATTGGCTATAGCTCCTTCATGCAGAATGTTCTGCTTTAGCTAACCCTTCATCTAATATCTAATTTGTTTTAGAGAAGCGTTTTCTCTAACAATGTCATCAAGCTATGTTACTTATTGCATCAAATAATAGAACAATTAACCATCAGTATGCATAAGGCAGGCACTGAGCATAGTTTTTGCATGTTAACTGAATTTTTAAGTCTGATACCTTATGTTGAAGAGTTAGTAGCATATTCGTGAGCTTTGGGTGCATTTTGAATTCTATGTACCTCTACAGCTTTATGAATTGTAGATGTTCCGTGTTTGAGGAAATTCCTTCTGATGGTTGAAGCAGATTCCCTACTCTTCATGGTATATTCTACCCTGACACAAACCATAATCTGATGTTGTGACACTTATTTTAATTTACTTGGTCCTGAAGCCAATTAGTTATTTGAATTGTCAACACTCTTCTGTGTCATGGTTTTTCATGTATGAATCTGACAGCATCACATGTGATGCGTTGTGAGGAATATGTAAAACGTTAAAACCGATATAGTTGTGTATATTTCAAGCGCACAGTTGGTCTTGATGGATTTCCTTAATGGACATTGGACAATTTTTGGATTCCATGTAGTTTTCTTCTTCTTCCAAACAAAGAGGAGGAACGTTTTCACTCCAGTTGGAATCTTGCGTAGTTAATCTTGCGTAGTTATTGACTGCGTAGTGACTTTGAGATGTGATGAAATGAAATTCTCATTTTCTTACAGGTGTGTCACAATGCAAACAAACCATATGTGGTTCATTTTTCCGTTCTATACTCTAGTAAGTACCTTTCCTGAAGCTGTTGTTAAGGTATATAAAAAATGCCTAAACTTAAATCGTTGTTCCCAGTTCCAACCAACTGATACTGTAAATGTGTCAATCGAAATGGAAATATATTGGATCCATCGGAGGCATCGTGCCTCTCGAAATATTGTTCGATCATTTTCTCACTATCTCATTTGTATTCTACTTGTCTATGATTGGATGCAAGACTGCTGCTATCACGAACTCTTTGGTCTGCAGGGTTTTTCTTTTTGTGGTTCAATTTGATTTACACATTTTAACCAAAACTGAACTCTTGATTTGAGCTTGGTGTCTGCTTCTATCACTTTGTTCGTGTTAATTTATTGGGTTGGACCATTTGATACACACAAAAACAGGCTTAGTAAAATCTCTTTATTAAAAAGGAAAAGCCACCCGCTTATTACGGTTTTACGTTCTATGCAGACAGAATATACTCCTTGAAGAAACTTGAGTTATGCTCACTATATGTAGAAAGAAGATGAGAGAGAATAATGAAATCAAATCAAAACAAAATAAATGAACTATTTCCTGCAATTCTTTTTAAAATCAAGAAGTGGATAAAATCAAATTAGGAAAAATTCAGATGACAGATATCACAAGACACTCTTACCCACCTGAGTCCCACAGTCTAACCTCTCAGCTGTATGAAAAGATTGGACTGCTGTAACTCTGTAAGGAGGCGTAGTGTACATGGGCATTCACAGTAGGTAGAAGTTTGAGAATCCGTTCCCACTTCCAGATTTTGTATGTTGAGTTCAATGACAACAATGCCTGTTATTCACGTATATGAATTTCAAGTAAGAAATTCACATTAAAAATAAATTATATAAAAAGGAAAAGGAAAAATAATAAGGAACGAGGAGCACCATATAGTAACGCAGAGAAAAAAAAAAATCACCGGAAGTATTTAGAACAATGCCTTTTCTTTTCCTGCTGAAATTGTATCAACATGTAATTAATTACGAGATTAGAGATGGCCGCTTATCTAGACAAGTCTATAAATAATTAAAACAATCCACAACAGAGACTGATCTTCACATATAATAACCGCAAATCAAGTTGAGGATCATAACTATGCATCCTGGTGATGATTTGATTTGTCTAAAATGATGATTAACTTAAATTATCATTCTTTCAAAATTCTACTGTCAGAGATAATTCACACTCTTCAAATTTGAAAGCTTGACTACTCTACTAAAGCTCTTGCCGTGATCGGCAAACATAAAAAAAAAAAAAAAAAAACAACCATTGTGAACACCATTACAATCTAATCTATCCAAGGGGAAAAAAGGTGGGGAAAGGGTGAAAAGAAAAGAATGAAGCAAACTCCTCTAGCAACACCTGGAGCTGGTCCTGTTTGTACAACAAAATAAAATGCTCCAGAGTGTGGAGCAAATAGCTGAGGCGTGAAAGCCACCGTTCTTGATTCACATTTACCCCAGGCTGCTTCAGAACTAAATTTGTTTTTATCCTTCAACACTAATGCTGGGTTCGGAAGTGGACTCTCCCATGTGTGGTTCAACTGGGGAAGGTAATGCCAGAAGCCTTCCTTTTTGGGCACGTGGTGGAAGATGCTTTGCAGGTTTTCTGGAATGCACATTCCAGGGCAAGAAAACCCCAGTCCCACCACCAGCAAGTTTGCGGGGGTTCAATACCATAGGGCGCATAGGGGTTAGCATCACCATTGGGCCACGAAGCATTCCCCATTTAGGCATCATATCCATTCCCTCATAGCGACTTAAAGCTCCATTTGGCAAAGCATATGGGCTAGCAATGCCAGGTTGCCAAAGAGTCATCGCACTTGTCATGGTAGTAGTTGGTGACTGGTGTTGATTGGAGTCAGGCCTCACTCTAAAGAAGGTGATGCCGACCCTTCTATTAGGGGATGGACACATTACGTGCCTTGCCATGTCAGCACTGTTCCCTCTCATCACTAAAAGAGACCTGCAATGATAAGGTGTTTCGTCATTTAATCAAATGTTGTTGTTACTCATCAGTTTAAAAGATAAATAGTACTTTACATGATCACCTCAATTTCATTGCACTAGATACATACTACAATTTTACGAACCAAAAGAAAACAAAATGAAAAAAATGCATTTTCTTGTGATGATTACAATAATAATAATCTTCATAAAACAAAGAAGACAAAGTTATGCCTCATGTGCCAACCCTATCAGTGCATCTGGATGCAGCCCCTAATAGGACGTTGGAACCAAATACACAACAAAACTAAAATGGCCAGAAGCCACAATCAAATGATAATGTCATACCTAACATTCCTTAAGAATATCTAGAAGCTTTCAGAATATTGAAGAACTTGGTGCTTAAGCTTAGCACAAGAGGCTACCGTGCTAATGAAATTACTATCTGCTGCATAAAGCAAGTTGTCCACTTTAAACACAATGTATTATATACGTGACAAAAAGATATATATGGAAAAGTAAGCTTTCCCGGGTCAGATTGGAGACCTCTAATGTGACCCTTAAGAAAATACTGAAAATGTAAACTAGGTTTCACTTCAACTACAATCTAGCAATTGATATTTCCGGGGAACAAACAGTCCTTGAGGGCCTGCAAGTTTTTGTGTTATTCAAGAAAAAGGGAAAAGTAGAGAAGCAATCTAACCCAATGATATGCTATTATATTAACACATAGTTGCATCCTCTATAAAGCTTGCACTTCACATTATTCACTTACATGCTGTCCTATAAATGTTGAAGGTACTTCTTCCTTTGTATCCAGTATTGTGACTAGAATCTTAATTAATAAATGGAAGATTAGGACTGCAAAGAGTATAAGTTCTTTAATATGTACCCCTTCTTCAATGAGAGCATGACTGGCCCCTTGTAGTTCCCATCATTTTCACTCATAAGGATACGCCCAAAAGCCATAGTTGATTCAGAGAGAAGAAGAGTGGACACAGGTTGATCCAGATGCGGTGGTTTCAGGAATGGCTGAGAAAATTCTCCCTAAAAAATACAAAATTGTATAGATATTGCTAAATGGTTATTTCATTGCACACTACAGATGATTATTGTACCTATTTGACTATTACCGGGTAGAACTTAAGAGGAGTAAGCGAGAAAGGATGCAGTATTTACCTCTTCAAAAAAGTTAATGATGCAACCATTTGGCCTTTTGTACTCTGGAAGTAATTGCCATTGAATAAGGTGATCAATGACACGTTGGAGAAGTGCTGGAATTGGCTCTATATTGCCTGTAAACAAAAATTGAAAAGGAAAAACAGAATTACAGAGCATCGCTATAGGTTTAGAGTCATTTATGCAATATCTGGGATCAGATGAACCAAATTACAGTTTTATTAAGGTAAAGTAAAACTATTACATATTAAGTTTACTTTTAATCATTTTTTCTTACTTTTTGCGTCCTCCTGAACCTGTCCAAATATTGGAACACCCAGCTGAATCAGCTCTCTCTTGTTCCCCTTCATCTCTTTGTTGAATAGTATAAAAGTTTCACCTACATTTATACAAGAAGATTCGGTTAGTATATTAAAGACTGCAGACAATAAGACAGCTTGCATTAATCATTATCTGTGTTTAAACCTGTCATGTGATTGATAACAAAGAAGTCAAACAAATATAACGAAGAGAGATAGTACTTTTAATATGTTTGGTTTATTATTAAGGACAATAATATGAAGCCTGATATTGCGTGTACTATATTGATTTATTATTAACTAAATTGAAGAAAAACGTTTTTCTTATAACCAAATATGTCTAACTTTCCTTCACTGTATTTTTGTATGAGAGATGTGTCAAATCAAGTTGTATGCGAGTGTAGCATTCCTGCGGAATGTAATATGAATTTGTGAGTGAGGTGAAAAGAATTGGAGTATTTTTTCTAGACGAATATCGGGACCGATATAACCGCACAAATAAACTGGAGCAGCCATAGATGGTCTCGATATTTAACTTGTCATTGTAGATGACCAAAAAAAATGAGCACCTAGAAATTAGCATGAAATAAAGAAATAGAACATGAGAATACCCAGACACACACAAAGGTAAATGGTAGTTTACCCGATAGTTCCCCATTCTGGCCAGCAGCATGTATCTCAGTCACAAAATCTGTCAGCTTGCGGAGTTCTGAATCAGTGAAAATGTCCTCATATAACTTCAATCCTTTCACGACATTAACCTGCCAATTGCAATCAGCTGTCAATCAGCAATATCCAGCTGCTTCTTATTGCATAAACTAGTGGGGATATGAACTCTCTGAATCCGGCTTCTTTATTAAAAAGAATGTTTGTGAAAGAAAGAACTTGCCATATGCCCCTTCACTGACTCCTTTGCTGTGAAACCTTTTGTCAACTTAATCTGTGAAGAACGTCCTTCACATTCTTCATGATTGGAACATATATTAATGTTCATCGAACTGGCCTGCATTTCTTGAGATCCTGCACATGAGACCAAAGAAAATCCATGCAGATTTTAATACCAATCTAAAGAACATTGTAATGCAACACATTTCCACCCTAAGCACTACATTCACAAATAAAGTTTTTTTGGTGAACATATTCACAAATACAGTCGATAACACTGATACCCTCTTTTGTATTGTACTTAGCATGGGCTGCAATTGATCCCTCAAATTAAATTAAATAGATATTTGAGTATTACAATTCACTTAGAAAGGTAACGAATTCCTTTGGTAGTTAACTGCACTATATGATCATCAAGCCTTGGTTAATGTTGCTATGTATATCAATTCCTACTTGCGCATTTAATTTATCCTATATTATCGTGATATAGTTAACTCTGGTTAATGGAGAGGAGCAGAGGGCTGAAAGAGTGTCTATAGCATGGTGACATTAGTACATTACCACTAGATGAGTTATGTTAACTGAAATTTCACCATATAACACTTATTTTGACGGGGTGATTGTTGAGGAACATTTGCCTTCTTCCAATAAAGTCGTTATTCGTTGGTGTCCACCACCAATGTGAGTGAGTCCAGCACATAGTGCCAAAAGGGGGCTGGCCAGCGCAAGCAGAAGCATTAGTTACATGTCGGTATTCGGAATAAATGCATCCGGCTGCCCGCACACGTTTTATTTTCCTAGCTTATGTTTTCTTCTCCACCTTCCCAATCATAGGGGTAGCTTATAATTCACCTAATCGTAAACCATTTATCGGATCCCTCACCCATGATATGAGGCAAAGACAAGGTTGACCCGCCAACTGGGAACAAAGGGTCATAGGGATTGTCACTCAAATTGTCAAGCCCCATCTAGTCATCTACCCGTAATCCGAACCCGAACTCGAACCCGGACACAAGAGACGTACGTAAACAACACCATCATGCTGTTGTCTCTGGTGGTCCCGTCGCCTGTAATAAAAATCATTGCACACATTTCTAGATCTCTACATCAACCTTGACCTTGTGGTATTTGCCACTCCCCAAACTAACCGTAACACCGAACGCACCCTAACCTTTTCTTATGCCTCGTTGTTCTCAAAACTGTAAACCCCACTTAAATCTTGAAAAAGAAAAAGAAAAAAAAAATTTATCAAGCACATGCTCCGCGTGTAATTATTCTTGTTTACTTTAGTATCATCTCTATTTTATTTTTTTGAAATCATCTCTTTTTTTTTCTATTAAAACGAACATTGATGTTATTTATATATTATTTTTAAATTATTTTTTAGATAATAAAATAATATAAATACTTTTTTAAAACATATTTTTTCTTTTTTTAATAAAATATTTATAAAAAAAATATAAAAAGTTAGTAGGTAAGAATCGTTTTTTTAAATCGAAAGCATTCAATACAAACAATAATTTGAGATAAAAAATTTACAAACACAAATTTCAACACATGGTTCAGATTAACATATGATTTTCCATTGCCTTTATAAGAAACATGAAATTAAACAGTCATCAAAATTAGGTAGGCCAAAATGTTAAACTAACCAAGTCTATTATTGCGCAACAGAAATTTGACTACAAAGAAATGAAACAGCGTACAAAAAGTAAATATCGCTTGTTTCCATATCTTTGAGAAACGACAGCAGTTCAAACGTAATATAATATACAATCTCTATTTTGTTATTGTACTTTTTTTATATTATTTTTTATATTACTATTACATATCATTAATTATAATATTTATATGTAAATATTTTTCTCTCACATAATCATAATTATTCACATGTAATATAAAAAAATAATATAAAAAATATATAAGATAAACATTTTTCATATAATTTTGCACATATATAATTTGTTTTTGAATACTCACATATATATATTGTATTCAAAACTCGAATCGAGGAAAAAAACAATTAAAGTGTGCTCTTTTGAAAAGATACGCACATAAAGTTCCATCCTTTTATTTTACTAAAAAAAAAAAACGAAAGAAATTTTTTATTACCTATAAATAAATAGCCAAAAGAAAAGAAAAGAATTTTCCTTTCCATTTCCAATCGTTTCTTTCTTCAAGCCAAACGCAACTAATTATTTGTGAAAATTCCATATAAAAAACAGAATCAAAGGTCCTCTTCAACTTCCTCGCGTTTTGAATGAAACAAAAAATCACAAGTCAGTGAAAAAGTTCGTTCAAAAGATCGAAGCTTGAACAACGAAACGAACAATATTGAAAAATTGAAAAAAGAAAAAGAAAAAGAAAAAGTTTGACTGTCAAATTTACCTGAATCAGTGATTTCACTCTCAGGGGAATCATACTCCTCCTCATGTTCACCAGCTTCATCACCACCATTTCCAACACTTTCCGTCACTTTCTCGTCGATTTTCTCTTTCTCATCCAAGCAACTAATCTCGACAACAGCCTCACTCTCCTTCTCACGATCGCCGTTTTCTTTGGCCGTTTTCTTGTCGGCGACTCTGCGAAGCTCGACGGCGACGTCGGCAATGGAGTGATACTTCTGCATCTGGAGGACGGGGATCCAGTTGAGCCTGCGGCGGTGGATGGCTGCGAAAACGGAATCGTAATCGGAGGAGGGTTGAAGGTGGGCGAGGTGACCGCAGAGGGCGTCGATAATGGCGTTGGCGGCGGCGAATTCGCCGCGGAACCAGGAGAGGATGGCGTCCTTGGCGAAGGAGTCGGAGACGAGCATGGGTGGAGATTGAAGGGGGACCATTTTAGGGCCCACGGAGGAGGAGGGAACTCGATCGGTGGGAGAAGCTGGGCCAGCGGCCATGGGCATGAGAGAAGGAAGAAGGCAATTGGGGTTGTTGAATGTTGAGAATGAGTGATCCGAGATATCGGTTGGAATGGTGTTCGGCAGAAATCTCGGTTTGGGATGTTGGGATGGATTCGGTAATATTATGGTGGCTGGGAAAGGAAGGAAACGGAGAGGTTTGGGTTTTCACTTTTCACATGAAAGGGAATAGATGGAGAGGGGTTTAGGAGTTTGAAAGATTAGTGTGATTAAATATGAAGAAGCTCATGTCATGAAATGTCTTCATGTTATGGTGTGCCCACTCCTAACAGGTTCCCTTCTGCACGCCATTTGACGTGGCAAATTTGAAACTACGTATTATTATTATTATTATTATTTTGGTAAATCTAATTTTATTTTTTTTAGGTACACTGAATTTAAGACAATGTTTTTTACTACAATGTAGAAGTCACACTCTTTTAAGTATAAAAACACACCGTAATCATATAAAAAATAATGTATTATTCTATGTTTGTATTACTAAATATGTGTAATTATTTTATTTTTACTTTAATCATCATGTTTAATTTTTAAAAGTATTAATCATTATTAATATAAATAATGACATAAGAATAAAGGTTTTGGTAAAGGTATTTATTAAGAAATTAAAAATGAAAAGTATAAATAAAAAGTAAAACTTTTAAAAGTTTTAATGTATTAAATATTTTATATTTTTATTTTCTTAATTACTTAATAAGTGCAATTAAGGCACTCGTTAAATAAACTCTGTTAATAATATGCATAAATAACTTTTTATACTAAATATGTCAGTAAATATTTTAATTAACTTATTTTATGTAGGAAAAAAACTTAACGAAAATGATTTTAGTTGTGAACTTGTTTTTAGGTTAAAAACATAACAAAAATGCTACTTGTCACTAATAATTTTTTTCTGAAACCATTCATGAATAACACAAACACACTTGAGAATTGAAAATTGGTTGATTGGTTTGCACAAGCTCAATCCAATTACTTCACAAACCGCAAGCAAAGTTGTTTTATTCTTCTTCTTTCGTATGTCTGTTTCATGAAAATGGTTTCGTAAGTTTTAGTATTTGTCAAAAAAATCAAAACACATATTAACATCTGTAAAACAATATTTTGGCTAGGTTTTTTTTTTTTTTTAAAAGTTTCATTAGTAAATTGATTTGTCAAAAAAATCAAAACACATATTAACAAAATACCTACAAAAAAATCAAAGTATCAGGAATACCCACGCCTATCAGAACGTTGATGCTGAAATCTTGATTGAATCAGTTAATTTGTTTTCAATCAACCTAAACAACACCGCATCAAGACATTTAACAAAACACCGCCAGCATTGTACGAAAGAAAAATCAATCGATATGGAAAAATCACTTATTTAAATAAAAAGAAAAAAAACGATGTAGAAAGTTAATTTTAAAATGATCCTAACAAAATCTTATTCTGTTTTAAAATATCTATCAAGAGAATATATTTTGTTTTATTTTATTTATCGTTTTAGATAACTAAAAGGACATTAATAATTTCTTTTCTAACTTTATCATTATTTATTGATATTTTTATTAAATAGAATGTAATATTTTGAAACTTCTCTCTGATTGAAGTTATTATATAAAATTAATAATGCTACATATATAAATTAATACATATATCATTTCATATCTAAACAGTTTTTATTATATAATTACATTTAAATTCACCATTTTTATAATATATTTATACTCTAATTTTTTCACATATACAAATGTGAAAAATATAAATATGAAGATGATGTATAATTAACTATTTTTCATTTCCTAATGGATGGAGTATAAAGTTTATGAATTTTGTTAAAGAATTTTCTAAGATACTTGTTAAAGATTTAAAATAATTTTTTTATCATCAAAAGTAAAATATTTAATGTATTGATAATTAAAAAAAATTATTTTTCATTCAATTTTTTTTTTATTTCTTTAACAAATAACTTATTAGTTACTATTTAAAAAATCAAATTTTATTAGGAGAGAGAGAGAGAGAGAGAGAGAGAGCATAATCAAGTTGGAAGTTTGAGAGCCTTTAAGGAGAAGGTGATCGAAATTACCAATGTGGACCTCCTGCTGGTGTTTTACGAAATGAATTTTTTTTTTTTTTTTTTTTTACAAATTATGAGTTTTGGATTTGTACAGAGTGTTTTGTAATTAATTTTTTTAGAAAAAATTTAATTTGTTCATTTTAGTTCATAAGTTTATTAATTAATTATATGTAATCTTATTTCACTGAACACATTATTTTGATATTAAACTTCAAATTATTTTATAATTAAGTAGTGTTTTAAAGGCATTGATTATGGAGCACTCAATTACTCTAAATGTTTCTAATTACTTAAACAAATAAGTACTAACTTTTCAAGTTTTTCATATATTAAATATTTTATTTTTTATATAATACATTTTTTTCTTAATCAATATCTAAACATTTGTCCTTTTTTTCTATTTATTAAACCTTGACATGTTATATTAAAATTATATAAAGTTACTATAACAATTACTATTTGATACGTCAACATAAAAAAGAGAATTATTGAATATAATTCGATATTTTTATCACAAATAATATATATATTTTTTTTATTTCATTTAATATCATTTATCATATTTATTTATTTATTTATTTTTTTCTTTCTTAATCACATACCATTAAAAAATATATACAATACTTACACTTTTTTTAAAAGTATAAAATCATATTTTCCTATTAAATAACGAGAAAGAAGCATTTTTGTTTTAATAATGGGTTTTTGTTATTTTGTGGAGTGAACTATCAAATACAATCATCGTTTTGTTTATTAACAAACAAAAACCAAATGCCCTTTTCCTTTTTTTCCCTTTTGTCTTGTTTAGCATTTTTTGAATGGACAAAATTTAAGTTTATTTTCTTATATATATTATATTTATTTTATCAATTAAATTATGATATATATGTATTTTTATATAATAAAAAAAGAATAGAGAGAACATTAATACATATTAAAAATAATATTAATACACATATCATAATTTAATTGATAAAATTAATAAATATAATGAATATAAGGAAATGAACATAAGTTTTATCTCATATCCTCTTTTACAATTTTTTTTGGGCCAATAGTAATTGTTATAGGTTATGATTTATTTAATAAGTTCATTACTGCTATTAATGTTGTTATTTTTTCTCCTTATTAAAAATAATACAAGTTTAGTACAATTAAACGACTGCCTTTTGTGTCCCAATGTAGATATTCCCTCGATTTCTTTATATCTGTATTTTAAGAAAATTGTTTTATCTTAAATTATTTGTAATTTAAAAATATTTAAAAAATATTAATTTATTTATTTTTTAATTTACTCTCATTATTTATTATCTCACCTAAATTTATTAACTACACATATTAGTGGTAATTAAGGAGAGATAAAATATTAATAGAGTGAGAAAAATGATAAGTTAATCATATTATAATTAAAATATATTTCTTTATATTTGAAGCTATTTAGTAGTATCTTTATTCTTGTACAAAAATCTTAAAAGACATATATAAAAGGATGGAAGGAGTACACAATATATGAGAACATATTAAGTAAAATGAATGATTTATTATGAGTGCGTAAGAAAAATAAATTTTAACTATTAAATCTAATATAATGACTAATATTACAATATAAAGTCATACGATTTTATAAAGTGATCATGTATCATTTAAGAAACTTTGAATCTTAAATATTTATACATAATTTAATGGTTATGATTTTTTTATTCTTACCTTTCACAATAAATTATTTCTCTCATTTGATTTGCCTCACGATATATTAAATGTTTAATTTCCATTAATCGACCCTAATTTTTCTCCTCTATTATGTACAAATGGCGATCAAATGGTAAGAAAAATACTATTTTTGATAATCAATGAAGTACATTATCATAAATGCCTAAAAAAAAAGCATATATAATCATAGCTTGTAGTTTTATTCTTCTGGATACAGTCATGGCTTCAAGTTAAATCTGAACGTAATAAAATTATGCATGTCCTTCACAATACTTTGTTAAGACATCATGATTTTCAATTATGACAATTTGCCTTTATTATTATTATTATTTTTACCATGCCTTTGATTATTTTGTTAGAAATTTGTGGATGTATATGAAACTCAAATCGATATTCCGTGGTGCATAATCTATAGTGCTCAAACAACAGATTCCATTTTTTGAAAAAAATTTCCCTTTTCAGGGAAGGGAGGATATAAAAATTCACAAAACATTTCTTTTGTTTTCCCCTAAACTCAAGATTAAAAACACGTGTTTTACATTTTTTTTTAAAAAAAAAAAACAACTTGAAGAAGTTCAATGCTCAATAACCCAACTTTACAACCAACCTGTTCGCCTTTTTCAATTAAACAAAAAAAGAAAAAAAAATCAACAGATTTGACAGCGTGATGGCAAAATTGGCATTTAGCATAAACCAAGTTGGCAAGGCCAAAATAAATGACATGGCGGAATAAGTAAAAGGCATGTCCCCAGGTGTGTGGGTCCCTTTGGCCATAGAACCAACCATTTAGGTCCACCACGAAAGAAGAATGGAGGCTTGAAGCTGGTGAGGGTTTAGGTGGTGGTGATGGTGGGGGCCACTGAGAGCCTCTATTGTTGGTTGGCATTTAGCAGACGAGGAAGGGAAGGTGAGTGTGGGTCACAGGGACTATGGTAGAGGCACCTTGACTTGAAGCCTTTGATTTGAACATGTAAACATCCTTAGTTCCTCCTTACATTACATGTGATGTGAGAGTGAGACACTGCTATTGTTGGTGTGCGGTGTGCTCGTGGTTGTTGTTGTGGGCTGGCCTGTGCCCTATGGCCACCCAACCTCATGCGCACATGCTGTTTTCTACAACCAAACGACGTCGCTGAGAGCCAACCGTTAAAGGGACCACTTGTGTGCTCTACTGTTCTATCACATATCGGCTCGGCTCTGGCTCAGATTCTAAAAGTAGAAAATTTCTTTTCTTTTTCCTTTTTTTCAATTGAAAGGAGATTCTTTGATTTCTGTCTTAGAAAGAGGTTAGCTGTCTCTTATTCCCTTTGTTATTGTTTTTTAAGCCATAAAGTTTGAGAATTTTCGATTGCTTAAGCTTTCCCAAGATAAGGCAAAGGTTCCGGTAAAAAAAGGCAAACGCTGCCCAAATGCTTTATGAAACCCAAGGGGGGGAAATGTTCTCCCCCACTATGTATTCTTTAAGGATTGGGATCTTCTCCTGAATAGAATAAACACATATATCACATGCAGTATAACAATAAAAAAATAAAATTACACATATTATATGTGATATGTATAAAAACATGTGTTATTAACTACTAAAATTCTCTCATATTTTGTATTAATAGAAGAGGATCTGAAATTGACATTTCACCGCAATACAAGTATAGAAATAAAACCAACGACAAGTTTTTTTTTTTTTTGCAGACCACATAAAAAAAAGCAGTTTAGTAGAAAATTAAAAATGATATATGTTGCAAAATTGGAAGATTATTTCCCTTTTCTATGATCTGATAAATAAATGAGTTTGGTAATAAAAATGTAATAATAAACAAGTTGTTGCTACTTAGCATTGTAATGTAATTTTTTTTAATTGGTGTAAAGTAGTAACCGAGTTAGCTTATGTGTGCATTGACTAATCTATTTCTCCAGTCTAATTAAAAACACATCATTTAAGTCAGTCTAAGAAATTTACAATAATATTTTTTGTAATATGATTTTAAAAAATTAATATAGATGAAATTTAAATATGTAACCATGCGTATACACACATACCACTTGTTGGCCTACTAGTAAGTCAATCCCTTGGTATTAGCATTGTAATGTAAGGAAAAAGTTCTTCTACAATAATATTATTTATAAAATAAACAAATAATAGTGCATTTATCATTAATTTAATCAAGTGCATTGAGATCTTTATTAGCTAAATAATTTAAGGATAAATGTATTTTTACTTATTCATTTTAAAGATAAATTCATTTTAAAAAGTCTTTTTCGTAATGTAATGTTAGTTATATAAAAAAAATCAAAGTTTCCTAAAATATTTCCACACTCTTTGAATATTATACAAATTCTTTTGAATTTAATTTTAATACATTGGTAATATAAAAAATTTATATTATCATCTAATTATATATTATTAGGTTATTAAAAATATTTAATTATCATAAAAAATATTTCAAAAATCACATATATAATAATATAAATTAATTAATATATCTTTACTTATTTTCTTTCCATCCTTTTAATCAAGGAGTTAAGTTTTCTTTACAAGTGGCGTTTCCATAATTCTAAACTTTGTTCATTCTAGGAACACAATTTGCTTGTGACTGTGGACGTGACTAGATTGTGACTAGAAATGGAAAAAAAAAATTGACTTGGAATGAAAAAAAAAAACTTGTTTTTCCGCCTCCTATCACTCTGATCTTTAAAAACAATATTATATCATGAACACAAATGTATATATTAATAATAATAATAATAATAATAATAATAATAATAATAATAATAATAATAATAATAATAATAAATGCAATATATGCTGTTACCAAAATCTTAAACCCACTATTTTTTTATAAAATAAATTACATTTTAAAATTTTATGGATCTCGCACAAATGCACACTGTCTATTTAACACTCACTTTTGCAGCCAACATCCCCTCGGTACAATGTGCATTATTGGGACGTTATACATTTTTTTAATAAAAAATACATTTTTTTTAATCATAGATACCTTTCTCCTAAGGGGAGTAAATTGAAAGGGAGAATATATATATAATTATGAAAGACAAGCTTCCAGCCAATAACAAGTTTATATGTTTTCTTTAATCTCGTGACCATTGCACCAACCAAAAGACTTCTAGTTGCAATCGAATCTTACAAAATTTATATATAGAAAAAATTCTCAATCTCTTCAATCAACGAAGTTGAAAACTCCATTTTGACAATATATATATATAGTAACAAATTACAAATTTCGTGATCTTGTTTTTGTTTGTCCCTTTGCATTTTTTTTTTTTAAATACATACTAGAAATTTTTATAAGTTCAATTTATTTAAATTGATAAAAATGAATCTATGAGTGTAAGTCGAAAAAAAGACTTACACTCAGACTTGTATAAGATCCTCATATTCTTTTTTTAAATACATACTAGAAATTTTTATAAGTTCAATTTATTTAAATTGTTTATGAGATTAATTTTTGTTTAATCATAAAAATGTAAAAATCATACATTTTCTTACAAAAATTACCTTTTAAAAACTTGAACTGTCATTATCGTCATAAGAAGTAGAGATTATTTAACACATTGACCGACCTTTTATAGGCACTAGTAATAATAATAATAATAATAATAATAATAATAATAATAATAATAATAATAATAATAATAATAATAATATAAAAAATTTTGTTTGTCCATTTCATTGCAAAGAAGATTTAGTCAAAAAAAATAAAAGGAAAAAGAATGATATAGAAATCAAATGCATGAAATTAAATTCATCACAATACAAAACGATAAAGTTCTACTACGTGAGTAAATAACTCATTATTAGCCTTACTGTACAGATAGGTAAAAACAAATGTAAGAAAAATCATAAATTTGATCTTTAATATGAAAAAATCAAAGCATAATTATTTTATGAACTATTTAAGATCTATTAGTAGAAAAAAACTCAAAATCCATTAACTTTTAATAGTAAATATGAAAATGAATTAATAAAGTAATAAAACATGTGATACCAACCACAATTTTTATTATGGATTTAAGTTTAATGCACTTGTCACTGTGATTTTTTTAATTATATTATATATGATCATTTAATCATATATTGATAAATCATTAAAGAAGTTTGGCTATTACATATAACAAATCATAGAAGATGGTGTAAAATTTTTTACATTGATAGTGTGTCAGTTTAAATTATTATAATGTAATTTATCAATTCAATCATTTATCCATCTTCTTTCATTTTGTTCTTTTTTTCAAATCTACATAGATTACGGAACAAAAAGGTATAATATATACCCTGTTTAAAGATCTAAAACCCGCATAATGGTCATTTTTTAATAAATAAAAAGTTTAGGAAAAAAAATTATCCCATTTTGATGTCAAGACATGCTTATTTACAATAATACTTAGATGGCATACAATGTTCACTAAATGAAATTAAATTCAAAACTTTTTTTATCAATACTATTTGATCTTAGTTGATACAATATTAGTTGACAACATATATATTATTAAAAAGCGAAAAAGAATTCGAATAGTTTAACATTTTTACCTATGAATTATTTATTAATATTTAATATGCAAAGAACGGAAAATAATATTTGTTGCCAAAAAAAAAAAAACACATGAAAAAGACATGCTCACTTTAACATGTCCATCGCTGACTTTATAGGCTTTATTGGATTCTTTTTCTACCGATATTTTAAAGATGTTCTTTATTAGATTCTTTGGTAACAAGCAGAACTGAAATGAAAATTAAGAAATTAAAAAAAATTAAAAAAATACAAGTAGCCGAAAAAGAATATTAGAAAAAGAAAAAAAAATTAACTGTTTCATTCATGGCTGGTTGGCTATACTCTCTTGACTCTTTAAGAGCAGCTAACCTTGAAGAACAAGGCACAATTTTTTTTTTTAATTTTTAAAAAGGTGTGGGATCCACAGCGCAAAAGGCCTGATGCTCGTCCCAACTCCCATGATCCTTTTGAAGTCAAAAGTGAAGGGTTAGGGTGCACACACGAGAGGTTCATGTTAAAAGTACCCTTAGGAAAAGTGTCCCCCATTCGGATGGAGAGGGACAGGGTAAACCACCATCTCCAATTCTCCTTCATCCCATCACGGCAGCCACAAACAAATATAAAACTCATAGAACTATAGATAAAAATAAGAGTTTTTGTTAATGAGTGTCTTTGTTAAGACAGTAAAGTAAAAAAATTTAAATGAAAAATAAAATATTTTTAATTTTAAATACATTAAATATTTTATTTTATTTCAATTTTTATTTTAAATTTCTTAAAAAATGTATTTAATAAAATCTTTAAAATAAAATACAAAGAGTTTTGTTATATTTTTTAAAAATAAATTTTTAATAATTTTTTATTACTAAAAAATATTAGATGAAAAAAAATATTTATTTTCTTCAAATATAAAAAATTTAACCCTTTTCTCATTTAATAATTAAAATGTTTATTAAAAAAATATGTTAAGAGAATTTAAAATTATCCATCCCACATGCTAAATAATAGAAAGTCAATTTGCAAATTTCAAAGGCAATTTCATATTTGCTAATCATCATTGGATCAAAAATATATATATATATTTGCTAATCATTACTAAACATTTGTGACGTAAGTCTTCATCATAATCAAGCGTATCCTTTCAGGGATCCAGGATGCTATTGAAATTCATAGAATCAAGTTTCTCAACACCAAAAAAAATTCAATTAGTTATCTTATTTTAAAGTTTAATCTATAACCCTGAATTTTTTATTTAATAAATAAACAAATTAGCTTATTTTACTTTTTTTTTTGTAACTTTAACATTAATTAAAATTAAATAATAAGTCTAACCTATGTGATCTTAAAGATGATACTTAAGATAAATTAATTAATTTAAATATACTTTATACCAACAAGGGTTGAACAAGCTCTCATTGGGAAGACTAAAAAAAAATTAAGCGTTTTTTCACTTTTATAAAATACAATAGAAAGATTAATATTTAAGAGAGTCTCCTAATCGTGATAGTGTCACAATCATACTTGTAAGGATACTTAATAAAAAAAGACTAATATTTAAGATTTAAAAATTATATCACTCCACTCTATTTTATTGTGATATTAAATTGTGTAAATAGAGTAAAAAAGAAAGCAAAGCAATTTATTTTAACATGCTAAGTGATTTTTTAATGATATAAAAAAATTAGAATTCTGTTTTTTTTAAATTTATTGATTGTTATAAAAATGTTATTTATAAAAAAAATTAATATTTAATAGTATTATTAATTATTTCTCAAAATAACATTGATATTTTTGTTTTAAGGGAGGATCCTACCATTGGGATGAACACTAAGAACGTCAACAGGAGCTCCCACGAGAAGGGACGAGGAGGGAATAGGAAGGGGACAAGGGTATTGCGGGGGATCAAACTCATACACTATCTTAAATGCCCCTCAACTTATCATATGAGCGGTATCAAATGGACAAAATAATATTATATTTGATAGTTAATACTAGCGTTAATTTTCTCAAAACAATTTTTCTCTATAATATAGATATAGATAGACAGTAATATATATATATATATATATATATAATGTTGATTTTCTTCATTATTATTATGGTATACATTTAAAGTCTTTCAACCATTTTGAATTGGACATAAATTTTTCTTTTTTACGGTATGTTGCTTGAACCTTTCATGTTAAATGATATTAAATATTTTCTAAAATAATTTTAATATATAGTATATTTAAAAGATTTAATTTTTTTAAGTGTTGGTTTAAGATTTAAACCTACGTAAATAATCAAGTTAACTAGCATAGATCTTAATCACTAGGGCAAACCCTTATATTAATTAAGTATAAGTTTTAGATGTTATACAAATACATGAGTAGATGAATATTTTTAAGGACATTGGCACAAATAGTGTAATACTAGTTTCGATTTAATTATAATTGGTGCAAAACACCCTATCCAATTACATCTTAGTTTCTAAATTAACATAAATTTTCCTATAACACAAGATTTTGAAATTATGAATGATGCTGCTTAGAGAAATTCGTCTAATATTAATAGCGTTTTGCTAACAACAGTTATTATTTACTAATTTGATTGTGAGCAAATATTAATTAATGGTGTTTCAATTAATTTATTGAATTTTTATGACTATTCATAAATAAAATAAAAATAAAAAATCAACAAATATCTTTTATTAAAAAATAATAATCCAAACAAGCTATAAATCATATTGACATCTTTAAATTTAAAAATGATAATGACATTCCAGTAAAAAAATTAAAATAAATTATAATGTCATTAATTGCTTCTTTAATTTAATAATTAATAATATTGATTATTGATTTGATTTAATTTAACAAATAAATATATATATTTTTAAATATTATAATTGCTCATATAATTTTCGACTATAGAGGATGATTAGATAAAATCTTTTCTAAAATAGTGATTTAAAGATTTGAACTTTGACATCTGTAGGTAAATATATTTAATTTGATTTGATTTAAATATTAAATATATTTTCATTCAAAATTAAATATATTTATTTCGATTTGACTTGAGTTGGAAATTATATATATTTAATTTGATTTGTTTAAGATATTAAATACGTTCAAATCAAATAGCAGATTCTATAATTTGATCACAATCAAAATAAATAAAAATAAAAATCAAATTATTTTATGTTCTACAACTGTCTAAACAAAGTATTCTATTTGTAAATCAAATTAATATTTGATTTAAAAATGAAATTATTTTATATTCAACAAATTTCTAAACAAAGTGTTTTATTTGTAAAACAAATTAGATTTTAAATTTAATATTTCAAACATAGTGAAAAAGTAGTTATTTATGTAATTAATGATTGATGTTATTTACATAAAATATTATGACGGGACAACAAATTCAAATAGCCTTTACAATGAAGTTATGAAAATTTGTATGTAATCTAATGTCAAGATATAAATGCCTAATAATAATAATAATAATAATAATAATAATAATAATAATAATAATAATAATAATAATAATAATAATAATAATAGAGAAAATGTATAAAGCCTGGCTTTTATTGTCTTAAATATGACCGGAGATAAATAAATGTTTAAGTTTGTTATGTGGATCCCATTATGAATGTTTTGATTCTATCTCTTACTTGTATCATCTTTGATGGATTTGAGCTTTGTAGCCCACTTGTAGCACCTCTCATAATAAGTATTAATTACGTCTCAAAGTAATTTTTATTTTATTTTTTTACATTACATCTCAAAGGCAATTTTACTATCCTACTACATAACCTGATCGCAAATGAACCTGAATACATCAATAAAGTAATGAATTAGCTTAAATATGTATATAGTCTATGAAAATGTAATATATATATTGGCATATCTATTTTTTTTTTCTTTAATTTTGATATCTTTAAATTTTTTAAATTTTTATTGTTAGTTGAATTTTAATTAATTATTTACGTGATATATGACTGTTTTACTTATTAATATCGCATGTCAATAATTTTGTTTGTCACATAAGATTTATTAATAATAAGGACTGAAATAAAAAAAAATAAAAATACAGGGATAAAAACTAAAGAAAACATTTTAAAAGGAAAAAAATACTATATTTTTAAGAATTAAAAATATATTTAAATTTAATAAATTTTATTTGATAAATAAGACCCAACAAAGTGGGACCAATCTTTGTCTTTACCCGAACAAAACCCATGACAAAGTGGGCTGGGCCTGTGGGCCATTTATTATTTCTCTTTTACTTTATAATATGGATAATCTTCTATATGTTTTTCATTGTTAGTTTTTTTTTTATTGATAAAATATGATGCATTAAATGAAATGCAACAATAAAAATCTCATCCTTTTTGCGTTACAAATTATTTATATTGCATTGACATAATAAAAATTTGCTTAAAAATTACAAGCGATTGCTATTAATACCACACGCACCATTAATTATATTGTAACTAGTAAGTATTCCGGTGTGTTACATATAGGTTTCTTTAAATTTAACCAAACCTTTGTAAAAAAAAATATAGATTAAAACAAGCATAATCAGTTTAAATATAAATATAAATTTGAAATGTAATAAAAAAATAAATTAAGAATGATATATGTCATTTTATGAAAAAGAATACAATTAAAAATTAACACACTCTCAAGTAAATATACTCTAATTTAATATATAAGGCTGAATTATGTAATAACAAGGACATAACTTGAACAAAGATTTGGGGGTAAGTATGTTACCAAATTCTTCAAATTTAATTTACTATAAAGGATTAAAGTGTTAGTTAAATTTTTCAAATCTAACTTACCAACAAAAATAAAAATAGTCTTTAAATTTAAGTGCGTGTTTGGAAAGGAAAAAATCATTTCCAAACATTTTTTTAAAAAAAAAAAACTGTTTTAATAATATTATAACATATTTGATAAAATTAATTTTCATTTTTACATAAAATTTAATGTATTATAATAATTTTTTTATAATATTAAAAATTGAAACTTATGATTATAAATTATATATTATTCCATTCATTTTGAGATATAGATACCATTTTGTCCTTAATCATATAACTTTTTTAATCATTATATATATTTTTTGTTAATTTAATGCTTAAAAATGATTATTTTTTATATTATTTAAACGAAACATATTAATTTAAAATCACTTTTTAACTAATACATTTAAACATAAAATTGATTCTATTATAATTAATTATAACAATAAATTTTTATACAATAATTAATTATTAAAATAATTAATTTTTTACAACTAACTAACCACCCCTAAATTATTAGGATATCAAAAGCTGAACCATTTGCATAAACAAGACATTAGAAAGATGTTTTGCCTGTCAGAAGCACACTATTCAGAGTTGTATGGGAAAAGTTATACTTATATTGACTATGTGAGATATGTGCACAATTTAGATTATTTAAAAAAAACTATGAATGATCAGGGTATTATTCAATCGCCTCCATCAGAGTATGTGAAAAGTGTATAAGTATCACTCCTTAAGTTATATACATCATCTGGTTGAATGTGTCCTCTTAAAGCTACGATATTTAGATGTTTTTTTTTTTAAAAAAAAAAGAAGTGGCAATGACTTCATTTATTGAGTCAAGCTTTATATGATATTTAGTAATACCAATTACTAACATTGTGTTTAAATGATAAGTAATAAATGAAATGGAAAGGAAATAAGATAAGGGGATAAAGTTCTCTTGATTGAGAGTTAAAAAATTAATAAGAAGGAAAATAAATTTAAGAGAGTATATTCTTCTTCCATTCTCCTTAAAGATTCAATCTTTATTCCTTTTAAAATTGAGATGAAGTGAAAGAAATAAAAAATTTAAGAGATAAGAATTATAATATTCTCTTTTTGTTCTTTTAATAATGTAACTCTCAAACAGGTGTGATGGAATTTCATTCATTTTATTTATTAATCTTCCGAACAAAAGCAAGATAATTTTATTCCTTTCTTTCTTTGGTCATCTCCATCTATTATATTCTATTCCATTAAAAAAAATATATCCAAACACTATGTAAGGAAAAAAAAATTTAAGAGGGAGGGGGGAATAGCCCCCACATGCCCCTTACAAGTTATGCTACTGTATAGCAAAATGAACAATTAATAAACTTTGAAGTCTATCAATGCAAAATCAAATATGTAATGGTAGAGCTAGGTAAATGAGTCAAGTTTTGTGGGTTAGCTTGTTTAACCCACAACCACACGAGTTAGGACCATACATTTTATACGTTCATTTAAATGTAAGATTTCAAATTTAACTCATTTAACTCAGGTTAAATGAGTTGTGCATCCCAAACCCGCTAAGCATTTAAAATAAAAAACTATTTTAACATCTCTATTGTTTCTATTTTGCTCTCTTGTCCAATAATAATAATAATAATAATAATAATAATAATAATAATAATAATAATAAAACTTCTCAAGTTCAAGTGACTCTAATGGTCCATATGTCTAAATAAAAGTTCAAAAACTCTAAATAATTAAACAAGAAAGGAAAGAACTTAGGAAAAAAAAAAGAGTAAAGGATTTGCTTTAGTGGCTCACTTAAAACGTGGGCTACCATGGACTTGGGCTAAACTGGCTTTTTATTGACTCATTTAAAACAAAGGCCAACCCGATTCGGGTAGGGATAGTAAAATTGTTCGTATCTGTGGAGATTTGTGGGAATTATTAGCGACAGGCGCGGAAGATGGGTACCTATTTAATAAATAAGAGCAGAGGCGCTTTTAATTATAAGATTTCATCCCGCGATATCTACAAATCCGCTTATTATATATATTTTATTTAATATATATCATATATTATAATTCTTTTTCTTTTTAACTTTGAGATGAGATAAAAATACGTATATTTTATTATTTAAAAATATTTTTTTTATTAAATGAACCCATAATGATAAAATTTGTTGAAAAAATATATACTATTTATGTAATAGTTATTTATGTAAATTAATTATTACAAAATATAATTTAATTTAATTTATTATTTATAATATTCTTTTAATTTTATAAAAATTTTATATTATTAAATAAAATTATAATATGTGAATGTTAAAATTTATTTTATTTATATTTATTTTATAATTTTTAAAATTTTATTTTAAAATATTAAATACTTATTGATACTTATAAATATCATAAATAAATACTTACAAAAAAATAAAAATTAAAATAAAAAAATACTATTCACTCCCACCCCATTGCCATCCTTAGATCCGGGTAAGTACAAACCAAGTTCGCCAGTTTGGCCACCTTTACGTAATAGTAATTCTGTAATTGTATAAAACTATAGATGATTCTATTAATTAATGACAAAGCATACTTATTGTTTAGTTCGCATTTCAAGTATGTTTGGATTGAGAGTCAAATCAATCACAAAAAAATGTATTAAGATAATAAAAATATTATATGATAATATTTTTATTTTAAAAAAATTTGGATGTGAGAAATGATTGCTCGTGAAATAAAAAACTATCTCTGTCATTCATTTTTGTACTAATTCTTCAAAGATTCCAAGCATATCCTTGTTGAAGAATAAAAGAAAGATGCTGATCCCAAATGTGCTGAGAGCATCGTTTTACTTATGCCACTCATCCTCCGGATTAGGAGGGAAACACGCACCCTTGTAGCGTGTGATGGATCTCATCGCAATAAACATTTAATTTAATAATATTCATTTTTTAAATAGCTACCCTTGTAATGGATCTCCTATTGAATTATTGATGATGTTTTTTTTATTAATTGGATAAAAAGTGTAAAAATGATTAAATTTATTACAAATTAAATAAAAGTAAATTTTTTTTTGTTTCCCTCTTCCCTGTATATTAAATAATTTAAAAAGATTCTCTCTCTCTTTCCTAACTCTGTCTTACCTTTTTTCTTATTATTTTAAAAAATATTTTGTGTCTAATTTTTATATATATACTATATTTATATTGTATATTAATATAAAAAAATATTAAATTATTGTGCATATAATTGTATCATTTTTATAGAATATAAAATAAATTTATGAATAAATTAAAAAAAATTAAACATATAAAAATTAAATGAATAATGAAATTGATTATTGTTTTCATAAATACCAAACAGAGCATAAATTCCCAATGATAACTTTACCAAAGAGGCACTTACTAATTTTATAAGATAAATATCTCCCTTGAACGAATCACTCACGTCCAAGCACGGACGCACTCACTCACTTTTAATATGCTTGTGCAAACTTCTTTCACAACTTTGTCACGGGGATAGAGAATCAAGAAGACAACCCAAACAATTAGTATATGGTTCAAAATGCTACATGGACCATATAAAATAGGTATTTTATACCCCCCAAAAATAAAGTTGAGGCGGCCATTCATCCTTTTGGGATGAACATTGCAAGTCCCCGCAAAGATGACTTGAATACTCGTTCATCACAACCATTCATTTATTAAGTGGGAAACTTTGGAAGATATTTATTTCTAGAGAATTTTTTATGAGGGGATTTTCAAAAGAGTAACGATAAATCTTTCTAAAACACATGGCATTTATGGTGGACCATTTGATCAATGGACTGTAACATTTTATATTATTCTTAATCTTTAAAAATTTTTTGAAAATGATGAATATTTTAATATATTTTTTAACTTTTTACGTGTCTGTTTGAGAAATGAGTAATTATTGGCGTCAAGATAACGCTATGAGAATTAATTATTTCACCACCAATAATCATTTTTTAATATTTGTGATTTATGTGAATTTTTCTGAAATTTTTCGAAAATGATGAATATTTTAATATATTTTTTGTTTTGCGTAAAACTTGAGCAAAGTCGAAAAAAAGCGATTGTAATGCTTCAAAATTGAAAAATTATATGACGAATAGTCGTTTATAATATTTGTAATTTTGAGAATTTTTCTTAATTTTTCAAAACGTCGAATATTTTAATATATTTCTCGCTTTGCGTAAGACGAAATATAACCGGAGAACGCGATGTTTCCTCCATGCTAACTTTGGACTATGGAAATGTCGACGGAGATCTTACTAAACTCGTGACTTAACACACTTTACGAGGTTTCATAATTTTCGAGAAATCTTAATAGATAAAATAAATCAATACTGCGAAAATTTATCTGTCAGATTAATTAAATCTTGAAACAATCAGTAACTATTATCCATTGGATAATAGTGTGTAGTAGAAATCCTATCACATTATCCAAATGAAATCCACTTTATGTCTAATCAATCCACTTTAATTTAAATTTAATGTTAAATAATCAAAGCCTTCTTTGGTAAGTTTTCACCAAACAACGACCCAATGCCTCTTCTTCCCATGGAAGCCAACTCTCCCCCTCTCTTTCTCTCTCTTCACGGCTGGAAGCAGCCCATGCAAGGGAAAAATTTTCAATTCAATTATTCATTTTACCACACAAATTTCATAATTTCTAAAAACACTTTCTCTCTCATCCATTCTTCTTCTTCTTCTTTTTTCTTTCTCTCTTCCTTCTCTCTACCCTCACCTCACGGCAGCCCCTCCCTCTCCCCACTCATCCATCACAAAAATTTAAACTAAACACATTTTCTTAATCCTCTCATCATTCTAAACATCTTTTCTTCTCAGAGTTTCTTAAAATTCCTCCATTTTCACCATCTTATCCAAGCTCCAAGCTTTGAGCTTTTTGGGTAAGTTTCAAGACCATTCTTCCCTTCCCTTCATTTTCGTGGTTATGGTCTTCATGTTGGCCATCCATGGCTTATTTTTCAAGCCTTGATATTGATTTAACAAAGTTGAAATTTCTAGGGTTCTTGGAGGGAGCAATCCGAAATTACAAAGAACATTCTTGGTGTTTTTCTTTTGTTTTCTTCATTAAGGTAAGAGGAAGACACTCCTCCTCAACCTCTCTTAGCATCTAGGAACTTTGATTTGGTTGTTTGTGGAAAAATCCTAAAGAGGGTTATTCTTTGATTTGGTAATTAGTATGCTTGTGTATTGATTTTATTTTGTTTATGCTCTTGGATTGATTTGTTGTATGTAATGATATATTGGATTTGATTATGTGATTGATAATGGAAGAAAATCATTTGAGAACCCCTCTTGGTGGCCACGGTTTTAGGCTTAGTAAATGGTGTGAATTGTGAACAAATTATAACAAGCATAAGACTTGAATTAATCAAGAGATAAAATGGGATTAATGGAAGAAAACTTGAGATTGGAACTCTTGGGGTGGCCACGGTTTTGAGCCCAAAATTGGGGCTATTGGTAAGCTAATGTAGCAAGCAAAGATTAAGTGAATTTAGAATGTAACCTATAATGTGATGAATTGGAAAGAATTAGGAATTGAATTCCTAGAGAGGCCACGACCTCTAAGGCCCTTTGGGACCTAATTATGTAACTTTGGCAAATTGGGAAGCATGAGTGACTAGGAAATTAGAAACCTATGCAATGAGTGGATAATTGATAAATTGGAAGGATTTAGTAGAATTAGAGATTTAATGAATCTTAAAGGACTAAGAGTGAGATTGCCATAAGACTTGAAGTAATTATAAGTGAGTGAAGAACAAGAGAGTGTGAGATCTAAGAACTTGAACAATTTACAAATTATATGAAAATTAAATTACCTTGGAAGATTTGTTTAATTGTAAGAATTGGATTTGACATGAACCTTGAAAGGGAAATAAATTCTAAGTTAGGATTCATAATGAACCAAAAAATGTACAAATTGACTTGATCCTTATATTGCGATGTTATGGGTCTATGTGAGTGACCATTTGTATATTGATGCTTATATTGGCCTATTGTGGCATGTTATGTAACTGTATGAGATTGTGAATCATACATGTCCATGCATAGTATCATATGCATTGTGAATGTCCTTGTGAATTGTTGTAAGGCCTAGTTGCTTAGGAGATTGAACACATCTTTGTGCGGGTGCGAGTAGACAAGTGTGGGTCTTGTTATGACCTCGGGGCGTCGGGGTGCGGGTCCTCCACAATGGGTAGTTGGTAGCTCCTCTCGCACTGTGGGGCAAACCGATGCAAACGCACCGACGATCCGGACTTGACACCGTCCTATATCGTGATCGAGCGTGGACTGTCCGTACAATGCGATGTGCACGTGAAAATTATTGATGAATAGCACTTTGGCCGCGGCAGCCGAGTTGCGGACACGTCTCCTGATCTTTCTCTCCGACTGTTTGAGTCTAGCTCAATGGAGTAGGAATTGGGAAAGCATGCATTTGTATCATAATATACTCTGTCATTGTGAATTATTGATTTTTGTAAATATGACTTGTTTGATCATTACTGTACTAAATGTCTGCTTGGAACTGTTTATCTGATTACTGTTGAATTTACTGTTTGTTAATTGGATATACTGTTCTTGAATTGCTACTTGGGCACGTTGCGCCGTTTTATTTCTAGCTGCTATAATTGGTAATGATGGTAGAATGTCTTACCTCTTTCTGTGTTTCCATTATTTGCTGCATGTATGTGCACTGTATTGGTCGAAGACGACGGTAAGGAGGCGGAAGATCCTGAGTTTTCCGACTTCTGGCTTGAACAAGATAAGCTTCTACCGAGACGATAGCGGCACGTATGCGCGGATTTTTAGGTGATGTGCGTCTGACCTTCCTATGAAGGCCGGAGTGCTGGCACATCAACTTGAATTCCGATCGCTGCATCTACTTGGGAGATGTGTCCATTGTCCTAGCCTGGAGACGTCATGAGGCGCCTGTCCTCACCTGCCATGTCAGCCTGCGGCTGGAGTTTTACCTACCCATCTGAGAGATGTGGGGTGACCGTTACTACACCCCTTGGGAGGACTCTTTTGATTCAACTGCTCGAGCTCCTGCCCGTGGTTCCGTGGTTTCCATGGAGGTTTCCTCTGAAGAGGAGGATCCTGCTGAGGACCCGGAAACGGTCCCTCATCAACTGAGAGACTGAGTTCACTGGTAGCTACTGATGGCTACCAGTGTTTTATTTTGGGGCCTGGTGTATTATTTTTGGTGGGCTGTATATTTTGGTATCTTTGGAGAATATTTGTATAATCCTTTGGGGCAGGTATAGTTTTACTTTTTGGATAGTTCAGGCTTGTATCTAAGTACAATTGATGTCAGCGCATTATATATATATATATGCATGTTATTCAGATGTGAATGTTGCCTACTATCTTATAAATGACAATAAAGAATAAGATAGTAGGTAACATTCACATCTGAATAACATGCATATTTATATATATTAATATGCATGTTATTCAGATGTGAATGTTGCCTACTATCTTATAAATGACAATAAAGAATAAGATAGTAGGCAACATTCACATCTGAATAACATCATATTAATATATATATATATATATATATATATATATATATATATATATATATATATATATATATATATGCTATTTTGCTCACGTATCTAGCATCGAACAAGTTAAACTTAAACTATTGAATCGGGTCTTGAGATGTTAAACTTTACTTTTCCGCATTTTTTTTTATTTGATAATGTGACGTTCCCTCCCAAAAAGGGGCGTTACATGGACCATCTTAAACTTGTTGTAGCAAGTCATTTTTTTTGGGGTTGGAATCAGAGGTAAATCGGTAGCTGGCAGCCAACCATCAACCATCTCCAAGACCACCACCAAGCAAACTTTGACCCCCATCGCTGATCGTGAGCCTCGTGAGCGGTGGCTGGTCGTGGGTGGCCAACAACTGATGCATCATGTGCCTCATAGTTGATATGCACAGATCTTAGATTTGCTCATATCACCGCCATCACCAAATCAAAGGTTATCCAAACACTATCGTCTTGCTTTATTCCAAGGAACGATCTTTATCTCTGAATCTGACGTTGTTTTCCTTCGATTTGCATCTCTAAAGAAGTCGTTTCGTGCTTCACTAGCAATTCGGTTATTGCTAAGGTTGAGGCGCATGAGTCTAGTAAGGTCGGGAGGGTGGTGCTTGGTGGTGAGGTGAGGGTGGTGGTGGTGGTGGTGGTGGTTGCTCGCCAATGAACAGCACCAACAACATCCTCGCTGGTGGGATAGGGTTCGATCTATGGTGGCTTTGGTGGTAGGTTGCAACGGCGACAGCTGGAGGTTGATGGTGGTGGCAGCTGGTAAGATTGAAGGTTGGTGGTGGCTAACCTGTTAAAGAGGCAGCCCACTTTTAATACCTGCCATTGATCTAATTTTTATAAATCCAATGGCTATGATTAGATGGCTCACAATCGGTCCATTAATCAGATGGTCCACCTTAAATGCCACCTCTAAAACATCTTCTAAATAGAAAGTCTCTGGCATGAACTCAAAGCACTAAAATTAGGTGTATTAGGTTAATTATAATATTAATTAATAAATAATATCATATTTAATTAATAAGTAATTCTAATTAGTTTTATTAATTAATATTATGATTGATTTAGTGTACTTAATTTAGATGTATTAAGTTTATATAAGAATTTATTTTTTCTAATACTTATTAAAAAATATTAAATAAAAAAGTTAAAACATTAAATATCTTAAGAATATAAAAAAATTAATTTTTTTTATTTAATAATTAAGATAATTATTATAAAGAATAATTAAAAGATTTAGAATTATTCTTCTAAAAAATAGTGAAAAAATAAAATTCCACATTATAATTGCTCAAACATGAGAAAATGAAAAAAATTCACATTGCTCAAATACTAATAAAATAAAGACTTTATATATGAAAAGTCATAAACATAGATTAAATTGTGATAAAATAGAATTATGCCACGTAAACCATGTACACATGCACGCGCAAGGGGCGGGTGCATAAGGACCTTATTAGGACACACTTAGACAGTTGGAGACATAAATTATTAATGAAAAATATATTTTTTTATTTTTTTATTATTTTTATATTTTATTAAATATTTTTTTATATTTTTAAAATATTAAATATAAAATATTTTTATTTAATATTAAAAAAATTATGTAGAAATATATAGCATTATTCATTATTAATAGATATAACCATTGGTTTTTTTATTCCTTTAACTACAAGGTAGCCAAGGAAACAAAGGGAAAGAAACAAAGATAAAAAGGCAATGTTCATCGAAAAGTAAGAACTAATTTTGAGAAGGATCATTCTACCCTACAACTGTACGGTAAAAGTTTTTCTATCTATACTTGTGACATATATAATAAATTAGACGATTTACGTGATGTAACAGAGTCTTTTTTAATTTATACTTTCATTTTTAATCATGTTATTGTATTAAAAAAATAATCATTAGATGAAAGTGGAATTGAATTTGGATAAAAAAAACACTCAAATTAACAAATGTTATTGTATAAAAAAAATTGACTTTTGGATAACAAATTAACAATGTAACTTAGTTAAATTTGTTTTGCACCTGCCAAATTTTAATATTCACACAAAGTTATTAAACGATAAAAATAACATTTTAACTAACAAAACAAATAAATATCTAACCATTTAAATTATTTGAAAAGCAAGACAAGTAATTAACAATCAATAAAAGCCCAAAAAAAAAAATAAGTGGGTGTTCAGAATATATATTTTAAACAGATATATGAACTCAATAGTAATGGATTATAGTAAAAGTAGATTGTGACTCATATGAACTTTATTTATAATATTAAGAGTTTAAACTTTAAAATTGTTATTATTCTAACAAAAAATTGTATGAATAATTACAATGTAATAAAAAAAGCAAATATATGAATAATTTAACTAAATAGTTTTTACTATTTTCATAATTCTAATTATAATTATATTACAGTTAGAATTACTTCATAATATTGATTTTATGTTTGGGGTAAAAATAAACTTTAAAATAAAAATTTAATCACTACAAGACAATGGCATTTTTCCAGCTGCCAAATCCATTGGAAACAATAAAAAATCTGTAAAATATTTTAATTTTCAGCAGACTCTCCGACGGAATCTACCCGCCGGTGAAAGTCTCGTCAAAAATTATTTTTCGGCAACCTTTTCATGAGACCCCCAGAAAAATAATGTGTCAAACCAGAGAGTATGTGGTCTATGGTACTCTTAAAGCCGCCGAAAATTGTTTACATGGCATTGCTACATTTTACTATCTTTTCCGGCAGCATAGTCGCCAAAGTTTTTACTATCTTTTTAATTATTAATAAAATATTTGAACAATGTTATATCTTTTACTCAATTATTTTAATAATTATCTTAATATTAAATAAAAAAATATTTAATGAAAAAATAAATACATCTAATGTCTTGATAATATAAAAAATATTCAATATTTTCTTCATTTATTAATTAAGAAGATTAATAGAAATATTGGATAGAAAGATAAATTATTTCTCAAAATATTTACATTAGAATTTTATTTATATTAACCATTTTCAATAATTAACTATTTTATAAACACATAATAAATAAAAACACATATTATTAAAATTATATACCAAAAAGAGATAAATTAAATATAAAATACAAGTGTTTATTAATTATTTACTCTAGACATAATATCATTTTTTTATTGCGGCTAAGTGACATTTGAGTCCGTTTATGCGTATTTTAACTATTTTATCTTATAAATTTAGTTAAAGATAGATTATTTATGTTAAAATTAAAATATTCATAAAAATATTTCTTACAAGATAATTCTAAGAAATTGACATAAATAAGATAATATAATTATTTTTAATATTCTTATAACATCATTATAAGTATCCTGATATAAGTTGTAGTAACTTTTAAGGTTCAACATCTAACAACAATAAATAATTGAATGTTGGAAAATATGGTAAAGATGAGAGAAGAAAGTGATTTTGCTAAATGGTATTGTTTACACTGTAGTCATATGTGATAATTGTGAATAAGAATATGTCAATTTTTTTAGATCAAGTCACAAAGAAAATTATGCGAATTGTTTAGTCTCAACGTAGATAATTTGTCTTTCATTGGATCAAGAAAATAAATTAATTGAGATGCACATAAATTAATTTAAATACTACTTAATTGAGATACCAAAAAAAAAAAAGAAATATGTGTCTTATATACTAGTAGAGAGAAAACTAATAATTTAATTAATCACAATCATTTAACTAATTACTAACTAACTAATCATCAACTAACCAAACTCAATTGACTAATCACATGTGATAATACTTAGTGAGTTTCTCAACCAAGCTATAAAGGTTACTTTTCGGCATTCAGCATACTATAATAATCTCAACTCTGATCATTTGGAGGTTCTCAATTCTCTTCTAACAATGACTCTTAAAACTTGTAATATATATTGTGGATGACAATATAATTTTTTTTTTACATTGATAACATATCAAAATTTAATTTAATTTTATAATACATTGTATTTTTAAAATGAATATATTATCTATAAATTTAATTTTTTTTAATTCAGTTTTAATATTTTAATTGTAAATTTTGTTACCTTATACATTATTATATTATCGAAAGAATTAGAGAAGAGTCAATAAGCTTACAGTTTAATTGACATTAACCAAATTTTTAAGGCTGATATGACGTCGACATCATATATTTCATTATCCAACAAGCTAAAGTTTAAGAGTCAGACTGATATAATAATAAATCAGTATTATTATACTAACAATTAAACTTATAATTGATTAATTACTTTATTTATTTATATTTTTCAATTACAATATTTAAAATTTAATCATTTGCTTAACGGTGCTGATCTAAACGGCAACAAAAATTTAAATATAGATCTTAGACCTTTCGTATCACTATTTTATTTTTAATTATCACCTGGTGTGGAACATTACGTCTGGTAGACAGCGAAGCTGATGATGTGCTGTGCTGATTTCCTCTTTTCAGATAAAAAATTATAAAGAACGGGAAAACATTGTTTGTTTTGTTTGCATTACACTTTCAGGCTGATGCTAATATATACTTTATTATATTTGAGATGTATGATATATTTTTGTTTTTAATCTGTAATAATCAATTAACGCTATTTGCATTGTGGTTCTTAATTTTTATTTATTTATCAGATTCATCTTTGTAGTCTATATTTTTTTTTCAGTCACCGACAAGACACTGTTCTTTCGATCGACCTTCGAATTACTTCCTTCCCGCAACCGCCACCAACTACCCTCGATATGGTTTGGTTTGCCACCTCTATATGTAGGGGTGTAAATCGGTTTGGGTAATCCGACCAACCCGATTAATCGAACCGAACCAATGAGATTGGTTTGGTTTGGATATTTTGATCGGTTCGGATAAAATCCGAACCAATGAAAACTTGATTGGTTCGGGTCTCGGATTTCAAAATCTCAACCCGAACCCAAACCGAACCGAACCAGTAATTTTTTTTTTTAAATTAAAGCAACACAGTATTAGCTTTGGTTTCACTCTGAGTCTTGCTCAGATTTCATTTCACCGAAGCTGAGCTCAAACTCGATTCTGCACAACACCATAACCCATCTTCTTCCATACCGTAAGCTCCTCCCCCTACCACCATCCAAACCTCCACCCCACCATCAACCTCACACCAGTGCAGCACTCCTACGGCCTCCTGTCCAGCAACCCCACTGGAGCAGAACCCAGCTCACCACCGTTGAACCGAGCCGCGCCTGCACCACCAACTCGGATCCAGCCCGTGACCAAGCTTCCCGTCACCGAATAGCCCCCAGCGGTCCAGATCCGTTCGTCCACGCCGCTGAACAGCCCCCAGCGGTCCAGATCCGGTCGTCCTCCCACGCATCTCGCAGCCCCGTGGTTCGTCCTCCCACGCACCGCACAGCCCCGTGGTCCAGATTCGGTAAAATTCCAGATCCGCTGCTTCTATTTCGATTTTTCTTTCTCTTATTCCACTATTCCGGAAAAAGGAAAACTACCTTCTAAAGTTAATTGTGTGTGTTTGAAGTTTGAACTGATTTTTAGTGTTGCTTTCAATTGTGACATTGCCTAAATGTAATTTTGTTGTTTGAGACAAAATGTAATCTATTGATCGATTTGAGCTTGAGTTTAGAGTTAATTTAGCTGTATGTATGTGTGCTTTATAAGATGTTTAACTAATTGAAACCTTGTAAATTCTGATGAACTAACTTAGATTTAACGTTTAATTACTGAAACCTGACTAATGAAATAATGTGGCCATTATAATTTTCATCTGAAGTGCAAATTGCTAGTTTTGGAAGCCTTGGCATTTGATGCTTTGTTGTTTCATTTGAGTCATGATATGGGGTTTTCATTTTATTTATTGTGGAAATCTTACAGAATGGTGTCGTTGCTCCTGGATCGAAATCGCGTATTCAACCATTGGCATCTGAACCACTGGGCTTTGGTCAAAGATGTAACACCCCTTTGGAGGATGTCACACATAAAAGAAAATAAAAGAAAGAGAAATAAAATCTACCCAAGTTATAAAATATTTGTTAAATAATATTACATATTGTAAGATAATTCCTGATAAACAGAATATTGTTAAATAAAATATGCGAAAATAGCAAATAAACAAAACAACATTACTTATAATATACGAGATGGTTTAAGTTATAAGTTGTACAAATAATTTACAACTAAAACTACAAATATTTAAATGAAAACAAGAAAATAAAGCAATAAAAGAGTCAATATATACGTACATACGCAGACGCTTCAAAAAAAAACATCATGCATATTTAATCCTCGAAGGATCACTCTCAACATGAAAATGATCATCGGAGACAAATATCCCTGATGTCTCGACTCTCGGCGATAACGAGATCGCGCAGTCGATACGATACTAATTTCACTAGGCTCCGTGGTCATACTACCAAAATGACGCCTAAGAGATAAAGGTAACTCTAAATGTAAAAATATAGTAGTAGTAGTCATAACCGGCTTCTCCATCAAACCGTTGACGTAGGGTCACGATCAACCGTCCCACATACGTCACGAGTCTCGGTCTCCTCGCAGATGCTAAGCTAACGATCCTCCATGAAACTCTAGGCCGCGTACAAACCCCAAAAATCCCCAAGCACTGCCATCTCCCATAATCAATCCAAAGGATATGGATGATCGGATGGTTCTTGGTCGTAAAACGGTCGTCGATTTGCTTGATCTTCCTCCTCCTCCACGGGATACAGGATCTCAAGAGGTCATTCCTCTTCCTCAAAGTCTTTACCGCGTAAAATAAATATACGTAAATACATACAACGAAGAGGTAAGACAATCTAAAATCACCATAAACATGGCCAATAAGAAGACGACAAACAACATGTATACGGTTCATGCAATACGAAAAGCTATAACAAGAATAATAACGGAATAGAGTAAAGTTTAGATATCATAACATTACATAACATCACGTAGATATAACATAGATAAAAACACATATAAGACAATATCACGTATAGAATAAAATAAGAAATAGACAACCATCATAATAATTACCGGATAAAGATAAATAGAGAAAATAGAATAATATTCAAGATATAATCATATACACTAAGACACGATCCTACTCCATGGAGCTAAACACACACAGATATCGAGAGAGAATGACTTGCAAAATCTATTAGTACCACACCGCCTAACCAACTATCGCGGCTGTCACATGTTGCGTCAATAGCCCACGACACTGGGAATCCACCATCCAGCGTAGTATAGTTCACGGTCTCCCGTTGTGGCACTATAGGCAATGTACTACTAGACTTTACAAACCTCGAGTAAATATAGTGCTGTCGAGTCCATTAGTGTGCTCCGGTTTACTGCCAATGGAGCTACCAACTGTCCCACATATGGGATACCGTACACTAACGTCTCCAAGTCCATTAGAACAATGAACCACACTACGTTTATCGCATCGACAACACGATGTGATTCACCTCGTCACCAAAATTCACCAAAAATTGGTAAATTACCGTAATACTCTCAAGATATAAAAATATATGCCCTCAATGGAAAAAATATACAAGAAGTCCCCTTGGACAAATATCGTCTCAAAGCTATACGGTTCACCTCATACGACAAATAAAAAATACAAAAATTCTAGAAAATACTTGTTTCGGCAATCGCGTAGAAATTTTATCGCGTTTCACAATCTCGTCGTTTTTATAAACGTTTTGAAATCGCGTAAATATATTTTTCTGTTTTCAAAATCGCGTAGGATTTTTAATACGTTTTCTCAATCGCGTAAGATTTTTAAATTATTTTCTTGACCGAATTCCTTAAAATTTACTTGTTTAAATAAACGAAATAATAAATAATACTTTTAAGCTACGTATAATATTTTCTATACCGTATAATTGTCTTTTGACATCTTTTCTATCTTATTTGTCCGTTTTTATTAAAAATTGACAAGATTTTTTGTTTAAATTTTAATAATAATGGTTTCCTAATTTTTTTCGTAAAAACTTTGTTTATTTAAATAAACCGGATAATTTAATCTTTTAAAAACTCCTAACATGCTTCAAAATATAACATGAGCCATATGTTAGAAATTTTTAAAGATTACTGTATTTCCTTTATAACAATAAAATTATTGATTTTAATTCCTTAAATTAATTCTAATCTATTGATTTCTTAAAAACTCTTTTTAGAAAAAAATTTCTTGTTAACATATAATGCCTTCTTTATACTTGAAAATGGTTTGGAATTGATTTTAGAAATTAAGAATATCTAGTTTGGCATGTTGGCCGAATTTCCTAAATCTTTTAAAATTGATTTCTAAATTATTTCTCATCTTCTAAATATATGTCAAACTTATTGTATTGTCTAAATTCATTTAACCATTGTTTTAGAAAATGGTTTTTGAAATCAACACATTCATTTTAGGCATGTTGGCCGAAAATACTAAGTCTTACCATTTGATTTCTAAATTCATTTTCTTTGATCTAATCAACTTGAAACCTTCTTAATTCTCCTAGGTTAATTAAATTACCTTTTAAAAAATTAAGAGAACATTTTGGTTCTCCATTTGGTTAGTGGCCGTGAGCCTTGGTGTGGTGTTCTTTGGAACACACATGCATTTCCTTGACATGTTATTCACATCCTATACATTATCATGCAATTCTATACTTTATCATGCAATTCTAACACATGCAATATTATCAAAGCTTATAGACATGCAACTTAAAGCTTGTAGACATGCAATTTATTACAAACAACAAATAGAAAAGCTACTAACAAATACACAACCACATCAAATAAGCTACTAACAAGCACAAACATGAATCCTTATGGATTCTACAATCACAAAATCAAACTCCATCTTCTTACCACCATCCATAGGTGATAAGATTTGTCTTCCTCTTACCTTAAATGAAGACAAAAGGATTTCTTTCACTCCTCCTAGGTCACGGTTTTCTCCTTCAAAATACCTAGCAAACTTAAACAAAACTACAAGTTACTAACCATTAAAAGAGAACCTAAACCATGGATAAATCATGGCTTAGAACTTTGAAAAAGAATTTTGAAAAGAAAAACAAGTGATTTCACCTCCTTGGTACAAACTTCCAAGTAGGTTTTCAAGTTTCAAATGTAAGATTTTGAAAGAACTCTCAACTAGAGATGTTCTTAGGATTGTGTTTAGGTTTAGAAAACTTGGTTAGAAGAAATTTTGGGTGATTGGATGGTGTAGATATGGTCTTGGCCGAATGGTGAAGAAAGGAAGCAACAATGGTGTTTAGGGTTCTTGGATGAGAGAGAAGAGAGAATTTTGCATGAAAGAAAAGTGAAGAATGGTCTTCCATCTCCCTTGGCCGTAGCACTCAATGAGCATGCAAGGTGTGCATTTGCTTGGCTTCATCCAAGCCCTTGGATGCTTCAAAGGTCAAGATTAAAACTTGGTTAGCAAGCTTGTTTCCTATTGGCTCCTTCTAACCTAGTCACTAAGCCTTGTCACTAAGCTTCATCATCACACTAACCTAGTCACTAAGCTAGTCACCATGTTCTAGAGAGTTCCTCCACTAATCATGTTTAATTAAGCTACTAAGTTAATTGGTTTAGCTAAACGTGGGTCTCGTAAAATATTTCCGAGTCCACTGTCACTAAATTATACTGACTAATAAAATAATATTATAATAATACAAAATTATTTTATTTGACAGTTAAATCCTAAAAATTAAAAGATTAATTTTAGGCTCATTCAGAATTGGGTTTAGTAAGATCCATCGCCTCTGAATAATTAAAAACAGATTTTACTGGTCCGGAAAAATATTATTTTCCCTTAGTAGCAAATCACACAAAAAGTCCATATAAAATCACAGACAAGAATATTGGACACTAAATCAAGTAGAAAACAATTAAAAACAAGAAAAAAAGACAAACAAAGACGTTCGGACGTAATGGTTATTTTTTTATTTTTCCCATAACGTAGCTAATCATCCAAAAAGTTCAAATAAAATTACAGACAGTATTAATTGTCTGTATATCTTCCAGAAAAATTAAAACAGTAACTCGGAAAAACTTTTATTTTACCGTCTCGAAACAAATTACGTAAAAAAACTAAATAAAATTTGAGCCTGTATAAACGTATTTGTATTTCATGCAGAAATCGAGAAACAGTAAAATAGGGACACAACGTTCATTCACACGAAAGCTTGAAAAACAGCAAACAGTACATTCGGTACATTTTCTAAAAATTGGGGTGTTACAAAAGACATGATGCTACAGTTGATATTCCTTTGGATACTACAAATGTAATGTCCCTCGTTGCTAATTCAGAGATTTTCTTAAGACTGATTCTTTTTGAGGGGGCTGAGTTTGTTCTCCATGATTTTCATATAGGACTCTAAGAAAAAGGGACAAGAGCTAGTAGCTTGGGAAACAGATTTAAAAAGGAGAGAGAAGGTTGATTTTACAATTTTTTATCACAGATTTTGGTTTTTAGCACTCTTACTTATATTCTCATAACTGCCTGCTTATATAAGTTCTTGCTTGTGCCACTGTTAATCAACTGGTATCTGTTGCATTTGAGTATTTTGTGACTCTTTCAAAATGTATCTGTATGAAATAAAAAGAAGAGAAGAAGCTGTTACTAAAGGTGAATGATGAGACTCCAATATAGCTTCAATTAAGTGCCTTTTTGTTGCATCTCTAAATTTATGTTGAGTCAATAACTTATTGTTTCTTGTTTCCAAAATATGCTTATCAGCTGGTGTGCCTGTTGATGATAAGAATTAGCCTCCATTATTCCCAATCATTCACCATGATATTGCCAATGAGATACCAGTTCATGCTCAGAGGCAACAATATTTGGCCTTTGCAAGTTGGTTAGGTATGGTAGCTTAATCATCTTATCTATTTATTAATTATTATTTGGTTGTTGATGAGAAATATAATGTATTATTTTATGCATTCTTGATTAAGTTAGTAACTGTTCTAGTTCACCCAAAGTAAGGGTATGTGTGTTTTTTCATAATCATAGTTTTAGTATAAATAGAGGTGCTAGGTCAATGTTTTGTATCACAATTATTCAGAGCCTCGTTAGTAAAGTATATGTTTCATATGTTCCCTCTTTATCTCTATTCTATCTAATCCTTAAAATTTCAATAATTGTTATTTTATGTTTTGAGTTTTTTATCCATAAACTTTTGCAATATAGCCACGAGAACCTTTTTCAATAGATACATTATATGCACTTTTATGTATTACATGTATAATTGTTTAGCTAATTTTTGTGTTAAAAAAAATAATGGTCAACCCGATCACCCCAACCAAACCAAACCATAGATATTTGGTTCGGTTCGGTTCGAATTTGGCTATCAAAAAATAAGAAAATTGAACCAAACCGAACCAATTAATTTTGATTGGTTCGGATTTATTTTTCCCAAAAACCCGAACCAAACCACCCACTTACACCCCTATCTGTATGGGTCTTTTGTTCAACCCGCGTCTCAAACGCCATTGCGAGGGTACAACCTCTTCTGTAACACCTGCAATGCCACATCGTCCTCATGTTTCTCCCTTGTCGTCCCTCCGCCTCCTATTTGATGCCATCGAAGCCAAATCGGCCAAGGAATCAACACGAATCAGCCACTGGTGAAGTTTGTCGCCTCCTCCCCAAATGCCGCCTCGACCACACGGTGGAGGACGTGGTGGTTGATGGAGGTTGCGCAACTCTAATAAAGTGGTGCAGGGGTGTGCGCAGGTGACAAGGTCAAGGGCCATGGTGTAGCCGAGATATATGGAAACCCCGTCTCGCAATCACCTCGTCACCCACGCGTTGTTGAACACCACTCCACCGTTTGCGACTTGATGGCGGTTTTGACTTGTGGTGGTCAGATCTACCACCCCCATCCCAAAATTCGTCATCTAACTGCCTTTCCACCCTAAATCCGTCTTGCATCACTCTCGTCCCCACGCCAGTGAGTTGTCGTATTTCTCCCCGTCCTCGTCCTCGCCTCCATGGTGGGCGAATCTGACTCGTGGTGGTGCATCGATCTCTTTTAGGAACAGTGGGGGGTGACGTGTGAGATTACTGCCCTGCTTGTGATGGTGCCACTGGTGAATTCTCTGACGAAACGAAGAGAGAGAGGGAGAGAGAGGAGGCGATGAGGTGAGAAGAGGGATAAAGGACCTTTTTACAAATTTCAGAAATCATGTTAATAAGTTTCTAGTCTTATTTTACATTCGTTAATCTCATTTTTTTGATAATATATGGTCCAAATTCAAGAGTGTATAATACACCCTATTTTAAAGGGTGTATAATAGAAAATGCCTACACTTTCAACCTTCAAAAGTATATTAACGTCTCTTCCAAATTCATCAACGGGGCCAACTGCTATCCCTTGACCTTTTTTGTGTGAAATATCACTCTATTATATAGTTATTTAATGAGTTTAATAAAAAAAAGAATGTAATTCATGCTATTCGTTCTTGACCCTCCAATTTAAGAAAATATAAAAATTGAAGCTTTGAGTGACAATAATTATTCTACTAGCTTTTTTTAAATAACTCTCAAAAACAATTTTATTAAGTTTTAGCATTTTATTCCCTGGTATTCCTTTCGTTCTCATCCTTTCGAACATAACCTTATGATTGTAAAGTCATTGATTGAGGGGAAGGTATTGAGATGCCGGACACTTATCATGGCCCAAAATAATGTGATCTAGTTTTGGGCCTTCTGGTTAGAAACACGACAATAAGGAGAGGCATTGATTGAGGGTGAGCTATTGAGATGCCCAACACTATTCATGGCCCAAAAATATGTGACTTAGTTTTGTGCTTTGTTGATTAGAAAAAGGAACAAGTCCAAAAAAAATAAATAGAACGAGAAAGGACAACAAAGAAATGCTGGTGTAGACCAAAAAAATTAAAAACCGCAAGGCTGGTAGTTGGCCCACTTCCACACACACATATATATTTGTAGATATATATATATACATATGGATCCAATGGTATGTCAGCACATCATTAAAATAGTAAGACTTTCTAGATAATGACTATGATAATTAAACTTCTTCAATAATTTGGTATTATATGATAGTTGGATGATAATGTAAATAAATTTTTTATACATATCAAAAAGCAAACTAATTTTTGAATATATATTTTTTGGTAATTAAAAGTTTATCGAAAAAAGAAGTTATCTCGTTACAACCACTAGCAGTATTCTGTATTCACACCCAAAACCTTTTTATTGATATTGTTCCATTTTCAAATTAAGTTAACCATAATTAAAATATACATATTTTGTAATAATTGTACTGGTGGCTACATCTAAATTGAAGCGTTTCACATTAAAATTCCCCCCCTCCCCTATAATGTTCGAGCATGTATGAATAGTGTTAAAGTATTCACACTTCACATCACTTCCTATTAATTAAATACCAAACTTATTTAACCAACATTTTATTTATAATTAATCAAAGGACTTGTGGGAGAATTTGTGATTAAATATAGGTAATTAAGTGATTAATATTGGCTAAATTAATAGTTAAATAAGTTTGACATTTAATTAATAAAAGTGATGTGAGATTTTATGTCTAAAAATATATATAGCTTATTGATTTAATTTGAATACATTGTCATCTAATTATATATTATCACATCATTAAAAATATTTGACTTTTTAAATAATTATTTTAAAAATCACATATATAATAATATATAATTAATTGATAATATAAAAAACTTTATATTAACATTACATAAAAATTAAAATAATAACTTATCTGACATGTTTATACATACATACACAACAAATCACGGATGTCAGGGATTTGGAGAGACTCTTCTTTCTTTTTTTTCGGAGCCGGGGGTATTAGAACTCTCAATTAAATGTATTTTGTTAATTGCTTATTTTACGCTTAATATTTAATTAGGGGTAGTTAGTTTCTTAGTCATGTCATGTAACTAACCATGTTATATAACCAACTCCTTGTAGTAGTTTTTTTAGAAAATCATGATATGAGATTCATCTCAAGTTCTTTCTCTCTGGTTTGATATGGTATCGGGAGAAATTCTTCCGACCGATCCTTCATCGCATGCATGCGATTTCATCTCTCCGATCTTTGATTTTCTCTTCGATCGATCTACGGTGCGTTCCCGCGATCATCTTCACTCCATTTCATCTTCTTCATTGTTCGATTTTCCTCAACAATGGTGACTCAAATGCAGAATCACGATGATGCATTTTATCTGCATCCTTCAGATAATCCAGGTCTCGTTCTTGTTTCTCAACCTCTAACCGAAGATAATTTCAGTTCTTGGCGCAGAGCTATGCTCCTGGCTCTCGATGGCAAGAACAAAGTCGGTTTGTTGATGGAACAATCCTCAAACCCGATGAAGGACATCCACAAAGATCGCGCTGGATTCGTAACAATAGCACCGTATCTTCTTGGCTCCCGAATTCAATCGCCAGGAGATTGTCAATTTACTCTACCAAAGATCTTCGTGCAATTTGGCAAGACCTTCATGTGCGATTTCAGCAAAAGAATGGACCACGTGTGTTCCACTTGAAGAAAGAAATGATCAATTGCACACAAGGTTCATCTTCCATTGGTTCATATTACACCAAGTTCAAGGCTATGTGGGAGCAACTTGGTGAATATCGTCCAGTTCACCATTGCAATTGTGGTGGAGTTCAACCTTTATTGGATCATCTTCAAAGTGAATGTGTCTATACATTCTTGATGGGGCTTAATGAGAGTTTCATGAATGTGAGAGGCCAAATCCTGTTAATGGATCCACTACCGTCCATTGATCAAGTTTTTGCTCTTGTTTCTCAAGATGAGAAGCACAGGCAAATAGGTAATTCTGTTATTCCTCCTGACTCTCCAATGGCCTGTACGGTTCAAGCTCCTAAAGGAAAATTCACTAAGAAGGAACGACCTATTTGCTCGCACTGTGGAGTTTTATGTCACATCAAGGAGAAATGTTTCAAGATTCATGGTTATCCACCATCGTATAACAAGAAAGGTCCAGGAAACAAGCCTGCTGCTGTTGTAAATCATGTTGCAGATCCAGAAAATGCTGGTGCACATGATGTAACTGGTTCTTCAATGACCACTCAACAATATCAAATGATGATGCAGTTCATTCAAGCTCAAATGGCCAAGGCTGCTACACCTGATTTTGATCCACCAGGTCCACCAGGTAATTCTTGCCTAGGTATGGTTTTGTCCACTTTTGAGTCATCAAATCACAACACTTGGATATTTGATTCTGGTGCTTTTTCACACATTTGTTGTGATCTATCCATGTTCAATTCTTTCACATACTTGCATGATAAACATGTCACATTACCAAACAAAACACAGGTTGCTGTTAGTGCAATTGGCTCAGTTGATTTGTCACCAACACTTAAGCTGTATAATGTCTTGTATATACCTTCATTTAGTGTCAATTTAGTTTCTGTAAGTCAACTATTACAGAATACTAAAATGTCACTAACTTTTCTTGCTAATACTTTTTTCATCCAGGGAACCCAACAATCGAAGGAGATTGGCAAGGGTAACCTAAGCAATGGTCTCTACACCATGCATTCCAATCCTGTGTGTAATTCTGTTTGTCATTCTGTTTTTTCAGCAAAGTCTAAGCAAAAGCAACATGCCAAGCTTTGGCATGCTAGGTTGGGTCACTTGTCTGACCATGTTTTGAAAATTCTCAGTGATAAAGTTTCACTCACTATACCTTCCAATTTCAATTCAAATGAATGTCAAATTTGTCCTTTAGCTAAATTCAAAAGATTGCCTTTTCCTTCTTTAAATAATCTATCACAACATCTTTTTGATTTGATTCATTGTGACATTTGGGGTCCTTATGATAAATCTACCTATAATGGCAAGTTTTACTTTCTCACTATTATAGATGATTGTAGTAGGTTCACATGGATCTACATGTTAAATAAAAAATCAGAGGCCCCCCTACGGATTAAGCAGTTTTTCATTTTTGTTCAAAACCAATTTGACAAAACTATCAAATGCTTGAGATCTGACAATGCCAAAGAGTTGGCCTTGACTGACTTTTTATAGGATAATGGTGTTCAACATCAGTTTTCATGTCCATATAGACCACAACAAAATTCTGTGGTAGAAAGGAAACATCAGCATTTGTTAAACATAGCTAGAGCGCTCATGTTTCAAGCTAAGTTGCCAATAAAATTCTGGGGTGATAGTGTGTGCACAGCAGCACATCTCATCAATAGGACTCCTTCTCCTATTTTGCAAGACAAATCCCCTTATGAGATTCTGCATCAGAAACTTCCAGCTTACGAAAGTTTACGGGTTTTCGGGTGTTTAGCATATGCAGCCACCATTCCTCAACTCAGAAATAAATTTTCCCCTAGGGCATCCCCATGTATCCTCCTTGGTTACCCTAATGGCTACAAAGGTTACAAGTTGTATGATTTAACTTCCAGGAAGTTTATCATTTCTAGAGATGTTATCTTCCATGAGGACACATTCCCTTTTCAACATTTCTCACCTACACAGTCACTTGATAATCAATTTCCTGATTTAGTGCCAAAACCCTTGCAATCACCTATTCATGATGATTCAACATTTGTCCAACACCCGAAACAGAACCAAATCGACTTAGAAACAGATCCTATTTCGGACATAACACCAGATCATGTTATTCAGTCTCAAACAAAATCTGTCAACTTACCACCAGTAGTACCAAACCTTAGAAGGTCCTCTAGGACTCATAAAAGTCCTGCATACTTAGATGATTTTGTATGCAACACTTCTTATCCAATTAATTCCCACCTTGCATACACCAAACTGTCTCCAAAGATACCATAACTATATCCTGCAGGTTTCATCAATTTATGAACCTCAGTTCTATCACCAAGCCTGCAAATCAGTTGAGTGGTGTAAAGCTATGCAAGAAGAAATCAATGCACTTGAAGCCAACAATACCTGGTCTATACAACCACTGCCTGCAGGAAAGAAAAGCATTGGATGTAGGTGGATTTTCAAAGTCAAGTACAAAGCTGATGGAAGTTTGGATAGATATAAAGCTAGACTTGTGGCTAAGGGGTACACTCAACAACTTGGTCTAAACTTTGTGGACACTTTTTCTCCAGTGGCAACTCTCACCACTGTTCAGGTTTTATTAGCCTTGGCTGCACAAAACAAATGGAAGTTAGTTCAACTAGACATTAACAATGCCTTCCTCAATGGTGATCTATTTGAGGAAATGTATATGCAATTGCCCCTTGGTTATCCTAGCAAGGGAAAGAACATGGTATGCAAGCTCAATAAATCCTTATATGGTTTGAAGCAAGCATCTAGACAATGGTTCCATAAGTTCTCATCAACCATTCTGCAAAATGGTTTCGTTCAAGCTTCTCAGATCCTTCTCTTTTTACAAAAGGTTCAGGGCAAAATCTGGTCATTCTTTTGTTATATGTAGATGACATAATACTTGCTAGTCCAAGTGATAAGTCTCTTGCAGCAACACAACAAGCTACTTCAACGCTTATTCAAGCTAAAATTATTGGGAAATCTGAAGTATTTCTTAGGCTTGGAGATTGCTACATCTCCAAAAGGCATCTACCTATGTCAAAGGAAGTATGCCACTCAATTACTCAGTGATACTGGTTTTCTGAATTCCAAGCCACTTCCCACACCAATGGATCCAAACATACACCTAAGTGACACTGAAGGAGAATTAGTTGCAGATCCTTCCTTGTACAGAAGATTAATAGGGAGATTAATATATCTCACTATCTCTCGGCCAGACATAGTTTTTGCTGTGAATAAGCTTAGTCAATTCATGACTCAGCCCCGACTTCATCATTTACATGCAGTGCATCATATATTGCAGTATATAAAAACATCTCCTGGACAAGGTCTTCTGTTCTCTGCAAAACCGAATCTGGCCATATCAGCATATGTAGATGCTGATTGGGGAAGTTGTACATCAACCAGAAAGTCTACCACTGGATTTTGTGTGTTCATTGGTGATTTCTTGATAGCATGGAAGTCTAAAAAACAGCCTACAGTGTCAAGATCTTCTGCAGAAGCAGAATATCGAGCACTAGCTCTCCTTACTTCTGAACTATTATGGTTAAGGCAGTTATTGAGAGCTTTTCAGGTCCAAGCTCTCTCATGCAAAGTTTTTTGTGACAGCAAATCTGCTATTCAATTAGCAAGCAATCCTACTTTGAATGAACGATCAAAACACATCGACATTGATGTTCACTTCATCAGAGAATATGTCAGCAACAAATTCATCAATCTTTTCCATGTGCCTTCCAAGCATCAACTAGCCAACCCGTTGACAAAGGCACTCCCTAAGTCATTATTTGTAAATCTCATCTCCAAGTTGGGAATATATGATATATATCTTCCAACTTGAGGGGGGTATTAGAACTCTCAATTAAATGTATTTTGTTAATTGCTTATTTTACAGTTAATATTTAATTAGCTGTTAGTTAGTTAGTTTCTTAGCTGTCATGTAACTAACCGTGTTATATAACCAACTCCTTGTAGTAGTTTTTTTTAGAAAATCATGATATGAGATTCATCTCAAGTTCTTTCTCTCTGGTTTGATAGGGGGTGAAGGGATTGGTGAGTATCTGCACTTTGGTCACAATAGCCATGTGCTACCAACCCAATAAGGGACCTGAAGGAATATCTAATCAGCATTAAGGACCATGTCATCTATACAAGACGATGTGGTCTAATTTATACAATAAATCAATAATACTTAATTGATTAATAGCCAGGTAAAGCGTGCTGCTTTGTAGAGCTGGAATTAGTGAAGTCACTTGAGCTTAGTTGAGATGGTTACCGGTTAGGTAGGTGAAATTTTTGAACAGAGAAGCAGCCTTTAACAAATAAGATTGTTGTCGTTGCTAAGATCAATACTGTGGCTTTAGTCTGCAAAATGCAGTTGCAGATAAATTAAAGGATAATCACTTTAGTAGCCACTTCTTCGGGGTGATTAAAGAGGCTTCTATCCCATTATTTTTACGTGTATATGCCAGAATAAACATTCGATCATAAAAGAAGGAACAATAGGAAGATAATTTTTTTCCCCATATGAGGTTTTCCCATGTTTTTGGGTGTGAAACTAATGATTGCTTTCGGTATTGAAACTGTCCCTCCCACAAATACATTTTTTGTTCTCTAATTGTACCTGAAATAAAACAACAAACCCGTAAAATCCATAGCGTGCTAAGCACTGTCTTTAAAGATTATTTTGATATAGACAAAAATCTCCCAAAGTACAGCAGACTCTTCTTGTTTGACAGGGATTCAAGAACTTCAAAAGATTTTTAACAGTGAGTAACTCAGATGAAGATGAGGAGAAAATGTAGTAGCATAGAAGAGAGAAGCAGAAAAATGGGGTGACTAAAACCACAATCAGTAATCAGAATTTATAGAAAGAAAAAAAAAGAGTCGTTTAGAAAATCTGACTGTTGGTAAAGTAACATTGGAAAACGAATCTGATTATTGAAAACTAATTGGAACGTTAGAAACTAATTATCTGCTTTGTTGAAAACTGATTGAAACGTTAGAAAGTAATTTGTCTGTTAGGAAGACCAAGTCAAATACGACCAAGTCAGTTTTGACTTCTTCAAAAATCTCATTTTCCTAGTAAACTCAAAAAATTAATTAAATATTTGACAAAAGATCTGGGTTTCATGATATCACGCGCAGGGGGGGCAAATCGATGATTTGCACTAGCCATGAGCTTTTCAACACAATCTTGTGCGCGCGAGCCCACCACCTTATTTGTTTTTTACAAAGCCCAAAACACAAGTTAAAATATAAACTCTTCAAAAGACTTACTTCCAACCAATGTGAGACTTATTCTTTTGAAAATACACATTTCACAACAATCCCCCACAATTTCAAAACAATATTAAAATAAAAACAATAAATAAAACAGAATCTGGGTTACATCATTAGTGCAAACGTTTCGAATTTGGTGTTTTCTGGACTATGAACCAGACCTAGATAAATAGAATTTTAACTTACAATGTAATTGGTGAAGTTTAAACTTCTATGAACCAAAACATTTTTCGTATAAATTAGAATCTCATTTGATCGCATTTACACCCTCACTTATTTCTTGTGTTAACGCTGTTTTGCACTTTTCGGCCATGCGCATGCCTGATTGTTTCATGAGTGCTCTAAAGACTATGCCTTATCTCATAGGAGCGGCCCCACTCCACACTCATATAGGTAATTTCATCAAGTGTATACTTCACTTTATACACCACCAATAAGGGATATAAAATTTATTAAAAGTATTTAGCTTATCCTCACAATAAATGCAGTCTAGTACTTCTCATGCTTCTCACACCATAGGAAGGGACAAATATAGTGCTAGCAGAACTAACAAGTGACTTGTTGTTACCCATATAAACTTTTTCATGGGATCTCTACTTATAAAAGTCGGGTTACCATCACTGTTAGTTTCAAATTAGCTTAAGTCTCATTCCTCTCGATGTGATATATATTAAATTCCTTCCCAAAGGCTTAGTCAGAGGATCGGTCAAGTTCACTTCTGACTTCACATAATCAATGGAAATAATTCCATCTTTCAGCAGCTGCTTTATCACTTCATATCTCAGTCTTATGTGTCTGTTCTTACCATTAAAGGTTTTATTACTTACAATAGATATTGCCGCCTTGTTGTCACAATGCACAGACACAGAAGGGGTTAGTTTTATTCCTAATGGAATATTTTCTAAGAAATTTCTCAATCACTCGACCTCATTACTGGTTTTCTCCAGAGCAATAAACTCTGACTCCATGGTGGATTTTGCAATTATTGTTTGTTTGGATGATCTCCAAGTCACCGCACCACCACCAAAGGTGAACACATAACCACTAGTAGATTTAATCTCATCTGAATCTGAGATCCAATTAGCATCACTGTATCCTTCTAATACAGCGGGAAATCCACTATAAACAATACCATAGTTCATGGTACCTCTCAAATATTTCATTAATCTAGCCAAAGCGGCCCAGTGATCATTATTAGGATTATGTGTATATATACTCAATCTGCATACAACATATGCTATGTCAGGTCGAGTGAAATTCATCAAATGCAATAGACTCCCAATAATCTCTGCATACTGAGACTGGGCAGCATGATCACCTCTGTTTTTCTTTAATTGAATGTTAGCATCATAAGGGGTACTCACAGGTTTGACATCAAAATGTCCAAACTTATTTAGAAGTTTCTCTACATAATGTTCTTGTGATAGTATTATACTATCACACTTCCTTATGACTTTAACACCCAGAATTACACTAGCTTCACCCATGTTTTTCATGTCAAATTTAGATGCAAGAAAACATTTTGTTTGATGCACTAACTCATGTCTAGTACCGAAAATTAACATGTCATCCACATATAGACAAATAATCACACATTCACCATTTACTAATTTTGTATATACACATTTATCAACTTCAATAGAAGTAAAACCATCACAAATTAAAGTTTGATCAAACTTTTCATGCCACTGTTTAGGTACTTGTTTTAGATCATATAAGGATTTGAGAAGCTTACATACTTTATTTTCTTGTCCAAGAACTACACACCCCTCAGGTTACTCCATGTAAATTTCTTCTTCTAAATCACCATTTAAAAAGGTTGTTTTAACATCCATTTAGTGAATAACCAAACTGTGTATAGAGGCTAAAGCAATCAAAACTCGAATAGAAGAAATTCTAGTTACAGGAGCAAAGGTATAAAAAAAGTCAACATTTTGTTTTTGAGTAAAACCTTTTGCTACTAATCTAGCCTTATATTTTTCAATTGATCCGTCGGGATTATATTTCCTTTTAAAAATCCATTTGCAACTAATTGGTTTTGCTCCAGGAGGTAAATTTACTAAAACCCAAGTATTACATTTTGTAATTGAATTAATTTCAGAATTAATGGCTTCTTTCCAAAAAGATGCAACAGGTGAAGAAAAAGCTTCAGAAACAGTTAAAGGGTCATCATCAACAAGATATGTGTAAAAATCATTTCCAAAAGAAGTTTCTTTTCATTGTCTTTTACTTCTTCTCAAATCCTCATATAAATCATCAGATAAATTTTGTACTGGAGCTTCAGAAATATTTTTTAATTTTAAGGGAAAAACATGTTCAAAAAATTCAGCATTTTTTGTTTCAATTATAGACTTGCAATCAAGCACATCACTTTTTAAAACTAAAAATCTATGTGCAGCATTATGATCAGCATACCCAATAAACATACAATCAGAAGTCTTAGAGCTTATTTTCCTCTTTTTAGGTTTAGGTAACATCACTTTAGCTAAACACCCCTACACTTTTAAATATTTCAAGTTAGGCTTATAACCATTCCATAACTCATATGATGTTTTACCTGTTTTCTTATAGAGAATTATATTTTGTAAGTGACATGCAGTTAATATGGTTTCACCCCAAAGGTTATCAGGTGCATTAGAACTAATTAAAAGAGCATTCATCATTTCTTTTAAGGTCCTTCTTTTTCACAAAAGTCATTAAATAAAGTGTATTCACCACCTCTATCTGATCTAACTCTTTTAATTCTTTTATTTAATTGATTCTCTACTTCTGCTTTATATACTAGAAACATATCAAAAGCCTCATCTTTATTTCTAAGTAAATATACTCTAGTGTACCTAGAAAAATTATCAATAAAAGTTACATAATATCTTTTACCACCTCTAGTCATAGTCTGTTTTAAGTCTCCTAAATCAGAATGAATTAATTCAAGAACTTTAATTTTTCTTTCTACAAATAAACATGATTTTTTAGTTATTTTTGATTCAACACATATTTCACATTTATTTAAACATGTATCACTAAAACCAGAAATTAATCCAAGATATTACATTTTCTTAATATAAACAGCACTAACATGTCCTAATCTAGCATGCCACATATCAATAGAATCAATCATATACGCAGAAGAAGTAGCATTTTCATTAATTTTAGTAATATTGAGTACAAACAGGCCTTGATTATAATAACTCTTCTCCACAAGGACATTATTTTTGGTCATCACTATTTTGTCAGACTCAAAAGATACCTTAACCCCAACTTTTCCTAGCAAGGCCACAGAAATTAAATTCGCCCTTATGCTAGGTACATGAAGCACGTCGTTGAGAGCTAAGGTCTTGCCAGATGTGAGTTTCAGAAGAACTTTTCTTTTCCCAAGAACTTCGGCGGTTCGGGAATCACCAAGATAAAATTGTTCTTCTCCATCCTCTACAGAATTGTAGGAGGTAAACATATTTCTGTTTGCACAGATATGTCTGGTAGCCCCAAAGTCTACCACCCAATCATTCACATTGGCCATTAATAAGGCTTGAGAAATGACCGCAGCAATTATGTCATCTCCTTCGACCAAATTTGCCTTAGGAGGATTGTCATTTCTTTTCCTATGTCTGCATTGAGCCGCCCGATGACCTGGCTTGCCACAAATATAACAGTTTCCTCCACTATTTTTGAAAGTGGGATTATTCATTCTTGGTACGTAGTTAGGTTTATTGTAATCAGTCCTTTTGTTTGATTTATGTTCGTACCTTTTCTTATTGACTTGTACCATATTTGCCCTTGAAGCCAATGCTTTTGCCCTTGCAGCCTTGATCTCGTTTCTGTTTGTGTTTTCGATGATTATGTGGGTGATTAGATCAGTAAGGGACATCTGTTTATTTTTATGCTTGAGTTGTTGTTTGTAGTCCTTCCAAGTCTGCGGTAGTTTTTCAATGAGCAATCTTGCTACGAATTCATCAGGCAAGGTGATGTTCTCAGCATTCAATTCTTCTAATAGTTTGTGGTATTGGTTGATTTGAGTCTTGATATCAATTTCATCCTTCATCTCCCATCGGTAGTAGTTTCCAATGATGAACTTTTGTTTGCCAGCGTCCTTAGCAGTGTATTTAAGAATCATAGACTCCCAAATTTTGTTGCTTTCCTTGTAAGAGCAGTAGACATCGAACAATTCGTTAGATAATGTGGTTAGAATTGTGTGCCTACATACCTTATTGGCATAAGTCCAATCGTCAAGTTTTTTATGATCAGCAGATGAGTCAGGCATTTGTTCCGTGAGTGCAACAGCGACGTCGTGCATGTCTAGAACTGAGTACACACGTTCCTGCCATCTTTTGAAATTCTGTCCTCCGAATATTTCAATTTTGGAAACATCTGGGAATGGTTTGGCGTATGTAACAGCGGCAACAACAGGAGGTGGGTTTTGTGGGGTAGCATTGTCGGACCCGTTGTTGGCAGAAGGAGCGGCGTGTTATGGTTCCATAATCCTTGATATTGTTCTCTAATTGTACCTGAAATAAAATAGCAAACACGTAAAGTCTGTAGCGTGCTAAGCACTGTCCTCAAGGATTATTTCGATATAGACGAAAATCCTCCAAGGTACAGCAAACTCTTCCTGTTTGACAGGGATTCAAGAACTTCAAGAGACTTTTAACAGTGAGTAACTCAGAAGAAGATGAGGAGAAAGTGTAGTAACGTAGAAGAGAGAAGCAGAAAAATGGGGTGACTAAAACCACAGTCAGTAATCAGAATTTATAGAAAGAAAAAAAGAGTCGTTTAGAAAATCCGACTGTTGGTAAAGTAACGTTGGAAAACGAATTTGGTTGTTGAAAACTAATTGGAACGCTAGAAACTAATTATTTGCTTTGTTGAAAACTGATTGGAACGTTAGAAACTAATTTGTCTGTTGGGAAGACCAAGTCAAATACGACCAAGTTAGTTTTGACTTCTTCAAAAACCTTATTTTCTTGGTAAGCTCAAAAAATTAATTAAATATTTGACAAAAGATCTGGGCTCATGATATCAAGCGCATGAGGGGTAAATCGATGATTTACACTAGTCATGAGCTTTTCAGCCCAATCTTGTGCGCGCGAGCCCACCACCTTATTTGTTTCTTACAAAGTCCAAAACACAAGTTAAAATATAAACTCTTCAAAAGATTTACTTCCAACCAATGTGAGACTTATTCTTTTAAAAATACACATTTCACAACATTTTTATCCTCCATGAAAAATGTGGATGAAGAATTGAAGGCACCTCTATTAGCTTGCATGATTCCCTCTCACTCGACTCCTATGTTGAGTTATTGGGCTTCAGTTAGCTCTTATTTATGAATTGGGTTGGGCCGACCAATTCCAATCAATGATCATGTTGAGTACTTCTCTTCTATTTTTTTCTTCCTCAATTTTAATTTTCTTCTGATTAATTAATAAATATTTTTAATTTTGTTTAGATCGACAAGAGTGGTTAATAGAACAAGCAACTAATATCAAGTGGTCCTCCCAGTAGCCTTACAAAATCCTTTTATAACCCAGTTGGTACTGGAAATCAAATTGACGTATGCATGCGAGAATGTGACCCCAAAAGCCAAAACCACTAACATCTTCGAAAACCGTTTCAAAATATATTGCATAAGAGGCCTTGAAATTAAGAGGGATGGTTCCGTGCATTTCTTCTTTTTTAGTATTAACTTAGGTGTTTTTCTAACAATTATTTATGGAATGAAAAGTAGGAAGTATTAAATAAAAAGTAAAGTATTTTGAGTTTTTAATATATTAAATATTTTATATTTCTAATTCTTTAACCACTAACGTACTTATGAGCAAAATCCTTATCTTAATATGGGAGTTGCTAGATAAATTATCAAACATTTATCAATCATTGATTCATTTAAATATAATCAAAAGCAAATAAAATGTTGGAGAACTCACTCTATCAGGACCCTTTAAAACAAGATGAGTACTAGAATAATTCCATATAATTGTATTAGGCTATAGCCATTTCTTTTTGAGTCGTGAAGCGAGCATATATACACGTAATTAGTTCTCAAACTGTTGAAATACAAACACTAGAAAACTTGATATTACAGAACAAGAAATTCAAGTAAAAGAGGAAGAAAGAAGAGGGGAATCAAAACCGAAATATAGATCAATGTTAAGACTTCAACCTATATATTTATTTATTACAAATACAAAAGAAATATTTGGCTTGCAGACCCTAGTAGGGTATGGCCTTATTTTTATCTCCACTCAACAACCTAGATTACATGCACCATACATTACCAACACCAGCATTACTAATTAACATTCTTTGTAAGGCTCCCCAGTTCAATATTCACAGTCTTACCCTCTTTTCATGGAACTAGTCTTTCCAACAGTTGTTGTAGTTCTGAACTTCTTCTTAGCACCACGAATAAAATCCGAAAAATGGTCTTTGTGGTTTTCCTTTTGGTTGGTACCATGGTCCTCATGATCATCTGGTGCAGGGTGGTTCTGCCCTCGACCAATGTTTGACACGGTTCTGAGTTTGCCCTTAACAATTTTAATGTACTCATAGAAAGTGTCATTAATATCTACTGATTTCTTACCTTGTTGCTCTGAGTGCACCCCATGACCATGTTGTGCCCCCAAAGTGCCTCTGGCCTCTGAGTGCACCCCTTTGAATGCATCAGCTTTGGTCCCCTGGCCACCTCCCCGCCCAATATGCTGTGGTTGAGGTTCAACCTTGGCAGCTACTGTGGTTGCTCTTGCTGAATTTCCATCAAGAGGTGGAACAACTTTTGGTGCCTGGCCATGTACACTTGAAACTGCTGAGTTTCCATTCTCTATGGTTGTAGCTGTAGGGGTTAAGTAATCAAACTTGATGGGGACTTCTCCTGATCCTTCTGTGTTAACCTTATGATGTTGAGGAAGAGGTGGTTTGGTTTGGATAGCAGCAGTGTTAGTGGGATTGCTTGCAAATGCTTGACGGATTTTCCTGCACACAGAAGAGTTCGAACTTTTGTTTTTTTCCATGGAAAGTGCAGGGATATGGTACTCAAACAGGCCTAAGCTTAGAAGTTTATGGGTTGGTGCAACAATGCAAGAGCTGCAGAAGCTTGTTTTAATGTTTTATAGCGTTTATCCAAGTGTGAAAAGCAAAGATGGAAAGAAAAAGAAGAGTTAAAAGGTAAATACAAACATCTTTTGAATTTTGATCCTTGTGGGAATCAATAGTAATTGAAGAAACCATGAAGATAAGATTCCTGACAGCCATTAATGAGATGGCTTTTACTTAATTTCAATGGAATGGGATGGCAGGGATCAATTCCCACTTTCTTGTCCCCTATTTTCTCCACCTAGACCCGAAACTAACATCAATCATTTGGTGTATGGGCTTATTGTATATGATTTGGCGGCTTAGTCCATTAGAAAAATAAAGGATAAAAATAGAACATTGACATAGGGCTTTCAAAGGAGCACTTAGTTGGTATTGGATTCAGCAAAATTTCAGTAGATTGGAGAAATAAACAAGTCCTAGTTGCAAGAATCACATATTATGTGGGATTCCCACGTAGGAAACGTGATTCCACTAGTCCTATGTGAATGTGAAGATAAGAATAAATGGCTGTCTGGTGGAAAACAACATCCAGTCATTGAAATTACACCCACTGTGCTAGTCTCCGCAATACCAAAATAAGACAGAAAAGAATCCATAATATGAATATGATACAAACTAGAAATGTTTTTGCTCGTAGATTTTTTGTTTCTTGAAACAACCAGAATCCTAATTCCTATTTGTATAAAAAGAATGTCGAGTCCAAGGAAAATTCTTTAATAATTTGTCTTAAATAATTCTTCATGATTTAAGTCTGCTAAATATCATGTTTAAAGTCCGTTGTAGATTGCGTTTACAACTTTACATGCATCTTATCACGAGTCTATAAAGGGAATACCAAGATGTTAATGGTGTAGGCTCAACGGAAAAGACAAATTTTATTCTTTACTTGCATGTGCCATTTAGTATAAATAAATAAACAAATCATCAATTAATCAATAATTTATGTGATTTTAATGTCGCTTACTTAATATTGCACAAAAGACAAAAGAGATGAAATAGTAAGGATTCTTGCCAGCATCTAATCATCTATAATATGCTGTTGCTAAAATGTAATCCTATGATTTGATTGGGCCAAGGCAGAAAGGAATTTTCACTTTGTCCCGCTCAAGAAAGAAAGCAAGTAATTCATTAGAGTTATAAAGAACAAAGCACTCCCAATGAGTATAATCTAAAATATAGTTTTCCTCCTTTATTCTCACACCAAAGTTCCCTATTTTACCATGTATACTTTTCCAACTTTAGCGAATGTTTCTTACCATCCTTTAAAGGACAAGGATATATTCCAAACTGATCACAGTTATACGATCAGTTTTAAGTCCAATTAAACCGCGCTGGAAAACCTTTTTTTTTTTTTTCACACGACCTTGAGATCAAACGCAGGCACTCTTCTGCTTTACATGATCACAATGGTAATGGACAATTTAACAACCCATTATAACATCCAACCCCCAAATCAATGACCTGGAAGAAATTCAAGATTCAGCAACCTTAAAGTTAACACTGTATTTTACCCCCAAGGGGGGGGGGGGGTTGTTATAAATACTCTTATTTCTGAGGAATATACTAATCCACAAAATAGTGATTACAAAGACAAAAATCCAGTATAAAATCCATACGTCCGTTAAGGGCCGAAGGGCATACAACAAGCTCCTGATAAGATTAACAAAGTGCTTTCACTAGCAGGCACTAATATAAGTCTAAAGAAATCCATGGGATGTTATATGTGAACAGTCAACAAAAAGTAGAAAACATCCTATAAGAAACCAGCAATTTACAATAAATTGGAGTAACATGCAACTTTTTCTTATCATAAATATTTACAATTTTAGATGCCAAAAGTATCAATCAGTAAATCACCATCTTGACATTTCTTTTAAGCCGTTGCTTTCAGAACTGCTCATAGAACCGATGAAAATGAGTGACAAAAAGGTGCAGAAATCATATAATCACCATTGGTCAAATTGTTACTCTTGTTTTCCTAAGGCATGACCACATTCCGTGTGGCTTTATCTAGTTGGACTTCCATATATGCTCAACACTCAATGACGGAAAGTCTTCACTACCTGCTCTATCCGTCGCCGGCAAAGAGGACAACTGGTCAAGTGCGAAGAGCAAGCTATACAGCAGCACATATGCCCACACCTGACATTATAACATAGACCTTAGGGGCTTTTCATTATAATGTGAAACTAAATAGATAACTCCATTTTAGGGGCTTCGAACATCTCAGTTTGAGTGGTTGTAGTAGGCATATATATAGCATGTATAACACAAACCCACCAGTGCATAGCTAAGGTAGTTGAGTGGGTTGAGATTTGGGTTAAGCATATAATACAAATAAAAAAGAAGGTTAACTCGGTTAACCAAGGAAACAGAAAAGGTTAACTCAAGGGAAACATTTCCAGCAAGGTTAGACTTTTTTTTTTTTTTTGCCTGAAGAACTCAGACAGAATTTAAGATTAAAATATAGCTAACAGACATATTTGGGATAGACATTTTTTTTTCCATCATGTTTAATAACAGTCAAAAAAGATCATAAGGAAGAAATGGCCATGAGATATTTTATATCAAAGGAGGAAATAACAAAATTGGGAAAACAGGGCAGGGATTCGCACATATATGGAAGCATGCTTGTCATTCTCAGTGCCGCTGCTTCCTATAATATTATGTTACAGTATGCAGAAAAACATATAACAGATCAATCATTGACTTCAGAACATTTTATGTAAAGCAAGAAAGAGTATAAGATTGATAGCTTACGGAACAAAAACAGCATTATATTCCTGCTCAAGGCATATTACACACAAATCTGGCATTAAGCGGTCCCTTTTAGCACCATCTGATATGCTGTCAGCCTTTTCACCTGAGAAAGAATCACAAATTTCTGGTACCTATTGAAACAACCATTGCAAACTTAAATATCAAAGAACCATAGCAATTTACCTTCATTATCTTGTCCTGACCTATTAGCAGCTGCAGCAAGAACCCTGCATAAACAGAAATTTAATACTTTGCTCAGACTGATTAAGAATAAGACAAAGAGGTGCACGGGAATGTTGAATGGTGTGGAATTGTATAGGGCATACATCCACTTAAACAGTTAAACTTAAGAGGTGAACTCTTGCTCATAACAACATTCTATAACTCTTTTTCTAATTCAAAAGTTTTCAATAGTATTCAGTTTTTCACAACTAATGAGAAGAAACACCAATGATGTGTACCTTCTTTGCAGTTCACAACGGCGCCGTCTTTCCAAGATGTACCGAACAGCATGCTTAGCGATTAAATAAGCACCAAATAGTGTCAAGCCCACAGATGCATACTTATACCACCTACAAGAAAATTTTAGTCAATCCAAAAATCTGGTACACCAAAATACACAATAAGCATCTACACATATTTAAAGCGACCTTGCCCATTTCCCAAGATTTGCAATGAGTTGATCAATTGTTTTGGGAGAGACGTAAAATGGCCCTTTGTGTGGTCGCTGAATTCGAATGGTCCCAACATCATCTTTAGCAGCCTGATTATACAGTTTACGAATTACTAAAAAAATAGAGTTTTAAAAGCAAAGGATTAATATTTCATAGACACGAAAATGCCACAAGAGTTGACAAATTGAACATACAAAGGAAGACCTCGTATAAAAATAGAAACTGCAATCCTTTTTTCTTTGGAACATAGATTTTATTCTAATATCATATTATGCTGTAATGCATTCGATTTTGTGAGAAACATCAAAGGCTATGATAAGAGTTTGATGACATATAACGTGGAGTTGATCTCACTTCAATGTGTCAAATGATCAAATCCACAACAAGCTTTTCTGATCTAAAATTTACACCATGAGTATTCAAGTCATCAGGTCTATATCGCAGAAGCACATGTTTAATGAAATGATTGTTCCAGCGAGTAACAGTGGAAGTAAAACTCCAGTTATATCTTGTACCATTACCTATCTACTCTGTAACACTGCTAATACCAATTATAATAAAATTCTACAATATACAACACTCTTGAGAAAGTAACTAGCCATATTGTTGAAACTAATTAGATTACCTCACCAACAACAGTCAAGGAAGTTCCAACTGGAAGTACTCGTTCAATTCTCTTGACTCCAAGCATCTGAAACATGGTTTCAATTATGTCAGTTTACAAAATTAGCAGCTCAGTGCTTCCACTTTTCTTTTAAATGTTTTTGGGGGAGGGGGGCAGAAGGGATTGGATGGATGAAATGACACCCCCACCTTGAGACCTTGGAGATAATCCAATGTTCCACGTACAAGTGACCGACCCGACTCTTCAAATGCCTCACTTCCAACAGGTAATACAAATCCTGTGGCTCCACGAGCTCCAACCACATGCACACGATCAGTCCCATCATCCTAACACATAAAAATGAAGGGATTGTGATCTTAAATATTTACTTCGAGTGAATTTGGTTTTCACTCATGGAACATACATTCTGTCAAAATCTTTTTTTTTTTTTGGGTGTTTTTATTATTTTCCTTTCTTTGGCAGAGGGGGGGGTGTTCACTTCACAAGCTTAAACATTGACTTTAAGAAGAAAATATCCCATCAATTTGATAATAATAATAAGAATAAATAAATAAATAAAAGAAAAAACACTGGAGGAAAAGAGACAACTGCACACCAGATACCAAGGAACTTCTTTACTCATGGATAGCATTAAAGCAGAATCTTGGATCCAGGAACCAGCATCGTTGTGTTTAAGAAAGTGTTGCTCAGCCTAAAACGAAAATTGTAAAACAAGTTCAATATTAATTCAAAGGGCTGAAATGAGATAAGCAAAATCCTTATAAAACGGAGATTATTCATGCTCTTCAGAATATTATATCTACAAACCGTTTCTTCAACTATTACACCTCTCAAACCACTGAACTCGCAGTTAATTGGGGTTTCAGAGCCAACTCTTCCAGAAATTGTAACAACGAAGGGTAATATTTCCGCATCTAACAGTTGCGCTGAAAAGTGAAGAAATCCCGAGCATGATCAGAAACCACAACAGCACAGATTGCATCACTAATTATCAAGTAAAGTAGTTGACTATAATACAATGAAAGTGCATCTAACCTCTATATTTTGCACCATAGAAATGCACATCAGTTTTGCTTTAATAACAAGTACTACTAATAGGAATACATATCAAGGAGGCCAGAACCTTATGGATCATGTGATGTATCAAGGGTACAGCGATTGTGAAAACTCATTGTTACCAAAATGACAGAAAAAGATCTTGCAACAAAAAGCTCAACAACAAGGGTGAATATATCATGACAATTGATTATCAGCAAACAATCCAAATAAGATCAATCTCAGGGGCAACTAGCACTTTCCAGCCAGATGCCACCAAAATATAGCCCCTAGAAGCTACCATTCAAAAACCAATCAAACCTAAGAAAATGCTACAAGTACCAACAACAACTTTTGTGGAATTAAGCTACCAATTGAGTGGCGTGAATTATTTATCAATGTGGAAAGGGAGACAGTGAATGTTGTACGGGTTGATCGCCTGATCCTGATCTATACTTTCTTTAACCAGTTTCAGAAACAATCTTTATTGCATATAGCAATACAAGACAGCTGAAACAATGCCGTTGGTAAAAAAAAAAATCTATTTCATATATATGATTATATCCAATTATTTATGAAATCACAACGGGGACCAGTAACATGCATTTGAAGATCAATGACTCAGATAATGTTATTGAAAACAACAATACAATCTAAACTTCCATAAGTATAGTCCCAAACTCCCATTCTTTTCAGCAATCATAAGAAGAACAAAATCTCAGGATAATAAAACTTTCAGTTTCTGAAAAAGACATATTACCTAGTTCCTTCAACTGATTGACTCGAGTCACGGATTTAAGAATCTCTGCATCCCTGTACGCAAAAATACAATACTTTATTATGTTATATAATGCCACTAACGCGAATCTCATGCACAGATTATACTGAAATAGTCACAATTTATAGATTAGGCGTCAACTTGGATGAAGGAAAAAATGATAGAAAACCTGAGTTACCTGCCACTGCTTCTGCCGAGAAGGTAAAGAGCAGCTGCACTCAAACAGCAACTGATTCCACCCCAAGGAATCATCTTCATCAAAAGCTTTAATTGTAAACCACACTAAGCGACCAAAGTCATTGTCAAAATCTATCAGAAACGCCCAAAAGATTGCTTCAATTGAAAATGAGGAATGTTGGGAGAGAGAAAAAGGGCTTTTAGCAAAAGGGAAAGTGCAGAAAGAAAAACCAAGGTGCTGATTGTGTTTGTGTTGCGAAAGTTCGTTTCTTTATTTTTTTCTACACAAAAATAAAACGGTGCTTGAGAAAAAAATATGGGGGAAAAGAGAGAGAATTTGATGCAAGGAGTAAGGGCAAAGGAACAGGGGCACAGTTTCTGACGATGTGCTTGTCTTTGTTAAGCGCTTATCCTACTCGTTCTGATCCATAACCATGTAGGTCCTACCGCACAAAAATCCAATCCAACCAAAACAAATTTTGTTCATTCCATGCGTCAAATTCTTGTGGTAAATTTTTAAAGAATTATTATTTCCCAACATAAAGGATTACAAACAGATTTCTCAGCTTTTTTTTTTTGTAAAAAAATATAATAAAATTAAATTTAGAATTAATAATATTTTAAAATAACTATTTGATAACAAATTGTACACATATTTGTGCTAACAAAATTTTTGCAATAGAAATATGCTTATAAATCTGAATTTTTTATTTAATGATATATAATCATTATCCATGATCGAAAAAAAATATAATAAAAGGAAAATAACTTTAATTTAATATTTTTATTTTATTTTTTTGCTTTAGGCTCAAATTCAAATGAGTAAGGGTGTTGGCTGAATTGGTTAAGTGAGCTCTTTATCATTTTTTAATCTTACCTGTTTATACGAGTAGTAAGTTGAGTTGAGTTTGGTCAAAGTATTTTTTTCTCAACCTAACCTAACTTGCCTCACTCATAAGGGGGTGATCATGGGTCTAATCCGATCAATTTCACCCGACCCGATATAATATATTCAGGTTGGATCAGGTCATCTGGTTAGTTCGGGTCAAACCCAATTAATCTAATTTTTAATTAATTTAGGTGATGGATTGAGTAATTTAATCCGATGACCTGACCCAATTACCCGATTACTAGAATAATGACGTTGTTTTGAGTAATTTTTATTAGGAAGTGTTCTCAACCCGACCATGACAACCAAAAAATAGAAAAAAAAATTGTTTGAAATTTAATCAACCCGATTACTTAATCCGAACTAACTCGATTACCATCAGGTCGGGTCAGGTTATTAAAAAAAATATCTAAAACCGACTCGACCCGACCCGGCTTCGTTTAATTGGGTTGGAAATTTTTTCTCCCCAAACCCGACCTGACCGACCCGTGTGCACCCCTACTCACTCAATAAGGGGTTGGGTTGAATAAAATATGTGAGTCATATACATGTTTTTAAAAAAATTTCATAAAAAAAGTCAATAAGAAATAAAAAAATCGTTGCACGTAATATGTCTTATATAAACAAAACAAGTCACATATTAATTCACATAACAAGTGAAAATAAGAAATGAAAAGTTCGTTGCATGTAACATGTCTTATATAAACATAACAAATCACATATTAATTTATATAACCGATTTTACACAAATATAATATGTCTCAAATAAATTAAATACACATAAGTGCATAACAAATTAACAAGTTTTACTAATTTAAATTTTAAAAAAATTAAACTAAATTAATAGGTCTTAATATTTATAAATAGTAAATTACTCTAACCAATTGAAATCAATATTATCACACATATAATGTAAAATGATATAATTATTTATTTCACTATCTATTTTTTTTAAGACATTACAATTTTTGAAATAAGAAGTTTGAGATTTAAAATTTTTATTTGAGAGATTGAGAATTTGAAAGTGAATAATCAAAATAGTGATATGTAAGAATAATTATATTATTTGTGTGTCAATATTTTTACCTATTATTAAGTTTTAAAGTGGAACAATATTAATTTACTAGATAAGTCTTTTTCTTTTCAATGGTTTAAAGTGACTAAATGATTTTTTTAATTTAAAAAAAAAAAAGATGGATTGAGTACTTGTAAATTGAACGTTTTCAAACTTATTATATAACTCATAAATTATAAATTGAGATATTTTTCAATTTGACTCATCACCTCAATTTAACCTATATTTTATAGATTAAATTCAATCGAAACTCGGATTTATGAATTGACCCAGTATGCTTGACACCCTACAAATGAGTATGGAAAAAATTGCTTGCCGGAAACGAATGGAAACAATTGGGCCGGATGAGCACAGAATGCTACGGGTCAGCGTACTATGTTGCTAGAATGGACTATCCAACAATCCAACCAAATTAGCCAATGTCCATTTAATCTCTAAACTGTAAGAACTTTGGAGATTCAACTGGTGAGATTTTGGGGTTATGGTTTGATTAGTTTAACTTATTATATTTGTGATTAAATTGTGATTGAATAAAAAAATATTTAAATTAAAACTATAGTTAATTCATAGTTTAATCAATTTAATTAGATAATTTGATTCGATTTTTAAAACACTATTTTAGAGTAAATAATGTATAATAATATGTGTGTCTTGCATTATTTTTCCATTTAAGTGATGATTTTACAGGGGTGGGTAACTTTTTTTCCCCTTAAACATCAACAAAAATGCAATTATAAAAAATGTAATTATACTTTGGTTTGTAATTATTCTACTGTAATGTATTATTATTTGAAGATAAGTTAAAAGAAAAACAAGAGTAAAATATAAAATGAATTTATCACAAATAATATAAATTAATAATTTATTGTATTATGTGTAGATTGAAGTTTTTTTTTCGGTTACATGTGTAGATTGAAGTTTTATTGGTTGTGAAATAGGGAATGCAATCTCGGAGTGCTGCTGGTCTCCACGTAACAGTCAATTGTGCAAGGGCTGCAGTGAAATCTTCACATAGCTGTGGATTATAATTATTTAAAATCGAATTAATCTAATCAAAACTAAAAAAATTGAATTTACAAACTTAAAATCAAATAAATCAAAAAATACAAAAAACCAAAAAAATGAAAAATTAAAAAAATTAATTAGATTGAATCGATTTTTAATTCCAATTTTAGAAATCAATCCAATCAAATCTAAACAGAAAACTTTTATATATGTTTTTCAAAATAATGTTTTATCTAAGAATTTACTATGTTACTCATATTTATTTAAGAACTTTACAATTATATTATAGCCAAACTTAATTTTTTTTATCTAATTTCTTAGTTTTGGACATGTATTGTAAAATTGTTTGGATTTGTTTTTAGAATTTGGACTTATATTGATGTATTTTAATAAATTAGTTCGAATTTATACTTATTGTATTTTGATTTGTGTATCATTTTTTATGAATTTGTTTATTTTAAAAAAGTTGACAAAACCAAAAAATCAATCCAATTTTAACCAATTTATATTGAATTGAATCGATTTTACATTTTAAATAAAATAAATTGAATAATAACATAAAAAACCTGATGAGATTGAATCGGTTGATTTTTATCCAATTCAATCTCCCAACACCCCAAAGGAGACCCAAGAAAATGCATTCTAGAATGTAATTTGACCAGTTAGAGTTCTCAATTCTCAACATAAGAAACAGTTATGCTCGGCCTGACCAGGCAGATCATTCATATTAATTTGTTAATCCATGCAAAAATATGCATTCTTTGGTCGCACTATATCCGGCTTATGTGGAAAGGGAAAACCTGATGACAATTTTCACCAACATAGTCAGTTCATTCCATTACAAAATTCTACATTACACTTTACAATTTGTCTCACCGCTATAATACCAAGCAAATGATTGTGTTGCTTGCTTGGATAATTGAAACTACATAATACATACCGAAACTACACCACCCAAGTGCTGATCAAGCCAAACGTCCACAATCTTGTGCTTCGAAGATCAAGTAAAGGTTCAATAGCTTTGAAACCAAGATTGCTTTGCTTTCACTATCACTTCACAGAAAGCCATGGCCATAGACATCCAACAGACCAGATATAACAAATGTTCCAAGCGTTACACGAGCAGCTGTGGCACTTACAGCTTGTCAAACTACATGTAATCGCGTCTTTGGAGATAGTACTCAAGCAAGGCTTAGCACTGCCACTGCTAGCAATGCTGCGGCTTTGAAGTAAACTTCTTTCATGCTCTTATCCACCTTCTGAATAATTTCCTCATCTTTTAATCCTAACTTTCCTGCATTCTTGCTTATGCTGACAATTGTATACCTTAGCTTATTTACTGCCCAAGAAAGCCAAACCAGCCCAAATCCGAACGCGGTGTTGAAGAGTTTAGATGCACAAAAGGGAACCCTTCCGCAAGCTAGCTTACAGATAACAGATAGCAGGACAGCAAGGCCAGTACCCGCGATGCCAGCAGAAAATTGTGTCAGGAGCTCAGGAAGCTCAGGGCCAGATTTCTTTAGTGAAAGGATTGCTGTTTTCGGATGTTGCCTCTTGTCAACCATCAAGGACAGAAGGCTCTCACATGCATGTAAGTAGTTCCTCTGGTAGAGATCCCTCTCCCTGGTTGCTTTCTTGTTCTTTTTTTGTGATGGCTTGACTTTGACTTTCTCAGGACTGCAAAGAAAGAGAAAAGCATTAATTTAATATATTTCTTGTAGCCAATGTATGCTCAGTAGATGAGACTATCCACAACCGGGGAGAGATACACTCAACATAAATGTAAGTAACAATGCAGCCCAACAATTGAACACAATTCCTCTATATCATGAGGTTGAAAATTTACCTATATCCACATATAAAATTGCATAAAAGAAATTCTACAAGAACATAATCCTCCCTCATCAGATGAGTATCCCAAAAATCAGTCTCTAGATGGATTATCCACATAGTGTGGAGGAAACAAAATCCATAACAGTGGGCATAAATTTAACACAATATTAGATGAAAAGCCCTCAGACCAAGGCTCCGTTTGTTTTACAGAACATAGAATGATTACAACAACAACAACAACTACCAAGCCTTTTCCCACTAGGTGGGATCAACTACATGGATTAAACGACGCCATTGTGCCCTATCATAAACTGAGTTTTCAGAAATGTAATCTAAATCTTTTTTAATAGTTTCACCTATAGTCTTTCTTAGTCTCCCTCTACCTCTAGCTATTGGATTATCCTCCACCTGATCTACTCTTTTTACCGGGGCTTCTAAGGGTCTTCTTCTTATATGTCCAAACCACCTAAGACGAGATTCTACCGTCTTTTCCACAATAGGTTCTACCACTGCTTTTTCTCTAATGCATTCATTCCTAATCCTATGTTGTCTTGTATGGCCAAACATCCAGCGCAACATCCTCATCTCCGCGACACTGATCTTATGCTCTTACTGACTTTTTACCACCCAACATTTAGTATCATACAACATCGCGGTTACCTTAAGCTTGAGAGACACTTTTCTATCACAAATCACTCCTGAAACACTCCTCCATTTCATCCATCCAGCTTCATTCCTATGACTTACATCTCCCTCTATCTCTACATCATTTTGTATGATAGATCTAAGATACCTAAACCGTGTGACTTGTGGTATGGTGTGGTCCCCAATTTTCACCGCTAAGCTAGTATTAGCACGCTTCTTACTGAAATTACATTCCATATACTCCGTCTTACTCCTACTTATACGAAAGTCATGTTCTTCAAAAACTCGTCTCCATAGCTCTAGCTTCTCATTTGTTTCCTTTCTCGACTCTCCAACTAAAGCTATATCATCTGCGAAAAGCATGCATTGTGACACCGGCTCTTGGATATGCGCAATAAACACATCCAAGACCAAGCTAAAAAGATATGGACTCAAAGTTGACCCTTGGTGCAGTCTTATAGTTATAGAGAAATCTTCTGTAACCCATCCTTGTGTTTTCACACTAGTTTTAGCCTCATCATACATATCTTGAATTGCTCGAATATAAGCGATACGAACTCCTTTCTTTTCTAGAGCCTTTCACAAGACCTCTCTTGGTACCCTATCGTAGGCTTTTTCCAGATCAATGAAAACCATGTGTAAGTCTTTTTACTTCCTCCGATACCTCTCCATCAATCTTCATAGAAGATAAATTGCTTCCATGGTTGACCTCCCAGGCATAAAACCGAATTGATTATCTGAAATATGAGTCTGTTGTCTTAATCTCCGTTCAATTACTCTTTCCCATAATTTCATGGTATGGCTCATGAGCTTAATTCATCTGTAATTTGCACAGTTTTGTATATCTCCCTTGTTCTTATAAATAGGAATTAAAATGCTTCTCCTTCATTCATTTGACATTTTCTTATATCTCATTATCTCGTTAAAAAGCTTTGTGAGCCAGCTTATACCTTTCTCTCCTAGGCACTTCCACACCTCGATAGGTATATTATCTGGTCCGACCGCTTTTCCATTATCCATCATCTTCAAAGCTTCTTTTATCTCGAACTCCCGAATTCTACGATAAAATGTTTTATTTTGGTCCTCCTCTCTAGTGTTTAGAATGTCCGAGTCCCCTAACGTCCCATGTCTCTCATTAAATAACTTGTGAAAGTAACCCTTCCATCGATCCTTGATGTCTTGTTCCGTAACCAAGACTTTACCCTCTTTATCCTTAATGCATTTCACTTGATTTAAGTCTCTTATCTTCCTTTCCCTACTTTTAGCAAGCCTGTAAATATTCCTTTTTCCGTCTTTAGTGCCCAAAGATTGATATAACTCGTTGAATGCTTTAGCTTTCGCCTCGCTCACTGCCTTCTTAGTATCTTTTTTAGCTGTCTTATATTTTTCTCAATTTTCATCGTGTTTACACACGTGCCAAGCTTTATAACATTCCCTTTTAACCTTAGCCTTATCTTGTACACTTGCATCCCACCATCAAGATTCTTTATCCTTGGGTCCAAAGCCTCTTGATTCACCGAGTGTCTCTTTTGCTACCTTCCTAATCCCTTTAGCCACTTCGTCCCACATATCTTTTGCACTCCCTTGTACCTCTCAAATCTCTTCCTCCATAATCCTCATCTGAAAGAGCATTTGTTTTCCTCCCTTTAGCTGCCACCATTTGATCCTTGGGACTCTGTCTCGACAATTTCTCCTTATTCTCATATTAACCCGTACATCCATAACCAAAACCTTGTGTTGGGTAGTCAAGCTCTCTCCAGGGATGACTTTGCAATCCATGCAAAGCTTTCTATCTAATTTCCTTATAAGAAAATAATCAATTTGAGAGCAAGAACTCCCGCTTCTGTACGTGATAAAATGCTCTTCCCGCTTCCTAAAACAAGTGTTAGCTATTATAATATTAAAAGCTATTGAAAAATCTAGAATCGCTTTGCCCTCTGCATTAGCTACTCCTAGACCAAACCCTCCATCCAAACCCTCAAACCCCCTCGATTCACTCCCCACGTGACCATTTAGGTCCCCTCCTAGAACAATCTTCTCTCCTAAAGGTATTTCCTGAATTAAACCTTCTAAATCCTCCCAAAATTTTATCTTGTAGTGCTCGCCTAAACTTACTTGTGGTGCATACGCACTGATAACAGTAAAAGTCTCTTGTTCCACAACAAACTTTAAAGCTATGATCCTATCTCCGAGCCTTCTCACATCCATAACATTTTTCTTTCAATTCTTATCTACTATTATGTCTACTCCATTTCTAGATTTTATCTTGTCGGTGTACCAAAGCTTAAAACCTGAAGTGTCGAGTTCCTTTGCCTTTTCTCCCACCCACTTAGTTTCTTGTAGGCACATAAAATTAATCCTCCTCCTAATCATGGTATCAACTATTTCCATAGATTTACCTATAAGAGTGCCTATATTCCAAGTATCAAAACGCATGCTACTCTTGTGAACTAGCTTCTTACCTCTATCCGTTCACGAAAATATAGGAACCCTTGCTTATTTTTCACTGCACCCAAGTGGCGATACAGCGACTCTAGCTCATTTGACACTGTACTCAAGCCATACAACGTGTTGCTTAGGGGCAACGACCTAGCATTAACACAATCACATCTTTGATCCATGTCATAAAGATTCGATAACGTTTTACGTTGGCTGTCAACTGCCTAACACAACCCTCCTCTTTTTTCCGGGCTTGGGACTGACTATGTAAAGGGATTTGCAACAAAGCTCACACATAGGAAAGCATATTTTGAATAAAAAATAACTTCCTAGAAATGCATATTTTGCATATCCCAAAGTCGGGAGAGAGGTCAACTGTCAAGGAAAGCATATTTTGCATACCTCCTTAAAGGAACAGTCAATGTAGAATGAATCTCCAATGTGGAGGAATGACTTCTGGCCTCTACTTCATTGATATTCACCCTGTCCATATAGAATGTCATCAAAATTCAGTTCCTTGATACATAACTGACAAAAATAGACTGTTAAATATGGAGATTCAAAAGTTATAGGTAATTTCTATTGCTGGAGAATATAATAGCAACATCAGAAGTTTATTGACAAACTAGTTGAAGCAAGGAATCACTATGAACACACAAGTAAAGCAATTGATTAAAACTAGTCTAGCTTATTTTAGTTATCATATATGCATATTAATTATTATATTTATTTACTGCAGAAATAGATGACACATCTAAATAAAATATTTGTATAAAAAATCAAAAATGAAAACACACATTCACTCATGCATATGCAGATGGAAGAGTGATAAAGGAGGTTTGTTGTCCCACTAACCCAATTTTCAGCTATCTTAAATAAAACTATGAAAGTATCCCAAACTAACACTGCTGTCCCTCCAAGACAAGTGTAACATGAAGACAAGTGTAACAAGAGGTAAGTGATTCTTCAAAGTGACAGAAATATGTACTTAATTTTTATTTGATCATGTAACTTACATTAATTACACTGGATATGCATGGTAGTCCACTGCCAATTTTGCACATTCATGGATGCAATTCAACTAGTTGTCATGAATGCAATACAATAGAGTCAACAATGGTAAGGCTTTATCATGCAGAGATTCCAATATCTGACAATATACTAGAGAAGAAACACATTTAAAAACATATCTTGGCCTAGCTTTTAAAATTGATGTTGAAAATCTAATTAAATTTTTTGTTAATCCAATGACCAACAGTGTTTTCAAAGAAAATTTGCTGATCATTCTGTTCTAATATGAAAAAGTAATTTTAAGTAAATCAAATAGTCCTTTGTATGCTCGGACAGTTAGAATTTCATGCGATCGATTGAAGCTTAAACAGGTCCACATATTTATACCTACTGAAGTGTGGAACAAGCATGGACTGCTTTTCACCCTTATGTGAGTTTTCTGATAAGTACGTCTCAGCAACTACAGAAAGAAGATCTTTCATCTCAATTGCAGTTCCCATAAATGTGACTTGGCCATCTGGATGAACTGTAATCTTTGAACTAAGGGCTGAATCTTGAAAAATATCTAGCAAAGGCTTCTGCATGTAGGATTTGCCATTAGGGTAGATAAGAGGTGTCAAAGGTTGTTGAGGTTCATCAATGCCTGACAATTGCAAATCCATCAAGTCAGACAACAAAGATATATGTACTCCAGCTATCCCTGCTTCAGCAGTCCCAGACATGATGAACTGCAAAATTTTATCATGCTTAGTGCATTGTTCAACAATGCCAAAGCTGAAAAGTACTGCGTTTGGGCAGGTTGCTGCAACCAAAGATAAGTGAAATTACTTAGAGTAAGACATGTAACATAAAAACAAAGGATTTAGTAGCATAAGTCACCTTAAACATTCATCTCAGCAATAAATGCAGGCACAAGAAAAGTTATCAATTAAATCTACCATTTGTTCTTCAATTTCTTATATCATTGTAGCAATGCATTGCATCTGAGAGAGAAAACCAACCTTCACTGATTAGATATTACAGTAATCTATTGGTCATTGGGTTTAACATCTCACCACTAAATTAACATGTGAAAGAAAGATGCATAATCAATAAACAGAGACACGCACAAGCTACCGTAATGGTATAAGTTCAGAGAAGTGATACATAATGTAGAAATTGTTGTAACCAGGTGCACATCCAATGACCCATGTGCATGGATTCAAATCCCTCCTTCGACTAGTAGTCTCACTTGGTAGTCATCCCTTCCCAAGGAGATCCTCTGGCTCCTAGAGGCTAGTTGAGTAGCTTCCTTTCACGGAGGAAATAAAAAGCCCTTGGAGGTAATCCTCTAAATGAGCCTCTGCCTACTCCTCTGAGATTACAAGCATGTTACTGGTGCCTTGACCGGTAGTCTTGGAGTAACCTATCCTTATTACCATATTGCTCATAACAAAATTTAACACAGTTTGACCTACAGCAAACTATAGGCCTACATCCACAGACAAAACATAGAGAAAATTCACTATGATCAATGAAGATTACAAGGAATAGTTGCTCAACTTTCAAACCCTAATCCCAATACACCCAAATTCTAACTGTTGCCAAGATTTAAAACAGTCTATGATCTAACTACTGATTTTACAATATTTACATTGGTCCATACTGCGAGGAGTGCCTTGAAAATTCCTTGTCCAGTTGCACCGCATGCTTTTCGGGTGGGGTCACTTGTTGGGCCAAGAAACCCATAATTAAATACAAGCCACTTTATAACAAAACTGAAAGTGTATTTGCAGGATTATTACATAACTAAATAGAACTTAAGTGGTGTGGCTAGCCAAATGTTCTAAATTTACAGATGATTAATTTATGAGAAAACAAGATAGAATCGTAAGAGAATACACAATGCAAGGTGTGGGGGGCGGGGTACTGTCATATGTACCTTTCAAATTTTCTACTAACTAATACATGAAATTATGAAAACGATCAAAGAACATTTTAGAAAAAGTTAACCAACAAACAGTTGGATCAAATACACAACTCAATGAGCTGCTCTCACACCTTGGATGTCAGTAAGCATGGGCCTTTGAGCTGACAAGTCAACATTGACAAACTGATTGGAATTGGACCACTCATTTTGGGATTTCCTTGACTCCTCGAATGGATTTGGTAAAAGACTAGGAGACCGATATCTGATTATTTCTGGTTTTGGTACAGGAGAGGGCGATAATGGTTTACAACCCTGTTTTAAACAAAGATTCAAGTAAAATAAACAAATAAACGATGTTAAGCAATTATAAAATGACGCATACACAATTGTCCAAAATTACTCAGTCAGACAACCACAACCATATATACAAAATAAGTAATACAACCAGGAACCAGCTAAACTACCTTGGTTTCAGAATTGTAATGAAACATTATGACTTTTGGGGGATGTTTGATGTTTCAGTGTAAATTTTTTTACACTATCGAAACTAAGTGCCCAAGAAAAAGGTAATCCCAAATTCCAGTTGTGTTCTATATTATATGAAGTTTGAGTTAAGCTAGCTTCACTCAGTGTGTAGATTATGCTCCAATTTGGAGGAAACCAATTCATCATTAACACATACTAATATTGTTGAAATATAGAAAATACATCAAAACCGCCATTATTAAAATCAGTTGAACCGAGCAAAATCTCAAAACCTGCAAAGATTTTGACATCATAAACCAACTACATGATACCTTCATAATGCTGCCGAGCATGGTCAGTTCTTGCTGCAAGACAAGCCCAGGAGGGCAACCATGAGAAGCCATCAAACACAGTTTCTGCAGTATTTGTTTATCTCTGAGAGAAACGAGGTTTTGAAACCAAAATTCCCCTATTTTCGTGGCTCTGTCACACCTACATCGACCTTATCCCTCCCTCTCGTTGGGCTTTTGGGTGGCACTGAAAAACTTCAAAAATAAAAAAAAATAAATAATGTTTTTTATGTGATCCATTTGTTTAATCCAGAAACTTCCAAAATGGTAGAAATCAACGGCGCACACACAGTGATGTGAAAATCCAGGCTGGAAGTGCCATAAAAGGACAAGAAAGATGTTATCATGTCATCTATATTCTAACTTGACTTCACCTTGGATTTGATGGGTTTATTACTAACTGTGTACCCTCATTCTCACCTACCCCATTGTTCATAATTCATCTCCACCGTTCGTTTTTTTTATTGGGTACAAATCTTGATCCTTAATATCACCGGTACTTAAATGAGTTTGTGGGTGTCCATGGTCTACGTGTCATAATTACCTACCCACCAGCTCCTAGCGGCACACATGCACCACTAGTGGTTGATTGGTTATCTAAAAAATCTGTCCTGGATGGGCCCAGCCCATGCATGCGTGCTCTTTTGTTTTTTTTTCAGCGATTAATTAATTTTAATTTGGTGTGAAAAATAGTTTTACAAATTTATTTTTTAATATTATCTATATCTATTTACTTTTTATTAATATTTAAATTAAAGGTCTTCTTATCTATATTTTTTTCTCTCTATATATATATATTTTAATTTTAAATTTATTTATGATTTTATAATTTTATTAACCAATTATTGAGCAATATTTGTTTTTTTAAATCGGTTTAAGATAAAATTTAACTAAATAATAAATAAATCAAAATTAGTTACAGAATAACTGTAATTTATATGAATAATTTATCTTAAATAGTTCTAAAATAATTTTGAAGGCAAATTGTCCTTAACTTTTTAAAACTTTAAGTGCATATTTGGTAACAATTAAATTAATTTTTTTAGCTTTTTTTTAGGAAAAAATTGGTGTAACAATGTTTAATTATGTTTAACAAAATCAGTTTCAGCTTTTATATGAAATTCAATACAAAATAAAATTTTTTTATAATCCTGAAATTGAAACTTATATCAAATTTTATAGATTATTTTTTACACTTTGATATGTAAATATCTATTTTATCCTCAATTAAATAATTTTTTTTAATTATTTTATATATATTTTAATAATTTAATGCGTAAAAATAATTTTTTTTATATTAACTAAACTAAACATATTAACTTAAAATAATTTTTTAACTAACATATCTAAATATAAAAATAAATTGATTATAATCGATTATAACAAAAAAAATTTATATAATAATTAATTATTGAAATAATCAAAATTTTCACAGTTGAATTAAACATACATAGAAGTTTAGTAATAATTTTACTTATCCAACACTATTTTTTCTTTAATAGCACTTAAAACTTTTTTTGACACTTTAAAATTAAACTGTGAATAATCCAGATTGGCTTATTTTATATTATGTAAACTCGATAGACTACTTGCTTATAGAATTTTTGTAAAAACACTTTCTTAATGTAAGTGACATCCCAATTTGAGATCATATATTCTTAATCTTTGACTTGAGGCCTAAATCTTATCTTTATCAAATATATACAATCGGAGTGTGGTTTATTGTAAAGCCTGATCCACAACATGTAAGTTGACAAAAAACAAATTCACTTGCAAATGGCCCTATATATATATATTTTAAAAGAAGTTAGGGCCTGTTAATTCTAGATTGTCTACCGCAAATGGGAAGTCTCACAATTTTACAAAACTTGGCTTTCTCAAAACGTTATTCAAAGGAAATATGAAAAGTGTATCCAATGTGTTTGGGTTAAATGATAAGTAACTTGTGATTCTTATGGACAAAATTTGTTTGAAAACTTGTTAGAATATTAATAAGATTACCACATTGATTTAATAATAAATAATATTTTAAACATCAAAATAGCATAAAATTATTATGTAATGAGACTAAATTGATATCATGAATAATAATAAAAAAAATTAATTATCAACTTACTGTCATTGAAAAGAGTTAAATTAATATTTCAAAAATGTTTTTGCAAAAAATATACTCCAGAATAAATTTGGCTTTCACAACTTTCCATTTAATCATAATCACGAGGTTGTACGCACACAAAAAAAAAATCACGTGGTTGTTAAATAATTCGTTTAAATTATCTCAAATCTCTGTCTTAAATTTTAGGATTTTGCAAGCAGTGGTTAAACATACAAAAATAAAAAATTTTAAATAAAAAATAATATTTTTTAATTTTTAATATATTAAATATTTTTTATTTATTTTTTTTTTAATATTTTAATAAATATTTTTTTAAAAATTTTTTTATTATAGATTTAAAATATTTAAATTTATGAATAAATCACTTTTATTTTTTAAAAATATTTATATATAAATTTGAGTGTATAAAAAAATTATTAATTAAAATATATAAATTATTTATATATATACAATTATTCATAAAATAAAAAAATTTAACTAAATTTCTATACTAATTAAAATATTATTATTTAAAATCAATCTTAAAATTTAAATTATTAATTTATTTTAATAATAAATGAATAACTCAAAAATTATATTCTATCCAAGAACGTCTTTTTAGAAGTCATATTAGACTTCTCCGTCTTTAAGACATGTTAATAAAATCATAATTTTTAAAACGAACGTGATCATTTTGTTTCTTCTGAATTCTGAGAACGGGAAACTGAGGCGCTGCCAAACCTGACTAAAATTTACTGTATCACCGCCGTCGTTACGTCTTTGCTTCTGAGACTTGCTTACCGTTAATGTACACGTGTCACGAAAACAAAGCGAGTGGGCCAAGGCAGGTACATAGAACCACGAGCAAGGCGCGTCACATCACAGCAATAATAATTTTTTTTTACTGGAATAATAATTTCTATTTCCATTGACGGAAATTAAATTATTTAAAGCCATCATCATATCGTCATTCATATTTTCTGGTTCATTTTCTCACTCTTTCTCTCTCTTTCTCTCTGAATCGAAACCCTAGAAAATTCATCTTGCACAATCCGATAAGTTTCCCTCACGGATCCCTATATTTTCTCATCAAACTCTCACTTTCCCCATAAAAAGTTTCACACTTGACCCCCATTTTCCAAGTCCAGGGAGTCCAATTCGTACCCGATTTCGCGCACAGATCGTAGATCCTACAATCTCCCTCCCTCCATTTTCCCAACCCCCGATCGGGTTTAGATTCTGGACAATTCTCCATAATCTCAAGCCATTGCTGATTCAGCTATCGTGGCTTGCGCATGGGTAAGATTCTCCGAGAAACGTCGAGGCCGTCCTCCAATTCTTCATCCCCGTCTCCTTCCTCGGCGCCCGCAACGACGTCGTCGACATCGATCACCGACACCGTGAGGGGTTCGCACCAGTTCAAGATCACGGGGTATTCTTTGTCGAAGGGAATGGGGATCGGGAAATACATGGCGTCGGACACGTTTTCGGTGGGAGGGTACGATTGGGCTATCTATTTCTACCCGGACGGGAAGAGCGTGGAGGATAATGCTATATATGTGTCGCTATTCATCGCGCTTGCTAGCGAAGGGACCGATGTTAGGGCTCTTTTCGAGCTGACCCTTTTGGATCAGAGTGGGAAGGAGAGGCACAAGGTTCATAGCCATTTTGAGAGGACCCTCGAGAGCGGGCCCTACACGTTAAAATACCGTGGTAGCATGTGGTGAGTTCTTTTTTATTATTATTATTATTATTATTATTATTATTATTATTATTATTATTATTATTATTATTTTCCCTTAATTTTAAAAAATTGATTTTGATTTCCTTATCTTGATTTCATGGGTTCAATTTAAAAAATATATGATCATATATATTTTTTCTTATGTGGGGTACTCGGTTAAGTAATCCTATGATGTTATTGAGTGCAGAATGTAGTGTTTATCTGAGAGAAATTGCAGACTTGCTGATTGGATTTTGTTTAAATGTGGGACAATTGTTGTCATGTTCTTGTTCTTGAATAAGAAGTATGAAATCCCAGTCTTGGAATGAATAATATTTTTCCAGGAGGTTTGGTTACATTTCATATTTGCATTGTCAGTAAACTGAAGCTTATTTTTTTTATGCCTTCCGATTACTCGTGGGTCGGGTTTTTTAGAATCCTCCCGAGACCACACAGTGTGAACACATTTTATTTTCCAATATATATTTTATTTTATTTTATTTTATTTTAAATTAATTGTCTCTGCCCTTGAATGTATTTGTGAATGTATGAGATAAAATGTTAATGTATGATTTTAGTTTGGCCAAATACTCCCTGATAGATATATGGAACTTTTTGTGACAAGGGAAGCTGAACAGTTTGGTAATGGCTAATTGTTTGAAATCGGGTGTTTCAGGGGTTACAAGCGGTTTTTCAAGAGAACAGCACTAGAGACGTCAGACTATCTTAAAGATGATTGCCTTAGTGTTAATTGTAGCGTTGGTGTCGTGAAGTCACACACGGAGGGCCCTAAAATATATTCCATAGCAATACAGCCTTCTAACATTGGTCAGCAATTTGGGCAGCTACTGGAAAGTGGAAAAGGCAGTGATGTGAGTTTTGAAGTGAATGGAGAAATTTTTGCTGCTCATAAATTGGTATTAGCAGCTCGCTCACCCGTTTTCAGAGCCCAACTTTTCGGTCCTATGAAAGATCAGAATACCCACTGTATAAAAGTTGAAGACATGGAGGCTCCAGTTTTCAAGGTTTGAATAAATGCTCTTTGTGATTCCTCTTTTTGATTTATGTTTGTGATGTGCCTTCAAAATATGTTTTGGTTATTATTTATGTCTATGTCCTGAAATACACATTGTGCTTCATGATTTTTTGGAGATTTGTCCCATGGTTTTCCCCTTATAACGATTGTTAGGAATAATGTTGCAACTGACTTAATCCCCAATTGTGCTCTATTTCTTGCAGTAGTTGGGTGTATTATTTTGAAATGTGTTTGCAAAACATATGTTTTTTTGAATCTCATGTAACACAATAGGAATGAAACCAGGCAAGTTTTTATTTATTTATTTATAGTATAATCTTTTATATTTTATGTTTGGTTTCTCAAGTAGCCATTGACTCCGTGCAGTTTACATACAATTACTAGATGCAATGCTTGTGTGAGTTGTGTCTAATGAGATTGTGGCATTATTTAGCTTGACAAATTAAGCTTAGCAATATGTATGTGGAATGGGCGACTTGTCTGCTGTGCCCTACCATATTTCTCTATTTTGCAGGCATTGCTTCATGTTATATATTGGGACTCGCTACCTGACATGCAAGAGCTTACTGGGTTGAACTCAAAATGGGCAACTACCTTGATGGCTCAGCATCTGCTAGCAGCAGCTGATCGGTATGGCTTAGAGAGGCTTAGGCTGATGTGTGAAGCAAGTCTCTGTGAAGATGTTGCAATAAACACTGTGGCTACAACTTTAGCCTTGGCAGAGCAGCACCATTGTTTCCAGCTGAAAGCAGTCTGTCTCAAATTTATTGCAAGGCCTGAAAATCTCAGAGGTTGTTTTCCTTATTTGAACTTTTATTCTGTCATGCACACACAGCAAAACAATAAAGTATAGTTTTAGGGGGTAATTGGGACATTAAAAGGTCCGAAAGTCAGTATGTAATTACGATTGAAAGTTAAATTTGTTGCTGACAGTTATGCTTGTCTCTAACTCACTATTATGTCCTGTTTGTGAACTTGAACGAAAATATTCTAAGCTATGAATGAGATTTTTTTTATAAATATTTTTTTAATAATTTACAACTAATTGATTAATGCAAATTTAGGTTAGTGACCTCAGGAATTCTTTATACAGTCTTAATTCTTAAACTCATCTAGTAGAATCGTTTATAAGATGGCTTTTACTCAAACCTTTTGTTGTGGTAAATTTATGTGGATCAATTTTATCAAAATTGTTTGTACGTTTTTATTATTCATCCAGAACTATAATTATCAACTGAAGTATTTTCTTCCCTTTCGTTTCTTCAGCTGTGATGCAAACTGATGGTTTTGAGTACTTGAAGGAAAGTTGCCCATCTGTTCTGACTGAGCTACTGGAGTACGTGGCTAGATTTACTGAGCATTCGGACTTCATGTGCAAGCATAGGAATGAAGCAATACTCGATGGCAGCGACATAAATGGAAGGCGGGTGAAACAAAGGCTATAGTGTGTACAACCTTCCTCCACTCGCCTTTAAAAAATGCAGTGAGAGACATAGATAGAGAGGGAGATGATAATCTTTTATAGGATTAGAGGCAATTCTTAATTTTCTTAGCTTACTTTCATGTCTAGGAGATGTAAATGTAGTTTGTTTTTGGTGCTGTTGCAGGTCGGTTTCTCGTAGGTTTCTGTAATATCTTTACTTTTTCTCTTTCTTGGTAAAACATTTGTCTGAAAGGATTGTTCACTGTTGTGTCTGTTTTTTGTATTCTTTTACATTTTGATTTATTTTTTTGGTATTCTACATGTTTCCCGGAAAGTATTGAACCATTGATCACCCAAAAAATGCTGAGTTTTGGGTGAAAAAGAGATGGTGCTGTTTTTGCGTCGATATAAATATTTTCTGTGAATAGTGTTTTGGCTTGTGATAAAATTGATGGGGGCAATGAGATCCTTGAGAATTGATGTTTGATAAAAAATTTTAAGGATGTAGCTATAATAGACGACGAACTCAACATTTTGTGGTTAATTTTATCATTTTTAAGACACACAAATTACACATTCAAATAAATTAGAGAGTAAATTGTATTAATTGTAAGTTTTGATGATAATTACATGTAAGAATTTATATTTTATGGATTTTTTTTCAAGATATAATCAAAATTAGATTTTCTAGGTGGGGATATTGGAAATTGGGATTTGAACTTGGATATTTAATCTGTGGGAGATTTTTAGACCATTTGTGCTCTGTGTGCCTAGTTTATATTTTATGGATTTCTAATAGACATTTTAGTTAATTCATTAATATAGATGATGCATTAATTAATGGATTTAATTGTCATTCAAGTAAAATAGCTTTAAACTTGTAACTAAAAAACAGAAAAGCTGCGTTTATACAATCTGACTTGAGGCAGTTTGTGAGAAGGGTAAATTTAATAGGGAGATGATGGAAAATTTTAATATGGACTATTTTGAAGGTGGTTTATGAATGAATTAATAGCAAATTAATTGGTGATTTATTGTTAAAATAAATTAATAATTAATATTAAAAGGTTAAATTCAATTAATAATATTTAGATTAACATATAAATTTAATAAAATTATTTTTTTATAAATAATTATACATACAAAAAATTTATAAATTTTAATTAATAATAATTATATACACTTAAATTTATATATAAATACTCTCAAATAATCCACTTCTCAAATAGTTTTAATAGCCGTCTCCAAATGATGGTTAGTGTTACCAAAGCAATTTTAACGAATAGATTATGAAAGACATTGGCTGTTGATTGGTCATGCCAGTGTGATCTAATTCATCTCAAACAAATTTGGAATATTATTGTCAGTGTTATGTCCTTTTCTATTGACATGTCTTTTGAAATATTTTTTTTTTAAATGGATGCTTTAATCTTTTATCTTTATTTTTTTATAATTTAATATTTTATTAATTTTATCTCTTATCTTATAAATTATTATTTAATGTGTTTATTTATCATAGTTTCATTACAAATTTTAATAAAAGTAATGATATGTCATAAATGGTAATTATGTATCACTAACTGTGATGATATAAATATCACATGATGATGATATGATCATTATTAATTAGTGACATGTTATAATTTTTATAAAAAATGATAAAATTGTGATCAAAGATCATATTAAATGATGATTTATAAGATAAGAAATCAAATTAATAAAAATAAAAAATAAAAAATTAAATTAAAAAATAAATATAAAGGAAAAAAACCTTTTCACCTATTTTATTTCGTGATATATACCATCTCTCATTTTTAATATTTATTTGATTTTTTTGGGTCTGATAATATTTATTTGATTCAATAATAATATAGCGCTTGGTTATGTGAAACGGTCCAGGCCGGCCCGGAGCGGGTTAGTCAGTCGTCAGTTGAAATGGCCGAGCCCATTTGAACCCTAACATATTTATTTTCATGCTTGCTCTGTTTCTTCATAATACCCATTGTTCTGGGCAAGTGGCAACCGAATTCAGTTCAGGTTTCCTAATTGTGATTTCGTTCTTTCCTGTTTTTTTTTTTTTTCTCTCATTCTTCGTCTTGAACTTGTCAAAATGGTAAGGTTTCTTTCCTTTTGCTCTTTTGCTTCCAATTTTATGGGATTTTCTGTTTTCCTTTTTTTTTTCTGATATATATATGCCCTTGTTGTGGTGTAGTTGTTCTTCTCGTACTTCAAGGATTTGGTTGGCAGGGAAGTAACGGTTGAGCTGAAGAACGATTTGGCCATCAGAGGGACATTGCACTCGGTGGACCAGTACCTCAACATTAAGCTCGAGAACACTCGCGTTGTCGATCAAGACAAATACCCCCACATGGTAATTTACTTTTCTAGGGTTTTTCCCCCTTTTATCGTAAACAATACAATCTATTTCACGCTCTTGCCTAGGTTGGCAACTGCTGATTTGGGGCTAATTTATAAGAGCTAGGTCGAATTTGCTGATTATGCATTAAGTTTCAATAGACTACCTAATAGCTAGCCATTGATCTTTAGGATACCTAGATATTGGTATTTGAGTTGTATTGTCAAAATTATTTCCTTAATACTTCTAAGGATTATGGTTTTTGGGTATTGTTATGTTTGTAAAGTGTTTAGGCACTCAAATGTACACATAGATTAAATAATCAGATTATGCTTTAAGCAGGGTTCAAGTTGTGTATTGGTGTATCAGAGTTTGGTTGATTGTGTATGCAGCTGCAGATCATGATTACACTCTTCACGTGATTTGGATAGGGAACAAAAATATGTAGTCTTTTGCTAAAGAAAAGTCAACAATGCAGATAAAGGGGATTTTTCTTTTTTTGACAGAAACCTAAGAGGATTTTTAAATGCATCTTTGGTAATAAGAGGAGAATGAGTAGAACTATGCACTCACACACGGGCCATGCTGACTTCAATTTATGCTTGTGCAAAATTTTTGCGTTTGTCTGAACTCCTATTACATTCTTATTAGTTATTACTTATTACCATTCTTCAAATCCTAGCACTTGAGTCTAGTTGAATTAATGACTGTTAGGGAACACGCCATGATAAAAAAAATTTAAAAAATATGCTTTCTATGTTTTGATTATAGTGGTATAATAATTTTTTTGATAGAAAATAGTGGTTTGTAAGGACTTAGAACTAAATGGACTTTCTGAGGACATAATTTATGACAACATAATGGCGTCGTCCTATCCATATAGCCAACCTCACATAGTGGAAAAAGGCTTTGGTTGTTGTTGTTGTTATATTGATTTAGGGTTCTGGGTTTTATTTGTGAAATCTGCAGTTTAGACATTAATTGTTGCCCATGAGGATGGTGGAGTTTTAACTTTTATGGGTCTATTGGGCTCTTATAGGAACTTGAAATCTGAGGTTATATGTTGTTAGGTTTGATGGTTCTTTTTTTGGGCCAACATCAGTTTCTTGGTTGGCCGGTCTCTTTTTCACTCTTTTTCTACATGCCTGTGCACATGTCCATATGAATATGGATTGTTTCAAAATGAAAGTTTGTGTGGGTCTGATTGCTCCTGATAAGTTGTTTTCATTGCATTAATTGTATGCTATATGTTAAGGCTTGAAGGGATTATTCAAGTAGGATATGTTTTGTTACATCTACATTTAGACTGAGTAGGAGTAGGACAAAATCAGTGAATGGGCGTAGTACTAGCAAAAGTAGGAGAAATTTGGGGATTTGACGGGGGCTACTAATGCGCTCAGCAATCTTATTGCTGTTACGTTTATAATTAAAAAATATAGGGAGATTGAAGTGGCTATATCTCATAGACTGCTGGAAATTGGGAAGTTTGTCAGGATTTGGTAGTTTATACATGATTGATACTGTGTTTGAAGGCTATTAATGCCCTATTATGTTTTATGGCCCTGAATTTTAAGTTTCTGAGGATTGCGGTTAATGAAAAAAGGGTTTTGCTAACAAGTGCCTTTAGGGCAAGTGCTCTTAGGGCACTTGTTAAGGAAGCTAAAATAAAAACTTTTAGATGAAAACAAGGCATTGAATGCATTGGAAATTAAAAAAGCTTTACTATTTACCTTGTTTTTATCTAAAAGTTTCTATTTTAGTTTCCTTAGGGCACTTGTTAGAAAAACTCATAAAAAAAAGGTTTTGTTAACATGTGCCATAAGGATTAAAACTAACATTTATTATTCATTATTAATTGCTTGAAGAAAGAAAGTATTAAATACTTTTTAGATTTTCAAGATAATAAATACTTGTAATTTTTATTCAATACTCCTTCTATTCCTTTTTATCTATGTTTTAAGGTTTTTGCACAAGAATTATGGACACCATTAAATAACTTTAAACTAAGTGAAATATATGTTGACATAACTAAATTACCATTTCTCACTCCTTTAGGAAATTATAAAAGTTGATTAATATGTGTAGTTATTAGATTTAGTGAAGACAATAAATGCTGAGATAAAATTGGAAAAAATTAATTAATGCATCCTTAAAATTCTTAAATAACAAATAAATTGGAACAAAACAATTTTTTTAAAAAGACAAATAAAAAAGAACAGATGGAATAGTTTCTATTTTTAATTCCTTAACATGTGCCTTATAAAACCCTAAAAAAAATGAATATAGTGAGGTTCAAGTGTTATGTTGTTACACTAGAGAAGACAGGACAAATACAAAGGGGCTTTTTGACCAAACTGCCCTTAGTGACAAAACTATTTACCAAATTGCCATACTTTGAAACTATATACCAAACTGTTACACTTTTTGCCATGCTGGATTTTTTTTTAATATTTTTGCGTTCCACGTAGATAGCGCCAAAGATGATGGCGCTATCTTTCCAATTACGCCATCATTGTTGGTGTTATCCACGTGGAAATGTCAGGCGCTATGACGTTATCTTGAAAGTAACGCCAAACGTGTTGGCGTTATCCTCTTAGTAACGCCAACCATGATGGCGTTATCCTCTTAGTAATGCCAACCGTGATGACCTTACCAATGCACGCCTCTATAAACACAAGTCTCCTCTCCCTCTCACACACATATTTCTCATTTCTCAAATTTTCACCTTCTCTCTAGAATTTTTCTCTCTCTAAACTCTCTCCCAAACCCTCCTTTGGCTGAAGCTTGTGGAAAAGATATTTGGATCCTCATATATGTAAGTATTTTTATTCATCGTTAGATTATTTTTATTGTTATTGCTGATTTTTTTTATTGTTATAATTACTGCTTATTTTTTAAGGGTTTATTGAAATTGAAATTCATAGGGTATAGAAAAAATTTCTTATGAAAATTAATAGTATGAATTCATTGTTATGAGTAGCAATTTTGTTTCAATTGACACGTGTTGATTGATTTCATACTTGTTGTGTTGTTATTATTCATAAGTTTGAGAAGTGAAATTAAGATGACAAAACATCTTGTTGTTCTCATTTACTACAATGGGAGAATGTATGAAGGTGAATAGAGTCTAATGTATGAAGGTCATCGACATAAGTCTATCATGATTAAACGTGATACGACTTTTGAGCTTCTGAAAAAGAGAATTCATTTAAAATTAAGGCTTCAAGAAAATCAATATGTGTCCAGTGTTGTGTATAGATTTCCAAAATGGAGCAATGTACTAAGATGGATAACTCTTCTATTAGAAGATGATGAAGATGTTGCTTGCATGATAGATTGCTTTGATCAGCATCCGAAATTAACTTCCATGAAGTTGTATGTTGAGATAGAAATGAGTAAGCACAATGAGTATGTTGGACCTCCTTCTGAAATAGAATCTTCTTGAATCATCGTATCCTATTAACACTCAATTCTCTATGACACATGCTGCCCCCTTACTACAATCTCAAGAATTTGCTACATCTATTATACTTGAAAGGAGATCATCTGAGTTGAACTTTGAAACCGATAACCCACTTATGACAGATGCATTATCTGACACAAGTGAAGATGAAGGAGAGCTGCCTGAGGGTGAGGATTTAGATACAAACTTAGAAGAAGATTACTTTGACGTTGAAGTAAATATACAACAAGAAGTCCTTCTATTGTTAGTTGCTCCTGAATCTATGTTTGTGTCTCCATGGCTTCAGTTTTCTCAAATCAATTGGGATGCATTGAGTACACCTGATAATTTGCCTGAATTTTATTCTCGTGGTATTTGGAGGCCAGAGGAAGAATTATATGTTGGGTTGCAATTTCCTTATAAAGATGTTGTCAAGTTAGCCCTAAAACATTATTCGATTAATAGACATCAAAATTATAAGGTTGAGGATTATGGTACACAGAAACTAACTGTTAAGTGCTCCAGATATGCTGATGGTTGTAATTGGAGAGTCAGGGCCATTCAAAGCAAGAAATCAAACATGTGACAAATTATAAAGTATAATATACTTCACAGCTGTGTCAACTCATCTATGTCACAAGATCATAAGAAGTTAGACTCTCTTATGATTTGTTCTTGCATTTTGGAGATGATTAAGCAAAAAACCCGATGGACTTGTATGCTTGATTATTGAAAGGATTTGAAGTCAATTTGGATATGAAGTGTCGTATCGGAAAGCTTAGAAGGCAAAACAAATTGCCATTGTGAAGGTATTTGGGGACTGAGATAAATCTTATAAGGTGTTGCCTAGATGGTTACTTGCCATGCAAAGAGACATGTCAGACACAACGATGGAGTTGCAAACCGTTAAATTTGTTGAGCGCAACAGAGTTGACCATTGAAGACAAGTACTTTTTCGCGTATTTTGGATATTCAACTCATGTGTTGTTGAATTCTAATATTCCAAGCCCATTATTCAAATTGACAGTACTCATTTGAATGGTAAATATTGTCATAAACTATTGATTGCAACAACACAAGACGGAGATAGACAACCTTTGCTAATTGCATTTGCCATATTGTCAAAGGAGAAACAAATGATGCTTGGAGTTGGTTCTTAGCCTTAATTCAAACACATGTCACACAACAACAAGGTTTGTGCTTGATATTTGATCGACATCAAGGCATCATACAGTCAGTGGCGAATCAACATCTGGGATGGCAAACACCGCATGTGCATTATGTTTTCTGCATACGACATATTGGTAGCAATTTTAACAATCACTTCCACAATGTAGCCCTAAAGAAATATTTGATTAACACATGTAGTTAAAATTTTCAATTTATATTTAAATTGACTATATTAAAACTTAGTTGTTGACATCAACTTATTCAAATTTTTATATCAGGGTATGAACCAACTGCATACAAATAGAGTACCTTGTTAATCGAAAAGATGAGGCAAACGAGAAAATTATTGATAGGGCAGAATGGATTGATGATTTTATAAAAAGCTAGAATGTCAACATGCAAAAGGCAAGCTCTCACAAATTCTGTCGATATGATATACAGTTAACCAAATTTTTGGTCGAAGAGGCATTCAACCATATAACACAAGATGGTGGAATTAAATATTCTGTAAACTTTCAAGAAGGCCGGTGTGACTGTGGACTGTTTCAAGCATTGTTGGTTGAAGCAGATCTTATATTGAGAAACTTACCGAAATGCCAGTGGACATAGTGATCACGATCAGCAGCATAGACAGTCAAAAGTTTAGGATCAGTATCATCAACCAGTGTAGGGACAAGACCGGGAAATCTGTACCATGCCCAATACTGCAATAATATGCAAGCACATCCAATCTCATGCACGTTGTAGTCTGTTGCTTTGCAAAGCTCCCTATACAAGTACGCTAAGACCGTAGATCCCCAACTGTATGTCCCAGCAACGGTAAAGTCTTCCAACAGGAGAAGGAATATCATGTGCGCATATCTACCAAAATGATCAGGAAATAATAAACCCCCAATCAACCTAAGTATATATGCCCGTGCACACTACTGCATGTAAATATCATCATCGTCCTCCGTAAGTCATCTACGAAATCCGTTCCAAAGCCATGACATATCAACACGTGCACCTGATAAGTGTGACGCATCCAACCTAGCCTCAAATTTGTATGCAGTTGATTCGTACCTTGATATAAAAATTTGAATGAGTTAGTGTTAACAACTAAGTTTTAAGATAGTCAGTTTAAATATAAATTGGAAATTTTAACTACCTGTGTTAATCAAATATTTCTTTAGGGTCACATTGTGGAAATGGCTGTTAAAATTGCTACCAATATGTTGTATGCAGAAAACATGATGTGCATGTGGTGATTGTCATCCCAGATGTTGATTCGCCACTGACTGTTTGATGCCTTGATGTCGATCAAATATCAAGCACAAACCCTATTGTTGTGTGACGTGTTCGAATTAAGGTTAAGAACCAACTCCAAACATCCTTTGTTTCTCCTTTGACAATGGCAAATGCAATTAGCAGAGGTTTTCTATCTCTGTCTTGTGTTGTTGCAACGATATTTACCATTCAAACGAGTACGATGTATTTGAATAATGGCCTTGGAATATTATAATTCAACAACACATGTTTTGAATATCTAAAATAAGTGAAAAAGTACTTGTCTTCAATGGCCAACTCTGTTGCGCTCAACAAATTCAATGGTTTGCAACTTCACCATTGTGTCTGACATGTCTTTTTGCATGACAAGTAATCATCTAGGCAACACCTCATAAGATTTATCTCAGTCCCCAAATACCTTCACAATGACAATTTGTTTTGCCTTCCAAGCTTTCCGATACGACACTCTATATCCGAATTGACTCTAAATCCTTTTAATAATCAAGCATACAGGTCCATCAGGTTTTTGCTTAATCATCTCAAAAATGCAAGAACAAATCATAAGAGAGTCTAACTTCTTATGATCTTGTGACATAGATGAGTTGACACAGCTGTGAGGTCCATTATACTTTAGAATTTGTCACATGTTTGATTTCTTGCTTTGAATGACCCTGACTCTCCAATTACAACCATCAGCATATCTGGGGTACTTAACAGTTAGTCTCTGTGTATCATAATCCTCAACCTTATAATTTTGATGTCTACTAATCAAATAATGTTTTAGGGCCAACTTGACAACATCTTTATAAGAAAATTGCAACCCAACATATAATTCTTCCTCTGACCTCTAAATACCACGAGAATATAATTTAGGTAGATTATCAGGTGTACTCAATGCTTCCCAATTGATTTGAGAAAACTGAGGGCATGGAGACACAAACATAGATTCAGGAAAAACTAACAATGGAAGGACTTGTTGCTGTATATTTACTTCAACGTCAAAGTAATCTTCTTCTAAGTCAATATCTGAATCCTCACCCTCAGGCAACTCTCCTTCATCTTCACTTGTGTCAGATAATGCATCTGTCATAAGTGGGTTATTGGTTTCAAAGTTCAACCTAGATGATCTCTTTTCAGGCATAGTAGATGTAGCAACTTCTTGAGATTGTAGTAAGGGAGCAGCATGTGTCATAGAGAATTGAGTGTTGATAGGGTACAATGATTCAGGAAGATTCTGTTTCAAAAGGAGGTCCAACATGCTCATTGTGCTCACTCGTTTCTATCGCAACATACAACTTCATGGAAGTTAATTTCGGATGCTGATCAAAGCAATCTATCATGCAAGCAACATCTTCATCATCTTCTAATAGAAGAGTTATCTATCTCAGTACATTGCTTCATTGTAGAAATCTATACACAACACTGGACACATATTGATTTTCTTCGAACCTTAATTTTAAATGAATTCTCTTTTTCAGAAGTTCAAAAGTCGTATCACGTTTAATCATGATAGACTTAGAATGATGACCTTCATACATTAGACCTTATTCACCTTCATACATTCTCCCATTGTAGTAAATGAAAACAACAAGGTGTTTTGCCATCTTAATTCTACTTTTCAAACTTCTGAATAGTAACAACACAACAAGTATGAAATCAATCAACACGTGTCAACTGAAACAAAATTGACATAAGAAATTTTTTCTATACCTTACTAATTTCAATTTCAATAAACCCTTAAAAAATAAGCAATAATTTTAACAATAAAAATAATCTAACGATGAATAAAAATACTTACATATATGATGATCTAAATGTCTTTCTCTCAAGCTTTAGTCAAATGAGGGTTTGGGAGAGAGAAAAATTATAGAGAGAAGGTGAAAATTTAAAAAATGAGAAATCTGCGCGTGAGAAGGAGAGGAGACTTGTGTTTATAGAGGCGTGCACCGGTAATGTCATCACGATTGGCATTATTAAGAGGATAACGCCAACACATTTGGCGTTACTTTCATGATAGTGTCTAACGTTTTCACGTGGATAACGCCCAACGTGATGACGATTCCAATATGGATAACGTCTAGTGTGTTGGCGTAATTGAAATGATAGCATCATCATCTTTGGCGTTATCTATGTAGAATGTGAAAATATTAAAAAAACTCAGCATGGCAAAAAGTTTGGTATATAGTTTTAGAAATATGACAATTTGGTAAATAGTTTTGTCATTAAAGACAGTTTGGTAAAAAACCCAATACAAAGGGGTGCTGCTATTATAGATAAGATAACCGAGGGATACTCACTCTAAGGATATTATTACAATAGGATTTCGGAACATAGCTTTGGGTACCGAGGAACTTAACAGTAGATTTAATGATTTATACAAATTTCTCAAATCTGAATTAAGAATACTTTTTATTCTTTTTCTGTCAGTTTTGTTATGTTTGATTCCATTAACTTGGTATATGGCCTAACTAACTTTTAATGTTGATTTTGTTTTAATTATTGATGGTAGCCACTAACCAGTCTTTACTCTCATGCATCCCTCCTGATGACAATGTAACTATGCTAGGTGTACATATAACATGTTTATATTTGATGGCAGCTTTCTGTAAGGAACTGCTTCATCAGAGGGTCGGTGGTGAGATATGTGCAATTGCCTCCAGAAGGGGTGGACATTGAACTATTGCATGATGCTACTAGGAGGGAAGCTCGGGGTGGTTAATTTGGTTGGTTTAGTTCTTGTAATGCATCTGTATATGACAATTTGGTTAGAATATAATGGGATGTTATCATTCCCACTAAAGAAACCTTTTACCAAGAGGCTATGTATCATTTCCTTTTCCTTTTGTTTCTCTTCGAAGCATTGTCCAATTTTACAGTGACAAATGATACTATGTAATTGCATTGCTTTTCTTATCCCTTCTCTTATTTATTTTATGCTTTTCTCTTTGAAGAAAAATGACAGTCAAACGAAAGCAAATAAATGCACAGATATTTTTAAAAGCTTAGTTAATCAGTGGTCAAGCCACCTGACATTTACAACTATGAGCAACATTACACACAATTACAAATATATTATTTCACACCTACTGAGTTTTCACTATTTAATTATAGTTGTTTTTATCTATTTTTTACACTCTGTATGATTGGTGCCGATGTGAAACAAGTATTCTTTTAGGATGTGTTTGGATAATGTATTTTGAAATTTTAAGGTATTTAGAATTTAAAAAATTTTAATTGCATCAATTCAATTTTCTTCATTTGTAAAATATTTTGTTTAGATAAAGTAATTAAATTTCTTTGAATTTTAAATTCTTTGTTTGGATAAAACAATTCAATTGTCTTCATTTAAAAAATCTCTTTTGAATATATTTTTGTAAAATTTGGATTTCAATACAAAATCTTACAAAACAAAATAAACATCATATAATATTTTTTTATTCGAGTAAAAAAAAAAAATATATTAAAATAAAATAAATTTTAAAAAATTAAAAAGATTTTTTTGAATTCATGTTCTTGCACGATGTAATAATTCTCTAAATGTTGACAACATTGTATTGTGCATAAAGTTTTTATAGCTAGAATATCAAAATTTTGTAATAAGCGATATGATCATAAAGAGTGCAAAACTTTCAATTGTATATAAAGGAAAATATTTACTTAAAATTTCAAATTTTACATATGCTTGTTGCAGTGTTCAACTATCAATCTGGCTAAAACTCAATACTTTATGTAAGAGCGAAGACTATGCCAGTTGCAACACTGGTTCAACTTATGCAAAATTCTCTGATGGCCACACAGTCTTCAAACTCAATTAATCAGGGTCTTACTTCTTCATAAGTGGAAACAAAGACAACTGTCTCAAGAATGAGAAGTTAACAGTGATTGTGCTAGCTAACAGGAACAATCAGAGCCTTACTTTCTTGTTCTCAATGTTGCTTTTTGTGTCCTGCAAAATTTCCCCTATCAATTATTTCCTATGTCCTGCAAAATATTTTCTGGTGTCCTGCAAAACTTCACCCATTTAATGCGTGAAGTTCTCCATTATATAAGCAAGCTTGGACTTCCATCGATAGAAAAAAGATCAAACTTGGGGATGGTAGGTGAACAGAATAAAACATATCTGAATAGAAATATAAAAGCAATTTCATTCAATGGCAGTACTCATTTAGAACAAACACACGCAAAGTGAAAACTAGTGAGATTCATATTACATCTGACACAAAAAAAAAATGTTTCACTTACATGTGTTTGCTTTTTAAACCACAAAACACAATATATAGTTCCAATTCTTATTCAATCTGTTACACTTAATATTGATTTCTATTAATAATTATAAATGCTTGCTATCACTATAAAAAATCAGCTTGAACTCACCAGTGCCCCCAACAAGTTCTCATGCCACGTGTCCAAAATTTAGGGTAAACTAATACAAAATCAAGTTTCTTTTTATTTTCTTGGCCATGAAATCATGTTATTGTAATTCCATACTTTAGCCTTAGAAGAATTGTATATAGTTTTAAGATTAATTTGAAGCATTTGGTAAGGATAGAAATGATAATTTCGTAGTATATCTTAAAAACCCACCACAAAGGGGTCCACGACATCAATGATATCAGATAATGATGAAACCTCAACATAACAACATAACAAAGGCCATAGAATAGGAGTGTTTCCAGCAAGCTTTGGGAGGAAACAAAATTTGATGTAAGGAGTTAAGTAAGTTTCTAGGAGAGGCCAAACTAGAAACCATAAACAAATGTTTCCAATGAGAAGAAAACTATTATGCTCGGGATTTTTGAGTTTACAATTAAAACTTGCACCGTATACATCTACTACACTTTTATAAAAGAAACTCTTGATTATAGCTTAATTTCGTTGAAAAGCAATCTAATTGAACAAAGGATCAATCTTTCTCATGCAAACCCCCCTGAAATAAAATCCACAACAAACCCTAATCACTAAGCTAAGGCAAAACCTTCCAATTTGAGAATTCAATTCAAACTATAATAGCAATCAAAAACACAAACACAGCTTACAACAAGGAACACGATCCACAATTAATATACACAAACACATAAACATTAAAAAAAAGAAGAAAAATAAAAAATTGAAAATTTACGCCACTAGGAGGAAGCTCGGGGTGGTCTAAAGCGCGTTGGTTTAGTCCTTGAACCGAATAGCCTTCCTGTTCAAAACAAACAATTTGGCCGCCATATTGATGTACTCCCATTCCCACCACCCCGTCTTTTACCAAGTTCAACCGCTATGTATCATGGTCGCTTTTGTTTCTCTTCAAGCCCACCAATTTTACAGTGCGCCAAATGATACCATGTAGATCGATTGCTTTTCTTATCCCTTCTCATAGGAAGATTGATGAGCTTTTCGAGACGAGAAAAAGAGAGAAACGTGAAGCAAAGTGAGATGACAGATATAAGAGAGATTTTAGAAATTCATCTCTAGCCAATTGAAATTTTTAGATTTGGTTAACAAAATTCTTAATTAAAATTCTCTAGAATTCTTAAAATTCTTTACTTAATTATCTAAATAAAATATTTTATAATGAAGAATTTTAAATCTTTTATAAAAACACATTACTTGATTGGTGCCGATACTCCATCCAAATACAATCTTAGAAATATATATTGGTGTTTGATTTCCTTGAGGCATAACTCAAAGGTGATGATTAAAGGTGCATTTAATTTAAATAAGCTTGAAAAAAAAGTGATTTTAAGATGTATAAAAATTAATTTTTTTATGAAAAATTAAAGTTATTTTGTATTTAGATACAATTACTAAAAATATTTTTATTTTTTATTTCTTCTATTACATTTCTCTTAAAATTGATTTTTTTAATAAGTTACTTATTTTAGCTTTTGATTAAAAGCAAAAGATTGGTTTTTTTTTTTTTATAATCTTATCCCAACAATTATGCATATATAAAAAGTAATTTTATTTTAATGAAAATATATTTTTCTTGCAAATTAAACACAAAGAAACTCACTCCAAGTCTTTAAAAATTGCTCTATCCAAGTAATTGCATCGCATTTGTAAGAAAACTCTCATTATTTAATAAATGACGTGTGCATGTCAGCTCAAATATGAAAAATATATTTATATGTGTGTGGGGACTGAAATTAAAATGGCTAGAAATTATAGGGAAAAAAATTTTATTTAAATTTTAGACATACTCATAATTCTTTGGATTTGTCAAGGAAAGAAACAGAACTAGAACGATAATGCTTGTGCAAGCGGGTTACTTTTTAATTCAAGATTCAAGCAGGTTAATTATTCTCATGTATTTTTCTTATAGATAAATATTCTCACTTCTCAATTAGTATTAGGTTTCCTCACATATCAAGGGCAATGTTAATGATATTAGTCAATTAATTAGTTTTAGTAAACAGTAATCACAAGTCCCATTACCAAGGTCAATTATATCAAGTTAGTTACTTAGATTATATTTTTTTTTAAGAGAAAATTACATTAACTTCTATTAAAGTTCGACTTAATTACTACAACATCATTCATTTTCATGATATTAAGACTATGCATTTTAACATGTGAAATTATGAAAAAATTCTAAAATTACTTAGAAAATTATTAAATGTATTTACTAAACTTAAGTAAATTTTATATTAATAAATATAGATATAGATATGAATATGATACAATTCTTAATTTTTTTATTTTTTTTATACTACTTTTTATATTTATTAATGAAGTATAAATTTATAGTTAATTATATATATATATATTATTAATAAATATCTTGTTAATTAATTAATGTACATAATTTTTATTAATTAATTAATACATATAATTAATTATAAATTTATATTTTATTAATTAACATAAAAAATAGTATTAAAAAATGGTGAAATAATTATTTTTAAATACGATAATCCTTGGATGAAGGCTCCTTCACAGAAGAAAGATATATGTGCAGTGCAGCTGAAAGTTGTGTTAGTTTCTGTCTCTGTTTTAGTGTTTAGACTTTAGACCATTAAAATCCCGGTTTTGAGGGATAGAAAACATTCTAGCCTCAAGCTCTTGATTCTTCAAACTTGGTAGTAACTAATGGCATTGCGATGAATAATACTGGGTGGATTTGAACGGAAAGGACAAAAAGGCGAGGGTTTAACTGAAGGGTTTGCTGAACTTAGTTTGCGAAGTAATAGTATAGTTACTATCTATTTGGTTTCATTTCATTCACATCAAAGGAAGAATCCCAATTCTCAGTGGGGATGAAGCTCCTCGCTCTAACCTCTGCTTCTCTTTCGCCATTTCCGGTTCATTCTTCATCCCTTGTAGTCACAAGACTTCCTGCATTTCCCTCTTCTTCTTCTTCTTCTTCATACAAATGCTCAGCTGGCGCAGGTTAGTCGTGGCCAGCACATATTTCATAATCATGGCCACTCACTCACTCACTCACTCACTATCAAAATTGATTATTATTTCCTTTTGTTGTGGTTGTGGGTTTTGCTAACAGTTTTAAGGAGTTGCGTCAACAAGGACAAGGAAGAGGTGCTTCTAGAAGGGATGCCAAAGGAATACTATGATGATGTATGTATTCATGCTGCTTTCTCTTCCAGATGATATTTATGTGCTTTCCACCTATTGCTTAATGATGATTGTTTACTGATTTTTTTTTTTTTCACTATCTAAGTATTTGCCCTTTATTACTTCGTGAATGTCAAATCATCCCCCTTTACCTGTTCGTGCTCTGTTCATACAATTCATAACCATGTTGGATTCATATGATAGTTTTTTACATTATCATATCTAGAACAATTTGATATATCCACATAGTTTTGAATTATAACAATTTGATATAAATTCTTTGGTTAATATGACAGTAACTCTAGTAACTTTTCAATACGAATCTTACTACGTGAATTCTGAAAAGATGTAAGCTTGTTAATGATACATCTAAAACATTTGCAAGTTGCAGTGAGCTACATTGTTGTCTGAAATTCCTTCTAGAAAGGAGAAAACTAAATTCGTTTTTGTTTTCAGCTTCTTACGAGTTCTTGTTCAATTTTCGTTGAATTGCACTGATTAGATCTTTCAAGAAAAAATGCTGTAGCTTCATTCAAACTTGAGTTATTAGTTTGTCAGTCAATTAGGCTGTGCTTCTTACAACGTTGGCAGAATATGTTTAGGGCAAATATGTCATCATATATTTTATGCCTGACATGATTCTGATTTTCAATTTTGTTTTCTGTTTGATAACTATTATATCAAAATGTACAGTGGATGAGTGGACGTTTTTCTTTTTGGTCAATGTGTGTCTCTCTTCATGCATGTATCCTATCTTGTAAAACCAAAATTGTTGGAAGGTTTTATTTGGATAGATTTCATTAACCTTCTCTGGGATAGGAATGGCAAGCCCGACAACGTGAAAAGACAAAGGAGTTGCATCAAAGACACAAAGAGGAAGAAGAGGAAGAAGAGAGAAAGATTGAAGAGTATCGTGAAATTGGCTTGCGGTTGAAGGGATACCCAGAAGAAGATGTCAGAAAAGCACGGAAATTGGTTTCAAGCTTTATAAGAGCTGCTGAAGAAGTGGAAGAGGTAATTTCTTGGTGCAGCAATACCCTAATTGTCACGCAGATAAAATATTTCATCATGAGCAAGTGTTTATTTTCAATTTATAAATTTACACCTGACTGCATCTAAATTCCTCATAAAAATGATCTTGCTTGTTGTATGATAAATGTTTAGGGCTTACCTTGCAAAAATGTTGGGTAACCAATCTGATAGTGTGCTTTTTTTCTTGGCCATATAGGGGTCATCTTTCTTTTCTGGTGAGCATCAAGAACCTAATTTGACTGCAATCGGCATCCTTGGTCACTCTAACTATAATATGGAATCCTATAAGTGAGAAGTGACCTTGCAAACTTAAAACTGAAGAATGCCTAGGTGTCGTTAAGGTTATAAATTTGATACCTGGACCGGTAAATTTAACATGTTTGACAGAGTGGGAGAGAAAGCTAGTTTTTTGCTGTTAGTGATCACTAAAAGAATTTTCTGCATTTGTAACTAAAGGAAATGGTGATGTAGTTAACATTAAAAAAAAGTGTAACTAATGAAAAGCAAGAAGAAAGGGAAGGAAAGTGAGTCCATTATGTCTGACATGGTCCACATCATGATAGCCTTCTTAACATGTTTTTGCATAAAATTTTCCTCCCATGCAATTATATACAGTTTATAGTGATATAAACTGTTTGTTTATTGATAACTTGTGCATCTTTTGTGCATATAAGAAAAGAGTAATATTATAAAGAAAATATTTTAATTCCATATCGCATAAGCCTTTTTTTTTCCTTTCATTTATATTTGTGTAGTTTTGTGCATGTTTTGGTGAATGATTTTTTTTTTTTTTGAAGTGTCACTAGCATTCAATGAATATTCAGAGTTACTGACTGACCCTTTTTACTGGTAGAAAATTGAGGAAGCTGCTGAGAAAGGAGAACTTACTGAACTTGTTTTAATGGTCATATGGAATCGCCTTGATCTTGCCCGGCGTGATGTAAGTTGGTATTTTAGCATCTGAAATATTCTAGGTATACCTTTCAATTAACTTTTGTACAGGATTTCATTTTGTGATGAAAAAGTAACAGCATACATTTCTTACTATTTTTCCATGACCTGATCCTCAGATTACAAATCTTTCGACACAAAGTTCTTAAGCTAGTCATTTTGCATTGTGGAGGACTTTGTGTCCCCAGTTATCAGATTTTTGGCAGCATGAGCAATGCAGTGGTGTCTTTGTGAAGTAGAACCATAGTTATATTTAATTACTGACAAAGTTCAGAAGGGACATGGTTTTTATACATAAAAATAATATACAAACATTTTGAAAATACTATAAATTTTTGTTAGATTAAAATTATAACATAAAAAATTCTACTTTCTTTTTAATTGTGTTTGAGTAAATATCAACTTCTTCAGCATCACGAAAGAAAATTGATAGTATGCAATGAGTGAGGGACTCTTTTAACAAGTGGAAGTGTGTGATACAGAAACTAGCAACTACTGATGGCCACTGCGTTGTTCTTGATTAGTAAGTTTATCATGTTGCAATTTTTTGACATGAAATCTCAGAAAATTATAATTTTCTCAAGAAATTTCAGTATTGTTTTAAAAATATGACTGACAAATGTATGTAGAAGGCGATTAACCAACAAAAGGAAGAAAATAATTTTTAAGCATCATATAGTCCTTTCATTTATTGGGTGGAAGAGTGGATAACTATAATATAATTGGTGTTATGACCTTGTGGGCCCAACAGAGTTCAGACCAACAATCAATTTTCATCAGATTTGCAGTCTTCTTTCAAGCTGTCAACTGATCACAGCCCTCCTTTGTCATTTGGCAGGCTTTGTACCAATATGGGATTAAGAAATTATTAAGCCAAATAATTTATTCTCTCCATAGACATATTAAGCAAAGCATGATTAATAATGCTTCCTATTTTGTACTGTTCTCTCTTGGATATCATTATGATAATTTGAGAGGGATTATCAGAAATAAATCTTACAATTATTCATTGTATTTCTACTAAAAGTTTGTATCATTTTTTTCATCCTCTGGCTCCCACTATCTTGGTTTTTACATTATTTTATCACATCTTTACAGGATGAGAAAGATGCTGTAAGAAGTCTGGATCTGTTATTCAGAAGGGTTGAGGTAATAACTGCTCTTTTTTTTGGTGCTATATAACTGCTCTTTTAATTAGGAGTTGTAGCATTCATTTCAGCACATTTAAAAAAAAAAATACAGCAAAGGCCAAATGGTTACTTGTAAAACCTCCCCAGTTTACTTTAGTGGTCGCATTTCCCTGTGGTTGTGATAGAGAATTTTTGCGTTAAATGATTTGTTCAAATCTTCCTTTCTTTAGTTTTCTGCAGTGGCCATTCCTGTCATGTGCACCACCATTGAGAAAGGATTCCTTGCTTTTCGTAGGACTATCGGGGTATCAGTTAATCAAATAACTCGTGTTTCCTTAAACAATACAACAACAACAACAATCAAGCCTTTTCTCACTAGGTGAGATCGAGTACATGGATCAAACGACGTCATTGTGTTCCTATCATAAACCAAATCTTCAGAAATATCATTCAAATTTAAATCTTTTTTAATTATTTCACCTATAGTCTTTTTTGGTCTCCCTCTACCTCTAGCTATTGGACTATCCTCCACCTGATCTACTCTTCTTACCGAGGCTTCTAAGGGTCTTCTCCTTACATGTCCAAACCACCTAAAGTGAGATTCTACCATCTTTTCCACAATAGGTGCTACCCTGCTTTCTCTCTAATGCATTCATTCTTAATCCTATCTTGTCTTGTATGACCACACATCCAGCACAACATCCTCATCTCTGTGACACTGATCTTGTGCTCTTACTGGCTTTTTACCGTCCAACATTCAGTACCATACAACATCGCGGGCCTTATAGCTGTGCGGTAAAATTTATCCTTAAGCTTGAGAGGCACTTTTCTATCACAAATCACTCTTGAAGCACTCCTCCATTTCATCCATCCAGTTTGAATCCTATGGTTTATATCTTCCTCTATGTCTCCGTCATTTTGTTTGATAGATCCAAGATACTTAAACCGTGTGACTTGTGGTATGGTGTGATTGTGTTTCCTTAAACAATCTCTATTGATTTTAGTGTAAAAAAGTGTATGATTTTGGTTTGTGTTTTATTTTTTTTTTTAAATAACTTGATAGTAATTTGTGGGATATTTTAAATCTTTTTCTTCACATGTTTGTATACTTGCATAAACTTTCATATTGGCTTCAATTTAGAACAATTCTCGCATATTACATTCTGCACAGTTTAACTCAACCATAATACTCCTTTTGTTCCTTTTCTCTGAGTTTTTTTATTTTCTGTTCTTGATTATAGACTGAGATCTTGAAACGAGAGGCTACTCCTGCGATGAGATTGCTCAATGATCTTTTGATTATGTATGATGGCTTTGATTTTGAAGGGTGGCTGAAGAAATGTAAAAAGCGCATGACTGATACGTTTCCACGGGAGGATCCGTTTAGTATTCTTGTTCCACCAGGATTTGAGTCATTTGACATAGATAAGGTATGCTGCACCTATATTAGTCAAGTGATATGCATGTCTAGTAGCTTCTGTAAGTTTGAGTGCATTTTCTCTCTCTTTTTATCATAATAACTGAAGCTGTAGTTCAATATAACGAGGTGGATTCTAAGATACGACTGGTAGTATCAATATCCCTTATAGTTTTAACCTAATTTATGTTTAAATAACCAAATGTTAGTCTACTTTAACATGTTACAAATAAGTAGTTAACTCAATTGATAAGTGGTTAACAAAAATTAAGTTACAATAATCATTGAAATTGGTTAACGAAAATAAGTTCACCATAACTATTGAAATTAACTATTTATATTAAGTGGTTAAACTTGATTCAAGTTCATTTGTTTTTTTTACATAAATTTGGTTAAAAGTGAGATGGTGCAGATACCATCCAAACTACAAAATTTTATATTAGACTCCACCTCTGTTTGAAACCCCTTATATTAAATTTTTGTTTTCAATCTTGTATTGTATCAGCATCAAGGGCCATTGCGACCGCCACCTGAAGTTGATGATACTCTTTTGAGGGTGGATTTTGTGAGGGAGGTGGATGCATTGCTGCAAGAGGTTCGTTCTGAACAGAGTGAAGTACAGAATGAACCAGGGTTTGATCCTGAATCTGTTGCAAATAGATTGAAACAACAGGAGAAGCAACGAACAATACGCCAAGTAGAAGCTCTGCTAGATTTAGCCATTGGTTTGAAATGGTAGCTATTTGTCTCATTTCTCTGGTGACAAGAGTGGCTTCTAAGTCATGATATCCCAGTTTGCGTTTGATATATATCCGTTTAGTTATCTGATAGTTTATCGTTTTGAATAAGAATGAGTATGCACTGCGTTTGCAATCCAATTAGCTTTATGGTATGGTATTTTTTTTTCCCCTTATAAAAGACATATAAATGTAGGCATGCTAATTTACTCTTAGCTATTGTTTGGATGATGAGAGAAAATGAGAGGAAAGAAAATGAGAAGAAAGAAAATAGAAAGAAAGAAAATAGATAAAAAAAAATAGATAGAAAAGTAGAAAAAAATTAGTTGTTCGGATAGAGAGAAAATGAGAAGAAAAAAAAAAAAAAAAAATATTAAAAATTATTTTTTTTTCTAAACAGAAGACGAAAATAAAAAAAGAAAAAGTATTTTTTATACATTCTTCAACTCTATCCTAACAAACCCTACCCCACCTTGCCCTGCCCCACCCCCACTCCCACTCCCACTCAACTCCCTTTTGCTTTTCTTTCATCTTCCACACATTTACTCCATCATCCACCAGCACTCTCTCCCCTTTCTTCCTCCCCACCCCTTCCCCCATCCCTCTAGTTCTTTAATTTTTAGTTTTCTCCTTGTCATCGTCCCACCCCCTTTCCTTCTGCTCTCTCCCACCACTCTTCAACCATGTTTTGGCCTCTTCCTTCTTAACAAAATAAAAAATAAGATTTCATATTCTGAGTAAACAAAATTTGTTGTCTTGACAAGTGAAAAAATGGGTCTTTATCCTTGTTTGTGGTGGTGAGTTCTAAGTTAGAAAAGTAGAGGCTGTAATTTCTTCTTCCATTATATAAGTGTATTTTTTCTTAATTTTTCTAGCTATTCTATTCGTTGTGTTGTTCCTTTCTTTTCTTTATTTTGAAAAGTTTTTTAGTGAATCTCATGTCGTTATGTTTTTTCTCATCGGTTTTCTCCTCTCATCCAAATAAAAGAAAATTGAATATTATGTATTTTTTCTCTCCATCTCTTTTCTTTTCTCTCATTTTCTCTCGTTCCAAACAAAGCAAAAAAGGTATAAATAACAAGTTAGAAATTGAGTTTTTGTTTTTCTTTTCATACATATAATCCGAATGTACATTTTGGGTGATCATGTATTTTTAATTAATCTAAACTTCAATGGAAGTCTGAATTCTCTATTGCTTAGTTAAGTGCAAAGACTTAGAAGTTAAAAATTGAACTAGAACATAAAAGTATAATAAATCACCTCTTTGGTGCTCTTCTAGTAATGGCTATGGTTTGATGATAACCATGAGTGGTGGTATTGAGCTAGAATTACTACATCTATGCATGTGCGAGTCCCTATCCTTGGTCAGAAAAAAGTGAGGGAGGGAGGTGGAACGGGTCATTCATTCAAGAATATGTCAATAAAGTCACTTTGATATGTTTGTAAAGTTACCATGTTAATGTGAGGACTGTGCTTTAGATTCTTTAGCAAGTGATTTAGGGTATGTTTGGATTAATTGTAAAAAAAAAATATTTTAATAATTAATTATATGTATAATTAATTATAATATAATCTGTTTAATATTTAAACATGTTAATTAAAAATTTTTAAAATAATTTATTTCATTTGGATTGTCTATAAAAATTACTATTCTATAATAAATTATTAAAAAAATATGAAATGATTTATTTATATTATATTAATATCATATTTTTTATTTTGGGATTATTTTAGTAAAAACATAACATAATCAGCTTTGAAAAAAAAATTCCAAAAAATGCTTAATGGTGTTGATTACAAAAAAAAAAATTGACTCACGAAAAAGTTTTCTATCACTTTAATCAAATTTATCCAAATATTATTTAACTCACAAAAAAACTTTTTAATTGATAAAAAAGTTTTTTTGGATAAAAAAGTTTTTTTGGCAAAATATAATCTTTACCAAATAAGCACAATTTTGGTTAATGTAAAAGTCAAATTGATAATATCCTGATCCAAATTTTGGTATTTTACCCCTTATAGTATTTTTCTCGCTTTTCTGTAAATTATTTGAGTTATAAAATTGTTAATTTCTTTCGGTAATAATAATTTTCTACGAAAACCTTTGTTTGAATTATTTGGAGTTGAAGCGTTTACTAAAATAATGCGTATATCAATCTTTTATTTTTGCTGATTTTTAGTTAAAATATTTACCATACAAAATCTGACCCACGTTTGTCTTGTGGGACCCACTTTTGTTTTGTGGGACCCACGTTTGTCTTGTGGGACCCACTTTTTTTGTGGGACTCACTTTTAGGAAAAGTTTACCAACGTAAAAATACTTATAAATTTCTAAATTATCTAATCAATTAATTATTATTTTTACTTAATGGATTTCTATAGCAATTTTGTTCTAATGCATTAATTATTATTTTTACTTAATGGATTTTTCCTATAAATTTTGTCCTAATGCATTAATTATTATTTTTACTTAATGGATTTTTCCTATAAATTTTGTCCTAATGCATTAATTATTATTTTTTTTACTTAATGGATTTTCCTATAGCAATTTTGTCCTAATGCATTAATTATTATTTTTTTTAACTTAATAGATTTCCTATAGCATTTTTGTCCTAATGTATTATGCATCCACTAAATTTAGCACTAGGTTATTATTAATATTATTATGCATCCACTAAATTTAGCACTAGGTTATTATTATTATTATTATTATGCATCCATTAATTAAGCACTAAACTACTATATATTTATTTATGCATCCACTAAATTTAGCACTAGGTTATTATTATTATTATTATGCATCCATTAATTAAGCACTAAACTATATATATTTTATTATGCATCCACTAAATTAGCACTAAGAGAAATGTCAAAAGGAGGGCTTCTTTTCATTAGTATTCTATGGCCATAATGCATGCTTATGCAAACCATTAAGCAATCAATAGATGTTTTATTACTTAACTAATGTATCATGCAAATTACCAAACCCATAATAGAACAAAAACATAAAAAATGGGGGCTGCACTTGGAAGGAGAGCTATTTAAGTCTTAAGGCTATCATTCACTCCTAAATCAATGATTCTATCACTCCAAACTTTCATTCTTCTCTCTTCCTAACAAGAAACCAAAGAAAATTTCCTAAGTCCACAAAAAACCACCCATTTCCTACTTCCACCCATCAAAAAATTTATCCAACCTACTTTTCTAATCCTAAACCATATTCTAAGAACATCTTCAAAATCATCCATTTGGAGCTTGGAAAATCACTTTGAAGTTTCTCCTATAAGGTGAAAATTCTTCTTTCTTGTTTCTAATTTGATTTTTGATGTTCTAAACCATGATTGATCCATGGTTTATCTTTTTCATCCATAGTTCATAACTTTAAAATTTGTTTAAGCTTATTAGGATTTTTGTTGAAGCTACACAAGAATTTCTAAGGAGGAGTTCAAGGAGATTTTTGTCATCTAAATCGGTAAGAGGAGATTTAATCTCATCAACCATGTACTGGTGGGAGAATGGAATTTGTTTATGGTGAAGAATCCATAAGGATTCATCCATTTAATTGCTTGATGTCTTTTTATTTGTGATTAATTTTGTGTGTATGTTTATTCTCTTGTTTATTGCAAGTATGTCTATTGCTTTATTATATGGTATGTGTTCATAAATATATGTATGTGTTTATGAGTTTATGATAATTGGTTGGATATGAATATTATGTTGAGATTTGTAAAAATGTTCCAAAGAACATAAGATGATGAGTTTATGGTTTTATTATGAAAAAGAGAACCAATGTGTTCTCAATCTTTTTTTAAAAAGGATGACCTAATTTATCTAATTAAGTTAAAGGATTTTACAATGATTTTATAGATGAAAAATAATTTGAATAATGATTTTTAAGGAAAGGTGATTTTCGCCATCATAGAATTTTTTGGAGTTTAATTGATTCAAAAATTGTTTTCTAAGTGTAAATGACTTTGTTAACCTAAAAGAATTCAATTTTTTAATAAATTTTCAAGAATCAAGTAAGTAAATGAATTTTTGTAGAAGTCTAGTATATAAAAGAAATGAATTTTTGACTCTTGAAAAATATTTACTTTTGAGTTATAAAGTATGTTCATAATTTTTGAAGGGTATTTTATGGATATAACCAAACAAATGAATTTTATACAAATAAAAAAACAAAAATAACTTACACGTATTTAAAACAAGAATTTTTGAAATACGCAATTGAGAAAACGTTTGAAAATATTTACGCTGATTGAAAAACGTTTGTAAAAGGTAACATATTTATGAAAAAACGATAAATTATTTATGTGATTTATGAAAACAACGAAGTTTTTACTTGTCGGTAGAAGTGGTGGACCGGACGTATTGAAAATGAATACTGCTGTCAAGTGAAAACGCATCTTGTATTTGGAAATTATCAATACCAAGGGTATTTTTGTAATTATAAGTTATGGTGGATATGAACGTATTTTGGAGATTTTGGTTCATTACGTATTTTTGAACATGTCAACTTAGTTGTAAAAAAGCATTTGACTGATGAGATGAATGACACTGTGTTACGGTGTGATAAGCGAGTTGTTTGTGTGTTTGAACTTGGAGGCGTTAGTGTGCGGTATATTCCATTGCGATTATTTCCTCCTGCCGTGCAGAATCGATCACACACCGACGATCTCGACAAATACTCGTCTTAATCGAATCCATGGGGGTCTGTGCGCATTGCACTGGGTCGTACACGACGTATTTGATCGCGTGTACCATCTACACGACGTTTGATTATCGGCGCCGTTTCCACGACGTATTTGATCCTGGTAATGTAACAGTTGGTTGAGGCAGCCATTGTTTTTGATGTGCAGACATGTCTATCCTGGGATTATTCTCTCGATGTTGATGTCAATGTTGATGTTATGGTTATGTTTAGGCCCATGGAGAGGTATGTGTCTGTGTGTATTTGCATATGTATCTGCATTATAACATGATTGAGTTTATTTATGTTTGATATTATGTATGATCCGATAATATGAATTGTTATATTAATTGTTATATCCGTCGTTTTCTTTATCGCCAATGCTTGAATGATGTAGATTGTCTCACCTCTTTTGTGTATATTTTCTCGTGTTATTATTTATGTTCTAGTAAAATAGTTGAGAAAGTAGAAGAGGAACAACCGCTTGGATTTTCAAGATTGAAGGAGAGCAACAACCGAACGAGCGATTTGAGGAGGGTGAGCCTCGAGATCACCCATATTATATGGATTGATTTCGACGTGGGATAACATTGACCGAGGTTTTTCGTATTATAATGATTTTTCCGAGGAAGATCCTTTGGAGAATCAAAACTTTTAGTGTTATCTTGCATTTTTTATGGTTTTTTTTAAACCGAATTAAATATTTTATATTATGTGAATTATTTGTACCTATTAAAAACATAATCATATGTATAATTATGGTGTGTATGTAATAGTTGTTTTATTTTATGTTCGTGTATTTTATAATATAATGTTTCAGACAAAAAAAAATATTTATTACGAAATGATTTATAACTTGAGTAAAGGTTTATATTTTAATTATTGTTTTTGATAAATGTAACATCCTCTAGGAGGGTGTTACAATCCTTATAGTAGAAAAAATTATAAGTTATAAAATATTAATTGATTTGATTTTTTAAATCTTTCTGACTTTAGTTGTATACGTGAAGTTTGCTCAAATTCAAATGGATCTTATTTTTTAATAAAATAATTTTTCAACGATTCTCACCTATATGAAAGTGTAATATAGCACAATAAGTGGGTTCAAGTTTGCTTCAATAGTCAATTCAAATGTATCACAAATGCGTAGTAAAAATTTATTAAGAGTCATTTTTATTTTATGGAGCGTTTTTTTCAAAGGCCTACCAAAAAAATTATGAGAATGTGAATTTGGGAATAAGACATTCTGACATTTGGTACAAGTTTTAAAAAAATATTTCTGGTCATTGTTGATTCTTTGGAAAGCCATATTTTCATATTTTGCCTAATTTTTATTTCAATCATGATGGGTGGAAATGTTATTTTTCTATGGTATGAGAATGAAAATATTTATCATTAACTTCCATTCTCACATCCTCCTACTTTCTTCTCCCTATTTTAAAAAACATTCTTAAAAATAACAAATACTAGATAGATATATTTTTTAATTTACCTTGGAATAATATTTCTAGTCAAAACATTTATGAGAATGTCATTCCTGTGAATATAATGGTCTATTTTTATATGTCCATACATTCATTTTATCAATCAAGTTATGACATATGTTCATTAATGTTCTCTTTCTTATTTTTTTTTAAAAAAATACACATATGTCATAACTTGATTAGTGAAATAAATGTAATGGATATATGAAAATGGACTTAAATTTTGTCTTATAATTATATACCTTAAAACAAACACCCCACGAGTTTTAATAAAGGAAAAAACTCCTTTAAAAATGAACATACTTATAAAGTGAATAAGTAAGAGTATATCAATCTTTAAATTATTTAATGGATCATTTATCTTAACACATTTAATAATCTAAAAGTGGATATATTCTTATTTGCTGACTTTACAAACAAACTCACTTTAGAGGAGTTTTATCCTTTAATTAAAGTTCAAGTTTTCAAGCATTTTTTAAATCAAGAACATCTATTTTAAAACTTCATTTTACCTTTTCTAATTGCATGATGCCTTTCAGTTGAGCTTAATGGTGAGCGAAAGTGCTTCCAAAGGGTTTTAAATATATTGGTAAGTGATTGTACCCCCAAAGCTATGTTTAGATAAGTATGATTGAGTGGAATGAAGTGGAATAGAGATAGATTCTATTATTTAATTATGTTAAAAAATAATGGAATGAGATGTAAGTGGGTGAGATGGATTCCATCCCATCTCACCAAAAATTATTAATTTTCTTCTTCCCTAATTTAGAAGGTATGAGATAAAATTATCTTTTTATTATTATTATAATTAAGATTTTACTACATTAACCTCATACCCTAAAAGTTGGTGTGTTTGCAATAAGAGTAATTTAGAAAAAATAAAGTTATAATCTTTATAATTTCATCTACTTTCTAAACAATAGAATAATAGTTTTACTCTATTCCATCCAAAAGTATTCAAATAATAGAATGATATTTTTATCTCATTTCATTCTATGTTACCTCATCTCATCTCATTTCATTTTATTATATTTCATCAATTACTGAATATCTAAATATAAAAGAAGAATACATTTTTGAGTAGTAGAGAGACTTCGTATATAAGGGTGTAGGAATATCCTGAAGAAAAAAAATCATGCCTAATAATTTTTTTTTAGGTAATAGATCAGGCCCAATCTAAATGAATGTTTGTAGCCCAGTGAGAGCCCAATGAGGCCCAAAAACAAAGAGTTTTAGCCCAGTGGGCACACAAGTAGCAACATGGCCATGGATCTTTTTGGAATGTTGAAAAATTTAGGTCAGTCAAGTGACTCAAGTCACGTGCATGGAATTACCGAAGTATCAATTATGACACTGGCATCTTCTTTATATATTATTTATAGAGTCAGCACCAAGCGCACGTTAGCCCACTTCGCCGAGAGTAGGAGCCCATACTCCGTGCGCACCCTAGCTTCCACCTCATCCCACCTAACCAACTCATATCTCTCTCTCTGTCAAAGCCACTTGTGTTCCACAAAATCTCTTCTAACTCTCTCTCTCTCTCTTCAAACTCTCTCTCCAATTAGGGTTTTGTCCCACACACACACACACTTTGTATCGCCCTCCTCTCTTCTTCTCTTCTGTGACCCCTTGCGTTTCAATGCCAGCCAATTCCGCCGTCAAATTTCTCAGAGTGCCAAGCCGTTCGATTGTTGAGCGAATTTGGCATTCGATTCAGTTCAAATCACTTCCCCTCTTCATTTGACTATAGCGGCGCCGGGTTCCTCCCATGGCGCCTAGCCGCAGAAAGGGCTCCAGCAAAGCGGCCGCTGCCGCCGCCGCTCGCCGGCAATGGAAAGTCGGCGATCTTGTACTTGCCAAGGTTAAGGGGTTCCCTGCATGGCCTGCCACGGTATGTGCCGCTCTTCAGTTTTCAATTTATAGTTAAAGTTAATATTTTTATGTTGATTGTGCAGTTTAGAATGTCCTTTTGATGCTGTCTTTGTATTGGATTGCATGTTGGCCTTCTGTGTAGACTTTAGAATTTTTGTTTTAGTGTAAGCGTTTGCCTGGTATTTATGGATCCCAACTTAAATTTCATGTCTTTTTGGGTTTTTGTTGGATGAGTTAGCCGTGTGGGTCTGACCATGATTCTAGACAACACATAGCTGATGAAAATTCCTGGTTTCCTTACCTTAAACTTACTTTATCATACCTGGATTTTACACGCATCTTGGCTTAACCAAATGACTTCGTTTTATATATAGGTATTTACTGTATAACTCGAACGGGGTCTGGAGGTTTTCAAAATTTAATTTTTTGTGTATTCTTAATTCTTAATTCTTTATTTCTTCCGATGGAGAAGGAGGCCTCCTATTCCTTCAGTAACGGCGATGGAGAAGGTAGAAACTAAAGACCATAGGCTGAAACGATCAAGAATCCTGAGGTACGAGCCACCTCAGGATCCGTTACCAAAACAACCTGGAGTTTTGACTTTCCCATCTTTCTCGAAAAAAAATGTTGAATAATTAGTACTACTACCTAAGATGTAAGAAAAGGGGGCCTTTTGGTTAAAAATGAAAATAACGCTATGAACTTCTTAATTTTTTTTCCCCTTCATGGTTTTAGTAGAGATTTCATGTGACTTGTCAAGTTCTTTGCTGGTGGCAGGTAAGTGAGCCACAGAAGTGGGGTTACAACACTGATTGGAAGAAAGTACTCGTTTACTTCTTTGGAACCCAACAAATGTAAGTTTTCAGAGCCATGTCTTGATTGATTGCTTAATTGCTGGTAGTATGCCTATGGCAATTGGTATGTAGTATAACTTTAGGAATCAAGTATAAGTGTTCAAATTTCATAACCAAGGCAGCTTGAAGCTTAGTTTATGGTACATATATGATATCCCTAATATCATGATGGCTTATGGATATGATGCTAAGCATTAAGGTTTGATTCTGGTCTTCTTGTTGATATCTCAACGATTTGGTATTTTCTGTAAAGTTGTTAGGTTGTGGTGTTAATTAATAATTTCCTTTAATTACCGACATTATTTCTAGGAGCTTGACTAGGCACAAAGATATTATGGTGTTTATATGTAAAGCTGACTTTCCTTTTTGTGTGCACAATTGGATTATTTGAGAGTATGTTGTCTCAAGGTAGTCAATCCCGGATAGCAACATGGAGCGGCTGGCCACAAAAACACTATAGCGGATAGCGTGATGGCCGCAATACTGAAGATTAGGGATACAATATAAATAATTTATACTACACATATAAATGCTTAAAACAAAATTAAAGACAAATTCATCATTAATAATCAAAAGTCATAGTCTAGACATATAATCACCATCAATCTAAGGCATAATTAAGTAATAACAAGTTAATAACAGCAAAAAGTCAAAGAGCATAAGGAAAACAAAGTATAGCATCAACTCCTAAATAAGTTTAAGCCTCTAAGGCTTAAAGTAACTAAACAATCAAATTTAAAGAACTCACAACTCACAACATACAGCAACCTAAAGAAAAAAATAACAGGGGATTAGGGGAATGCTTTGAAGTCACAAGTCAGGACTAGAACACAGCAACCAAACAAAACAAAAAAACAGAGTGGGGAATGGGGAATTGTTCAAAAAGAGAACCACAGACCTGGGAGGAAGGAGTTCCTGGCCTGCGACGAGCTCGTCACAGACCTTTGAAGGATGGTGTTGTCGGAATATCACTGGGTCGCTGGAAAACAGTCGTGCTTGGCCGGAAAAAATGGTGGGCTGTCTAGAATCAGAAGGGTTTCGGGTGGGGAGCACAAAACAGAGGTAGGGGGTGCAAGTTTGGTCGAAGAAGAGGGGTGTATAACCCTAAATCACCTTCTGACTCAAAAAAGGGGTATGGAATCTCTAAATTCTCCTCAAAAAAGGATGGGAAACGGCTAAAAATGGGGGTGAACTGGGGGTATTCACCGATGCATGAGATAGCGGCTGCAATACGCTGCAATAGCAGCTGGGATTCAATGCTCCAGAAAAACGCAATGCGACACACAACTTGTTGCGGGGAGTTTGTACGACGCGATGGTGTGGCGTGAAATGCCGCTATTGACTACCCTTTATTGTCTATTTCAATAACTTTTTTTTGGATAAAAACTATTTCAATGTTGTTTATTTGTTATAGCAAGGTAAAATCTGATGGTTGTCAATCATTGTAGGCTACTTATGAGGATAATGCTTATTGATAAGATCCTTAGTTTCGGCTATCTTGGTGTTATATATGGCATGTATATATTTTGGCTGAAACCACATTTAGAAGATTTTCTTCTGTGATAAATCACTGTAGCTTGAGTTAATAATAGCGGCTATCCAGATTTGTGGTTATATCTGGTTTTATGTTTAGTCATGGTTCTGGTTATGAGAGTCAGAGTGTCAGACCAGAGTTGCAAATATCACTAGGACATGATATTTATATGCATGTGTGATTATTTTTATCTCTGTTTTAGCTTATTAATTGTTGGTTTATTTATATTCATGGTAGGGAGAAAAATAGGAAGGTTAAGGGTTCTTATCTCAGTTATTCTTAATTCTTAGGAATTTGATTTGGTTTATTGTATATTAAGATGGACATTCACTGTTTCGCAAGGTCCAGCCTTTGTTTCACAAGTTTGACATAGCGTCATCCTCTGTTTCCTCTAGTTATTCGTGTCTTAATGAGGGATGTGCAATAAGTTTTTAGTAATATGAGTTTTGAGTATCAATTATGTGTTTATTACAAATTTTGTGAAGTTTTTTAATTTTTACATTTTACATTACATCCGCAATCTTCAATGAAGCGGCCACTCTGATCCTCTATGCTGCAATAGCGTTTTTGCTTTCCACCACTAATTACCTTGATCTAAGCTGCTATTAGTTAAAATTTACTCATCTTACAACCTATTTGTATTCATGGGTTAACTCTGTGAAGTTACATGACCTCAATGGGCCAACCATTGTATTCAGAATTGCATGAATCGCGATTCGATTCATGCAATTCGATGCGAGTCGCGATTCATGCAATTCGATGCGAGTCTTCATCCAATCGATGCATATCGCATGGAGTATTGCTTTGTGACCGGAATCACATATTGAATCGCTGGAATCGTGCCAGAATTGCATGATTCTCGATTCTACTGCGATTCTGGTGATACAAATCTCAGAGGGATAACGAGCCAAACAACCACTGTGGGTTGATGGACCAAGGCGGTGATGGTTGGGTGTGGCTGGAATCTCGTTGGTGGAGAGTTCTATGGAGACGGCAGTAGATGCGCTGTTACTTGCTGCTCAGATGCGAACCAGCGATCAAGGTGTAGGGGCACGTGGCTACTCCAGCGATGGCAAACTTCTGGTGGTCAAATGGTCTGGCACCGGCGCTGAGGTTGGTGGGGTCGATGAGAGGTGAAATGCCCTTAGATTTCTGGATCTGAGATGAACAGTGGCACCGCTAACCAAAACAATTGGGTTTTTCGTGCTAGGTTTTAAAAAATAGAAAGAGAAGAGGAAGGAGAAACCCTAATAATAATGTGCATAGAAAATAAGGAAATAAAATTATAAGGAAATTAATGTGCATAAAAAAAGAAATAAAAATAGAAGGACATTAATGTGCATAGAAAAGGAACTAAGAAAATTAAGAAATTAAAATATAAGGAAATTAATGTACATAGAAAAGGAAATAAAAATATAAGGAAATTAATGTTCATATAAAAGAAAATAAGAAAATTATTTATTTCTGTACTTATTTTTATAGGTTTATATGTGAAAGATATATTATGTATTATTTTTAATAATTGATCACGTATCTTACAATTCACAATACGTTTCGATTCACGATTCGGAAAATCGGCTTTCCGATTCGTGATTTGATTCTTGATTTGATAACCATGGTGCTGACAGACATAGAACATTTTATACAGAGTAAATAATCGTGGCATTTTGCGGGGGCACTGAGCGTCCTCTGACTGCTACAGGAGCCCTATTGTGGAGCATTTTTGTGTCATGCCAGTTGCGGTTTGTTGTGGCCCATTTTGCCGTTGTTGCGGCCACTACAGCAAATGGGAGCCATTTGAATCATTTTCCAGCCAGCCCACTCCATTTCCAGCCAGCTCACCCCATTTCCGGCCATCCCACCCCTTTTTTGGCCACATCCCAACCCTTTTCCAGAAGCCCCACATTCTTTTGTTCATGTTCTTGTTTTGCCTTTCAGTTTTTCATTTTTTAACAATTTTTTTGTCTTTCATTTTTTTTTGGTTGATGATTTTAGCCTTCCTATCTTCCAAGCTTAAGACTTGGCAGTCATTTTCACGCAAATGGTTTACAGCTCATACTACGCAGCTCTTTTATTGGCTCTTAGTTATGACAGTTATTATTATTTTTCAAACGGTTAAATGTTTACAGCTGGTTCTTTTTATTAGCTCTTCCCCTTTTGTTATTATTTTTCAAATGGTTGGCTTTTGGTTATGACATTTATTGTCAGTTTTTAACGTTCATATATATATATATATATTAACACTTAAAAGTGTATATCATTATCTTAAACAATATATTTATTATGCTATTAATATATAATTACAATTATGTATAATTATACATATAAATATACATTTAATTTTTGAAGTTATATAACATGTGTATATATATGTTTTATTGTTTTATACTTTCTGAAGTATTTTTTTTTTAATTATATTCGCTATTTTTAATGTAGTAGCTGCTTTGCAATTTACTATACTTCTATAGCATTTTTGGAGTCGGCCGCACTGCACCACTACTTGGGATTGACTACTATGATTTTATATGATTACCATATTTTTGAGGTTGGACTTATATGATAATTTTTGTGGACTACATAATGTTTTCATACAAAATTTGGTGCAATGTTGCCAGAGTAGTCAATTACGGCAAATAGTGGAGCTATCGAAAGAGTGTTACATCACAGACGCCTGCCGCTCCAAAGCTCTGATCGTGTCGCAGCTGTTGTAGCTACAATGCTTCTGCAGAGATTGAATTCTCTGTTTTTTCCATCGACTACAGCCTCTGTTTGTTCTCATACAAACCCATCGCACACACAGCCAAGAAGATTTCGCAGCCTTCTCTCCTCACATAACCATCTCACCTGTTTCACACTTCTTGCTCTGTTTTGGCAAGTTCCCAGCCCTCATGCAGTGCGTGCACACTTCCCAGCTCTGTTTTGGCCTCTGCACTACTCTGTTTCACACTTTCTCAGCCTGTTGCAGCCTTTTCCGGCCAAGCCCACTTTTGTTTCCCAGCTTCTCCAGCCTCCAGTAACCATGTCATCATCTCTGTTGTTGACATATTGTTGTTAGTTATGCCTTAGATTAATGATGAATGTGTCTTTAAGCTATGGCTTTAGAGTATTAATGATGAAATGTCTTGAGTTTTGAGCATCTATTATATGTGTATTAGAAATTATTTACATTGTATCCACTATCTTCAGCACAGCGGCAGCTTTATGATCCACTATACTGCTATTGCAGTTTTGGGTTTGGCTGCTCCGTGCTGCCATCTGTGATTAACTACTTTGGATGTAGCATCTGAATCCTGCAATCTTGATTCCTGTGCCCAAAGTCAATTTTGTAAATATTTAATGCATGCTTGATACTTTCTCAATTATCATGTAGTCTCTGCCTTTGGCAAATTGATACCCTGGTTCCTGCAGATTGGAAAGGAACTTATTTAAAGTTTAATTGCACAAAGGTCCCTCTTTATTTGGTATAATAACAATATTGTCTCAGAATATTATTAATTTAAAAAAAAACACTATTTAAATTGATTTACCTTTATATCTTTTTTTTTTAAATTTTCACCTAAAAATGGTTTTTCCTAATATTACCCAATTAAATACAATTTAACTCTCAGCATTTTGCAGATGATAGTTCCAAACATAACACTGATTTTTTGAAAAATGAATTATTGCAAAAGTGATTGACTTCAAAGTCTGAAATCTCAGACCTTAGCATAGTGCATTTGTCACTTTCGTGCAAGAACTCTGAAGAAAAATGTGATAGTAATATACGTGATGCCAGTTTGTGCGACTTGTAATTTGAGAATAGTGCTAACCTACACCTTCAAGTGATTTGATTGGTAAAAAGTGTTTTAGATATGGGCTTCCAAATCAGATTCTGTGTATTTACATGGGCCAAATATTTCGGTATCCAGTTGGTCCATTGCTTCTTTTTGTGTGTAATCATTTTGATGCTGTTTTGCAATGTGGACTCTAGATTCAGTTAATCGTTTTCTGTTTAGCCCATTCTTAAGCTTATATAGGCTTTAGAAATTGGCACTTTTCCTGATTTCTTATTGTGTTGAATAGTTGATCTTCAATGAAGTTATAATTTGAACATGCAGTGAGAGTTTAGTAATCTTGCTATGCAGCTCTGACATGAGAATATTGATATATCTGCATTGTTTGGTTTGGTTTATTCTGCTTAAGTGCTAGATTATAAAGTGGGTTTTAGTATTTTGTTTTGTTGAGATCCTTTTAATCTTTTGCGTCTTGTTCTAATCTGTAAACTAATATGTACAATTTGGAGGCAAGGACTGGATTAATTCCGTCTGGTATTTTATTTTTAACATCCTCATGCCCAAAAAATTGATATAAGAAAGCTGTCGGTTCATTTAGTTTAGAGTTTGGCATCTCTTGTTTCATCAAGGGGCTTCTCACAATTGTGATTGTATATTGTGAATTTCTGTGCCCTGGAATGCTATTCTTTTAATCATAATTGGGTGACAAATCATTCTGGAATATGAGGAATCATACTATCTAAAAGTAAGGATACATTACAGCTTTGAACTCAGTACTAGTAGTTTCTTGTTTGCTCTTTTTTTTTTGGGGTGAGTGTGGTGGAGGAGTGTTTTGACAGTTGCATTTGGGCTTGGAGATTGGACATAGAACTACAGCTTGGCACTTGATGGCTTGACTGGAACTTGGAGGCGACAAGTGTAAACATCTGCTTATACATGTGACGTTATGAACTGATTTGGGGGAGATCTTCTAAGCAAATTTTAATTTTGAAAATATCGGGTTATGTGTTTAATTTGGGAATTTCTACTTTTTTAATTTTTTCAAATGTTAAATAAGGTTGAATATATTGAATTAGATTTGGTGTGAAATAATGTTGATAAAATCCTCTTTAAGTGAAGGAAGTGATATAAACCAACCTCAAGGGGGAACAAAGGATAATGTCAGGAGGTGTTGTTTGAAAGTCTATTTCTTCATTGGTGATTTGATTGAACAAATGGCCAAAGTTTCAACAATTTTTTAGCCAAATGCAAAGGCCTACTTCTTATATCTGTGTTGCAATGTGAAAGGTTAGGTAGTTTGAGTTCTACTAAAGTATGGCGATTATTTTGTATAATATAAATTATGTCTTCATTTTGAAGTTTTTGTACTCTCTCTTAGCATTTAGTTTTTTTTTTCCTTGCACATGACTTCTTATATCTGTTCAGCTTGCAAGTTGTGTTAGTTTTGAAATGCTATTTTGTTGTGCAGAGCTTTCTGCAATCCAGCTGATGTTGAAGCATTTACCGACGAGAAAAAACAGTCTCTTCTTGTCAAACGTCAGGGAAAGGGTGCTGACTTTGTTCGTGCTGTACAGGAGATTGTTGATAGTTATGAAAAATTAAAGAAACAGACCCAACTTGATGAAGCTAGCTCTGGTGGTGAAGTTGCTGATGCAAATGTTTCAAATCCAGTTGACTCATCTGCCAAGGATCAGACAGATGCTCCTGAGTTGACACTTAATTTACCAAGGAAAACTTCAGATTCTGTTACCGACAGACATGAGCTGGAATGTGCAGCTGAGGATGACTCTGCTCCTGCATTGAAGGATGAATCTCATATTAAAGAGGCATCATTGGAGGAGCCTACTGATAATGCTGCTGCTGTAAAATCACCTAAGCCAGTTACTTATTCTTCTCGAAAAAGATCTGCAGGTGACTTGTGCCTGCAGGGCTATGTAACACATAGAAATGCACCAGTACGACGGTCTAGAAACTCATCTCGGGTCCAAAACTTTGTAATGCATTGTAGTGATGATGGAAAGAGTGCTGGCAACCTATCAGCTAATGCAGCTCAGAGTGTATCTGTAAGAAGGAATAAACGTATCAGGAAATCACCTGATCTTTCTGGCTGTGATGATTTTGATTCATCTGCTTTTGTCTCAAATGGTAGCATGGAAGACAATGGTTCTGAAATTCTCACAATTGATTCTGATGCATTTAGCCTGAATGACGGCAGCACGATAGATTCAAATTTTAAACTTGAATATTCGGAGACTGTTGAATGCCCAGAAGAAGTTGAGTTGAACAAAGGGCTTCATGTTGAAATAAAGGCTGTAGTCAATAAGAAGAAAAGAAAACCGAACAGGAAGAGAGCAACTCATGATGCTGCCAAGCCGGCCAGTAGACCAGAGCAAGAGGCTGGTGTGCAGAATGCCAGTCAAAGTTCACAGAATATTTGTGGAAATTCAAAAGGGAGATGCTTTGAGCAAGACGGAGATGAACACTTGCCCCTTTTGAAACGAGCAAGAGTCAGAATGGGTAAATCATCATCCACAGAGGCAGAACTCAATAGCTCTGTACAAGCTCAAGAAAAAAGCTGTAAGGAAGATATTAACTCACCACAGCAGATGATCACATCCTCAAATTGTGAGAATGGTAGCTCTGCGGATGGAGACTCATCTTTGCTGAATGGAGCTTTGGATAATGTTTCTCCTCCAAAGATTGTAGCTCCATGTTCTGACACTCAGATTTGTAATACTAAGAAAGACCAAACATTCTGCTCTGTGGATGGTGAAGCTGCTTTACCTCCATCTAAACGCCTCCATCGTGCTTTAGAAGCCATGTCAGCTAATGCTGCTGAAGAAGGTCAAGCTCATATGGAAGCATCATCCTCCATAATGACATCAAGTGGTACATGCTGTATATCCACTGTCAAGAGATGTCCATGTATGGCCATTAATAATCAAGAAGGTAATGGTTTAGGACCTCAAGTGAGGGATAATTGTGGCATTGATCCTTCTCATATCAATGTGTATAGTTTCTCAACCAGTTCAAATCCAGTGATTTCAAAAGAGAATAAATCATCTATACTAGTGGATAAGCAGTTGACCAAGTTCCAGCAACAAGAAACTGGCAAGGATGTCCTCTCTGGTGCTACAGATCAAGTTGGTGAAGATCTTAGTGATAATGTGGTTTCTCAGACTGCTAAAACAGATTTGAAAATTCAGTTACATGGACAAATTTCTCCTAATCTTGGTTCGGAATGTTGTGAAGGTGGAAGAAATCAAGATTCACCAGATCCATCATTACTGCCAAATGATGAATACAATATCAGAGCTGAGAATCATTCAAATACAGCATCTGATGCGTCAGAGCATAATGGAATAACTCTTGATCCTGTGGCTGCCAACAAAAACAATATTGTTTTACCTCAAAATAATATTGATGTGCTTCAGAATGAGGTTGCTATTTGTGAGGATACTGAGTGCTTGAAGCCAGCAGTTGGTGACAGTAGCAAATCAAATGACATGTAAGCTTACTTGTGGCTTGTTATAGTTCTTAGCCTTCTAATTCTCCCACCCAAATTCTCAAAGCAAAAAAAAATATATATATTATAGTCTCATATCTCTAAATATTCATGCTTTTCCCTCCTCTGTTATGATATTTTGTTATAGAATTTGGAAGGACGAAATTATACTTTCCTCATTTCGAACATTCTTTTTGTAAGTAATTGTGTTTTCCACCCTAAACTCTAATGGTGGGGTACAGTTTGGTGGAATTCTGCAGGGTAAACTGATATTTTTAATTAATCTTTTAATGATAGTGAATATGAAACGAGAACAAATGTTGAATGAAAGTTATTTATGCTTCATTTCTTTCTATTCAAGATAGCTCATGTCTATTCTTTAATTTTAGGAGCGCGGTTGTGAAAGGGATAAAATCTAAAGGACCAGAGGAGGATATGAATTCTGTTTCAACATCTTATGACTGTTTGGGTGAAAAGGGTATTTTGGGCATTCGGTCAAGTCCATCCTTGACAGATGGGGGAGATTGCATTCCTCAAGGATCACCTCCAAATACTTCAGTTTGCAATGTTTCTACATCAGACAGTAGTAATATCCTTCAAAATGGAAGTTGTAGCCCTGATGTACATTTACACCAGAAGCAAACTTTATCCGGTCCTGTCGATGGAAGTAAAGATGGGTGTGTGGCAACTCAACAATCAAGATCCATGGGCAAGTCAACTGAAGCAGGACGTGCTGCTTTGTTGTACTTTGAAGCAATGCTTGGGACATTGACAAGGACAAAGGAAAGTATTGGTCGTGCAACACGCATAGCTATTGACTGTGCGAAGTTTGGCATTGCAGCTAAGGTAATATCATGGGGTTTTTTTTCCCGTCTCTTCTCTTCTGAAAGAATTTGGACCCCACCTAGTGGGAAAAGGCTTGGTTGTTGTTGTTGTTGTTGTTGTCTTCTCTTCTGAAAATGTTTCATCATTGAATTGTGAATACTTCTTGATTTAGATTGGTTTTACTTTTAACCTGGCAACTGCATTTATTTAGGATTTGTTTTTAAAAGTTTTTTGGACCAATGAGCTCATGCAATCTGAATTTGCCTGGTGCATATATTATTACCAATAAGTAATAGAAAATTGCAGAACTGCAATAAGTCCAAAAAAAAATCTAGTTTATGAACTTTGTAATCATAGTCTTCTGATTCTTCTGGTTAAAGTTGAAAAACTTATTTAAAGTATTGGCTTCAATTGTGAGGGGAAGATGCGATAGTGGTATGAACATTGAGCACGGGTACAACTTTGTTGTTTCATATGCCCTTGTTCTTCAAAAGGACCTTGATTTCTTTCCCCGTTCTCTCTAAATTCTAAAAAAAATGTCTAGTTGGAGGACGTCAATAGAAGGCTGATAGAAGTTTTTTTTGTGCATTCTAATTTTGAATTTTGGAAAGTTTAGTTTGATATTAACCATATAATGTCTAGGTAGAATTTCGATTTCCTTAGGAAGGAACATTTAGGTTTTTCAAGTCCAACAATTTGGAGGCAAGGTCATTAGGCTAGCTTGAATCTTGAGGATTATGTTGTGCTTGATGTGGAGACCTTAGTCAAAATATTGCCTTTTTTGTTTTGGTAGGAAAAAAATCCATGCTTGTATTGAGATTGAGCTGCTCTTTCATTTTAGTCAGTCTTTAATGTTCTGATTATTGGGTTTTTTGAATTGAGGTCCCTTTTCATTGCAGCATTCAAGTAAGATAGCTGTGTGTGCTTGAGAGAGAGGGAAAGAGGATTAATTGCTTGTAAAATCATTATAATCGTGAGTGTAGGTCTGTAACAATTGGTAATAAAATAAATTTTAAGATCAAATTCAGATAGTCAAAGTTATATGGCCTATGATAGTGAGATGTTATAGCTACATATTGAAAACTTCCTTCTTTTTAGTTAGTGAGGCCTTGCTTCTCAAAAAGTTGTGTACTATTTGAAAATTGAAACAAATAAATTTTTAAATAGCTGTTCATTTGCTGTTTCTTTTTCTATACTATCATAGAGAGGGGATACTCTTGGTGTCCTTTTTAACTTTCCCAAAATGCCAAATATTTTGTTTTTACTATTAATAAGAAGAGAGATCAAAATTGTCATTATAAATTGAAAATACATGGCCACTTACACATATTCCTGTTTTTTTAAGGAACTTTTCCTCTTAAATCATTATATATATATATATATATATATATATATATATATATATATATATATATAAGTTCAGTTTACATTCAGTTTTATAATGAGTTTCAATAACTGTTATGCCATATTTTCTCTTTACAGTTTACGCCACATTGCTGGTACCTCTTCTAGTGTAGAGAAATACACTAAAGATCATTCATGTAGCTATTGATGTCCTTGTAGAAGTGGGGAAAAAAGAGTGCATCATATAATGTGTGAATCAGGTTGAAAGTTTTTTAATTCCAGGAATTTCATTGAATTTGGTTGTCTGAGTATAACTAAGAAGTTGGCACATGTATGTATTGTTATAATTCTTCTGGAGCTTGGTGGGAGTTAAAATCATTCAATTGACTTTGTGGCTATTTCCTATGCAAAATTGTTGAATTTTACTTATAAAAGCTTACATGTCTTTTCTTGATGTCATATGCGTTTTTTGGGGGGGCTGGGCTGTGGGTGTGTATTCCAGGTCATGGAAATTCTTGCCCACAATCTGGAAACTGAGTCAAGCCTGCATCGGAGGGTGGATTTGTTTTTTCTTGTTGACTCTATTGCGCAGTTTTCTCGAGGTTTAAAAGGTGGCATGTTTATTGCATTGTTATTCTTGAGTCTTGCTGACTAAAAGAGAAGAAAGAAAATGTAGAAGCCAGACACAGTTGATAACTAATTGGAATATAAAATATGTCTGATTTACCAGGTGATGTTTGTGGAGTATATCCATCCGCTATCCAAGCTGTCTTGCCACGACTATTGTCTGCTGCTGCTCCTCCTGGAAATACTGCACATGAAAACCGTAGGCAGTGTCTTAAGGTAAGTTAATGAAGTTTGGTGTTTATTGAAGTTAAAACTATATGCTCTTTCTTACATCTCTGTTTTGGATTATCATTCTTTGTTAACCTTTGCTCTGAATTTCTGTAGGTTTTAAGAGTGTGGTTGGAAAGGAGGATCCTTCCGGAATCCATTATTCGCCATCATATACGGGAACAGGACTCATATAGCAGTTCGGCTTCTGCAGGTGTCTTCTCACGACGAACATTAAGAACAGAGAGGGCATTAGATGACCCTATTAGAGAAATGGAGGGTATGCTTGTTGACGAATATGGAAGGTTTGAATTTGTTAGAATAAAAAGTTTGACTTTATTATTTTCATGCACTTCTTGAGTGTGTTTACTTAAATTTTCATTTGATCTTGTAGCAACTCAAGTTTTCAGCTACCTGGATTTTGCATGCCCCGAATGCTTAAAGATCAAGATGGAGATGAAGGGAGTGATTCTGACGGAGAAAACTTTGAGGCTGTCACACCAGAGCATAATTCTGAAGTACATGCAATGACTTCTATAATTGAAAAACACCGGCATATCTTGGAAGATGTTGATGGTGAGCTTGAAATGGAAGATGTGGCTCCCTCTTGTGATGTTGAAATGAATTCATTTCGTAATGTTGATGGAGGGAATGCCACACAGTTTGAGAAGAATCTTCCTCTGTCCTTTGCTTCTCTACCTCAGGATGTGCAATCTTCCCCACCACCACCGTCATCCCCTCCTCCTCCTCCACCACCGCCACCACCACCTCCTCCTCCTCCATCTCTACCCCCACCTCCTATGCTACACCTCATGACATCTACCTCTGATCCATATCGCACTGTAGTTAATTCAAAAGGTTATGCTGATTCACAGGTATGTTTCTCAACTTTTGCCTTGGATTTTACTCTCATAAGGAGTCAGTGGCACCAAGAAGTTGCAACTCATGGTGTACTTTTCCCTTTCTACTTGGGCTCATTTGCAGACTGTGAAAGACAACCCACTCCACTCTATGGCTCAGCCCTTGGCTGCACCAAGGAGTACCCAACCTATCAGTGATGCAATGCACTATCAAGTCCCAGAATGTAGAGAAATGCAAATGCACATTCCAGAATCTACTTGCTCTTTCAACAGTTTCCCTGTACCACCTCCAGACAATTTCCGGCATTCTGATGGTGTTATTATGCATAATAATGGGTACTCTATAAGGCCACCTCACCATGTACCGTCTAATCAGTTTTCTTTTGTTCATGGGGAACAGCATGTGAAGCATCGAAGGGAGGTTCCACCACCACCCCCTTCTTACTCCAATAGACAACACTTAGTGCAGAACATGGAGAGAGAGAACTTGTATAATAATCATGAGAGATTGAAACCACCTCCGTATGATTACCGAGAGGGATGGAATGTTCCTGCACCTCATTCTGGTAAGATTAGGATAAGTGATGGTTCTTGTGATATTGATCGTGTATATTCATATTAATTGGCCATGCCACGGTTGTTTTGGGCATGTATAATCAAATTAATTGTCTTTCTTGGGTAGGTCCTTGGTATCAGGACAAAGGTGTCCCTTCCCCATATGGTTGTCATCCGTGTGAATCAACTAGAATACCAGGTCATGGGTGGAGATTCCCTCCCCGGTCAATGAATCACAGGAACTCCATGCCATTTAGACCACCCTTTGACGATGCAATTCCTGTGGCAAACAGAGGTGCGTTCCCCCTCACGCCACAAATTTTCTTCAATCATGAGGATTTTTTTATTAAATGATCTTTTTTTTTTCCTTTGATTTCTGGAATGTTACTACAAAATAGTAAGCTTTAAGATATTTATATATTTCAGGTCCCAGCTTTTGGCGGCCTAGGTGATCAGAAATTACCAAGAAACTAAGGTTGGTATACTTCTGTTTATCCGCTGGCCTCTTGAGTTATCCTTCAACTATTACTGTTATTGGTACTTATATTTCACTCCTTGATTGTTAGGTATGACCCACTTTTTGGCCTGGGCTCTGGCATTGTTTAGGAGAGGTGGTGTATGGTCCGTCATTCTGTACATGCAAGAATCTTTGGAGGAGAGTTCAGCAGAATCTGCACTGTCCATGTGAATGATCTACTAGATTTGTATATATTATATGTATTTTAGCCTCTTCTGCAGAATGCAGGGCAGGAAGAGTGATTGTAGAGTTGTTGGAGAGGTGTAACCTACTTAGGTTGTCATGTGTCAATTTTTTTTTTGCTCCTAATTTTATAATTTATCCCATGGAAGCCCTTGTAGAAATTAGATCAATATATATAAATTTTCAGGGGATGTTTCTTGAAATTGTTCTCTTAATATATGGAAAAACTTCCCTCTGGCAACTCTCAATTGTATTCTCTGATTCGTTGTTTGCTTAGAAATGCGTTGTTTAGCCTGTGATTTGGTGGCTGTCAACAAAGCCTTCGCCTTGAGGCATTGGCCTGAGTTGCCAAGGCTGAGTGTATGGTCTTAGTGGCAGCCAACTTTTCGGTTGTTGGGCCCCCGTGCATAAAAACGCGTGGGCCAATAGCAGCGACTCTGTTTCTATTGCTTGTTGCAATTTATTAAGATAGTTGGCATGTTCAATTGTAATGCCAGTTTTTAGAGTAATGGACGGTGCACGACTTTTTGTCAGAAACTCAGAATTCTAATCTTCCAGGAAAACGTGCAATACAACTTGTGTGCCATCTTTGTTTTTGGGATAATTTTCTCTTCCCCACAGCCAAATTTATATAGAAAGAAAAAAAGATTGCCCCGTCTTCATGCCAACTGTTTGATTTGTTGGAGCTAAGGATATTTCTCTATTATATATAATTCGATTTCGTGGTCAAAAGGGGAGTGAGTAACTATCCTTAGGAAAAGCGACGGAGATTAATTAGTTCCTGTTCATCATTATTTATGCTTGATAAACTTCGCTAATAATCAATCATCATCAGAAAATTTTGATGATTTGTTGTTCTTAGCCTAAAATAGTAAATAACTGATATGGCCCTTCCAGTGTTGTGAATCTGTACTGTTTTTTTTTTTTAAAAAAAAAAACCAACGTAAATCAATAAACATGAACCATTTTGGATTTTTATTTCTTCCTAGCCAAACTACAAGGTCATGTGAGCCATGTCATGATTCCAGGGTGTAAGGCGATCAGTCGATAGTTTAAATAATATGAAGTGCGCAACATTGATTCATTGATGAATAAACTTATTAGCTGTTGTAATCATGATAGAAAAAGAAACGTAATTTTAAAATGTGAGCCTAATTGGTACGCACGGTAAACAACTTTTATATTGACATATGCTAATACATTGACAAATTAATATTTTTGTTATATCTTTTTTTTAGTAATTAACATAGAAGTATATGTGTCAAAATATTTAAAGATGTGAGTGTAAAACTTTTTATATTGATAGTGCATACCACTTTAATTCTCAAAATATTGGTAATTGTGGATTTAATATATGGATTTATGTGTAATCAATTAAAATCAATGTTGAAATCGAATTTTTTTGTTGACTTCATTATAAAAAAGATGAGATTTGATTAAAAAATAATAATAGGATGAGATTTGTCTATCTCTTATTGTTGTGCAACCAACTCATTGAATCAGAATTGAGAATGAGAATGCTATAAAAGGTTGAACTGTGTGCTGTGCCAGACACAAACATAAAACAAAGTCAAACACTTGCGTCTAAATTAGGAAAGAGAAGAGAAAGAAAACTAGTAATAGTCTTTTACACCTTGAAGACAAACAGAGAAATGGGTGCTTCGCAATCTGTCCCAGAAAAATCCATCCATGAATTCAAAGTCAAGGTATACCACTTACCTTAAAGTCTCAACTACAACAAACACATTACTGGGTTTATCTGGGAAATCTGTTAACATTTATTGTTATTGGTCGTGGTTGGCACAGGATGCCAGGGGAAAAGACGTGAACCTCAGCACCTTCAGGGGGAAAGTTCTTCTTGTAGTTAATGTTGCTTCAAAATGGTTATTTTCATTTTCTAACCCAAACTTAATGTGTTTTTCTGTTTCCTTTCTTCTCTTATTATGATCAAAAGAAAATAATAGAAAAAAAAAGTTAGTCTTTGCATCTCCTCCTTTTATAATTTTTCATGGTTATGCTAACTGGATTCATGCATGTTCAATAAACAGTGGATTTACGGATGCCAATTACACACAATTAACTCAGCTTTACAGCACATACAAGAACAGAGGTATGTTTTTGCAGCGACTAATTCATTTTCAACTTATTTAGATTGATGGGCCAAAAAGAAAATTGATCACAGTTGAGAATATTTTGTTGGTTGATGTCAGGTTTTGAGATATTGGCATTTCCATGCAATCAATTTTTAAAGCAAGAGCCTGGGACTGGCCAGGAGGCGCAAGAGTTTGCCTGCACAAGATATAAGGCTGAGTATCCTATTTTTGGGAAGGTACGATACTTATTTTTGTATAGGCATCTGGATCCTTTACGGACTTTATGATTTATCTCCTTTTTTCTGTGGGATTGATGTTACGTGGATATTTTTGAGCTCTAGTGCAAGAAATACCATATAGGATGAATATAGAAAAATCACAAAATGAATGAGAAGACAATAATATTAGCAATTTTTTTGGTTTGATTTCTCAGATTATATTTTCTCATTGAATGCAACTTGATCCAGTTGTTTTAAGCTCATTAGTGATCGTTTACAAGTGATTTTTCAAATGTGAGGATGTCATATTGTGAAGCAAAAGTATAAAGCAGTTAGTTAGTTTTGATAAACTCATTATCGCTTCTGATCCCTACAGAGCTATACCTTATAATAGGATGCTTTAAAACTATGGTCAAAACTTCAGATGGCAAAGAGGTGAGGTTGCTTAGACCATAATTAGGACATTTCCTATGTAATGTATCCACCCCAAACGGGGGCAAGTTTCAACTTCAATTTTACTCTTCTTATCACTTGACCAAGGATTAGGGTAAGCATAAAATTTCTTCTATTACCAGAAACACGGAAAAAGGAATAAATATATGGAGATGAGTTTTGTAATTTAGGAACCAAGTATAGTGGTCATAAAATCTGAGCTCTGAGTGTTGCAATTTAAGATGTTTGCCAATGTATGATGCTACCCTTTTCTAAAAGGTGCTGCAACATCTGAAATAAGTTCCTAAGTTATGTCAAGCTTTGATCATGAAATAATATGTCAGTCTTTTTCTGTGCATATATTTTTGCTGAAATCCTTTAACTTGCTTCATTTTTTTTCCCGGGAGTCAGTTATTTTCTTTCTCTTCCCTTTTTATATGGTTACTCTTAACAGTGGAAGAAAAGTATTAAAATGTTGCTGCATCGATCAGATTTACTTACCCTGTTACATGCACTGTCTGTTTGTTGGTCAGGCCATAGTTATTGTTCCTGTAACTCAATTCCCTGAGTCTGTAGCTATGTGAATTATAGTTGGCTTAGATGACTTGTCTTTGACTTAGTTAGTATGGTGTAAAATACAGCACAACCATTGGTGAGAGATGACTTTCATTATGCACCAAATGACAACATCAAGAGCTGGTATATCAGCTATAAGATCATCAATTTCTGTCAAACTTTATAGTATTTATTTTGCTTTTGTGTTTGGTTATTGTTGACAGATTGGGTAATATACTTAAGGTTGAGTAATGAATTCTAAAACCCCTTCTGCATGTCTTACTACCGACTTGTTTGATCCGACCCTGCAATTGTATTGGAAATTGAACAAAACTGATTGCCTATATGAATATCGTCATATACCTTGGGTTACTTGAGATATGACTTGAAATAATATTTATACGAGCATCAAGACAAAGTGTTCTCAGTGAAATTTTAGAGCTATTTGGAAATTAATTATGTCATTAGTGGGTTGGTTTACAACTGTGTGGGATATGTCTAGACTCTAGAGCTATAATTTTTTATGCTTTTTTTTCTTTGCTATATGTATAAATTCATGCTGAATGGTGGTTTTCCCTTAACTCTCCTCACCATAAGCTTTTTAGTGTTTTGCTTGTTAAAGAATTTAATGTAAAATGTTTTAAATGAAAAAATAAAGTATTTTTAATTTTCAATGCATTAAATATTTTATTTTTATTAAAAAAATTATTTTGACTTTCTTAACAAATATACTTAGGTCACATATTAGCAAAACCCAACTTTTTATGTAAAAAAAAACCGGCAATGCTGTGTCTTATTAAATGAGCCAATAGCGTATGATGTTTCTGTGGAAAAAATTGATGATGTGCTCCGTGCGACAGTCATGAATCTGGGGAAAAAATAAATAAATAAATCATGAGGAGGAGCTTTTAAACATTGTTCATTATCTTTCCTGTTAAATCTAAACGGAGGGTAAAACAATGAGTAGTTTTTTGGTCTGTGAACATTGAACAATGTGAGTAACAACTTTCGATCTAAATATTTTCTGTTCACTCCCGACTTATTGCTTGGTGAGTTATGCATTTCTTTAAGAAAAAAAATATTTTTACACCTCTTTTAAAAGTGTAAATACTGTATATATTTTTTATTTTTTTAAAAATATGTGATTAATTAAAAAAAATGATAAAAAAAATAAATATAATAAATAATATTAAATGAGATATGAAAAAAATATATATACTGTTTACGATAAAAATATCAAGATTATTTCTTTAATCTCTTATTCCTATCTATCAAACATAAGAAATGATTTATCTTCCTATTCAATTTTTTATTAATTTTTCTAATTACTAAATGAAAAAATATTGAATACTTTTTATATTCTCAAGATATTAAATACATTTATTTTTTTATTTAATATTTTTTTTATTTAATATTAAAATAATTATTAAGATAAATGAATAAGAAAATATAACATTACTCATCAAACATTGAGTTGTTAACCTTACACATTAAATTCTTTTTTCATGTGTAGATACGTGTCAATGGACCAGATACAGCACCTGTCTACAAATTCCTCAAAGCACAGAAATCTGGATTTTTGGGGTCTAGGATAAAGTGGAATTTCACAAAGTTTTTGGTCGACGAGGAAGGCCGTGTCATCCAGCGTTATAGCCCAACCACCCCACCCTTGGCCATTGAAGTACACACACTTTCTCTCTCTCTCTCTGTCTGTGCGTGTGTGGTATGCAAATGTGAAATGTGCTTAAATATGCTTGTCCTTGAAACGTGAAATTGATTCACAAGTTGTTGCTTTGTCTTTTTGACAGAATGACATCAAGAAGGCATTGGGGGTGGCTTGAAAGACTCTACAGTTACTTCAAACTATTGGTCGAAGATATCTGAAACTAAATTAATATTTGATAGATGTTTATTCTGTTGATTATTTATTGCATGTTCATGTCAATGGTTTTATTTGTGTTTGTTTTTGTATTAAAATTCTGTTCCCATATCAGTTGTTATTTTGAAGTTGATTCCATGGATTTGATTTGTTTTTGTTAACTAAACATCACTAGGGGCATGCTTGGTTGAGGAGGTGGAATCACTTAGCACTTGCTTGGTACAACAAAAACTTGAGAAGGTGAAAAATAAAACGTACTTCATTTTCACTTGGTTAAAAATCATTTTTATCTCATTCTCTTTTCCTCAGTCCCACTTTTCACCTAACTAAGCACAACCTAATAGAAATGGGAATTATTTTGGCTGGCAATGCAGTAATGATTTCTTTTTTTTTCCCCCTCGTAATTTACTTTTTTTTTTAATTGAGACGACAAGGTTTTCCTACACTTTTTTGGATATAGAATTAAAGCTGCTTGAGTGTTAGCTTGACCCTAGCCACAAGGTACTTAGAGATAAATCAATTTACTAGCCATTGTAGTGCTTACAAAATCAAAGACATATCCGAAGGTTCTAGGCTTTGGAAAGACCTTTTTTTCGAGTCTCTCACGAGGTGTTCTCACGCTTTTTGAATATAGGATTAATCTCCACTAGCTACATGTGCTTCGAATGAAATTCAAATCCTTGCAATGCATGTAAGTTCTACTACATGAAACTCAAGTTGCCAACTAAGCCACACCTTGTGGTGTACAAGGAAAGACTTAAAAGTATAGAGCAACTCTTTTTTCTCAAGTATTTTTATGAAGACAAGTTTAAAACGGACGTATATTGATAATTAAAGAGATGGATACCTGTGTTAGTGCACTCAATTATTTGATTTCTTTTGTTTAGTCTAGAGACAAATATTTTCATATCTATCTTTAGTTCTCTATCAAGACAATCTTTTTTGTGAGAGGGGACGTTCAAACCTCTTTTTTGATGCAACAATGTTCAAACTTTAGACCAGCATTAAAGTTTCACCCGGCAAATGGGGTAGGCAATCGAACAGTTGCACCACAAGCATCTTATCCCATCTATTTGTTTTACTCTTCGATTCTATTGAGACAAGGACATGAAAGCTTCGTTTAGCCAAATCCTCCAAAACTACTTTTTTGAACGTTAAACTATGTTCAGATACTGGTAATGAAGAAAATCAATGCATAACAATGTAAGTAGTGAATGATAAGATGCTAATTCAAATTTTCATATTTTCTCGAAGAGTAAAACAAATAGATGGGATAAGATGATTTTCAATTGATCAACTCTTGAACTAATTCAAATTTTCATATTTTCTTAAATTCATGATTTTTTTTTTTTTCTCAAAAGTAGTCAATAGTCATGATGAAATTTCCTATTTCAATTTACAGCCCCACATACAAAATCAGGATAGAGATTTGAACGTGGCTGGGTACTTGTGTTATAAAACTCATGGCCTACAGACGCACGTGTAATAAATATAACCCAACAACTCATAGAGGCTGGCCCAATGCTGCCCACTCTGTCTACTTTTGTAATAACTGAGTAATCGATGTGGGACTTGTCCTTTAATGTGAGAGTGAGAACACCCTTTGTGAGGTGAAGATCTTCATCAGAAGTTCCTCAACTATGAAGGAATTTGAACCTTTTGACGTGGTCTATGGCTGCCATTAATGATAAGCAGCCGGCATGTCAGGTCGACAACGACAACGATTTGGTTCTGCTTTGTGGCAACACAGTACACGTGACCATGGACTCTACTGGGGAGCACGAATGGGCCTTCAAGTTGTTGTTCCATTGGGAATAAATGATTATGTTATGCCCTTGTCTGGAAAAGCATGTTCTGTATTGAGTGTGTTCAACATCAATGTGAGGATGAATATATCAATAGCGTTATCAGTAATATGTAAGTGCACAAAAGCCTCTTAGTCCACAAATTCATGCGAAATCTTAATTTTTCTTCTTTTAAGTAATGTGATACACTAAATTTCTCGTGAAAGGAGTCCATGAATGGGCCAAGGTATAAAAGCATACTTCACTGAGGATATTTTAAAATCTGATTGATGATAGTGTTAATTACTACTAAAGTAAGATGTTAACTATCATATGGGATTTAAGGTCATTTGATCTTTTGTGAGAAAGAAGCGGGGGGGAACATATAAGGGAACAAAAGGCAATGTCCATAATCTATAAGCATCGTGTACCTGAGTCAGCTTGTTCAAACAGAATAATAGCGGTTTGTCAAGTGAATCATGTCAACCATTACTTGGACTTGAAGGGTTGAACCCCACGTCTCACTGTAAAAATGTCATCTTCTGCCACCTGGTGCAAGTGGTAGCTCCATTTAGGATTTTTGGCTATTTGTTTTGCAGATATGCCTCCGAACCTTCTCTTAACATAGTTGTATGATAATCTTATTATTTAGTCATAATGACATCTTCAATACTTCATCCATCGTCTGGTTTAATATTTTATTTGATCTATAACTAGTCAGAAATGTGGTCATTAGAATATGCCTTTATCAGCAACCAATTGATAATAAACAACGTACTATACATTATCACCATTTATTGGTTATTCATTTTTATTGATATAAAGGTGCCCTCTGATGTGTTGATTTAATCAGCTAAAGAAAATAAAAGAAAATAGAAGATAACATGCATTGTAGCTAAGTAGATGCAGATACATCCCACAACAGGGATAGCCATTAGCCATGGGGGGACAAGGAAGACCCCTCAGTGGATGAGCAGTCCCTCTCAAACGGGTTTGGCAAAGGAGACAAGTTCATAGATGTCGCTTTGTCATCTTAGGTGGATAGTGGGACGTGTCCCATTTCTGCAACCATGGGCCAAAACATGTCATCCACCACAAATTCGCTTCCTTCATATCTTCAACCTCTTTCCTTATATATATGGCTTAGTCTCTCCCCAGATGATAAAATTCAGAACACAAATACAGCTTTTGTTCTAAGCGCTGAATAACTTCACACAACAAAATTTGAAGTATAGAGCAAATGGCAGCAAGTGTATTATTCTCAGTTAGGGGTTCAAAGCTTCGGTCATGGGAGCGGTGTTCCAAACAAGTGCGGCAGCAGAGGACTCGGCTTTACATAATCTGGAGATGCACTGTCCTACTCTTGTGCTGGCATGACTAAACTATCACACCTTGATGCCACCCTAAGTTGCAGAAATGGCGATAAACTGAGACTTGTATTGTACCCTCTGGGAACTTTGAGGGGTGTTTGTACTGTATAACAGTCAAATTGACGTAGTTTTATGTTAGGGGGTAGGTAAAGAAACTAGATGAAGTAGGGGTTCCTGCTGAATGTGTAAATTACAAACTGCATGTATGTATATAAATTGAAGTTGACGATTCTACACCTTCATCAACTCAGTCTCAGGTCTCAGTTTTGTTGATCTCACACACACAGTCATTGCTTTTAGTTTTATGCTTACTTGATGGGGCGACTTGGCCACTACACCAAATTTCGGGGGTTAATTTTCCTGGGTCTAAAATTACAATTCCTTAAATGTCCCTCTGAAACTTGTTGACTTAGAAAGTTGACCATGCCTTTGTCGTTAAGATAGAAGCATCTTACTGAAATAATAAATCAATGCCTAAATCAACTATCCATTATTATGAGCAACCACCAGATTGGGTTTTAGAGTATGAAGTCAATGGATTACCATCCATTTCAAATCACACTAGAAGTCAATATAATGGAATAATGTGCATTTTACCTTCATGTTTTAGATATTTATTAAATCTTATTTTGTCCTGTTAACTGTTAACTGAGCTGTTCAGCAGGAGGGAAGTTAGCAGAGTTTATGAGAAAAGTTCCAAAACCATGAAGCTAAGAACTGGCTATTCCTTTTTCTAGGTTGGGAGGGGTTGGAAATTTAGAACAGCTGATGACGCCCGAATAATGGATTTTCAGTCATATTCAACGAGTGGCCAATGTCACTTTATACCTGCAATTAAAAAAGATACCCAATTACTCAGCCTTGGAATATGATGGCATCCAAAACATAAAGTAGCAAATAGTAGAAGGTACAAACATGAATGTCTTTAAAAAGACAACCTGTTCTATTGGTCACATACATGACTGGTAGTGGAACAACCTAACGCACACACAAGATGTGAACATATGGTAGTGGAACAACCTAACGCACACACACAAGATGTGAACATATTGCCCTTCTCTCCTTCAGTACTCTTTCCCTTGTGCCTTTAGCAACAGCCCCAGTGTCACCACTCCCAGGGTTGACCCCTGGCGAGCAGCTCAACTGGTGAAAGGCGATTCCTTCGAAAATGTAAAGGACCTTTGATGCAAGGGTTCGATTCTCGTGTCGGCTGCAGACTACTTAAGGGAATGAATTTGCCACCAAAACACCTCAGTAGGGGGTCAATCCTAAACCTGGTGGGATTTGAGAATACCGAGTAGTGTCTAGCCAGGGGTCAGTCCTGGGATAGTGGCCAGGCAAGCCCTCGCCAGGGGTCAGCCTTGGGATTGGTGACACCGGGGATGTTACACCTTTTACATTTTGTATCTCATTTCACAACACAATGAAATGGACATATCTAATCAATGGTATTTTTAGCTCCATCTATGATAAGTACTAGAAAAATAAAGGCATGAAATGGATATAAACACTGATATATTGATGATCCTCTGGTTGATATCAAGATGATATCAATACCAAGAATTGCTAAAAACAGCTTCTAGGAATTCAAGGAAACAGAAACAACAGTGAGTAAATTCGAGAATGCTCACGTCTCTCCCAAGTCTAAGCCAAGTCCACCCTAGCCTTCCTTCTAGCCACTATCCTACAAATATAACCCCACTAACAAAATCATGTGGAATCACCTTTCTCTCCACAATCACTGTCACATCAGCAGTTAGTTACAAAGATTGTAGTTCCCATTTTCCTCACCCTCTCGGCCCACACTCATTCTATTTTGGGCTTTCTTTCTCACATAGACCTTAGTGATCTTAGGAGGAGCTCTATTAACACTCCCTCCCTCAAGACACACCTTGTCCTCAAGGTGGAAGTTTGGAAACTGCTCTTTGATGGTGGATACCTCTCAAGAGTTCTCAAAATCTGGTAAATTATGTCATTTGATTAAAAGTTTTGTTTCCCCTTCTGAATTAGTGCGGACAGCAAGTGCCTCAACTAGTTGAACCTTCAATTCCTAATCATCTGGTAGAAATGAAGGTAGAGGAAAAATAATTACAACTTGGTGGTGAAAGGCCTTGAAATTTTCCTTAAAAAAGTTAAGCAATAGCTTTATAGGACAGAGCATCTTCTTCCCCCATCAGCTCAGAAATTGGTCTCCAGTCAACTTCACCATACGGTCAGAATATTTTAGTTTGGGGTCAACCTCCTCATAGTGGACCATGTCTGGCAATTCAGGCGATGGTGAAGGCCTTACTAGGTTGCACGATGTCTGTTGCTTTGTTTTGCACGCACTAAACAGAGGGTAAATAGCATTGGGTGTTGTTGAAACACTCTCCTCAGTTTCAGTTTGCGAATTGGGCCATGGGCCAAGTCAATTGTAATGATTTTAATGGGCTGACCCATTTATGAATGAGACCCATTTATCAACTATAAATGTGATCCCACCTTTTCTTTTTTAAAAAATCCTTTTTGTCCTCAATGAGTTGGGTCTGGCCCATTGAGTCTAGAAAATAATTTCCTATTTTAGAATTCCAGTACTTCTCCCCTAAGACTTGGGCCAGGCCCATTAGGTCAAAAAATGAGCTCAATTGGCATAATTTTGATTTTGCCCTTCCTTCTTCATGCTCCTCCTTCACGTTGTTTCTGGTGTGAGATTGTGATATTGCAACTATCGTTGCCTGCACCTTAACCACAACTGTCCTAGCAGCCGCCATACAAGGAAATAGGTCTGGCAGTGGAAGCTTAGCTTGCATGTGTGAGAACCCGAACTCAGTCACAGTAGCTGAATCATCCGTCTCCAAGGAAGAATAGAGGTTCAGTGGTTCCAACAGCTCCGTCTATGGCGGTAGGTTGACCTCGATAGCTGTCGCATGATCCTTCCACCTCTGCTCCATCATTGCACTACCCATAGGGAGAATGTTCCTCTTTGCCTTAACCTCCTCTTCGTTACCCAGAGGACAGTCGTCATAGCCCATATCCACCTTTCTGCTTTCACTTTGTTTATCCATCTGCATCTTGTAACTATGAAAGTGGTATTCCTCCACCATCGCGACTACATCAGATTGCTGTTGTGATTTCTCCACCTCAAACTCGCTCTCTAGCTTCTCCAATGGTTCCAGTTCTGTTTCACGATCTCTGGATTGCGATTCTGAAAGTTGAACCAAACCCACTCGACTACTGTGCTTCTCACCTTCACTACTCTCCTCATCTTCATGGTTGGGTGAGCGCCGACATCTGGATCGTCCCTAAGAGAAATCTCGGTTGCTCCTTTTTAGCAGTCACTTGATGTCGCTCCACTATGACAAGCTTTTGTTCCTCCATTCTTGCATGCTCTTCTCCAGATTCTCCAATCTTGATTCCATTACAACTCGCGTAGTCACCATCCACAACTCTTAGAATCGGGAGCTTTTATACCAATTGATAGGTACCAGAAAAATAAAGGTAAAAAATGGATAGAAACACTGATATATTGATGATCCTCTAGTTGATATCAAGATGATATCAATACCAAGAATTGCTGAAAACAGCTTCTAGGAATTCAAGGAAACAGAAACAAGGGTGAGCAAATTCAAGAGTGCTCACGTCTCTCCCAAGTCTAAGCCAAGTCTAGCCTAGCTTTCCTTCTAGCCACTATCCCACATATATACCCCCCCCCCCGCACACTAATAGAATCACGTGGAATTACCTTTCTCTCCACAATCACTATCACATTAGTAGTTAGTTACAAACATTGTAGTTTTCATTTTCCTCACCCTCTCAACCCACACCCTTATTTTGGGCTTTCTTTCTCACATAAAACTTAGTGATCCTAGGAGGAGCTCTATCAATCTAGTAAGGACTTTAAAGTTGTCAAACTTTGCAACTAATTAAAAATAAAAGATGGTCTGAACATATGCTGAAAATATGTTTTGGCCAATAACGTTTCATTTTGTTGTTTTGGAAAACAAACACTTGAACTAGTATATTAATATTATCCAACAAAGAGAAGGAGCAGCTGCCAACTAATCTAAGGTCAACTCATTCTTAAGACCGCGCTTTGCCAATAAATTTCCATTCTAATATAGATAAAGGGGGTAGGGGGACACATTTCTATTTAGTAAAACAGTGCTTGTATTTCTATATCTTCTAGAATATAAATTTCATTCTGATATTCAATCCCATTTGATACACCGCTTTACTGTTTCTCATGTTACCAACGTTTAAAAGTGTACTAAACATTCATATCTTGATTTCGTTTATATTCCATTACTTGAGGAATTAATTTAAAAAAAAAATGTACTCGATGAAGTCGAAACATCCAAGACATGAGCGTTAACCAGTCATTTTCTATAGATTGAAAACTTCCACATATATACGGCTTTCATTTAGAAACATAAGAAAGAGAAGAAAGCACTTACCCCCACCAAGGGAAGAAAAAAAAAACATACGTTACAATGGCCATCATATGTACCCAAAAGTGTTACAATGATTTTTATTGATTTATGTAGTCAGAAACATATCAATTTCGTATCCACACCCAAATGTGGATAAACTAATCAGGTGGACTCTCACTAATGCTATTAGAAAGAGCTTTCAACAAAAAACTATCGGGAAGGAAAAGGCCGAAAAAGTACCGTAGCAACCAGAAGATATACAGCCAGGGGTAATAGCAAATATCAAACACAAGATGGCCCAATAAAACCATTTCTGCCAACTACCTATTTAGTTAAATTTATGTTTCCAATAAGAGAAACAGCATAACTCACAAGTACACCGATTTTATTCGGTTCACCGCAACGCAAGGTTTTGTAGGTACACTTTGGTAACCAATTATTCCACACCTGTGACATATCACCCAGCTTTTCTGAATGGTTCTAAATGCTTACCACCGTACTGACCAAGTTCCTAAGACACCTTTATGTCATTAGCTGGTACAGCCCTCTTGGTAGAAATAAACAAAATTTGACTCTAATCTTTTCTCTCCAACTCCTTTAATCATCTTCTATATATCCATTAATTCAATTAAGTGAGATTGAAAGTAACAAATAAAAAATGATTAAAAGAGTTGAAGGAAAAAGATAAGAGCTAAATTTTTTTCTTAAAGAAATATGGAAATAAACGAAACACCATTACAGATAAGAAGGAAGAAACCAAGTATAAACTAAGTACTCAAAATGATTACCTATTATGTTTTCTGTACAAAATCTGGAAACAATGAGCAACCAACCTCAACCTACTATTTAGGCTATTAATACCGTTTGAAAATAAAACACACAGCAAATATCTAGCTCACTACCAATCAATGGCATCCGAAGAAATCTAAGGTTTATTTTGTTGTATAGACAATAGCTAGAACTCATGTTTTTCTCTTATTTGGGATGAACAAAAAGTTAGCAAACTCAGGAATTTAGTTCTGCATCTTTCTCGAAAATATCCCACCCATCATCAAGAAGAGCCTTGTGATCAGCTTTGGATCTTTCCTCCTCATGCCCACTTTGGGAAGAAAGGCTTGCAATTGAGGCTGCTGGGCTGGTCTTAGGTATTTCAGATGAATCACTATGCTCTGAACCCACATCAGATGCCAAGGTTTTGTGGGAAGAACCTGAAGAAGCTAAGATGCAACTAGTCTGGCTTGAGGTGAAGGATTTGCTCAATGGAAGATTTGCATCAAATTTCTCTTTTAGAAGCCTAACATCCTGACAAATGACAGAAATTTCTCCTCTGCAAAGTTAAATGAAAAGAAAAGATATAATTATGACTAGAAATAGTAAAAATATCACAATTACCAAAGTCATAACTCATAATACACGGATATGCAAGTTGAGGGAAGAAAATCTAGAAGCCTTAATTACATGAAACAGCAATTTTGGGGAAACAGCTATCAAGCAAAATTCCTTCCAGTTACACAAAATGATCAAATGGGGGAAACTAGCAACAAGAGATGTAACTCCATGGTCATAATCAAGATTACACTTTGATAAGAATCCCAAGGGGAGGCCATTGCTAACTAAGGTATATTCTAGAAGGGCGACAGCCAAGTACAGGGGATTTGGGCCCTAAAAGTGAGAAAACAAACAAGGTCTTAGGTGAGACTAATTGATGAGCTGGCAGAGAAAGAGAGAGAGAGAGGTGAGGATTCTGTTGAGAGTGTTTCCGTTGACAGTGAGTGGGGGGGAAATATATGTCGATGTTGGTTAGCTTACGGGTAGGCAAGTTATGGTATGAGAATTGGGAGGGCCTAGACACCCTTTACTGTCTAGAATTCTCTTTCTTCGTCTTGTAATCTGTCTTCTGTATTTCCAAGAATACAAATCCAAGAGATATCATACTGATATCTGTTCATTATTCAGTATATTCATATTTCTTCAATTTTGAGTTTCTGGGTTCTATCAATTTGGTATCAAAGCTCCATGATCTTGGAGCAAAGATACGTCTATTGCCGAATGGTTCACACTCAATCAAACATGGAATCTCGCATGGACACAGTAGAAAGGAGCTTACAAGAGTGGAGAGTGGAGAGTGGAGAGCCTCACCAAACAGGAGCGTACTAAGGCACGGTTAGAGGAAATCATGCAACTGCTGAAATCTTGTCCCAAGGGGAGTCTAAGGGGACGATCATGACACAGGCACAGTTCTAATTTATGTGATGATGATGGGGACAAAGGAAGCCGAGCGGGTTCAACCAAGATTCACGTCTCACCCCACCGGGATCGTGACTGGTCTTGAAACTCGGAGAGTGAGTCATCCAGGGGTAGTCGACCACCACGGAGGAACGAAGGGGCTAGGAAACTCGAAGTTCCTGTATTCTCAGGTGATGATGCTTATGGGTGGGTGAATTTGGTAGAACGCAACTTCAAAATAAATGAGATGGAGGAAACAGAGATGTTGGATTCAGTGATGGTAGCTATGGAAGGAAAAGCTCTGAATTGGTACCAATGGTGGGAGGATCATACTAGTTCTCCTAGTTGGAAGCAATTCAAGGAAGCTGTGATCTGCAGGTTCCAACCAAGGATAATCCAAAATCCTTTGGAACCTTTATTAAGCATCAAGCAAACTGGAACGGTCACTGAATATCGTGAACAGTTTGAGCTAGTATTCGGACCCGTGTAGCACGCTGATAAAACAGTGTTGAAGGAAATTTTTCTGAATGGGCTATGTGAAGAATTGAAGGCTGAACTGAAGATGTATGAGTTACATTCCTTATCAGATCTCATGGACAGGGCCCAGCTGCTTAAGGAAAAAAATTAGGCATTAAGAAGAGGAGGTTTGGGAGAGAAATGGGGGACTTATATGAAGGGGACTGGCACTGTCAAACCTGGAGCAAGGGAGCGAGGATCCAGAACCAATGTAGGTGATGAAAGGGGAAAGAATTCTCTGCAAGCATAAAGAACCCATATCATCCAAAGAAATTCGATGGAGCCAAAACCCCTTGCTGGGGTTAGAGAAGAAAAGAAAGATACGAGACCAAGGAGCTTATCTCAAACAAAACTTCAAGAAAGAAGTAGGAAGGGGTTGTGCTTTAAGTGTGGAGAGAAATGGGGACATGAACACATTTGTAAGTTCAAACATTATCAGCTGATTATGGTGGAAGGGGAGGAAAAAGAAGGGACCGAGACAAATGTGGAGGTAGAGGATTCCGGGGTGGAATTGGAGGATAAGTCTCTACACCTTTCTATGAAGAGCATTATGTGGATGACCTCCAACAAATCCTTGAAGTTGTGGGGCAGTATTGGACAGCAACAAGTTATGGTTCTCATTGATTGTGGGGCCTCTAGTAACTTCATTTTGAAGGAACTAGTGCAGAAGCTAAACTTACCAGTCCAAGACACTATGGTATACACAATGGAAGTGGGTAATGGATGCAAGATCAGAAGCAGAGGGGTGTGCAAGGATGTAATGGTGAGGATTCAAGGAGTGGAAATTCAGTAGAATTTCTTTCTCTTTGAATTGGGAGGAGCGGAAATGGTATTGGGAGTAGACTGGTTTGAGAGTTTAGGAGATATACAAGCTAATTTTAGATAACTCACCTTGAAATGGGAGAAGAATGGAGTGAAGGTGGCACTTATAGGGGAACCATCCCTTTGCAAGGCTCAAGCTTTCCTGAAAACCATGTTAAAGGCCTTAAAAGATGAAAAGGAGGGTTACTATATTGAATATCAAGAGTGGCAGCCAAAAGAGCAACCTGTTAGGGTAATGACTGAGGAAATACAAAAGGTTCTACAGGAGTATGCAGAACTGTTCCAAGAACTAGAAGGGCTTCCCCCTCACCGAGACCAAGACCATGCCATCCACTTAAAAGAAGGAGCCTCTATCCCCAATATCCGTCCTTACAGGTACCCTCATTATCAGAAAAATGAGATTGAAAAAATAATAGATGAAATGTTGGTTGCAGGACTTATTAGACCTAGCACTAGTCCTTACCCTAGTCCAGTGATTTTGGTCTAGAAGAAAGATGGGGGATGGAGGTTTTGTGTATATTACAAGGCCCTAAACAAGTTCACAATACCAGATAAGTTCCCAATTCTGGTGATTGATGAGCAATTTGATGAACTTGGGTGAGCTGTTATTTTCTCTAAATAAGACCTCAAATCTGGCTACCACCAAATCAGAATAAAGAGGGAGGACATTCCTAAAACAACATTTAGGACACATGAGGGGCACTATGAATTCTTGGTGATGCCGTTTGGCCTAACCAATGCTCCCTCTACTTTCCAAGTTTTGATGAATAAGGTGCTGAAACCATATTTAAGGAGGTTTGTGCTGGTCTTCTTTGATGATATATTGATCTGTAGTAAAGATCTACAAGCTCACGGGAAGCACCTTGGAATGGTATTGAAATTGTTGAAGGATAACCGGTTGTGGGTCAATCAAAAGAAATGTACCTTTGGCTAGCAACAACTAGAATACTTGGGGCACATCATCTCTGATAAGGGGGTGGCAACAGACCCTAAGAAAATGGAGGATATGCTCAGCTGGCCCAAACCAAAGGACATAAAAAAACTGAGAGGATTTTTGGGACTAACAAGGTATTACAGAATATTTGTGAAGGATTATGTGAAGATAGCTTGGCCTTTAACACAACTACTAAAGACAAACAATTATACATAGGGTTTGGAAGCTCAAAAAGCATTTGAGCAACTTAAAACAACCATGACTACACTGCCTGTCCTTGTTGTCCCGAATTTTGAGAAGACTTTTGTGCTGGAAACAGATGCATTGGGGAAAGGAGTGGGTGGAGTGCTTATGCAAGAAAGGAAACCAGTGGCTTATATGAGTCAATCACTCTCAGAGAGGGCTCAAAACAAATCTGTGTATGAAAGGGAAGTCATGGCTATAGTGTTTGTTGTGCATAAGTGGAGACACTACTTAATGGGAAGGCATTTCATAGTCCATACAGATCAGAAAAGTCTTCAATTCCTAACAAATCAAATAATTTTGGGGGAGGAACAACAGAGGTGGGTTTCCAAGTTATTGGGATTTGACTTTGAAATCAAATACAAGTCAGGGAAGGAAAATGGTGTAGCAGATGCCTTGTCCAGGAAACTACAGTATGCTACCATCTCTACAGTACAATTCAATGAGTGGGATGGGTTGGAAGAAGAAATTCAGAATGATGATAGATTGAGAAGAATCATTCAGGATTTGCTTCGACAACCAGATTCTCATTCTGATTATCATTTCAAGAAAGGCAAGCTATTTTACAAAGGAAGAATGGTGATCTCTAGGAATTCCCCAACGGTTGCATTAGTGCTTAAGGAATTTCATGACTCAGCCATAGGAGGACACTCAGGTTTTTTTAGAACCATTAAGAGAATTTCTGGATTGCTATTTTGAGAAGGCATGAAGAAAGATATCCAGCAACATGTTCAAGCTTGTGAAGTTTGTCAAAGAAACAAATATCAGACTTTGAGTCCTGGAGGATTATTACAGCCCCTCCCCATTCCAACCAGTATTTGGATTGATTTGTCTATGGATTTCATTAGAGGTCTTCCTAAGGCTTATGGGGTTGACACTATAATGGTGATAGTGGATAAGCTCACTAAGTATGCCCATTTTATAGCCCTGGCACACCCCTATACTACCAAGGAGGTAGTTGAGATTTTCACCAAGGAAGTGGTGAAACTGCATGGATTTCCCACCTCCATTGTTTCTGACCGAAACAAAGTTTTTCTCAACACTTTTTGGGCTGAGATGTTCAAACTTGCTGGAACAAAACTAAGATATAGTTCAGTCTACCATCCCCAGTCTGATGGCCAAACAGAGGTTGTGAATAGGTGTGTGGAAACTTATTTGAGATACCTCACAAGCACTAAACCCAAGCAGTGGCCAAAATGGTTAGCCTGGGCAAAATTCTAGTATAATACCAACTACCATTCAGCTACTAAAATGACATCATTCAAGGGTTTATATGGAAGAGACCCTCCTATATTGGTTAGAGGAGACAAGGCACCATCTCGGGTGGAAGAAGTGAATCAGCTAGTGGATGAACAGAATCAAATGTTAGATGAGTTAAAGGAACATTTAGTGCAGGCCCAAAATAGAATGAAGTCTCAGGCTGACAAGCATAGAAGGGAAGCGAAATACCAATTGGGGGATGTTGTTTATTTGAAGATCCAACCCTACAAACTTAGGAAGTTAGCTAAGAGGGCAAACCAGAAACTAAGTCCTCGGTTCTATGGACCTTTTGAGATTGTGGAGAAGACAAGTTCTGTTGCTTACAAGCTCAAATTACCGAAAAGAAGTCTGGTACATCCCGTATTTCATGTCTCCCTGCTCAAGAAAACTATTTCACCTATGGTTACAGCTCAATGGTTGCCATCCTTTCTAGCTGAGGATTGGGAATTAAAGGTGTTACCAGTGGATGTTCTAGACTACATGAAGAATGCAGAAGGAGTAGAGGAGGTGTTGATTGTAACGCCGCGGGACTGCCTACAGGATTGATGAATGTCTCCACAAACCAACACAGGTCTTTTCAGCGTGCTTTGCCCTCACTCACACGCATCCTAAGAAACTTCCCATGAGGTCACCCATCCCACAATTGCTCCAGATCAAGCACGCTTAACTATGGAGTTCTCATGTTCTAGGCTCTCGAAAAGAAATTGCAACTTGTTGATATGGCTACGCCTAATCAATTCCTTTAAGCCATCCTCAACTATGCAGTCCTATACCTGCACAGTCTCTGAATCCCTCTCATTCCAGTGCGTATTCAGTTCATTCATGGGACCCTTCGCCTAGAAGCCTGCAAGGAGACTCTTATAGATGCTTTCAATTAGCACTGGCGACCATGGTTATCAAATCGAGAGTCGAATCGTGAATCAGAAAGACTATTTTTCGAATCGTGAATCGAAACGTATCGTGAATCGTAAGATTCATAGTCAATTATTAATAACAATATAAAATATATTTTTCACATAATAAAATATTATAAACATTTAAATATTAATATTTTAATATCAAATAACTCATTAATATCAAATAATTTATTAATAGAATATAAATAAATGAGTAAATTAATCCATTTTAAAAGACTGATATTAAATGTATGCTCGAATATTAGAGAAAATACAAACGTATGTTTCAATTAGTGGACAACAACTTTTAACGTTTTGTATTTTTATTTTTCGTTTAAACTAAATGTCATTTTGCATTCTCTCTCTCCCTTTTCATTTTCCCTTTCCCTTCTCGTTTTCGTCTGCACCGCTTCTTCTTTCTTCTTTCTATATGACACTTAATCCTCTCCCCCTTTTCATTTTCTCTTTCCCTTCTCGTTTTCCTCTGCACTGCTTCTTCTTTCTTCTTTCTATATGACACTTAATCTATTGGTAGCCATGGCAATGACGGCTACAGAGCCAAACAGCGGCTAGGAGCAGACGAACGGAGGCAATGACGGTTGGGCGTCATCGGAAAAGCCTCGTCGAGGGCTCGTGCGAGGAACCCGGAAAACGAGAGACGCCGTGTAGAACATTGAGCAGTGGAAGAATCGCACAGTTCGCATCTAAATCGCGATTCGGACGATTCCTGCACGATTCAGCGATTCTCTGTGCGATTCTAGCACAAAAGCGAAACACCCTACGATCTGAATCGCTGAGTTGATGAACCGCATCGAATCGCATGAATCGAATCCCGATTCATGCGATTCCGACTACCATGCTGGTGACTACTCCCCGCCGTCGTCGGCCCCAGGACACCACATGCTCACCAACTTCCGCTTGGTTCGTCCCCGAACCACACCGTACTAGGAGAAGTCCAGTCTCTAATACCATCTGTAACGCCCCGGGACTGCCTACAGGATTGATGAGTGTCTCTACAAACCAACACGAGTCTTTTCAGCGTGCTTTGTCCTCACTCACACGCATCCTAGGAAACTTCCCAAGAGGTCACCCATCCCACAATTGCTCCAGGTCAAGCACGCTTAACCATGGAATTCTTATGTTCTAGGCTCCCGAAAAGAAGTTGCAACTTGTTGATATGGTTACGTCTAATCAATTCCTTTAAGTCATCCTCAACTATGCAGTCTCATACCTGCACAGTCTCTGAATCCCTCTCATTTCAATGCGTATTCAGTTCATTCATGGGACCCTTCACCTACAAGCCTGCCAGGAGATGCTTATTGATGCTTTCAATTAGCACCGGCGACCACTCCCCACCCTCGTTGGTCCCGGGACACCACACTGATTAAATGGTAAGACTTACCTTAGTTTGAAAGTTCCTGAGAACCTATGATTTCAATACAATAACATTTTCCTGAATTTCACCTTGAGGACAAGGTGAGTCTTTTGGGGGGAAGTGTTGATAAGAATCCCAAGGGGAGACCAGTGCTGAGTAAGGTATATTCTAGAAGAGGACAACCAAGTACAGGGGATTTGGGCCCTAAAAGTGAGAAAACAAACAAGGCCTTAGCTGCAACTAATTGATGAGCTAGCAAAGAGAGAGAGAGAGAGAGAGGTGACGATTATGCTGAGAGTGTTTCTGTTGAGAGTGAGTGGGGGGGAAATATATGTGGGTGTTGGTTAGCTTACGGGTAGGTAAGTTTTGTCATGGGAATTGGGAGGGCCTAGACACTCTTTACTGTCTAGAATTCAATTTTTTCTCCTTGTAATCTGTTTTATGCATTTCCGAGAATACAAACCCGAGAGATATCATACTGATATCTGCTCATTAGTCAGTGTATTCATGTTTCTTCAATTATGAGTTTCTGGGTTCTATCACACTTATATAGAAAAGGTTGACAAGCATTCCTATAATTTTTTAAAACCAACAGTAAGTTTTGACAACAATCAATAACTAAGTGACAGCAGAGAGAATTGGTTTTTTTTTAAAAGAAAAATAATACTGGAGACAGGCAGGAAAATACAACTATATTTTAAACAAAAAAACAACTTACTGCAACATATCAACAACCCGCCCGCGGTCCATCAGGAACTCCCGTAACTGCAAAAAAGAAAAGGAAGGAATAAAAATCACAAAATATTACATGTCTATTCCATGAAATGGTTTAGGAGCATGGGAAATGCTAGCAACCTTTGAATTCTCTTCTGCCTCCTGCTGTAGTTTTACTGACTCATGTACTACCTTCTCCATCATTGCTTCCTGTTCAGCAAGAGCCTTTCTTGCAGATTCCTCCTTTTCCAGCTTTTCAAGCTCAGCTGCTCTCATCAATTGTTCAGCAGCAGCTAGCCGTGCTTCAAGAATTTGGCGCATCTGGAAGCCAGACCCAGGAGATGAACCAAAATAAGATGCTAGTAATTTTATTTCTTTGAAATCAAGTTAAGCAATCCAATCGTGCAAAGGAATGTTTTCCATTCATAATAAACAATATAGTTAAATCACATGTCCTCTTTATGTTATAACAGTGAGATGATTCTGATTATGATAATCTCAGCGAGTTGGTAAGATGCTCAAGGTATTTTGAAATGCAGAAAGATGTGCATAAAGGATATGATCAATAATTTTTCAATAAACACGTCAAATTGTAAAGCACCTCATCAAGAATTGCAAGAGACTTATCCCTCTCATCAGACAAGCCAAGAAGACGAGATTGAAGTTCCCTCAGTTCAGTTGCCAGAATTGCCTTTTCTCCATAAACTTCTCCTGCATGCTGCAAGAAAATACTGAGGATAAATACATGTAAAACAGCAACACCAAAGATTTAGTAACTTTTAGATCTATAATTTTTGTGAACATATTCAACCATGTCATTTGCTTCATTTGCATGTGCCAACATCGTTTTATACTCTTCTACCCTAACCAGAATATCAGACCCTCCTCTAGCAGCTTCCATATTGGCCTGCTCTGCAGCTTTCTCCTGAAGTTCCACTTCTCTCATTAAGTTGATAAGAGATTCCATTGATGAAAACAAGGTTTTCTGCATCATTGTCAAATAATAATAAGATGTCAGAAGTTTTAAGGTCTTACCAGATTTCAACCACCAAACTGTTATTACATCATTGATCATTCTATACTAATATTAAGACTTGCGCATTGCTATTCCATTCACTCTTCAGTTTAATCATCAATAAGATGCAAGTCATCATTCAATATGGCAATTATGATTTTAATGTCACTTTCACAATTTCTGCCATGCATCATTTTAAAGCTAGTATCTATAACATCCAAATATAAGAATCTACAGCTAATAATACCTTGTTAGTTTTTGCTTCATCAATGATCTTCTCAAGCAGATCAATCCTGCATACTTGACTAGATTGGCTAACAGCATTATTCTCACCAATCTCATCTTCAACATCACTAGTTTCACTTACACAGAAATCTTGCTTAAAAAAAGAATAACCACTCTCTAGATCTTCGCCAACAGCAATAGAAAGGCCAGAATCAAATTCTGATTGAAGACTATCTTTAGAATTTGGTCTATTTCCTTGTCCTGCTTGAGCCTCAGAACTTTCTACCTCAACTAATGCAGTTTCACATTTGTCTAATAAGTGATTTTTATCACAGATAGTGACATCATAATCAACAGCTGAAGAACCTTCAAAATCTAACCACTCTTCATTCAGATAGTTTGCACTTCTATTGCCATTGTTATTTGTGGATGCAGCCTCCTTACTAAGGTAATTCTGCTCAGTTTCCATCTCTTGACATATACCAGAAGAAATCAATTTTTCACCATCAACATCCACATGAACTCGTCCCAGATCAAAATTTTCATTAGCTTCCTGCCTAAAACCATTTGATGTCTCCTGAGCAATATTGTTAGAGATCTCTCCGGTGAAGTTATCTTCAGCATTCTGAAAAATATTTAGCTCCTTAATTTCATTCATTCCAAGAAATTTATCAATACTATCATTTGAATTACTGGCATTTGACAGCATAGACTCATCCAGAGTCACATTAAGATCTGGTCCACTAGAACAATCAGCAGTTTTGGTAATTTCTACAGATATAGAATGTGGAGCAGAAGACCCCACATCTACATCTTCAACAAGTCGACGATGCCCCAAGCTATTCCCTTCCTCCTCACTTTCAACTGCAGATTCAACATTTCATAAGACATATATTAGTAAACCAGTTCAATGCAAGCAAGGTACAGTGATATAGAAATGAATGTACATAATAAGTAAATGCACCTTCCACATTTATTGGTGCTCCAGGGCCCTTATCCTGTGGAGGAATCGCAGCAGGCAATGTTTTGGACATTAAAGGGATGACTTCAGTGAGAACTATTCCAGCAGCTAGATCAGCATCCTTTGGGTGTTCAATAGCCACAGCCCTCAGTAACCTGGCATCAACCTGTTCAGTTCAAAATGATAAAATAGCAAAAAGAAGAAAGAATAGTTACAATGGAATGATTGTACAGAAGGGAGTTTTGGGTGAAAATAGCAAGATACACATTATCCATTCATCCAAAACACACAGCTTTATTCTCATCTAGAAAGTCCAATGCATAATCTTTCATTTTATTTGATTAATTTAATATTTGAATACCCATTCAATTTCACTATTCAGAACTAGAAAACAAATAACGCCAGATCACAGAGCAACTAATAATTATACTCAAAATGAAATAATAAAGGATTATTCTGCAATCACATTTTTTATTTTTTAAAAAAAGGTAAAGAGCTATACCTGTGGAAATATCTCCTGCAAGCATCTATAGACCGAATTGAAACCCATGATCAAGAGAGACTATCTGCAAAGTTTCAAAAAAACAAAGGGGGGGGGGTGTTCTTTTTAATTATGATGTTTTAATTATATAGAAATAGAAACACGCAAAAGCGATTAAAACCCAAAACAGATGCAAAATTATGGTTTATGAATTATGAATAGAATTCATTTGAAAAATGCACTCACGAACCCTAAGTCAACGGTTCGAATATGCAGACTTAAAAGCTCTTTATTTTCCCATTTTTCCTTAAACCCGTAAAAAACAACATCGCTTGCTAATGCTAAAGTGAAAAAATCCTGCCACTTTCCATATGCAAAAAGTGAAAATTGCCAAAGGAAAATTCAGATACCTAACCTTAATTTCAGTACGGCTAATAAGAAATTATGGGAATTGGAAACCAAAAAACCATACCCAAAAAAATAAATAATTTCATTTTCTTTCTTTTTTTATTTTTTTACCCTATACAATTGGAGTAAGAAAAGCTCGATGATGATACAAAACACTGTCGTGAACAGAAAATAAGAAACAACTTTTGCTGTGCGATAGCGTGACTCAGCAGCCGAACAAGCAAGGTGAGGGAGAATTGAAATTGCAAAGAGAAGAGAGAATAGAGAAGCAGTGACTGACCTAAGTGTGAAAGTGGAATTGAGAACGAGCCACAGGAAAATTATGGATTGCTGCGCTATTTCCCTATTTGTACCGTTCCATTCTCCTTCTCTGGAAAGGCGTAGAGTGACCCAGTTAAGATATTGGATACTAATGCGATTTTGCATAAAAACTGAGGGTGTTCCAGTCAAAACACACTGAAGGTTATGGATCTCTCAATTTTTTTTTTATCTCAAATGGTCAAGTAGAAGATAAAAATAAATATAAATATTATAATAAAAAATTTTACATATTATAATTGAATTATACTCATAATTTTTTTATATTTATCTTTTTTTTTTATTTGATCATTTAAAAAAAATTAAAAAATTCAAATCCATTAAAATATATATATACTAAGGAATAAAATATGAAATATTTATTAAATATTAACTTTATAATAAATATTTAAAATTAATTAAGAAATAATGAAATGTTTGATAATTATTTTAAATATTATATTTTAAAAATAAAAAATATATATATATCATAGAATTCTTCAAAATTATTACAAATAACCCAAAATATTAAAAATCATACTTCAAGGTATTTCAAATAATTATTTTCTAGAACATATACACACTTTTGTCAAATATTTATATTGCTCTGTATTACAGATCTTATGAAAATACTAGTCAAAAGAAAAAAGATCATATGAAAATAATGTATTACATAAAAAAAGTTGCACAAAATAATGTATTACATAAACCCAGCCTGCGTGATGACATGAAGGATTGTTTTTCCTCGTGGTTTCTAGTTGGTTTGTTGGTTTTTTTTTTTGTTTTCTATCTTGTTTTGGGTGGTTTTACACCCGTTGTTAACTAAATAAATAAATCATACATGAAGGGATATCTTAATGGTTGTGGAATTAAAATATATATATATATATCTCAATGATTGTGAATACTTCATATTGGGCACATAAAATACAATTTTTTTTTTACCATCAAAATTCAATTTTCCTTGTAACCGAGTAGCGGATTTTATGGAAAAAAATGATAAATCATCTTATATTGTACTATAATAACCCTCAATTAAAAAAAAAACGAACTGCACCTGTATTATTATTCTTATTTTTTTTAAATGAAAGGGTGAAGACCCAAAAACAAAAATTTATATTTGTCCGTTAAGGTTATTGGTAAAAAAAAAAGTTATTAAATTTTTTTAATTATAAACAAAATTATGTTTATTGATTGAATTGTTCTTTATTAAAATATTCAAAATATTAATATTACTTTATTATTTTTCTCTCACTTATCAATATTAAAAAATTATAAAATAATAAATTATTCATTAATTTTTAAATAAGCAAATAAAATTAGAAAAAAAAATTTTTTAAAATAAACAAATAAAACTTAAAAGTGAAAAAAAAAAATACAACAGTCAATTTATAATTCATAGAACCGACAGCATCAAAATACAAGGAAAAGACGGAAACACCTGGTTAAAGACTTGAACACCGACTAACGGCAACAAACTCCTCTTTTCGTGTGTAACAAGAAAAAAAAAAATCCTCTTTACTTGTGTGTTTCTATGAGATTTGTCAACAAAAAAAGAAATTGTTTATTGTTTACCATTGTTCTGGCTCCAAGGAGATTATTGGGAACTTCTCTTTTTTTGTCAACAGATTGTTGGGAACTTGAGAACTTGAGAACTTGAATGAGTTACCTTAACCTTCAATTGAAAATAAGAAAGCAATCTTGTACCTAAAAAAAGCAGTACAGTATTTGTGTTGGATAGGCCCATCAATTACTCCTGGACCCCTTTATGGGCCTTGCTGGCGTTTCTTGGCCCAGCCCACTAAAAGGGTTTAGCTTCTCATTCCCTCGCAACAAAACCAAGCCTCTTTATTGCCAAACTACAGTAGAGAATGGGCCCCACCGTTGGCATTGGGCAGCGCGCATTAGAATTCGTGTTCACAAATTCGGATCGTCTGTAGTATGGGTGCTCGTATCATGAATTTGATTTGACTTGAACTTTTTGATTGATTTTAATTTGATCATTGATAAGGATTGAGTTAGAATTGAGTTGACATGTAAATAAAATGTATAAACTTAAAATTTATATATAATTAAATTATAAAATTATTGAAATATAAAATTAAAATTAAAATTAAAATATATTTTATAATATATATTTTAAAATAAATAATATTAATATAAATATATTATTATATTATATAAAAATTATTAATTTAAATTAAAAAAATTATTATTTATAATTAATTATTAATAAATATAATTTTAAAATAATACATAATATCGAACTAAGTTAAAATGGTTTAAATTATGATATAAACTTGATCTAAAAACACACATCAAATTCAATTTTTAGAATTCAAATTTAAATATATCATAATTAACTTTAAATCAAAACGAGTCTGAATCTTAATCACTTGTTATGAAATTGAAGTGCATCTCCTGAAGTTGCTATACCATTTTATCATTAATATTTTATCATAAAATAAAATAATTTCTAATAGATGTGAGGATCTTGATCCTTGTGTGGATACATTGCCCACTCGACGCAGCCACTCTAGGCCCCATCAGCAACCTCACACCACGATCATCATTAATTCATTACTCAATACACTTGATCAAAGTAAAATAAGAGTAATATTGAACAATAATATGAAATCCAAATAAGAGAAACAGGCATTTTGCATGGCCTAGTTTTCCGTCGCCAATTTTTGGCCACCATAATCATCATCCCTGGTAGATTTAACCCCAATTATAAAAAAGTGAGGGATAATACTATAGAAATTACGAGAGACAATAGACTTTTGCAGCAAATTGAACTTCAGCGAGAAAGCAACATAATTAAGTACAATCGATTTAAACAAATTTGCCTCAAAAGAAATGTGAAGATGATAAGATGATAATTTATTTTCCGTAATCCTAGACCTACATAAATATTGAGTCCCTCCATGATGGATATACGTTACAAATAGTGGGGTACATGCCTTCACTCAATTTCAAAAACTTGTCATTGCCATAGTGATATTTTGTCATTTTTGTTCCATAATTTAGATGAATAAGTAAATTTTATAACACTTTTTTTTTTTTGAAATGTAAAGAGAGAGATATTATCTTTGTCCTTGCTTTCGCTATCCAAATTTTCTCACTCGAGTCCCTAGCAAAGAACATGGCATGCATCTTCACATTGTGTTCTGTAATCCTAACTTCAAAATGCATTAGTGGCCACACAATTATACTGGAAGATGACTAATGAAGCAGCTCAAGGCTGATTGGAGCACATCTTCCTTATTGCCCAGAAGAGGCTCTGTTAGAGTGGTCCTGGAGCTTTCATTACATGTAAATCATACTCCGCAAACTTCCTCGAACTTTCACTTGCTTGGTTACCCTTAAAGGAAAGCAACATTATTTCAGTTAAGATATCTAAATATTTGCACAATAGCACACCAGCAATCATTGCCATAATTTTTACCATACGCTATATATGTTTTGTTGGAAGCATTTAAAATAAAAGTTTCACATAATATATATATTCCAGAAAATATGATTATCTTGGTGTACCAGAAAAATGCCAGTGTCTGTGATTAACTGATTACATCGGTGTCACAGAGACAGTACAGAGGATGGAAAAGAAGCCAACAATAAGGGAAGTTTCTGAATACAGGACAAGATAGTGTCTATTGTCCCAATTTGCCGTTGTCCATATTTGGCCATTGTATCCTAGTACTTTGTATACTTTTTTTTTTTTGCCGGGGGGGTGGTAAATCCTAGTACTTTGTCTGATTTTCACAATGTTTCTGCTACGTTGGGCTCAACCCAACAGTCAACAGTGTACACAGGTGAACCCTTACAACATCGGGCCCGTTTAAGTTAAAGTTTTCATCTTTCTGAGTTGTCACTGTAATGTGAGCCCATTTGAGTTTTGTGCGAATTGGCAACAGTGCCACTACCAAGTTCCCTTCCCCCTCGTCTCTCTTTCTCTCTCTCTCTCTAGCTTACTGAGACACAGTCGTGGCTGTGCGGCTAGCTTAGACTTTTGGTTCGTTCTCAAGGTATGTTCCCCAAAACCCACACTATCTCCTCCTACTTTCACAAGAATCTCAAGCTCAACCTTCACGAAATAAGATCCATATCTAGCCTCAAAGTAGTGTGGCGCAAAGACCCGCAACTAGACCAATCCATAGAAAACGATAAGCGTTACAAGCAATGCGCCCGCGTTGTTAAAGAGGTCCTCAACGAACCGGGTCAAGTTATCCCTCTACGGTACCTCGAGAAACGGCGTGAAAGGATGCGCCTTAAAGTGAAAATCGAAACCTTTTTCAATCAAAACCCTGGCTTGTTTGATGTCTACTATGATCGCATCAAACCAAAAACCGAACCCGTTCGGTTTCTCCGGGTCAGTGAACGGCTTCAGAAGTTTCTGGAGGAAGAAAAACGAATTTTTAAGGAGAATGAGCCCTTGATTGTGTCCAAATTGTGTAAATTGTTGATGATGTCGAAGAATAAGGTTGTCAGTGCTGATAAGTTGCTTCATGTGAAGAGGGAATTTGGTTTCCCTAATGATTTTTTGGTTGATTTGGTTCCTAGGTACCCGCAGTATTTTAGGTTAACTGGGTTTCCTGGGGAGGGGAAATCGTTTCTAGAATTGGTTTCTTGGAACCCCGAGTTTGCAAAATCTGTTATTGAGCAAAGGGCTGAAGAGCAGAGTAAATGTATGGGGATAAGGGTTAGGCCTAGTTTCAGTGTGAAGCTTCCCCCAGGGTTTTTGTTGAAGAAAGAGATGAGGGAGTGGGTTAGGGATTGGATGGAGCTTGATTATATATCACCTTATGAGGATGTGTCCCATTTTGACCAAGCTTCAAGAGAGATGGAGAAGAGGGCAGTTGGAGTGTTCCATGAGCTGCTTTCTCTTTCATTGCATAAGAGGATTCCAGTGCCGATTCTGGGAAAGTTTTGTGATGAGTATAGGTTTTCGAATGCATTTTCAAGCACTTTTACCAGGCATTCGGGCATATTCTATATGTCATTGAAAGGCGGGATAGAAACAGCAATGTTGAGAGAAGCATACAAAGATGATAAGTTGATTGATCTGGATCCACTGCTGGAGATAAAAGATAAATTTGTTGAGTTGTTGGAGGAGGGTTGGCGGCAAAGAGCAGAGCAGTTGAGATTGAAACGAGAGAAAATTAAGAAAGACATGGAACTTTTGGCCGCGAAAGTTAGTGAATAGAAATATAAAACAGGCATGTGGATATGAAGAGCTTTCAATTTGAAAGATTTCGTGGGGAAAAAGCTTGATCATTGCTGGCAAGTACAATTCTCCTCACTTCATATGATTGTTAATCTTGAGATGCATGTATTCTTTTAGAAAAATTGAATGGTTGCCTCTTAGTACCTGTTATTGAAAATTGCTTCAGTAAAAGTTTTTGGCTTAGTAATTCATCTAGAGATCAAATTTTTTTGGTCATGTTTATATTGTTGAGACCAATTTCGTGTGTGTGGGGTACAGAAGGATTGCTGTTTAAATAATATTTCCTTTTACTTGTAGTGGTGTTAATTGTTTACTTAATTTCAAAATGAAAGAAATCAAAGTATTACATTCCTTGAAAATATTTTGATGTTGGGAGCTGAGTGTTAATTTTAACTTACACCGTCTTGGTGGAATGCACTTATATCATAAACTTGCCCATATTGCAAAATTGGGCGATGTAATAATGCACTTTATCAACCTATGAAATGCATGATAAAATACCAAAATTAGACTAGCAAGGAAGGAGGTTTAAATAAACTTAAATTTACGTTTGTCTAAGCGAGTTTGGTTAGGAATTTAGAAATTTAATGACAAGGTGCTACAAATAATCCTTTTGGTCCCACACCAAGCCTGCAATATACGAGTTAACAAAATGTGAAAACTGAATCTTTGCTGGTGACATCTAATGTTCTCCTTTGATAATTCAAAGTGAAAGAAACACATTATCTATCTGCTAAGGATTCTTGGAAGATGAGCAAGTTCTGCTACCAAATTACTATCTCAGAGCAGCAGCAATGAAGTAATTGCTTTCCATGTTTCAGGAACAGCTGGAAACAGACACCTGAAAGGTGTAAAAAACTTAAATTTATCATGGTATCACGCATGTTGCTTGAAGAGAATTGTTGTGCCCAACTGTCAGCTCGCTACCGTTTGAAGGTTCTAAAATAACATTTACAATTTTTTTTATAATGAGCTGGTAAGTATTAGCATTTTTGCTTCAGACAGGATAAAGTTAGAGCCTTCCTACCTGTCTTTTGGTCAATCTTTGTTAAAGTTATGATTATGTTGAAGTACACTGTACTTTTAACGGACAGTGTTGAAGTTATATGGAATTAATGAAGATTTTGGATTATCAATAACTGTTTAAGTGGTTACTCGAGTGTGCGGGAGAAAGCAGAAAATGGTCATCTAGCTCTAAATCATTAACCCCTGCAACAAGCATGACTTGTGAGCAGCAGACAAGCATTTTTTTCTTGAAAGCATATTTGTTTCTCTCGCTCTATTTTTTTCTAATTTATAGGACCATTTGCTAGAAAGTGCGCCAGTTGGTTTCTCCCCATAAGTTTTGCATGTTATTAATTTGGGCATATTATCTCATACACCCTTTACCCACACTGCTCACCATTGTGAAATGAATTGTTCAAGACATTGTTCAGGAATAAGGTTGGTGGTTCGAACCCCCATTTAGAATAGTTTGTCGTCACCTACTAAATCATCACACAAAATTGATGAGAAATAGTAAGCAAGCAGGACCTCAATTCATTCTCTTGGTAATTACATTTTATATTTGTAATTCACCCGATAAACAACCTAATGGAAACAAGCTTATGAATTTGCAAGTATTTAAGCGGTTTTACTTCTCTGGGGGCTATATGAACTTTAAAACTCTTCTGGGTTCTGATGTGTTAGCCGAAGAAAGAGAAGCGATCCAATATGGAGAGATTCAACATTTTTAATTTAATAACACTCGCTGTGACATTTCTGGCATTAGTGCCAAAGATGGAGAGCCAGATTAGGCCACCAATTGTTCCTCTGCCACCAGCATCTCCTCGCCCACTTTGTGCATCCCAATTTGCACTAGTAAACTATGCTTGTGCAATGTTGCCATTTTCCCCAGGGTCCCCAACTTCAACAACCACATCCCCGCCCTCTCCTTCGTCCCCTGATGATGACGAGGGACACAGGAGTCACCACAGACACGGCCACAGGCATGGCCATGGGCACCGGCATAGGCACCACAACACCCCTCTAGAAGACAACTGTTGCCGGTGGGCTAGGGAAATGGATGACCAATGTGTGTGTGAAATTCTAGTTCGTTTGCCTCCCTTCCTTACTAGACCTTTGCATCAGTACTCAGTCATCGTTGGAGACTCGTGTAATGTCACTTACTCATGCGGTGGACCAATATGATTAGCAAACATACACTGTGATGCCAGGAAAGTTTAGTAGTGGGAAAGAATCCAATGTCAGTGTTTGGTTTTCAGGGTTGAAGTTATGGTTATCGTTTCTTGTTCCCATTTTCTTGTTATTAGCTGCTGTTTACTTTCCACTGTGCCATCAGAGGTTGAAAATTGTTTTAAACCGGATTTCATTTTAGTAGTTTATGAGTAACTTGGTCCGTTAGAGTTAGATCATGAATATTTATGAGTGTTATTAGATAAATAAATATACATATTTGTGATAAGTAAATCTTTTATAGAATTCTTCATAAATAAAAGAATCAATTATAGCAGATAATGATTTTATTAGATTTTTTTCATAATTAACAACATTTAATATAGATTTAAATATGAGTCTTATTTACCAAGACGTTCTAATAAATATCATACAAGATAGCATAGGTATGTATCTAATTTCAAACACTTTACCTACCTTGTGTATAGTCTAACTTGAGCGTCCAAGGTTTTTTGCAGGTACTTACTCACACTATTGTCGTAACCATCATATATCGAAAAAAATTAGATTCATCAACCTTGTTTAGGTAATCATCTAAACCGTGTTCAAAATAGAATAAAAGTGAGTTGTATCACTCACCAAAAAAGAAAAAAGTGAGTTCTAGGCATGTAGCATGGTGGAAGTATTCCTATAACTAGATATACCTGAATTTATATTTAATTATTATGAATAGAACAGGAACTACTACATCAGTCTTAGGCCTTTCTTTACCCGAATTTATATTTAATATGAATATCACTAAACTACAAAGCCATTGGCCAATAGCTCTACTTTATTGCTAAACTCAACAAAAACTAAGTTCTATTGGTTGGTTACTAATCATCTCTTTATCTCCAACTTGTTCAGCACGTGCATATCATTATACAATCTTGCCAAAAGTTCCTTCTCTTCTTGTAAACAGATTACCCTTTGGCATCATCCATCAGCGAAGACCAAATCAAATGCAATTCGTAAAAGAAAGGAATTGGTCTTTCAGTCTTTCTTTTGTAGGGAGGTGCATTTACCTACATTGTTTCATGAGAACAAATCAGTATAAAAGTCCCTTCGTAATAGTGAAATGGAAGGAACAAAGAAAGGTACACAACCCCTTTTGAAATCCGTGTATATGGCAGGCCCTTTCTCCTTTCCCATGCGTGAGCACACAGAAAGCGATTGTAAATTCAGATTCCCACTTGAAACCAAAGTTAGTAGCTATTGGATAAATCATACTTTAGAAAGCTTTGTAGCGGCGATCGGCGGAGAGTGACTGAGACAATGCGAAGTGCTTATAAAACTATAGTATAGGACATCATATTTCTCTGCAATGATGGTGATTGCAGTGTTCATTGGCCCCTTGTTGCGTCCTAAATTCGGTGCCCACTTTGATCCATCACGAGTGGACAGTTTCCTTTTTTTGTAGTCCCACTGCTACAAAAATGTATAGTGTACTGCTGCATTCACCAAGCGTCAATCAGCAAGCAAACACAATTTTATAACCACCCCACCATGGTCGAATCGAAGCCAAACTAGGCACAAAAGTCTTACTCAATTGGCTATGCCTATGGCCTATCGGATAGATAGTAAAATGTAAAATATATGGTATGCTTTAACATGAGAACGTAAGACACATGAATATCTTAGATATAATATACGAGAATTCAAAATTCTAATTTTTTATATAACAGTAACGGCATTCGGGATATAGCAGGAGTGGTGCGGGAGCTTCCCATTGTAGATACCCCTGTTTTGAATCCCACACCTTCCCCTTCTCTTATCATCTACCCAAGTGACTAATAACTGCATGTATTGTTGTGATGACAATTATAAGATAGGTGCAACAAGAACAATGGTGAGTAATGATGGTATTGGCGGCTTTGTCGAGATGGTGGCTATGGGGCAGTGTTGTCAACCTATGTTGTACGGATATGAGTATAAATATTTGTTATGATACGATATACAAATATAATAATTTTTTTAACAAATAAGATATGTGTATGACAATATATATTAATAAAATATTTATATTTATATATAAAAAAATATAAAAATTATTTTTTTTTCTTGTGATTGCCCGAACTTGAATCCCATGCATTCTCTAATTCATTTGATGATGATAAAAGTTTATTATTCTTTGAGATGATTTTGAGGAGAGTAATATTACAAGAGTAAAAATATATTTTAAAGAAAGTAATTAGTAAGAATGAGACTTGAGTCTATATTTTAGATTTTTCGAATGACACTACTTTGAATGCAGTGAGTATCTAAAAAAGTGATATACCAAAAATATAAATGCAGCAGTATCATATGAGTATTGGTATTAAATACGCGCATGATACGAATATGTAGTCAATTTTAAAGTATTTGTGTATCATAGATGCTAACAATAGGGTGGTAGTGATAAACTAAATAAGTTTTTTTTTTTTTGGTGTACTGAATAAGCATCATTTTAATTTGAAAGAAATTTTCATGCTCTCATTTGATAGAGTGCGCATTCTGCCCATAATGGCTATTATCTTTTATAGTAGACACCAAAACATTGTTAGTCATTTTCATTTCCATAACTTCTATTCTAACAGACTAAGCATAACCTAAAATAATGTTTATTATTTTATTTTGTTATTGTATAAAATTTGCTTGTGATATTTACTCTCTCTTCACCATATAAATTTTATTTTAAAAAGTAGTTATAATTAAGGGATGATTATTAGGGTTGAGGTTAGGACAACATGTCATTCAGTATTCATTTGAAAACCAATATATGGCTTTGGAGATAGTGGGACTACTGCTTTGACCAAAAGCTCAGGTAAGGACAGATATAGAGTCCAATCCATCATGAAAAAAAAAAAGGCAATATCCTTGAGGAACAAAAGAAAGGCGTTTATGCATTGCCTTCTGGACCATTTTCAATTACCCCTTTTGTTCCATTAACACAAACAAAAATCATATTATATATATATATATATATATATATATATATATATATATATATATATATATATATATATATATATATATATATATAGAGGATATCTAATGAGATAAATTTTTATTATGAGAGGGTGAGAGAGAAAGAAATCTTGACCATACAACTATACATGTACTGGTCAAGATTAAAAGTTACTTAAATGTCATGCGACCACTTAAAAAGTCACATGTATTTATATTCTAATCTTGACCATTCATGTAAGATCCAATGGTCAATATTTACTTCTCTCATCTCTTATAATAAAAACTCTCTCACTGTAGAATAAGATATATATATATATATATATATATATATATATGAAACATTAATTGATTTGTATAAGTTAAATATATTAATAATGATATTCTTACATCTAACAGTATCCACACTTATTTCTACATTCGTTGCTGTTCATGGGATCTACTTGTGAACAGTGTCAAATCATGTTTCTGTCTCTCTTTTTTTTTAGTATATGTTCATTAACTAACTTCTCTACGTAATTAATCACTTTTTTGTTCTTCATTAACTAATTTTTTTCACGAGCGTAAAAACAAAGTTGGTTAATGAATAACAAAAACATAGTTAATGACCTACAAAAGTTGGTTAATGACACAAAATTTTACCACATGATTTCTATGCTTGTGAAAAAAGTTAGTTAACGAAGAACAAAAAAGTTGTTAACGACGTAGAGAAGTTGGTCAATGAACATATACTAAAAAAAAATAGAAAAATGATTTTGGCACTGTTCACGAGGTGAGGCCTATGAACAGTACCTGATGTTAAAAATAGTGTGGTACTGTTTGCGGTAGGATGATAATTTTCCTAAACATATTCTTGTATCGTTGAATAATTTTTTTTGAATAATTTTTTTATAAAATTTATCATTAGATTGAGAATTCTTATTATATATATATATATATATATATATATATATATATATATATATATATATATATATATATATATAATACATATTTAATAAAAAAGTTTTTATTGTGAGAGGATAGGAGGAGTAAATTTTGATCATATAACTATATATGAATGATTAAGATTAAAAGTTATTTAATTGGTCACGCGACCACTTAAAAAAGTTACATACATTTATATATATATATATATATATATATATATATATATATAACGACATATTTAATGAAAAAAAGTTTTTATTGTGAGAGGATAGGAGGAGTAAATTTTGATCATATAAATGTACATGAATGATTAAGATTAAAAGTTATTTAAAGGTCATGTGACCACTTAGAAAAGTTACATGCATTTATATTTTAATTTTGATCATTTATGTAAGATCTAATAATGAAGATTCATTACTCTCACCTCTTACAATAAATATTCTTATCACTAGATAGGCTCCTTTTATATATATATAAACCCTAAGATCAATTCAAGAGTCGTTAAGTTAAGAGAAGTATTAAAATAATAAATAAACACTTGAATCATCAAATACAAACTTGGATTAAGCATAAAAATGAGTTTACATCATCTAAAGATCAATCATCACCCTAACTAAGAGGTTTAGTTACACATGAAAAAAATATTAGGAAAAAAAAAAAAAGCAAACTCCATGGAAGAATCAAGAGAAAGTTAAAGAAATCTCCTAATTTTCAAGGTGGAATGATTCCTCCCCTTTTCTAAAGTGAAAGATGCCTCCAATTGTTGTTGAATGCCCTAAGATCTATTTCCTTTCCTTTATATATGCACCCCTAACATATGTCAGTTTTTCTTTAACCGATTAATCGCTCAGTTTTTTACTAACTAATCGGTAGTAGACGGTGTGTTTTTCTTCATGGGTGATTAATAAGCCAAAATTGGGTGATTAATTGCGTGTTTGACTTAAAATGCTAGGTTTATGTGATTAATCGCGTATTTGACTCAAAATATTGGGTTTTGGCGATTAATCAATAAAAGGGTAATTAATCAGTCAAAAAGTGCGATTAATCAGCCAAAAAAGTGACTAACCACTCACCATCAGAATCCTCCTTCTTGTTTTTTATTCATGCATCTCATCTTCTCCATTTGGTTAGTCATCTAAAAGAACACATTTAACACACAATAAAAATTTTACTTGACACAACAAAACATGATTAAAAAGAATAATTTTAAAATTTTTTTAAATTTCATTAACAAAAGAAAGACATAAGTTCTAATAAAAATTAACTAAAACTTAAGAGTAAAGCTCAATTAAAAAGTTGAATAGAGATAAAAGCAAGATTTTGGTTAAGAGAAACATACTTTTCATAAGTTGATTATTATAATATGTCAAAATTACACATGCGTACTCCCATAAATTAAAGGAGACCAAATGATTATATATTTTTTAATTTATTTTCTTAAAACTCTTCTTCCACGATGATTACAAGTCTTTGCCCCCAAATGCAAAAAAAAAAAAAATTCTAATTTTTTTATTCATTTTTCTATCACATAACTTTTTACACTTCTTCTAATACTATTTATCATATATATATTGTTCTTATCGTTTTCTTTTACTAAATCATACATCTTTAAAAAGGATGTAGATAATAGATACACCCCTAAAATGGGTGAATGATAATCTTTATTCCAAAAAAATTATATGGGTTGAACAAAATGACACCTTGGCATGACTAGCATGTTGCCGCAGCAGCAACAGAAGCTGGCATTCTAAGGCCAGAAACAACATTGGCACTAGAAGTGGTTGAGTTGTAGAGAAAGTAGGCGACGATCATAGCACTAGGCTCTGCCACCAGCTTCTTCCATGCCTCATCTGCTTCTTGGCCATGCTTTTGGAACACAGGTGTGGCATCTAGGCGATGAATCTTCCATCTCTTAACATTCCTGAGCCTATGAATCCTCCCCAATTGTTTCCTAGCCAATTTGCAAGTGTTCACCTTCATTTCACTGATTGCTTCTTCCAACAACCTCTGCTTGGTTTCCTCATCTGCAAATGCTTCCCTCCTAAAATACTCATCAAATTCAGGAACACCAATAGCTTTTCTAATCCCTCTTGAGTAGTCCCCGTTGGGATTGAAAAAGGGTCTCATTTCATTCACCATTCCATTGTCAAACATTTGATCAACCCGTTCTGCTACAAATGAATGAAGAACAGGCATTGACACATCCACCCAGAGACAACATAAATCGTACATTGATCGGAACTTGTAGTCATCGTCGTCGATTAAGGCCTCAAGGTAGGAGTTGGAGCCTCCAACGATGATTGGAAGCTGCTCACAGCCTGTGATTGAGTCAATGGCAGCTAATGACATGTCACAAAAATCAGTGGCTGTGAACTCTGTGTTGGGGTTGTGTGTTCCTAGTAAATGGTGTGGCACCCCACGTTGCTCTTCCTTGGAGATTTTGTTTGTGACTATGTCAAGCCCTTCATAGACTTGCATTTTGTCAGAATTGATGATTTCTGAGGGAAAACAGGTGGCTAGGTCGATGGAGAGCCTTGACTTCCCTGTGCCTGTGGCTCCCATCACCAACACTACCTTCTCTTTCTGAATCTGCCTCACATTCAATTTTTGGCCACTGCAAGGGACATTTATTAGGGGTTGTGTTAGTCTGCACATTAACATTGAGATGGTCATGGTAATCTGATCAGCCCAATTTAAGAGAAAATTAAGGGATCTAATGGGGGCAAGAAAACCAATAAAGAGTGAGAAGATTTAGAATCAATAAGTATATAGTCGTGGCAGAGAGAAGTTTGATTAGGAAGTATCACGCATCTTCAAAGCTCACACAACAACTGTGGTTGTAAATTGAGAATGAGAAAAGGGTTTGTTGAATATTTATAGGGTAGACAGTCGAAAGAGGTCAAAACTGTCACTCACTGCCACTTTGTTTTGAAGAATATAAAGTAGTAGGAATTATTTATTGTCAACTAGAAAGGAAGCTAGTGGCCTTGACAAATATTCTGCCAATATTTATATTACCTTTATGCAATGTTGCTGGTCCACTTGAGGCTCAAGGAAGCTCTTCAAGGTCATGTTGTTTAATGGAAACCAGTGGGCACAGGAGGTTCTATCTTTAGTGGGTTATATGGCGAAAAGCGGCAAATTGCATAAAGAATATTGATATGATAAGGTCAATCTTCTTATTCCCTTATATTTGTTTGTTTTGAATTTTGTCTTTATATGTGTGTTCCGATAGCTAGCATTTGGTGATTAAAACAGCTTTTCCACTCATCCTATCTCACAAGATAGGGTAAAATATTCTCTTACTTTATACCATGAGAAATATTTGAATTTGCAAATATTTTATTTTAGATATTTTTAAATTAATTTCATACTTACAGGGTGCGAAAAAACCTCGTAAAAAAAAAAGTCTCATTAGAAATGGATCATTATACAATAAAGTTGAGTATACCTCTGATTATGTAGTCTCCAACTGTTAAAAATATCCCATTCATGATATGTAACGAATTATAATTAAGAAAAATAGTGTGTACTCATGTAATTTGTGAATAAGTTGGCTAGCTTTAGCTAATGAGAATTAATTCAACTAGTATAATCAAATAGTATCAACAAAATGGTCTTAGCCATTCATGTAAAATGGGACAACCTCTCCTCTCTCTATAGACTTGTGCTTAAAAATAAAAAAGCTAAATTAACTCAAATGATTAAGGTGGGGGTAAGAATTTAACAAGAGATAACAATGTTCAAAATGTATAAAAACTTTCAATATTTAAAAAATAAAGCTAAATTATGAATTACTAACTTCAACTTTGTCTATTTTGTAAATAGTTGGCTTTTCTCTTCTTCTTTTTTTATTTGTAAATAACCCACTTAAACTGTCAATATGATAAATAATGTCCTTGTAATTTCAATATTGATAATTAATTTGCTTAATCTTTCAATATATGACAAATTATTCTCTGTAATTTTAAATAATTCGTGTAATTATTTGTTAAAATTGAAACCACATAAGGTAATTTATAATATATTATGGGTTATTTGTCAGAGGATTAAAGTTAAAAACGGGTAGATTATATAAAAAAAAAAAGTTAAAAGCGGGTAATTTACACAAAAAGAAACAAAATAAGTTAGCAAGATATTTAATAGTTATCTTTATAAGTCACTACTCCTTTGTCATTTGATTTGTTCATGCGCGCGTGTTTCTAATAGTGACCATTGACCAAATTGATTAGTGCCTCGGATCTTCCATAAGCATAGAAACAATGATGTGAAATAGAACCATGACCTAAGCAAACAGCATTTGTTCTGATGAACTGTAAGGAAAGTACTGGGTAACTTTTTAAGATTGACAACGACTGTGTTCTTAATTTCATGCATGACAACGAAGGTTGGCTGTGGTAATCTGACTTGAGATTCGTACAAAATAAATATAATGGATCTTGTTCGAATTGATCCAACTTAGTATCAAAGGTCCTTTTCCCTAACAAACACCTTATTTTTGGGATCTAAATCAGAGGCCTAGAGAGATTTGCTGAAGTTCTACAAAGTAGGTGACGACAAAAACCACCATGAACTTAGGCTAATTAGACAAAAGTTAGGATCATATAAGTATATGTTTTACCTTGTTATCATTATGTCAAGCTTATGATGATTGTTTGTGGGTTTCATTAAGCACGTGTATAACAAGTTATTACCTATTCAGGTATGGATAAGTTGGATCCTACCAATGAGACTATGGTTGGGTTGACCAAGATCTTCCTGGGCATAGAGATTTGCAATGAATTTACCAAGTACAAATGTTCACTTTGCATAGTCAATCTAACAAGGTCCACTTTAGCTATGATAAGTCTATTATATCTTAGGCCGAAACAATCTGTTGAATGATCATTTCTTGATCTATACAGTTCACAATCCCTCAACTCGGCTATATGAGAGCATAAACCAAGCTTATTAAGTAGGCCGAACATACTGTAGGTCCATATGATGCACAGCTCTCCAACTTGGACAAGGCCGTAATTCTCCCTGTTAACCTTTGGACTTCTTTTATTGTGGTCGGGCTTCTTATTTCCATAATAGCCTTGCATTTGTCTAGGTTGGCTTCGATCCATCTACTGGTAAGAAAAAAACTCAAAAACTTTTCAGTCTGGACTCCAAAAATGTACTTCTCTAAATTAAGTCTCATATTATACTTTCTGAGCTGACTAAAGATTTCTGCTAAATCCAAGCAATGGTTTCCATTTACCGGTGTTTTCGCTACCATGTCATATACGTAAACCTCAATATTTCGACCTATTTGTTCTTCGAACACCTTGTTCATCAATCTCTGATAGGTTGCGCCGGCGTTCTTTAGGCCGAAATTCATTACCCTATAACATAAATTCTTGAACTTAGTAATGAAAGTGATCTTCTCCTCATAATTTGGATGTATCTGGATCTGATTATATCCATAATACGCTTCCATGAAACTGAGAAACTGATAGCCAGATGCTCTGTCGACTAATCTATCTATGATAGGCAGCAGGTAGGAATCGTTAGGACACACTTTATTAAGATTAGTGAATTCCGTGCATATTCTCCATTTTGCTGATGATTTCTTCACCATGAATACATTGGATAGCCAAGTTGTGTATTCCACATTTCTAATGAATCCAGTTTCCATAAGTTTCTTGGTCTCCTCAACTATAATTTTTTACTTTTTAGCACCCAACTCCCTTTTTTTTGGGCTATCGACTTTGCTTTAGAATCCAAAGACAACTTGTGCAAGATAAACTCGAGATCACTCATCGGCATGTTAGAAGCAGTCCAAGCGAATAAGTCTGAATATCTTTTCAACAAATCCTCCAACTCTTGCTTGACATTAGTTGGTAAGTGAGCCCCAATGTGAGTTATTTGGTCTGGTTTCGAACCCAAAGAAATAGGCTACAATTCATCAGTTAGTTGAGGTCGATCATGTTCATCACCCCTTAGATCAAGCCCGGTCATGTTGACATCGTGGAATTGATGTTTGTTAGATTGATCTACATGGTTGGCCGGAATTCTAGGTTTCAGTTTTAGACTCTCATTGTAGCATATTCTTGTTTCTTTTTTATCTGCATGTACTACACCTACCTTATTCTTTAAGATGAGAAACTTCATCGTCGGGTGAGGTGTAGAGATTAATGCACCGAGAGCATTAAGGGATGGTCTTCTAAGGATTGCGTTATAAGGAGTATGACAATCGATAACTAAGTACTTGACCGGGATAGTTTTGAGCAAGGAATCTGTTCCAAAAGTTATTCAAAGCTCTATGTACCCCTTAACATTCACATGCTCCCCATAAAATCTAACTAGGCTTCCATTGAAAAGAGTTAAGACATCTTCTGGAATCTAAAGTCTCCGGAGGATGGACATATATAGAATATTGGTCGAGCTTCCCTGATCAACCAAAACTATTCTAATATGATAAATCCCTACTATTACAGAAATCACCATTGGATCATCTAGATTTTCATCTAGACCCATAAAATCTTTGTTAGTAAATGAAATTATTGGCTCTTCATTGTGTTGTTTAGCTTGGAGAGGAACTGGGTGACTTACAAACATAACTATCCTGAGATGGCATTTTCTGGCTGAATTTGAGCTTCTCTCTCCTGCAAATCTTCCAGCTATTGAATCAATCACTTCTCTTATTACTTGGTCTCGCGTATCCGTTATCATTACAATTGTTTTTCCTTTTACTCCTGGGCTTTGGCTCCTTCTTTTAGATTGGTCTCCCCTTTTAGATTATATGCTTCTACTCCTTCTTTAATAAATGTACTTTCTGAGGTGCCTTTCTCAGATCAGTTGCTTAATCTTGTCTTTCAAAGTGATGCACTCTTCAGTTATATGACGGTACATTTTGTGGTAGCTACATCGTTTGCTTTTATCAACATTGGGTGGTATTATCTATTGTCAAACATTCTTAGGTGGTTGAATAGTATTAGTGTTGTAAACCTCCTTGAAGATTTGTTCACGTCAGGTGGTGAGTGGTGTATACACATCATACTTAAGCTGGAAATTGTTCGAAGTAGCCGAGCTGCTACGACCAGATCGGTCGGATCGTATTTCAAAATTTATCGGCCTCCCTCTTGTATTCACTTCTCTTCCCCTATATGATCTGTCTTAGAAAGTCGGACTAATCGATATATGGGGATTCCTTCTAGTTTCCCTAGCCTCATGTTGGAACAATTCGTGGTTCATCTGCTTTCTTGCAACTGTGATTTCTTCCATGTTGATGTAACCCATGGACCAAGTCCTTATATCATCTAAGTCTATGGGCGATCTTCTGGAAAATGAATCTGCAAAAGGGCCCGATTTTAAACTAGCCATGATGGTATGTAAAGATATAACACGATTCAAATCTCTTATTTATACTACTTCCTCACTGAATGTTCTCATAAACTCTTTAAGTGACTTATTCCTTTCTTACTTTAGATTGATTAAGCGTGTCAAAGTTTTCTGATGGATCTTATTAGTGGAAAAATAAGTAAAGAACTTGGGTGTCAGTTCCTAGAAATCATTGATGAATCTAGTATCAAGGGAAGAAATCATAGAAGTGCCAACTTTTTTAAGGTAGTCAGAAAAGCTCTAAATTTTATTAGATATGTCCCATTACTCAGAAGCATCATCGAGTTATACATTGTCAGATGCTCTCGAGGACCGGTTGTTCTGTCATAAAGCTTCATGGCTGGCAAGTGAAAGCCTTCAACTAGTGGAACTATCATGATGAAATCAAAAAATAGTGGTTAGCAGCTGGAGATGGATGGTTAGTTTGTCGTCGAATATTTCTGGTTGGAGTATTTCAGACCTAGTTTTTGGTATTCTGATGGTTACTCTCGGCCTCGTTCTCTAGTTCTTGACGTGGTGTCTCTTTATTGGCCATCTGATCAATTCTGGCTTGAATGTCCTGAATAGCTTGCATTAGGGTTTCAATGTCGTTAGACTGATCATTATCCTGGTTTGTTGCTTCGTGGTTGGCATTGCTTCTGGCAATGACCGTGGTTGGTTTGCTTGAGTGATTTGCAGATTACTTGTGAAGTAGGATAGTTTTTTCCTTACCCCACGATGGACGCCAAATATTCCAGATAGTGACCTAGACTTAGGTCGGAAGACCATGGAGGTTTGCTGAAGTTCTACAAAGTTGGTGACGGGAAAGACTACCGTGGACCTAGGCTAGTCAGACAAAAGGTAGGATCGTATGCTAGGTTGGTAATGTCAAGTGTTAGGATAGAAAGTGAAACATGTTTGGCTTATGGTACCAGGTCGGTTTAAGTAGGACTCCGGAGAGCTAACTCTTTGGTGTCTGGCTTACTCAAGTTATTAAGGATTATAAACGTTGGACATTGTCGCGACTGGAATCGCGGCGAAATAGCAATTCACGTTGATTTTAAAAATATTAAAATAGAGTCGCCACCAATTTTATTTGAATTTAGGAAAAATTAGAAAACCTTTCTTAGAAAAATAGTCTTTGAAAACCAGATTGGATTCGGAAGTCGGTTATGGATAAGGAAGGGTGGAAACTTATCCCACTGCACCCCTATCACACCTGTCTTGAGATGATACCTTAAGTCAGTTGTACAAAAATTTGATAATCTCAAATTTATTTATTTTACCTCTCTTAAAAAGACCTTGTAATTATTTTATTTTTTTTAAAGAAAAGAAGAACCAAATTGTGAAAATTTAATTTTTGGCTTGACAGAATAAAAATTCTGCTCCTATGTACCCTCAGGTGCAATGAAGAATTCAAAGTCACGTAGTTCTGTATAAAATAAGTGTGTGTTAATTGATTTTAATTAAGAAAAGACTTTTTGAAAAGGAATTTTGTTTGAAAACAAAAATCATCCTTGCACTAGGTTCAAGTTAGCACTAGGCTACTCAATAAATCCTTATGATCCAAACGACATTGAAGATAACATCCGCCATTCAATCATCATCATTGGTCATTGCATTGATTAAAAGATTTTTTTTTATTATTCATTTTTTATTGTTATCACTTCTGACCTTTTATTTATTTTTATATATTTTTCATTTTTTTTTGTTATTTACGTTTTATGAACCACAATAAACAACCCAAAGCTGCAAGCCCAATAGCCTCTAGCCCAAAGAACAAAATTACAAAATCAAAACAAGAAAACTTTCAGCAGATTAAAACACAAAAAGGAAAGTAAAACAAAGGCTTTTTAAAAAAAGAAAAGAGTCAGAAACCTAGAGGGAGAAACGAAATGGGAAAAAAAGGGGGGCAAATCGCCCACCACTAACACTCCGACATGTTGGCTGTTTCGCGAGTCCGATTAGGGGCGCGACAACGATGGCAGGGGTTTGGTGGAGGAGTGGTTCGACGACGGCTGCTGGCTTCTGGTTCGGACTGCTGGACGACTGCGACGATGTGGGCTCTGTAAGGGCGGCTAGGTCACGATTCGAGCGACAGCTTGCTGCTAGTGGAGGCGCGACTGGACTGGTACGGTGGCATCGGTGGGCTCGAGATTGGACGGTGTGCGGTTGCGTAGATCTGGTCCGAGTGGGGGTGACGGCGCGGCTGGCAGATCAGGTGGAGCTGGTTCGACTGGTCAGAGCCGACTGGGGTTGCGTCTCACGGTCAGAACGACAGTGAAGCGGTACGACTATATAGAGCTTGGACTGGCATGGCCAGTGGCTGGACGCGGTGCTTCTGATGGCATGGTTCTGGTGGTTGGGGATTATTTATGGTGGTGAAGGTTTGGTTTGTGGTGGTTGGATTGTGGTGGTGAGTTATAGAAGAAGGTGGAGGCTTGAGATTGTGGATGGTGGAAGATGAATGGAAGTGAAGATGGTTTAAAAGTATGGAGGAAATGGAGGTAATGGAAGCTTGGAGGAAGATGAAAGTGGTGATGTGAGTTATGAGTAAGAGGTTGAAAGTGGTTATGAGTGTGCGAGGTTGAAGGTAGAGGAAGATGATGATGAAGGTGAAAGAAAATGGTGCAAAATGGGATCCCTCCAAAACGAAAATGCCCTCTGGAAAAACCAAAACCCCCTCCTTCCAACCTCACCCGCCCCTCTTTCTGTTCAAAAAAAGGCTTTTATGCTGAGTCCATCTCCAGTGAGTTGCGTGTGTGTAGTGATAAAGTTGTGCAGATGGGTCTACAGTGAGTTGCGTGTGTGCAGTGATAAAATTGTGCAGATGGGTAGCGTGTGTGCAGTGTGCTGCAGTGGGTGAGTGTGTGTGAGAGAAAATATGCAGAGTGATGTGAGGTTATGGCAGATTTAAAAAAAATGAAAAATATTATTTTTTTTATTTTTTTATTTTTTATTTTTTTATTTTTTTTTGTCCGGATAAAATTGGGTGTTCACGATTCCCTCTTTACTTGTTTCTTACTAGATAATAGGAATAACCGTAGTTTTTTCAATTATCGTCGTAAGAAATGAGTAAAGATATGAACTTCAATTTTGTCCGACAATGCAAAACAAGGCAAGCAATTAAAATGCATAGAACCGATGCACTCAACAGAAATTAAAATGCATGGAGCCGATGCACTCAAGGATAAATGACAAGAGCTGATGGGCTCAAAGATAAATGACAAGAGCCAATGCGCTCAAAAATAAATGGCAATGGACAACTGTGTCCCGAAACTTAAAAGACAATGGGCAACTGCGTCCCGAAATTTAAATGACAATGGGCAACTATGTTCCGAAATTAAAAGACAATGGACGACTGCGTCCCAAAATTAAAAGACAATGGGCAACTGCGTCCCGAAATTTAAATGACAATGGGCAACTGTGGCCCGAAATTAAAAAGGCAATTTAAGGAGTCGATGCGCTCATAAATTTAAAATGCAAAGAGCCGATTCGCTCAAAAGAAATTAAAAATGCAAGAAGCCGATGCGCTCAAAAGAAATTAAAAATGCAAGGAGCCGATGCGCTCAAATGAACTGACAAAAATTTAAAATGTATGGAGCTGATGTGCTCAAAAGAAATTAAAAATGCAAGAAGCCGATACGCTTAAAAGAAATTAAAAAATGCAAGGAGTCAATGCGCTCAAATGAACTGACAAAAATTTAAAATGCATGGAGCTGATGCGCTCAAATTAAACATGGAATTAAAATTCTTTCTTTCTCTTTTTTCTCTCTTTTCTTTTTTCTTTTTCTTTTGTCTTTATTAAAAGTCTTTTTAACCAATGATGATCTTGGAAAGCTTTGACTAATCAAATCCTTTGTCCACGTGCTTTTCTTCATCAGACCCTTCGGTTGGCTTGAAATCCTTTTGACTTCCTTTATTCCTTCTTCATTTCTTTTTCTTTTTTTTTTTTTTCTTTTTTTCATTTTTGAACACCGCATTAGGCCATGGACCTGGAATGTTGTAAAGCCATCAAGGAAGGATTTGGTATTCTTTTAGACACCATCATCAGGTCATGGACCTGAAATTTTGTAAAAACTATCAAGCCCAGGACTTGGAATTCTTTTTAACACATCATCAGATCATGGACCTAGAACTCTGTAAAACAATCAAGCAAAGGACTTGCAATTCTTTTTGACATAATCATCATGCCATGGACCTGAAATTTTGTGAGAGCCGTCAAGCCAAGGACTTGGAATTTCTGAATTATCCCTTGACATATCATTTCCTCCTTCAATTGGAACTTCTAAGTTCTTTTCGATCTGATTTTTTCATCAGTAGATTACCATTAGATGGTCAAATCATAGTGTTGTACTCATGTTCACCTTACCTGAAGCATTATGTAACAAGCATGCATAGATTCAAGAGCACAACAGGAAAGAAATTGACCAAGTGAACAATTTTTGAACTGGTCTTGGAAGTTTGACTACACAAAAGGATATTTACAAAGGATAGACACAAACAAATGATATGTGATTCAAAGAGGTGTTGCCCCAATATGGCTTGGTTCAACCTTCATGAAAATGATCTTTATCTGTCTGCTAGGCATTATGGCTAATGACTTCCTTTTGCTGAGTACGCACATCAAGACAAATTGAACCAAAGAGAAATTTGTCCCAGTCTAGAACAGAATTGAATAGGGCGGACGTCCTAATGACCAAAAGATTTGTCATAACGTAGGTCAAATTAAACCAGGGAAACGAAAAAATTGTCTCAATTTGAAGTCAACTTGAACAGGATATAAACTTATCCTAAGGCAAGGCCAAATTGAACCAAAGAGAAATTTGCCCTAGTGTAGGTCAAATTGAACCGAAGAGAAATTTGTCCCAGTGTAAGACTAGCAAGTACCTCCTTTTTTTTTTCTTTTTTTACTTTTTTTTGTTTTGTAAGAGCAAGAAATTGAAAACTTGAAATAACACGAACCTTTTGTCTCAAAATTAAAGTTAATGAAAATGCAACAATCCTTCATTGATCAGAATGGACTTTTAAGACTTGTAACGTGGCTAGGGTTAAAAGTTATGAAATGAAAGATATAAAGCTTAAACAAGTATTTAAGGGTTAAATGAGACCAAGGATACTTGTTCAAAATTAAACCTTGTCAACTGACTTTGCGCTTTCAAGTACACTTTTCTTTTATTGTTCTTCATTTCTTCCCATTTTCTTCAATAATTAACCTTTGTAGTGACTTTTTCAATTCATTTTCTTTCCTTTTTTTTTCACAGAAATCACAATTTCCGCTTTGTTAACCCCTAATGTAGGGATGATTCTTGTCCAGGGTTAAATTGAAGAAAACTTTCAAGCTCAAAAAAGAATAACAAGAGATAATGAAAAGATGAATTCATGTGAAAGATAATGAAAGATGGTCAATCTTCATTTCAAATCTTGATTGCTCATTTTCAAAAAATTTAATTTAGAAACAAAAGGTTAGTGCACATCAAGTGATTACTCATTTGCTCTATTTTATTATTTTTTTGTACAAAAGACACTTGCACACGCGAGCTTCATGACTATTATTTTTGCTAGAACGAGAGTCCCATGAGATCCAAACCAAAAGACAACAAGTAAAGGAAAGAAAAGAATGACAAGAAAGACGTGACATGAACATGAGTGTCAAAGACATAAGAAAAGGAAATAAGACATACTGAGATCCACGCAAATCCATTACATTAATGCTTCAAGAAAATTAAAATGAGTTCAACATCATAAAAATCTAAGATGGTAATCTCATCAATTAACGCCTCAAATCATCAGTTGTTCAGAAGTTTCAAATCGCTGGAGGTCGATTGGTATAGACAGAGTGATGTTGATTGAATAGCAGATGTTAACTTCAATGTCGTTTGGATCATAAGGGTTTATTGAGTAGTCTGGTTGTAACTTGAACCCTGTATAATGATGGTTTTGTGTTCAAAAACAAAATTCTTTTCAAAATCTTTTTCTTAATTTAAATCAATCAACTCATACTTATTTTCTAAAAAACTACGTGACTTTGAGTTTCTCATTGCACCTGAGGGTACGTAGGAGCATAATTTTCATTCTGTCGAGCTAAAAATTAAATTTTCATAATTAGGTTTTCTTTTTCATTCTTTTCCTAAAAAAAATAAAAAAATAAAAAATAAAAAAATTACAAAGTCTTTTTAAAAGGGGTAAAATAAATAAATTTGAGATTATCAATTTTTTGTACAACTAACTTAAGGTACAGTCTCAGGACGGGTGTGATAGGGGTGCAGTGGGATTAAGTTTCCACCCTTCTCTATCCATAACCGACTCTCGAATCCGATCTGATTTTCAAAGACTATTTTCTAAGAAAGGTTTTTCAATTTTTCCTAATTTAAATAAAATTGGTGGTGACTCCATTTTCATTTTCATCATTGTTAAAATCACGTGAGCTGTTATTTCACCGCGATCTCGGTCGTGACAGACATGTGTTTTACCTTATTGTCATGGCGCCAAGTTATTGATGATTGTTGGTGGGTTTCATTAAGCACGTGTATATCAAGCTATTGCCCATTCAAGTATGGATAATATGTCGGATCTTACTGATGAAACTACGATTGGGTTGACCTGGATCTTCCTAGGCTTAGAGATTTGAATGGGCTTAACGAGTACAAATGTTCACTTTGCATGGTCAGTCTGAAAAGATCCATTTTAGCTTAAATAGACTTATTATGTCTTAGGCCCAAACGATCTGCCGAATAATTATTTCATTGATTCATACGATCCATGACCGCTCAATTAGGCTATATGAGAGGATAAGTCAAGCTTATTAAATTGGCCAAACATACTATAGATTATACGGTCCACTCTCCAAGTCCAACCTCCAATTTAATGTGGAGTTTAATTTCATTTGGCCAATGATCTTAATTTATGGTTGGTCACATAAATCCATTTATTTTGTCCAATACACAGCAATAGTGAGTCCAATTTTGAAGTTGGCACATTGATATATTTATCTTCCAAGAAATAGAACCTACAGTTTGGGCAACATGGCTTCTGATTTTATAACAATGGTGTAGGTGATCTTTTTGCTAATTGATCATACTTAGTTATGAAAGGTCAAACAATTGATTCCTTTACCCAAATAGGTTTTAGGGTCAAACTATATATATAGTTCTGATTTAATCAAACAATCAATAAATGTTGTGGGCATAGACAGTCTCTATACTCTAAATAATGACTTGTCTCATGTTTAAAAGGTGTAAAAGATTTAGGCAAAAAAAAAACAATACTTTGAAGCTACTATTATTCTCAAACACAACTAAAATAAAATGCTCCAATGAATCTCCAAAATATAAACTAATCCAAAGAATGAGAGTTCCACTATTGGTGGTTTAGGGGTCCGTTTAACATGGTCCTTCTAACACAGGGACCATTTATGGTTTTTATGGTTTAAGTCGTAGGATATATATAAAATTAGATCAATGGCTACGATTAATCATTTGCTACACGCACTTCAGGTAAGTGTAGAAAAGTTTAAAATTACAAAATGGTCTTTGGACCAAAAGTCATCATCTCCAACCTTCAATCCCTCTCCTCCATTGATGTTGTCATCCATGCCAGCTGGTCCACCCACCCCAACCTCAAGATCTCTGTTGTTATTGTTTGGGGCTTTCCCTCTCTTCACCATCTCTTCTTGTATGGGAATTCGTTCAATTTAGTTGGGCACCTCCGTTCATGTTTTTAATCCCATCACTGTGTACAATTTTTTTTATTGAATGACTTTCATTACTTCTTAGCATTAAGCACATACACTTTTTTTTTCTAGTCTTTTGGTATATAGATACAATTTTCTCAGTAATCTGTGTTTTGATTTCATATTCATAACCAAAAAAAAATGAAAAAGCAACTAATGACTGTGGAGAGGCTTATTTATAATCTCTAAAGAGCAAATTGTGTAGCCCATCCATTTAACAGGATGATGTAACTGTTTGGATTTGACTTTTCAATCCAGGTTCTGAGTTCATATTATTGATTTCTTAGTAAACTTAATTGGTTTGTGTTCATTGGTGTTGTTGTCACCACTTGTTGGTATCATAAAGAGCTTATTTAGTCTTACATGGGAAGGAGGGAGAAATGTGTTGCGTGGTGGGTTGATTGTGGGATGAGGAAGGAGTTTATGCCTCTCATGAGAAGGAATGTGTTGCAGAAGTCAAAGACGATGGAAAAGATAAGAGGATATTTCACATGAACAAATGTTGTCTATAGGAGCTTGGGAAAAGAAAATAGACACAATTACAAGTTCACAAGGATTGTTTTGAAAATATCAATAATTATACGGTCAAAAGAAAAATAAAAGAATGGACTTCATTATAAAAACAATAAACTTATTATAAGCAGTCAAGTCAAAGGTTTATCAGTGAACTTTTGACTAGAAGGCCCATCTTAAAAGCACTCGTGGTTTAGGTTGTTATGGACAGATGCATTTATGCTGGACCCTTCAGTCAAAGGTTCACCACTGGACCTCTGACTTTACCTCCATTAATAGGTTTTTTAAATTTTATATAAAACCTATTACATTATATATATTTGCACATGGAGGCTTCTACATTATCATCATCTCCAACACGCCTCAACCACCACCTCCCCCACTGCATCTCCCATTGATTCTCCTCCTGCTCCCCCAACCTCTCCCTCTGGCTCCCCCACCATCTCCCCAGACACTTTTGGACCAACACGCAACGACTCGCCAATAGAAGCTCCGATTTCTCCAAGTCTAGTAGCGCCATTGCCCTCCACAAAGTCGTTGTCATTGTATCTGACGTCATCACCGTCATTGAGGTTCTGGCCGTTCATCTCTTCGATGGCGTCCCCCATAGCCTACTTTGTGGTGAATGTCACAAATTTGAACCCCCTTCCATGGTTGTTCATCCCTTTAAATCAAAGATGAAGATGAACGTACCGCAACATCAGATAGTACAAGTGTCGTAGATTAAGCACAAGCATCATAGATTAAGTAACACAAAATAGATCAAAGAGCACATATCAGATGGGATCGAGAAAATTCAAATCCAAATTGTGTCAGATCCAATCCTGTAACATCACATTTGGGAATAATGGTGTTATTGCAAAAATAAAATACAAAAGGACTTATTCACAAAATATAATTTGTACTCTTTACAATTTGTTACCTTAAGTAATTTTATTATTTACAAGTATTAATATTAATTTTTAACTTTCGGCATTACCTAAGTAGTAGGTAATTTGTCAACAATCACAACTATCTATCTTATTTTACACAAATTTGACATCTCATATTACAAGATTCATGATAAGATTTTTGATCGGGTGATCCATATTAAACGCACCCGTTATGAACGTACCTTCAACTATAAGTGATACGCTAATTTACTACTGCATATGTCGTTGTTGATGTTCTTCTCTATTAGTGCGATATAAAATTAGAATAGTACATATTCCATCCTCAATTTGCCAATATTGAATGAAAGTATCATGGTTTGTGCTACATCTCAGAAAAAAAAAAAAGGAAAGGAAAGGAAAATCTTGGCTTTTATATATACTGCCCGATTTATTGATTTATTGACTAATTTATTGATAAAATGCCTGAAATAGAAGTATTCAGCAATAGGTTCAACGGATAATATTAATAAAATCGTATAACTTTTTTTAATAAAAAAAATCCGACGATTAATTATTCTGATTTATTTGAGATCATAACTCATGACATACCATTTTGGTAGCTTTAATTTATTTTATTTTTTCCTGCTAAGCTTTAAGTTTTTCTCACTCATTTTTTTTTGTCAGTCAGACGCATATTTATACTGCGGTTTCGTAAAAAAAATAACAACTACGGTTAGGTGACTGGTGTTGGGTATGTGTGTAATATTTTATTTTTTATAAAATATTTTTATGAATAATAAAATTTTAATTTTTTTAATTCAAGTATTTTATTTTATTTTATTTTATTTTATAATAATTGATACTAATTAAAAAGATTAGATTAAGTTTTTGAAAATTTAATAGTCTATAAAATTAGAAATAAAAATTTATTGAAATAAAATTTACTATTTAATCTTAACAATAAAAATTAGAAATATTTTAATTGATATATTTAAAAAATATTTATAAGAAAATATTTATAAAAAGATATTTATGAATAAATTATTATTTTAATATAAAAATTTAAAATTAATTATTATTAAAGATAAAAAAAATTAAATGTAATCATTATTTTATTAAAAAAAGAGTTAATAGGTGTAACATTTCACTTGAAGTGGTGGTGCAACGTGCCTATAAATAGAGGCAAAGAAATAAAACAAGCAGCAAGTGAGAGAGAGAGAGAAAAAAAAAAAAGAATGAAAGTTTGAAATAGCGAAATTGAGAGAGAGAACGTGTGAAACCGAGGGAGAGAAAAAGAAAGAGAGAGAGAGAGAAAAAAGGAAAAATGAAGAAAAAGAAAGAATAAAGGGGCCGGGGGGGGTGTACGGTAAAAACCGTGAGAAAGAGAAAGAAAAAAAAAAAGGAGAGAGAGAAAAAGAAGAAAAGAAGAAGAAAGAGGTAGAAAAAAGTATCTACGCAGGAATTGAATTCTCTTTTCAAAAAATAAAATTATGGTTTCTAGTATATTATATGTTCAATTAATATATTATTTTAATATTTAATACATATTATTATTTTTGTTTAATTTATTGTGCACATGCAATGTTGTTAGATCATGAAAATTTAATATTTGCTTGGATTTTAGAAATACTTATGATATTTGATAAAATCAGAATTATTATAATTTGAATATTAACTCTTTCAAGGGACTAATAGAATAAGTTATAAAAAATTAAAATATTATTTAAGACTTGAATTAAATAAATATTTTTAATTATATATGTACTTGAATTGCATAAATTTTCTTATATTTATCTTGATTTAGAAGCAATATTATGACTTTTATTTTGACATTTGCAATAACATGATTTATGTGTAATGAACACACTATCAAGATCAAGACAAACTATGGACCATGATGAGAATCAAATAAAATATGGACTATGATGAAGATCTGACAAATTATGGACTGTGATGTGAACTTTTAAAAGAATTATTAAGTTAATTTTAAATCAAAGTTAGTCCCTTGAAGTATTGACATTTTAAATTTAATGATTTTAAGTTTTGTGAATTTTATTTAATTGCCATGATTTATTTATAGACTTGTATATAATTAATTTATTTGTGATCTGTTGGTAGTTTATATTACTTATGTTTGTGTGATATGGAAAGACAATGATTCATGAAAAAGTTTGTACTTAACCGTTGAGAGCTAGGCAGATGGATGGATTTCTTTTTATGTTACTTGTCTGGTTAGTGTGAGTATATTTGACTTTGTTATCACTATATTAAAGTAACACTAGAGATACGGTGGATTCCTTATGGGAGTGAAGACCTTCGAGTAAAATGTGAGACAAGCAAACATAGAAAAAAAAAAAAGTAAATGGTGAATTATCTACAATGAGGAACTTGATTGCTAATATTTGTTGATATTTTGAAATTGTTTATTGATGTTTGAAGAACTTGTTGATGTTTGCTGATACTTGCTGATAACTGGTACTTGTTTACTAATATTTGAGGAACTTGCTGATGTTAATATATAAGGTTGTATTGCATGATTTATTTAGCATTCATCTTGTTATACTGAAATTGTGTTGTTCTTGTCATACTTGAGTTGCCATAAGGTTTTCTGTGTACATTACACAACTGAAATTCACCATGTGTTTTCTAACGTTTTTTATAATTGTTCATTTCATACTGAGAATTTTCAATTCTCACTCTATTCATGATCTTTGCATTTAACACAAGATATATTATGATTATTATCGATCATGTATGGATTCTAAATCCAAATGAGGGAAATATATGTATATTGGAGTTATTAGAAATATTTATATTTTTGGCTAAATATTGACTCTTATATATGCAAGTAAAATCATAATTTTATTGCTGAATTTATTAATTAGTACTTATGATGCTTCTTTACCTACTATTGTCTCGATTTCAATTACTATTATGAGATTTTTGATGTTTTTCACCTTCGATTCCAGTTCTTTGATTTTGATCTCTCATTTGATTTTGAACTCTGCTTCGATTTTTGTCTCTTTAACTTTGATCTTTTCCTTCGATTTTGATATATATAAAAAAAATTAGTTATTGTAAAACACAATCATTGATTTGTAAAGTTTTCCATTTTTCTTGACTTTGTATTTCAATAAGAAAGAAATTTTTAGATTTTAACTGATTTCTTTTGAGTCTTCAAAATTTTGAAATTTTATTTAACAAATTTTGAAACTTTTATGAAATTAATCCACTAATATTATTATTTTGACCATGGTTAAATAAATTAAGAGTAATACGATTATAAATTTTGTTATCAAGCATTAATATAGTAAGATGTTACATTGTACAACTTAATTGGTTCATTTCTCTAATTAAAATAATTTGTCTACATAAATTTTTTACACCAATAAATTAGTAATAGTAGGAGCCAAATCCATGACAATGTTCAAAAATAAAATCCAAGACAATGTAATTGCCAAAATTATTAGTGACCTCAACCTTTAGACTAACCCCGTATATATTTAGAGTAGCACTGTCTATAACTACTCGTGCACTATTTTAGCCAGAAACGTTACAATATTGTATAAGGTTTGTTGAATTTATGTAAGAATAATATATAAATATTATTTAAAAGAGATAGAGGGAGATAAATTATTTGTAGAATTATAAGGTTGTATGTAGATTTGTATGTTAAGTTTTTATATGATATTGTATATATCCAAAAATAAATGTAATGTAATGAAGTGGTTAAAAAAAATATATGTAATGATAGATAATTAACAAATATTATTGTATTTTATATATGAAGTATTATTCTATAATATTTTAATGTAATATGTCAAATCCGAACCACACTAGGTTAATAAAAATGAGAAATTATTAAGTAGATACAATCTATTAAATTATCAATTAAATATTTAAATTATTATTTAATATATATAAAATCATTATTAATTATTGATATAATTTTATGATAATTTTTATTATCTTACATATATCAAATAATAATTTAAATACCTATTATAAACTATCTCCGCCTAAGAATTACTCTAATAAAATTCACTTCTGCCTCTGCGATCATCATCTTCTTGCCTTATGGATGATTCTTTTTAATGATGCCACATTCTTTTGCCTTGATTTTAGTCTTTCTGGCTCTTTCCACTGTACTAAATAATAATAAATGGGATGAGGCATGTGATTTTTTTATATTTCATACAACAATTAGTTGAGTCATTAACATTAATGGTATATTTATTGATCAATTTGGCAGGCAGCATCAGCTTTTTAGCGTTTAATTTGAAAGAAGAGTCAGTGGACATACATCTGTTGACTGTTGCCGAATTTCAGTTATTGAACCAGTGGTTGGAGGGTGGGAATTTCCTAATTATTTAAGTGTGTATTTATATTAAAATTTATAAACTTAAATTTGAATCAATTTAATTTTATAAATTTAAATTTAATTAAAAATAAATTTGTGATAATGTAATTTATGTTTAAAAATTTTTGTATTAAAAGTAAATTTAATAAAATAAATATTATTTAAATAAAAAATTAAAATTATTTTAAAACAAAATTAAAAATAAAAATACTCATCAATGTTTCTTACTTAGTTTTGCTTAATGAAAAAGCAAATTTTTTTTATTTTTCCTCAAATTGTGGTTAAAAATTAAATTGTGTTAAAACAGTGCAAATGAAAAAATACTCAAATAACATTTTATCATTGTCCACAAAAGCCCAAGGACATTTGGGGCTTTCAAGTGCAAACCAAAGACATTCTAAAAGTGTATTTGTTTTAACTTTTGAGTAAAAAAAATACAAGGCGCACTTTTGTAAGAAGAAAATTTTTAAAGTATTTTTTTCAACTTGCAAAAAGGTAAAATAAACATGCTCTAACTATCTTTGTATTTTCCTTTTATCTTTTATATGGTCTCCTTAGCATTTTGTCGCACTATAAGAACTAAGAAATAGATGTATTTATGAGATGGGTATGACATGACTTGAATTTGATTTGATAATTTGTTCGAGACAAATCTTTGGACCTAAATCCAACTGTGTTATGGTTCGATTAATAACCAAACTAAAATTGGGTTAACCCGATATTAAACAAAACGTATAAATATAAATATTATGCATATTTAAAGCATAATATTTTAAAAATAAAAAACTAAAATCGAGATATATTTTATAGTATATGTTTCAAAACAAGTAATAATATAAATATATTATTATGTTATGTAAAAATTATTAATTTAAGTTAAGAAATCTTATTATTAATAAGAGTTTAAGTTTGATACACTATAAGTATAAAATTTTTTATATCATCAATCAATTATACATCACAACATATTTGTTTTTGAGGTAATTGTTATAAGAATCAAACATTTTAAATGATGTGACAATATATGATTGGTTGATAGTGTAAAAAAATTTTATATTGATAATACATCACAATTAAATCCTATTTATAATTAATGATAAAAAATATAAATTTTAAAATAATTTATAACATCATGCATGGTTTGGACAAATCGAAGTACTACTTGAATCTGAACATAAAAATACATTGACCTAACTTCTAAAACCCAAACTCTGGCCTAATAAGTTTTGGATCAGACCCGTTAGTGAGACAAGTTAAGTTTTTAACACCCCTATTAAGAAGAGATAAGTTCAAGAATTTACTAGAGAAAATCAACTCAAAAGTGAAAATCAGTTATAAGAAATTGTATATTATTTTTTATTACAACCTTTAAAATTATCATCTTTAACTTTTTTTTTATCAGAAATTAAACTTAAAAGACTTTTATCTAAAATTTAAAATCACTGTCAAAATTAACCAGTTAAGTTCGAGTATCTAAAATTAATAATAAAAAAAATTGCACTTCACACATTTTAAGAGCATGTTATTATACATTGTTGGCTCATTTGCCGATCGAATCTGGCAAAACCATCTCTGTTGCTGACGACGGCAAATAACTGTCAATGCTGGTGGTAAGGTTAATGAGGAAATTGGTGGTAGAGAAGAGACAGAATTACCAGGGAGATTACACATAATTGTAATCCAAAAAGTACATTTTAGAGGGGGTTACATTTGTGTTTTGATTTTGTTTTCAGTTGGTATGCCTTTTATTAATATTTATAAAATATTATTTTTAGATTTTATTTTATGTTTTTAGTGAAGTAATTTCACCAAAAAAAAATTGTGAAGTATTTTTTTTCATTACAAAACTTTAAAAACAAAATATAAAATAAAAATAAATTAACTTTTTTTTAATTATTAATAAAAATTGACCAACTCAAAATAAAAATAGAAAATCAAATACCTGGCTGATGTGAGCCCAACTAGACACAAAGTGGATCAAGAAGCTATACAAAGCCTTGGAGGCCCAATGACCAGGGCAAGAACAAAGAAGGCCCAAGAAGCTCTAAACCATATGATTGGGCTTCTCATGGAAACAAGCCCAATATCAATTCAAGAGGAGCCCAAGTTAATCAATTGCATCATTCACTTGGAAGAATCATGTGAAAGTGGCGTGCAACAAGATGAGGCTCAAGTTTAATGTTTATTTCTTCCCAATAAGTGTAAATGGGATTTTTGTGAGTTAGGTCCAACTTGCTTTGTTTGCACTTGGGTCAAGCCCACTCTTTTCCATTGTTACACGAGTTTGAATAGGTTGTAGACTTAGGAATCTTTTGTTTATTTTCAAAAATAATGTGATGTAATTCATGAAGATGAGAGAGAGGCGTGAGTTATTGTTGGTGGCTGCCATAAATGCATTTTTAGTGGCTATTGATAACTACACAAAGCGTAATTATTTGTGCCCTATATCTGTGTTTTATAGATTGCTTAAGTCCTTGTATTCATGCATATTTGGAAGATTTTATGCTTATATTTGTTATATCTAATTATGATACCTTTCCAGTATGTATTTGAGCAATTTGTGCATATTTGATATGTGATTAAGTGAATTTATATGTGTTACTGATTTAGTGTTTTCTCTATCATGTAGGAAGGGCTCCAAACAAGATGATATGTGGAGCAATCGATTGAATTGAAATTGGAAGAGAAAGCAAAATCGAAGATATCGGCCAGACAATGCCGCGTACACACTGTTCAATGCCGCGGCGTGGAGGTCCCCTGCATCCAAAGTCAGAGGCTACGAAATATAGAACGCCGCGACGTGTACTGTTCAATGCCGCGGCGTCCCTGACCTAACTTGATACGCGCCGCGCGTGTGCAAATCAATGCTTGCGGCGTCTTACTCTGTTTTCTTGAGTCTATAAATAGATTTTATTAGATTTTGTAAAGAGAGTTTGGAGAGCTCTGTAGATAGCTTTAGGTTTTAGAGGAGCTACGGCTTTGTGCTTCATTTCTAGGCTGATTGGAGGCCTAGGGAGGCTAGGTTGGAGGTTCTTTTCCTTAAGGAAGAGGGTTCAAGCTTCAAGGATCTCATCAATGGCATCCTTCCTCTTCTCCCTGAGTTTTCTTCTTCTCCTTTATCTTTTGAGCACTGTTTTGCTCTGTAAATTCGTGTTCAATGGATTAAAAGCTGTATTTAGGAAATACTTTGGATCTTTATATGATTATTGATGTTTATGTATGAATTTGAGTTTCTATTGATGTTTAGCTTTGTTCTTCCATACCTATGCTTAATGCTTGCTTCTGTTTGATCAACAATTGCATGATCTTAATTGATGCAAATGAACTAGACATAGGGATTTGTGGAGATGAACATGGTATGGTTGATGCATGTTCGACGAGTTCAATTGGCTTGGATGAGTTGATTCGCTAACGGGATAGAAATATACCTTTTAGCCATGTATTAGCGTGTGTTTGAGAATAAATCGTTTATTAGTGGAGTTTACACTAGTTCTCATGCAACCATAAGAACCATAGTGGATTAGGTAAATGACACCAGGGTTGATCGACCTAGACATAGGCTTTTGACTAAATCAGATTCTCAAGCTAAACTAACTAAGCATTGATGTTACTTGTAAGGATTGCATATCATTAGTATGAAGTAGGAAGTGAAGAAGGATTCCCTAGATTTCCAAACCCATATGTTATTGCTTTGGTAGTTTAGATTTAGATTAATTGCTTTCCTTTATTTGATATGTCCTTGACTAGAATCTAGCTGAGCTATTGGTTGCTACTTAGTAATGGAAACTTTGTCCTCGTGGGAACGAACTTTTACTTGATCATTACTTGAGCTGACGACCGATGCGCAACTTGCGGTACACAAATGGTCTAACAGCTATTAAGTGGGGTTTTAAGTAGGATTTATTTTCTTGAGTAATATGTAATAAGTGGAGGTTGTAACCTATCATAGGATTCTAGTAATTCATGAAGATGAGAGAGAGGCGTGAGTTATTGTTGGTGGCTTCCATAAATGCATTTTTGGTGGCTATTAAGTGGGGTTTTAAGTATGATTTATTTTCTTGAGTAATATGCAATAAGTTAGGAATTGAAATGTGTCCTAGGATCCTATGTGAGTGTAAGTGGCGTGAAACACATGTGGGGGGTGAGTAAAAGTGCTTTGAGAGAGAATTTATAGAGTCTTGAATGAGTGAATTAATGGGAGGTTTTGTAAGAGGGAAACAAAGTGGTTTCAGCCACCTATATGTATTCACACCATTTTTCATGAATGGAGCTTTTGGATGTCATTTGGAATTTTTCATTGTTAGTGAGCATTGTAGCATTGTCTTTACCTCAATGGTTTAATATGTTAAGTTTTGATGATGACAAATACAAGATAAAAAGAATTATGCTTATGCTTCATAGATGTGCTGAATGAGATATATTGTATCATGCATATAAAGATATTGAGTTATGAATTTGGACTAACTATGCTTGTGTTAAGTGAGTAACATTTTGTAGAATAGTCTAAGTATCAAGAATAAGCATTGCAACAAGACAGCAAAAGATCACAACTATGCTCAACTCAAGAAGAATAAGAATGATAAAGATGTTCCAAGCAATTTACAAGATTTGAAGAGAAGAAATTTGTGGAAGCTTGGATCACATCAAGAAGCCTAAGGACTAGAATTGATATATTTTCCTTTTAGGTTTTCTCCTATGTAAACATAGAGGTTTTACAAGAAAAGAGCTCAAATATGTTTTTAAGTCTTTAAAATGGTTCTTACATGTTTAAATGCCCAACAAACTGTTTTTGGAAAGTTAATCTTGGTGGTAGTTCACACATTTAAAAAATAGCCAAGTTTGTGTTTTGCAAAACTGACATTCAGTTACTATTTTGATCATAACTTTCAAAATACTTTGAGTTTTGTTATGAAACGTATTTCATATGAAAATAGACTCAAATATCTTTCCAATGAATGGTCATTTACTTTAAACGGATAAGAAATGAAGAAGTTATGACCATTTGCTTTAAACTATGAAATATTGTCAAATTTGAGTTTTGAAAAACTGACCTTTGGTCACTCTTTTGATCATAACTCTCAAAATACTTTGATTTTTGTTGTGAAACTTCTTTCATTTGAAAATAGACTCAAATATCTTTTCAATGACTGGTCATTTGCTTTAATCGGATAAGAAATGAAGAAGTTATAACATTTTAAAGTCAGATTTCAAAACTAGAAAAGTTGTAATCGATTACACAAGTCCTGTAATCGATTACAACAATGTCAGAAGCCATGTAATCGATTACCAGAAGTGTGTAATCGATTACCAAGTGCCCAGAAACGTTTCTAACGGTTATAAACGGCTAGTTTTCATAAAAAATCATTTCTAAACACTACCAATAGTTATTTTATCACTTAGGCTCTATATATAAGTGTTGTATGAAGCTTATACACCTCTTGAACCCTTGATTTCATCCTTGAATCACCAAAATCATATTTTGAGCTCTTTCTTGCAAAATTCTTCTATTCCTTTGTTCTTCAATTTGTATTATCCACTCTTGAGAGAGTTTTCTATCATATATACTTTGTTCTTCAAGTTGTATATCTACTCTTGTGAGAGTTTCATTCTATCAACCTTGATTGCTTTGTAAGAGAGGGTGAGGTATCCCTCCAAATTGTAAAGGGTGAGGCATCCCTTTGTTTGAAGAGACTCAAGCTCAAGGGTGAGGCATCCTAAGGAGTTGAGTGCTCAAGTTTGTAAAGGTCATCAAGCACCTGTGAAGCTTGAAGAATTGGAGGCTCTAGCACAAGGGTGAGGTATCCCAAAGTGTGAGGAGTGCTCTTGTTTGTACAAAAGTTTTCCTAGCACCCGTGAAGTCTAGGAGATAGTGAAGAAAATCTCAAGTTAAGCTTGGGGACTGGATGTAGGCCACAAGTGGTTGGTGGCTGAACCAGGATAAATTCTTGAGTTTGATTCTCTCTTCCCTACACTCTTTAATTTCAATATTTAGTGTAGTATATTTATCTATTGCATATCTTGTCATCTTGGTGATTTGATTCTATGAACTTGATATCTAGTTTATTTGCTTAATTCATCATATATCCCAAGTTGTATTTGAGTAATCTATAATAGTTGTACCTTTGTTATGCATGTTCCGCTGCTTTTGTTACTTGAGTGATTCAAAATGCTTAATTTCTCAAAAGTGCATTAAAATTTGTAATCACCCAATTCACCCCCCTCTTGGGTGATGGTTGCCATGACTAACAAGTGGTATCAGAGCTTTGTGCTCTGGTGAAAGCTTAACCGCTTAGAGTTAAAGATCCTTGTTTGTTGGCAACCATTAAAAAGCTTTTCAAAATGGAAGGTTTTGAAATTGATAAACCATCATTCTTTGATGGTGTGCATTTTGTTTATTGGAAAACTAGAATGGAATTGTATATGCAATCTATTGATCTTGATTTGTGGGATGCTATGCTTGATGGATTTTCTCCTAAACCAAAACAAGATTTGAATGCTTATGACAAGAAATGCTTTTCCTTGAACATTAGGGCAATGCAAATGTTGAGAAGTAGTTTGAATGATGATGTTTATGCTAGAATTAAGAGTTGCTCTAGTGCTAAAGATATATGGGATGCTCTTGATTCTATTTATCTTGCTAACAATGATTTCTTATATAAAGTTGTATATAGAGAGCAAGAAGAGCAAAAACCTCTAGAGGAAGACAACTTTGAAAAATGTCCTCAAGAACATGTTCAAAGCAAGAAAATAAGCTCAATGCCTCTTGATGATGATGGTGCTCAATTTGAAGAAGAGGAAATGCGAAACAAAATTGAGAAAGATGTTCTTGAATCCTTGATGGATAACAATGATAAAGATGATGATTTCCTTAAAGAGCCAAGCATACTACAAATTAAGACTACCTCCTATATGCCTATAAAGGACTTTGAGGTAAATGATGTTAAACTAGAATATAGTCCTTCTTATTATGAGCTACAATGTGCATATGATGAAATATATGATGGCTTGTTGATTTTAGAAAATAAAAACTTATCTTGTTTAGAAAACATTTCCTCCATTGAAAATGATATTGAGACTTTGAAAAATGAATATGCTTTTCTTGATGAGGAAATGCCTTTGAAATGTGAAACCTCAACTTCTTATGAAAAATGTATTAATTTAGAAAATCATGTTGAGGACTTACATTTCGAATTTGTCAAAGCTAATGATTCTAATTGTTACATTCTATGCTTGTTAATGAGAATAAAATTGATGTTATTCTACATAAAAATTCAAGCAAGGCTTATGGCAAAAATAATATAGATTGTAATAACAACAAAAGGCTTAAGTTTTCCAAAGATGATCTTCAAAGGACCAAACCATCATTAAATTTAATTGTTTGCAACTTTTGTGGTCATCTAGGACATATTTCTCATTTATGCAATTATAGAAGAAATTCTTATATGAGAAATTGTATGGTATGGGTTCCTAAAGGTCTTAAAGGCCCTATTACTAACATTCAAGGACCCAAGATGAAGTGGGTACCAAAATATCCTCCTAGTGTCTCAATTATGCAGAAAGTTTCTCAAAAGGATGGACCAATTAGTCAAAAGAAAGAGGAATCATTAAGAAGAATGCTTCCAAAGTTCATTGGTAGAAGTTTTGGTCAAAGAAGGAAGATGGCTTCAACCAAAGCTTCTCAAGTACAAAATGTGGAACTTGTAAAGTTCAAGACTCCAAAAGAGAAGCAATGGTAAGGAAAAGTATTCCATTGATTACCAAGACCAAGGTATCAAAAGTCTTTACCTCTTATAAGCATTCACTTAAAAAGACAATAAATATGAGGTATATTCCTTGTAGGCCTTAGGTAAAGGATAGAATCATGTGCACTTGGTAAAATTCGAATATTTTGTTTAGCACATGATTATGTTCATTCTTTATGTACCATAGCTCATTAATTTGTTATATATCTTGGTACATAAATTATACAATGCCTAGATATGCTTGTTATGCTTTAAATTGTTTATATATCATGAAAGTAAGCATGCTATTAGTTATGTGCTTAATGGCAATTGGTTATTTAACTTGTTGTGCTCAATTTACATACTATAGAAAAATTGATCTTTATAAGAGCATAATGGATTAATAGTCAATAACTAACCTTTATGGATCCAAAATTGGTGGATACCAAAGAAAGTACTTTGAATGGCGTTGTAGGATGACTATTAACTCAAGCATGCAATGAAGTGAAACACAACTATGCTACTTGTGGTTTGAAAAATTTGAAATAGTTCAAGTTCTCCAAGAGTGATGAAAACATAAAAAGAATGACATGGAGAACCACAACATTCTCAAGGAGCCTTGAGGCATGGAAGTTGGAGTCACCTACAAAAACTCAAAGAGTACACTTTTGGTGACATCAATCTCTTATCCTCATCTATGCTTTAAATTGAATATCATGTGCTATTTGGAGAAGTAAATAGTTATTTTTACATGCCTTACATGATCATTGTTTGCCCCAAAACACTTATATATGTTTTGATGATGATCATGTCTTTCTTGACAAACTTGAACCTTGCTTTGAAAATGCTTAAACTATGCTTTTGAATTCAAATGCATATGTTCTTCCTTTATTCTTGTAAGAGCTAACATTGCATGGTTGATAATGTGGTACATGTTTTACATTGTATATCAACCTAAATTATGTTTGTAAATAAGTTTAAATGATATTTGATGCTAACCCATGTTTTAGAGAACTTTTGAAATATAGTCATCAAATATTGAAATTTTAAGCATATGTGGATAAATGAGAAATGTTGAAGGAAGAAGAACATGAGAAGACTTTTTTCAAGTGAAATGGAATGGAATACACAATGGAAGAAAGCTCAAACTCAAAAGACAAATAAATGAAGAACATTCTAAAGAAGCATCACTCTCTCAATAAGTATCTTTATCCCTAAACTATTGTGGTATTCTATATGCTATGGATTATATGATACTTGTTGATAATTTGATCTTAAATGAATTGATGTTTTCCTTACATGAGAAGTATGTTTCGCATTGACAAAGTGTCTAATTGGATATTAACTTGCTAATTTTTGTCATTGCATATAGGGTGGATGATATTAGTACTATACATACTTTGATCCCTATAGCATATTTCCTCAATGTGAATGTTTGATATCAATGATTCTCTTGATTTATGGTTTCTTTGTAGTATAACACCTATGAGAATCATGCTCTTGTCTTGAAAAGAATATGTGGTTTCAATATAAAACCCTTCTACTCTTCTAAAATGCTTTTGAAAATATAATGTGGTCTTACAAAATTCTTTTTGAAAGGGGAGAAGTTTTAAGATGGTTTGTGATTGATGGATTAAGAATATATATCTTTGCCTTGCTTCCTTTTATGGTAATGCGCTTATATGGTCTTGGCATGCATATTTCCCTTTATCTATCGTGTGCATCAATAAGGGGAAGCTTATCTTACATATCCTTCTTCCATATCCTTGTTGACTAAGAATATATGCATAACTGTGTTAAACTATTATGTTTGATATTTTGATAATATGCACATTTTGAGGGGGAGCCTAGTTCTTAAATTGTTGCTTATATCTCTTGGCTTACACCCTTATTTGGCATGAAGTGTTTTATTGTTAATACTATCAACATATCAACAAAGATCATCTCTTATTGTCTTTCCATCTATCAATGAAAGAAGGTAAACATTCTTAAACTTGATATCTTTTGATTCTTTCATTGAGAAATGCTTGATATGTGACAAGTTGTATGATCTTTCATTTGAAAACCTCAAATCCATGATCTTACACGAATATTTTGTAACTCCTAACAAGTGATATCGAGTGATACTGATTTATCATGTGGTATGCAAGACACTATATGCTAGACATAATTTTTTAAGCTCATTGCTATCATGTGCTAAATGTTGATGTACCAAAATATGACAAGTTTTGCATGAATAATCTTTTATATCTTGAAAGCATGCTTGTTTCATCTCTCTTTTCTTGTATCATGTGTAGAATTAAATAAGGAGAGATAGTTATGATTTGAATAACTTGAAAAAGTTTCTGAGTTTTAATGATCCTACTATTTTTGACAAACACGAGTTTTATTTATAAAGGGAGTGCAAATATTATCTTTCCTTCCTAAACTTTTTTGTTGATGTCAAATAGGGGAAGTGAAAACTGGAAAGAAAAATATTTATGTTCTTGTACTTATTGTTGAAATGCTTACATGAATATCTATTCTTCTATATTACATATTTTTCTTTGGTGATTTGTCATCATCAAAAAGGGGGAGATTGTAGCATTGTCTTTACCTCAATGGTTTAATATGTTAAGTTTTGATGATGACAAATACAAGATAAAAAGAATTATGCTTATGCTTCATAGATGTGCTGAATGAGATATATTGTATCATGCATATAAAGATATTGAGTTATGAATTTGGACTAACTATGCTTGTGTTAAGTGAGTAATATTTTATAGAATAGTCCAAGTATCAAGAATAAGCATTGCAACAAGACAGCAAAAGATCACAACTATGCTCAACTCAAGAAGAATAAGAATGATAAAGATTTTCCAAGCAATTTACAAGATTTGAAGAGAAGAAATTTGTGGAAGCTTGGATCACATCAAGAAGCCTAAGGACTAGAATTGGTATGTTTTCCTTTTAGGTTTTCTCCTATGTAAAGATAGAGGTTTTACAAGAAAAGAGCTCAAGTATGTTTTTAAGTCTTTAAAAATGGTTCTTACATGTTTAAAGGCCCAACAAACTGTTTTTGGAAAGTTAATCTTGGTGGTAGTTCACACATTTAAAAAATAGCCAAGTTTGTGTTTTGCAAAACTGACATTCAGTTACTATTTTGAATATAACTTTTAAAATACTTTGAGTTTTGTTATGAAACGTATTTCATATGAAAATAGACTCAAATATCTTTCCAATGAATGGTCATTTACTTTAAACGGATAAGAAATGAAGAAGTTATGACCATTTGCTTTAAACTATGAAATATAGTCAAATTTGAGTTTTGAAAAACTGACCTTTGGTCACTCTTTTGATCATAACTCTCAAAATACTTTGATTTTTGTGTGAAACTTCTTTCATTTGAAAATAGACTCAAAGATCTTTCCAATGACTGGTCATTTGCTTTAATCGGATAAGAAATGAAGAAGTTACGACATTTTAAAGTCAGATTTCAAAACTAGAAAAGCTGTAATCGATTACACAAGTCCTGTAATCGATTACAACAACGTCAGAAGCCATGTAATCGATTACCAGAAGTGTGTAATCGATTACCAAGTGCCCAGAAACGTTTCTAACAGCTATAAACGGCTAGTTTTCATAAAAAATCATTTCTAAACACTACCAACGGCTATTTTATCACTTGGGCTCTATATATAAGTGTTGTATGAAGCTTATACACCTCTTGAACCCTTGATTTGATCCTTGAATCACCAAAATCATATTTTGAGCTCTTTCTTGCAAAATTCTTCTATTCCTTTGTTCTTCAATTTGTATTATCCACTCTTGAGAGAGTTTTCTATCATCTATACTTTGTTCTTCAAGTTGTATATCTACTCTTGTGAGAGTTTCATTCTATCAACCTTGATTGCTTTGTAAGAGAGGGTGAGGTATCCCTCCAAATTGTAAAGGGTGAGGCATCCCTTTGTTTGAAGAGACTCAAGCTCAAGGGTGAGGCATCCCAAGGAGTTGAGTGCTCAAGTTTGTAAAGGTCATCAAGCACCTGTGAAGCTTGAAGAATTGGAGGCTCTAGCACAAGGGTGAGGTATCCCAAAGTGTGAGGAGTGCTCTTGTTTGTACAAAGGTTTTCCTAGCACCCGTGAAGTCTAGGAGATAGTGAAGAAAATCTCAAGTTAAGCTTGGGATTGGATGTAGGCCACAAGTGGTTGGTGGCTGAACCAGGATAAATTCTTGAGTTTGATTCTCTCTTCCCTACACTCTTTAATTTCAATATTTAGTGTAGTATATTTATCTATTGCATATCTTGTCATCTTGGTGATTTGATTCTATGAACTTGATATCTAGCTTATTTGCTTAATTCATCATATATCCCAAGTTGTATTTGAGTAATCTATAATAGTTGTACCTTTGTTGTGCATGTTCCGCTGCTTTTATTACTTGAGTGATTCAAAATGCTTAATTTCTCAAAAGTGCATTAAAATTTGTAATCACCCAATTCACCCCCCTCTTGGGTGATGGTTGCCATGACTAACAAGCATTGTTCTCCTAAGTTCTTGGTTGAACCAAGGTTTTTATCCTTATCAAGAATTCCAACATTCTTGTAGCAGATTTCACTTGGCTTATCAAACAAAGTTTCCTTTGTTTGTGGCGGCTCACATCATCTCTAATCTCTTCCATTTTATCCTTTTCTTCTTCATATTTTACTTTGTTCCAAAATTTGAATTCAAACTCAATTTGTTTTAATCTTTAAATGACGCAACATACTTGATAATTTCAATCAAAAAGATCTTAAAAAGGCAACCCCCATTTGATTGTCACCACCGCCCTTTACAAATTCGGAGATTTCAAATGCTGCATTTTAAATTACTTGAATTTAACATTCTTTAAAATGTAAGATTACTTTATCTAAATATACTTTAAGTTTTCTTTTTTTATTTTGGTGATTCACATGTTAACAAGTGATTATTTTTATTTTCTTGTAAAAATATTTTAAAATTAACTTTCACATCAATTTAAACTAATTCTTTGTCGTAATTTTACTTTTAATAATGTGAATAACTTTCTTGGATCACATTTTTTTAGGTACACAACATTGCTTTTTTTTTTTTTATTCAGGTATACAACATAAAACATTGGTAAAGAGAGTTATTCTTTAAAAAAAAATGTAATTAGGAAGACTAACTATAATTTTTTTTTAGTCTTAGACATCTCCACACTTTTTTTTGGTGTGAGCCCTTGGTCTTAGACTAATTACATACCTTAGATTAACTATAAGGAGGCTTCTATGTACAATATTCACATCGTTTACATAATTTGACTTGCTATAATAGGATTTTTTTAAAAATCTTATTATTATATGCGTAAATATTATTAGTTAAAATTTATAAAAATTTTTATAATATACAATATTTATGACAAAGAAGGGACTAATTCTAACTTCTTTATGTAAGTCTAAGTATGTCTAAATATTATTAGTTAAAATATATAAAATTTTTTGTATGTACATATATAGACTATACCTATTACATGCTCAAGAGATTATAGGTTATAAATCCCACTCATTCATTTTTTTTTTTATTATATCAATGATGATCAACACATGTAGAAATTGTAAGCACCGATTCATACTCTAGCTCAAATGTAAGTATAGAATACAAGCCCTAACTATAATATTCATGTCACACCAAAAAAACTATAATATTCATGCAATCAATTAAGAGCGCGTATGCTTCACCAAACAACTTAAAATATAACATGCGCATAAAAAGTGAGAAGCATCATAAAAACCTTTCTATAATAATTTCATTTTGCTTTCTTCTTGCTTTGACTTACAGACAGAAAACGTTAGGTCGCTTAATGCAGACATTTTGATTCAATCTTTTTTACCTTTAGAAACGACATTATAATTTTCATATATATATATATATATGGAATATCTCTTACAGTTTGGTACGATTTTTTATTTATTTATTGTGGAGAATTACAGTTTCATTTACATCTTCTAAGTATGCATGATGCACAATCTTAGTAATAATTTATGCAATGAAAAAGGTGGGAATTTGTTTTTGTTTGACCTCTTTGGCTCTTTCCATACGGGTATCAGCATCTTGAATTCTTGATTTCAGGAAAGAATGAATAAAAATTAAATAACTTTAAGGAATAAAGGATTATAATTTTTAATATTTTTTTATGTGCTAATTTATAATTATTTCTTTAATCAAAATATTGATAAGTTTTCCATTCATAGTCACATCAAAGTTTAATAAAAAAATAGTCACATCAAAGTTCAAATTTATTTGATTATTAAAAAAAGTTATATAGATAAACTTTTGAAAAAATAAAAATAAAAAGTCACATTCCATGTGTAACGGAGTGGCAGATTCTCTTGCTTTGTTAGCTCATAGGTCTGTTAATATACATTTTTTTGGGAAGACTTCTAGTTGTGGACGGATTTTGTTGAAAGATTTTGTGGGTGTCTCTTTCTTTAACATAGTTGTGTAGTTTGGGCTTTTGCCCTCCTTCTATAAAAGAAAAAAAAAAGGTGAAAAGTCACATTCCATGTGTAAGGTCATTAATTAAATAATATGTAAATTTGTGTAAAAACATATTAATCTAATTCTGTAAGAATTTAAAAATAAATTGAAATGTAATAATAATTTTTTTAGCTGGGAAATGTAATAGATTTTTATTTTCTTAACTTTTGCAATGAATCTCACACCAAGAAATATTTTTGGATATGATAGAATTTGGGGGAGGGGAGGGAGAGCACAATCATTAACTAAATGGTTGGAATTAATTGGGAACTCGAAATTGTATAAAACTATACAACCAAGAGAGAGAGAGACGGGTGGAAAAAGACTTACCGGGGCTAGGGTCTAGTTGCAGTGAGCAATGGGATGAGAATGTGGGTGTGCTCTATTGTTGTTTTGTTTCTTGTTGCTCTGTTATTGACTGGTACGTAAATATAACAACACACTATACAATGCTGCCATAATGTACAGGAAAAAAAAAAGATAGTTTTACACTTTTTTTTTTTAGAATGTATTACTATTTATACTCGTTTTAATAAATGTGATTGAGTGAGAAAAAGTGATAAGAAAAAATATACATAATAAATGATATTAGTAGGAGTATTAAAATGGGTCAAGTCCGATAGATCAGTCTTAATAGCCCGATAAAATAGACGGATCGGGTTAATAAAATGTCAGTTTGAAACTTACATAATCCGAATGAGCTGGATCAGCCCGTTATTTTAACACTATATAAGGCTAAATGAACTGGGTTGAGCTAGCAAAATATCAGCCTGAAACTTACATGGCCTGATTGGGCCAACCCGAAAATGGTCCGACCCCGAATGGGCCAGCTTGGCCCATTTTGACACCCCTGGATATTAGATAGAGTATGAAAAGGAGTATATGCACTATTTGATGTAAGAATATAAAAGTTGAATATATTATGGATTCAGACGTCAGTTAAAATTGTATTAGTTCTTATATTTTTTTATAAATAATTATGTATACTTGAAAATTCTATAGATTTTAACTAAAAATTATTACACAATAAAATTTGTAGAGATTTTAGTATGCACAGTTATTTATGAAAAAATATAAAGATTAATATAGTTTAATCGATATTAAATATACAATTATGCAACTTAAAAAAAATAAATAGTATAACCTAAAAAAATGTAGTGGCTGGCGACAACTGGGGAAGGTGGCCAACCGAAGGTGGTGGTCATCAACGGCAATCGTGGCCCAGAGTGGCGGGCGGTGGTTAAAAAAAAACTTAAAACAAAAACATAGATCAACAGATTACAAGTCATTCATCATAGTTGTTAATATAACACCCCAAACTTTTTATTTATTAAACAGTAATTTTGACAGTTAATAGAATTCTACTGTTTAGTGATTTCTGTGTACTATAAAATTATTTTGAATATTCCGTCTGTATATTTGATCGTTTTGAGTAATTTGCTCCGTGTCAGGAAAATAATAATTTTCGGGCCGGAAAAATTTTACGTAATTTAATTATTACTGAAAAGTCTTAATTATTTTACGTAATCTGATGTGATATTTGTGAGTTTTCTAATTTTTGTGATTTTATGTGTGATTATAAAATTTTTTACTGTTTGTGGGTCCCAGGGGGTGTATGTGGGCCTAAGTGGCCATACGTGGATCCAGGTGGGTCCCGCAAAGTAAAAATTTGTCTACGCATAGAAAAATTTGTACTGTTTAGACGGAGATAGGGGATCTTACTAAACCTAAATCCAGAAATAGTTTTAGAAAATTTCTTTACTGTATTTTGTACTGTATTTAATTATCAAACGATAAAAATATAGTAAATATATTCTTTCGTATGGTTATAACAGATAAAAAATAAAATTTTATACTGTTAAGTCAACATTAGTGGTTTGGATATCCACTATCGATTTAATCACCGTTGAAAATTTAATCTTGATTTAATTAACGGTGGAGATTTGATCTTAAAAGTGAATAAGATCAATTATAACCGTTAGATAGAAATTAAATCAAGAGTATAGATTTAGTCTTATAAATGACTATGACCATTATGAACCCTTGGATGTAAAATTAATCAATGGTGGAGATGGATCATTAATGACCATTGGATTTGGATTTAGATCAATGGTGAGAATTGGCCATCAAAAATGACTACAACCATTTTGGACCCTTGGATGTAAAGTTTGAAGGTGTAATCTTGACCCTTCATTTTGGAGACACGTTCAATGGTTAGAATTGCAAGCAAAAATGATCCAATGGCTCAAATGAAGTCTTCTATCTATAACCTAAACCTAGTAACTATTTTTTAATCCAAACTATTCTTTTAATCAATGGTTAGGATGACTTAAAGTGATGGTTATGAAATTTGTCACATTTGGAGTGCATGAAGAGGGGGGACGGTTTGGAGAAGCAAGGAAGAGAGGAGACAACTTAGTATAGGCTTTTTAGGCCAAAGAAAAAAATGAAGACAATAATGTCAGTGTCAAAGACCATTTATTATTTTTCCTATTGATCATTAATAATCATGTTTTTCAAACTTCACTTTCCATTCTCTCCAATGCATGCTACTGCCATGCATAGTCCTAAAGGCCAAATAATTCATTTTTACACTTCACATTATCACTTCTTCACCTATTTCACTTAGTTTCAAGAAACCAACCAAAGAAAATTTCATTTTTCTCTCCCTAAGAGACCATTCGGCCAAGCACCCTAATTCTCTCCTCCATCACTCTTTAATTTCATATAACCTAGTTTCTTGAATCCTTACCTTATTCTAAATAACTTTCATGTTGAAGACTTTCTCTAAATCTTCCATCTTGAAGGATTTTTACTAAGATCAAGTTCTAGAGTTTTTGTTGGTGAAGTGTAAGGAAACTTCATTTATTCTTTTCTTTTTCATGTTCTAAACCATGTTTGATCCATGGTTCTTCTTATTCAAGCTTGATATACTAATTTTCTTGTATTTGTTTCATGTTTAAGAACTTGTGTTGGTGGAGATCTTGTTCAAAATACAAAGCAACAAGCTTTTTGGTGGTTCTTCAAGAGGTAAGAGGAGATTCATCTCACCAACCAAGTATGGTGGTGAGAGATGGTTTATATTTGATGGATGGTGAATCCATGTGAGGATTCCTATCCATGGTCGTGTAATAATTTATGTGTGTTATGTGCTTTGATTATTTTTTTTATCTTGATATTCTTTGCATGATTTACTTGTGTATGCATGCTTAGTATGATTTTTATTTGTTTATATGGTATGCTTATAATATGCATGACGATATATGTTGAATATATTATGATAGATGTATATTGAAATAAGCAAAATTTTGGCTCCGAAGGCCATGGAGGAGGTCACGGTTTTTAACTTCCAAGACTAAAGTTATTATTGAAATATTTTAAGAACTATGGAGTTAATTTTTAGTCCTTGAACTAAAGTAAATTTCGGTTAAGACATCAATCAATTTGGTGTTCACAAAATTATATTTTCATGAATGATAAAAATTAAATGATTAGAGAAGTAAAGAAAATAAACAAAAGGGTTTGTTTTGTAAAAAGAATGCACACGGTTTTAGGAGTTGTGTTTTCATGAATTTATTTTGTGTAGAAACAAGAATGGAATTTATTTAAGTTAGCAGAAAAATATTTCATGATTCCAATGACCATCTATAAGGTTTTGATAATTTTAGAAAAATGTTTTGATGTTACAAAATATAAGAATTTTCAAATAAGGATATTGGAAAGGGAACTAAAGTGTTATCAAGTGGAATTTTCATAAATAAAAGAAAAGGAGATTGAAAGTGTTGAACTTCAAATTATTTTAAAGAGAATTAATTTTTAGAAGTGATTTAGAAATATAAAAAAAACATTTGTAACTTAAATTTACTAACGTAGAATTTATTTATTGGGTTTTGGAAAACGTTAGGAAATTTAAAATTAGAAACAATAATTAAATCAACTAAATGTGATTTTGTAAAATTAAATCAATAAAAAGTGATTTTGAGAAAATATATTACGGAAAAGAATTTTTGACTAAGAATAGGAAGAAAATAAAGTAAGAAATTATATTATTGTAAGAAAAGTCCAAATAATATTTTTAAAGTTAAGAAATATTTTACGAAGGGTAAAAATGATAAAAAATGATTTACGTAACTCAAAAACGTAATTTTTAAATTACGCGATTTGAAAAATGTTAAGATATTTCTAAGCTATTTTCAAAGCGTTTAAATATTTTACACGATCGAAATGTTGTAGAAAAATCGCTGTGCGATTTAAAAACAAAAGAATATTTTTACGCAATTTAGAATACAGTAGAAAATGATTACGCAATTTTTTAAACGTAACAGAAAATATTATAAATCATTGTTTACGTAATAAAATATTACATGACTGTGAAAACATGACAAAAATATTTTACGAATGAGAAAAACATGGTAATGTGATTTTCTTTATTAATTATACAATAAACTTTACACTTAAAAATCAATATATGAATACTGTACAAGAAATTGAGAAGTTTGCCTGTAATTGGCGTTAATATATGAACGTAAAATAGTATTTGAACCTGGTATGAGAAATTATGTGATTTACTTTTGGTTGGTAATTGGTGCATTACATATGCATTGAAAATGGTCCGATGGATTGTATATGGCTAATTGCTCTAGGAGAAACGTACACCGCTTGAGTGGGTGCGATACGCGTAGTGTAGGTCACTCGTTGACCTTGGGGGCATTAGAGTGCGGGTTGCTTCACAATGGGCGGTTGGTAGCTCTTCATGCCGTGGGTTAGGCCGATGCAACACACCGATGATCCGGACCGAGACACTATTCTTAATCGAGATCTGATAAAGACCGTCGTGTATATCTTAGATGTGCAAGATATAATTATAGCACTTGGTCTGAGGCACGTGGTACCGGCAGATCTTTTCGATCAATTTCTCCGACCTGAGTTTAGCTCCATAGAGTAGGAAATCGAGTCTATGTGTTCATGCATTAACATAAATGCTCACATTTGTGAAATATTGATTATGACAATTATACTTTTTAAAAATATCTGCTTAGTATAGATGGCATTTTCCTGTAATTATTAAATGTTAATTTTGATTGATAATATGTTGATGCCATATTTGTAATATGATGCGTTTATATGGTATGCTGTTATGTTATCTCTATGCTACCACGTGTTGGTATTACGTAGTGATCTCACCTCTTTGTATGTATATTTGTATATTGTATTTATAATTGGTGAAGATGTTGAGAAAGAAATAGTACAAGAAGGAGAAGAAGAACTACTTCTCACGTCTGGGAACGCAGAATTTTGAGAAGATGAAGATGCCCAGCTTTCTAGGATACATGACATTACAGTTTCGTGGAGGTTCGGAGGCGTGGCATGTCCATTTGGATCGACAATGTATATTTTATATAAAAGACCTGAACATTACTTACAGTAGGCTTTATCAAGGGAACCCCTACTTTAGTGTCAATATTTATGTACAGTTAGAGTTTCCACTATCCATTAGGCAGTATTGGGGAGCTTACTACCGTACTCCTAGTGCGATAAGTATCGTGTCGTCTGCGCGAACACCTGTCTGTAGAGCTTCACGTAATAACGGATTCCTATCTGTTGAGGAATCTGAGGAGGACCCATTTGAGGGTTCTGCTGTTTAGTCAGATTTGGGCAATATGTGAGTCTTTATGTTTAATTACTTTGAGAACTTGGTCTGTATATAAATAATCCTGACAGAACTTCCGTTATGTATAATGATATAAATTATGTGTGATGATGTATAATATTTTTAATTTTCGCTAAGTTTATTTTATTGTTAACAAAGAAGAAAGAAAAAAAATTACAACTTGTTTTTTTATTATAATATCACTTTTTATGATCTTGAGGGTATTTGGGTAATTAAGTAACATAAATGTGGCACCCTACGGCGGGTGTTACAATTAATGCGTTTTTCAATACAATCAACAATTAGGAATGACCAGGTACACCATAGACCCTCATTTAGAGGGTGTATATTAGAATTAGCCACTTAAATAAGGCTTTGACAATGTTTATATTGTAATGTTTTGGCAAATGAGAACCACTTAAATACTTTTTAATTTTTTTAATAGAAAAGGAAAATATTGCAAAAATGATGGGCAAAAAATGAAAATGAGAAAGACGAAGAGTGAGGAAAAGAGAGTAAATAGGTCAAGGGTTTAGTTACAAAGAGAAATAGATTTTGATTCTTTTAATTTTTTTTTTCTATTAAGTAATCAAGTGGAGATAGATACATAGGTTATAGAAGAAATTTCACATATTATAATTGAATCTCACTAATAACTTTCTTAGTATTTATCTCTCTTTCTTTTATTTGACCACTTGTGAAAAAAAAAAATTAAGACAATTCAAATTCAAGAGAAATAATGATGAGAATGTGGGTGTGCTCTCTTGCTGCTCTACTTTTTGTTACTTTGTTATTGCCAGTTACGTACATGCAACAACACTGCAATGTGCAGTATTGCCATATTATAATGTGGATTATGGTGTCCGCTCCATGTGAAATGTTGATGTTGATTATAACCCTCAAGTTATATGTGAGCTTAACTACTTAAGTAAGGCAGTGGCAATGTTAAGATTACAATGTTTTGGCAAATAAGAATCACATAAATACTTTTTAATATTCTGAGTAAAAAATAAAAATATTGCAAAAATGATGGGCGAAAAATGAAAATGAGAAAGAGGGAGAGTGAGGGAAATAGAGTAATTAGGTATAGTGTTTAGTTACCGAGAGAAATAATGATGAGAATGTGAGCGTGCTCTATTGCTGCTCTACTTTGTTATTGCTGGGTATGTACATGCAACAACACACACAATGTGCAGTATTGCCATATTATTATAATGTGAATTCTGCTATCCGTTCCATGTGAAATGCTAATTATAACCCCTAAGTTATATTTGAGCTTAACTGCTTAAGTAAGGTTTAGGGCTAAAAAAAATAAAATAGTATAAATATTAAATTATTTATTAAAATAATGTGATTGAATTATTTATTATGTGAGCTTCAAATGACCATAATTTCATAAGTGAAATGTTTAATAGTCCGGATGCATGGAGTCAGGAGAAACCCATATAGTGGAATGTTTTATGTGAGTCCCACAATTTTTTAATTTTATTTTATTTAAAATAGAAATCTTACCACAATTGGCGTTAAAAATGAAGAGCCGAGTTCCATTGAAATTTATAAAATTGAGATCTCTAGCATTACTCATTTCAAAAGTCAAGAGATTTCCTCTACAAAGTGAAATTTGATGTGTATGAGATGATATTGATGAAAAAAATCTTCGATTAATAATATTTTTAGAAAACAAAAAACAATTCATTATTTTATTATTATTAAATTAAACTATCTCTCCTATTAATTTTCCTTCATTTTTTCTTATATTTAATCCCCACTTCTTCTCTTTTTTTATATATATATATATATATATATATATATATTTCATGTAAAAAGAAACTATATATTTTTTAACCTTCCAGAACTTAATGATACTCTCCTTCCATAGTTTTTTATAAAATGATAACTGATAAGCAAATTTTTGCTCGTGTTTTCCTTTCTCTCTCACTTTTTTATTTCATTCTTTGCTTTTTGTCATATTTATTCTTGTTATGATATAAGGGCTGGAGCTTGAATAGGTTTTTTCTTGGCCTTGCTGGAGCATGAATTTATTAGGTTTTTTTTTTTTGTCGGAACTTGAATTTATTAGCTCAAATCATAACCGAAAGGAAAAAAGGGACCAAAAAAAAAATATGTAGTAGTCCACAAAAGCAGCCCAAGCCTATCTAAGGCTGATAACCAAAAATTTGCTTATGATAACTGATAAGCAAATTTTTGCTCGTGTTTTCCTTTCTCTCTCACTTTTTTATTTCATTCTTTGCTTTTTGTCATATTTATTCTTGTTATGATATAAGGGCTGGAGCTTGAATAGGTTTTTTTCTTGGCCTTGCTGGAGCTTGAATTTATTTGGTTTTTTTTTTTGTCGGAACTTGAATTTATTAGCTCAAATCATAACCAAAAGGCAAAAAGGACCCAAAAAAAAAAATGTAGTAGTCCACAAAAGCAGCCCAAGCCTATCTAAGAATAAGTCAGAAAGGTTGCATACTAATAAATATTCGAAGACAAGAACACCGTCGTCACTCATAGAATCCCACAAACACACACAAGAATATTCCTTCGTTTCCTTAACCCCCCCAAAAAAAAACAAAAAGCTCTTGTTTTTTTATTCGGAAGGATTTTCGTTTGTGATTTTGTGTTGTATCTTATCTCAATCCATTTATTTTCAATCTTCTCTGTAATTCCATTTCCTACAGATCTGCTTGCTGTCGCCATCATCAACTAATCATGGTTCTCCACAGAGACCTCGACCTTCTCCTCTCTTCCCCTTTCATAGACCCTCCAAAAGGTATCCCCTTTTTTATTTTACTTTAATTTTTTCTATTCAACTCAAATTATTTTCAAAGTTGCAAGCTTTAAGATTTTATTCGTGCTTCTGGGGCTGGATTTAGTTTATTTAATTTTAAAAATTGAATTTTGCTTCCCCAGATCGATGTTCTTTATGTTTTGAATTTATCTAGTAATTTTGTTGAAACTGAACAGGAGATGATGCGAAATCCAGTGGGGCGTCAATTGAAAAGAAGATTGAGTTCCTTGAGAGCTTGACTGGAAAGGTTATTCTTTTACATACACTGATTGTGTATATTCCATTTACAACCATACTTATCTCTTATGCTCATTCTGTTATGAGAAACCGATTTGTTATTGTGTCTGAATTGCCCTCGTTTGAAGTTCTTCTTTTGCTACTCTCTCTGTCAAATGTGAATCTAGAAGTACTGGTATCTCATTGCTATTTGCTGTGGAATTTTATGAATACATCAGAGAAGCTAATTAATATTATCCTTTTTTTTGTCTACGTTTATGAACTTGCAAACTTTCATTACATTTAGACATTTGGTAATCGGAATATGAAACCAGTGAGATAACATAGTATTTATTAAGTAGCATGGTGTTTTATGGTTGAGTGGCTTTTTTGAAGGTTTAAATGAAACAAGTCAGAGTTTCTGATTGGCTTCTAACTCTAATCACAAATGTTGTCTCTTTGAATTTTTTTAGTTTTAACTACTTGATATGCTGGAATAGCTTGAGAGAAACCCTCTCAGCACTCATTCAATATATACAACAATATACAACAAGTAATTACAAAGAGAATCAATCAATATCTCAAAAAATAGGAGTTTCCTAAACTATAGGGATATAGTTAACTAAACAGGAAAATAAAAAAAGAATCCTAATCTAATCACAATCAGATCAGAATATACAATAATCAACACTCCCCCTCAAGCTGGTGCATATACATCATAAGCACCAAGCTTGTTTCATATGTATGTCATCCTCGGACCCCGCAAAGCCTTGGTTAGAATATCTGCAAGTTGATCATTAGAGTTTACAAATGAAGTATTGATCTCCCCTGAAAAAAACTTTTCTTGAATGAAATGACAATCAATTTCTATGTGCTTAGTCCATTCATGAAAGACATGATTGGAAGCAATGTGCAAAGCTGCTTGATTATCACAAATCAGTTTCATAGAGCCTATCTCGCAAAACTTCAACTCTTGAAGTAAATGTTTTAGCCATATAAGTTCACATGTACTGATGGCCATGGCTCGGTATTCTACTTCTGCACTTGATCTCGCGATTACATTCTGTTTTTTACTCTTCCAAGAAATAAGATTGCCCTTAATGAAAACATAATATCCAGAAGTTGACCTCCTATCACCAGGAGATCCTTCCCAGTCTGCATCTGTATAGGCAACAATGTCTGTGTGGCCTCTGTTCTCATAGATTAGCCCCTTTCTAGGAGACTCCTTGATATATCGTAAGATGCGAACAACTGCATCCCAATGACTATCACAAGGGGAGTTAAGGAACTGACTTACAACACTAACAACAAAGGATATATCTGGTCTGGTCATAATGAGATAATTCAATTTTCCCACCAACCTCCGATATCTGCCTGGGTCTGAGTATGGCTCCCTCTGATTTGGCATAAGCTTAACATTCGAATCCATAGGAGTATCGACTGGCTTACAATCTAGCATCTCAGTTTCTTCCAAAATGTCAAGTGCATATTTTCTTTGACAAATGGCAATGCTTTTCTTTGATTGAGCAACTTCGATCCCAAGGAAATATCGTAACCTGCCCAAATCCTTGGTTTGAAAATGTTGGAACAAGTGTTGTTTTAGACCATTGATCCCTTCATGATCATCACTTGTGATTACAATATCATCCACGTAGACCACAAGATAAATGAACTTATTAGACACTGAATGTTTATAGAACACAGAGTGGTCCACCTCACTACGAACCATTCTAAACTGCTGTATGACATTGTTAAACCTCCCAAACCAAGCCCAAGGAGACTGTTTTAGGCCATATAACGACTTCCTCAGTTTGCAAACAAGACCTGACTCCCCCTGAGCAATAAACCCAGGTGGTTGCTTCATATAAATCTCCTCCTCCAAATCACCATGTAAAAAGGCATTTTTAATATCCAACTGATACAAAGGCCAACAATGCATGGCAGCCAACGACAACAAAAGACGAACAGAGGTCATTTTAGCAACAGGAGAGAAAGTATCACCATAATCAAGACCATAAATCTGAGTGTATCCTTTTGTCAAAAGACGAGCCTTCAATCGATTCACTGTGCCATCGGGACCAACTTGGACAGTGAAAACCCATCGGCAGCCAACCGTAGACTTACCAGGAGGGGACGCAACAAGAGTCTATGTATGGTTAGATTTTAAGGCTGTCATCTCATCAAGCATAGCCTGTCGCCACTTGGGATGGGATAGTGCTTTCTAAACAGTTTTAGGAATAAAAATGGACGACAAGGCAGAGACAAAGGCATAATTGGAAGAAGATAAACGATGATAGCTCAAAAAATTATAAATGGGATGAGGATTATGGGAAGAACAAGTACCTTTGCGAAGAGTGATGGGTAGATCAGTCGGAGGCTTGTGGTGGGCCGGAATAGTTGGAGACGCAGGAGTAGGAGGTGAATCACTGGTGTCTGGAATAGGGGCAGCCTCCGGAATCTCAGGACGTGGACGACGTTGGTAAGTGAGAAGAAACGGTTGGATATGATACTCTGAGGCCAGTGAATTTTCGAGCATTTGTGACACAGAAGGAATCGAGATGGGAGAATCAAAAGAGGGAACGGGTAATACTGGAAAGACAGATTCTGGCACAACTGGGGAGACAAAATAAGGTGTATCCTCAAAGAAGGTGACATCTACTGAGATATAAAAACGATGGGAGGACGGAGAATAACACCGGTACCCTTTTTGGACACGAGAATAACCGAGAAAGACATACTTCATAGCACGGGCAGCCAGCTTGTCTAGACCTGGAGCAACATTATGGACAAAACAAGTAGAATCGAAAACACGGGGCAGAACAGTATAAAGGGATTCCTTAGGATATAAAAGAGAGTGAGGAATCTGATTATTAAGAACTGAAGATGGTATACGATTTATTAAATAACCGGCAGTGAGAACAACACCACTCCAAAATTTTAAAGGGACATTGGCATGTAATAAAAGAGTGCGAGCTGTTTCAACTATATGACGATGTTTGCGCTCAGCCACACCATTTTGTTGAGGTGTGTGAGAACAACTAGATTGATGAATCATACCATGAGAGGCCATGAAAGAATTGAAGGGGGCAGAAAAATATTCTTTTGCATTGTTACTGCGTAAGACACGAATAGTCCGACCAAACTGATTGAAAATTTCACTACAAAAATTTTGAAAAACAGTAAACAACTCGAAACGATCTTTCATTAAGAATAACCAAGTACATTTTGAGAAATCATTAATGAAAGTAACAAAGTACCTATATCCTAAGATAGACACGACACGACTAGGACCCCAAACATCAGAATGAACAATATCAAAAAGAGACTCTGAATGACCTGTAACCTTGCTTGGAAAGGAAGCCCGAACATGTTTTCCAAGTTGACATGACTCACACTCCAAGGACTGTAGATGAGAGAAGTGAGGAATCATTTTCTTGAATTTATTCAGACTCGGATGACCCAAACGACGGTGAAGAAGGCTAGGTGATTCTGTGGCAGCACATATGATTGAGGGTGGAGGTTGCAAATAATAGAAATCATGTGATTCAGATCCTGCTCCAATCATTTGTCCTGTATTCCGGTCCTGGATAAAGAAAGAATTAAAAGTAAAGATTATGAACAATTGAGAGATCGAGTAAGTTGACTAATAGAAATTAAATTAAAGGGACATCCAGGTATAAATAAAATTGAATTCAAAGATAAAGAGGGAAGAGGTGAAGCTTGACCAATGCCAGTGGCCGTTGTTTTAGAGCCCTCAGCAAGAGTGATGTGATGTGGTGTTTTGGGAGAGGATAAGGTGGAAAAGAGGGAAGAATTACCTGCTATATGATCAGAAGCACCAGAATTCAAAATCCAAGAACCAACAGGAGATGAATGAGAGAGACAAACTGTAGAATTACCAGTATGGGCTATAGTTGCTGAAGATGAGGCTTGTTGGCTAGCCTTAAGTTGAAGGTACTCCTTGTATTCACTAGCTGAAAAGAGATTTTGATTGTCGCTTCTAAATTGAATTTTCTTATCAGTAGAACCTGATGCCTGAGACTGTGTTACATTAGCTGTCTTTTCAGGAAAACCATGCAAAGAATAACACTTGTCTTGAGGATGTCCTGTGCGCTTGCAATAAGAACACTGAGGGCGATCACCTCTACCACGACCACCTCTTTCGCCATGCCCACGGCCTCGGCCTCCATGATCTAATGAGTTTGAGCCAAAAGCTGAAGATTCTGAAACTGTCTGAGAACCAATGCCAGATGTCTCCTCCGATGAGGGAACCCGAAGTAAACGATCAATGAGTTCCTCCACTGTAGGAATATTAGAATTGGTCAAACATTGATTTCGGATAGATTCAAAATTTTTATGTAGACAATGGAGAACGAAGACCATATACATGTTATCAAGTTTTTCTAGTACCTTTGTAAGATCATCGCCTGATAGGATGAGTTTGATGTCTTCGATGACTGATTGTGCTCTGTTTAAGTAAGAAGGAAGGTCATGGTCTGTCATTTGGAGCGTGGCCAAGTTATGGACAGAATCATAAATGCGTTGTATATCATTAGAATACACACTCCGAGCTTTCTTCCATATGTCATGACATGTTTTGTAAGGTCAAAAGTGCACTAATAACTTCGGATCAATAGATTGCCATAGTAAAGACACTAACTGATAATCAGCCCTTTTCCACTCATTACAGACATCAGCAACAATGCCTGCTTCCTTCTTGGTGAGGTGCTCATAGAAACCTTGACCTAAAAACCACACCTCAACAGCATTATGCCAATCTAAAAAATTCTTACCATTGAGTTTCTTTGAGGTTATAGTAGGACTTCCAGAGAATGCAAACGAAATGAGGTTTTTCTTCGCAAGTCCAGAATTATCAAAGGTGGCAGTGGATGAATCAAAAGCCATGGTGGAGAGAGAAATTGACCCACGAAGTTACAGGGGGTCAACTAGACAACTGACCACCAGAACGGAGAGAGGAGACTCCGGCTAGCAAAATGCGACAAGCGACGAGTCAAACAGAGGCCGGGATGGTGGCGCATGGCCTGCATGCGTCGTCAGGAGGAGATGCAAGAAGCCGCGCGTGAGGGCGTGTAGCAAGGGCCTCTGGTGAATTGCTTGGAGGGACGATCGACCAGATGCTTCTGCGACAGTTCGTGTCCTCACCTTGGTGGTGGAGGGTCCGGAGGTTAGGGTTCTAGACGTGACAGAGACGTAGAACCACGATAGTGACGATGAACCAGTGACGTCTGCGTCCCTGGTTTGGAACCTTGCTCTTGATACCAACTTGATATGCTAGAATAGCTTGAGAGAAACCCTCTCAACGCTCATTCAATATATACAACAATATACAACAAGTAATTACAAAGGGAATCGATCAATATCTCAAAAAATAGGAGTTTCCTAAACTATAGGGATATAGTTAACTAAACAGAAAAATAAAAAAAGAATCATAATCTAATCACAATCAAATCAGAATATACAGTCAGAATATACAATAATCAACATAACTATTTCTTTTAAGTGGTTTAATAATTTTCTTATTCGAATTTCTTTCCAAAATGAACTCACTTAATAAAGTTATTATCAGCGCAATGTGTACTCTGTTTGTCACTCTTGTATTTTAAAATGGAGGATAAGGAAACATTTGCTAACTGCAGTTGAACCATTGCTTTGTACCAATTGACTGGTTATGTGGATCTCACTTCCTTTTGAGAAATTTTACGGCACTTGTAGTTAGCTATGAACTGAATTTACGTGTGTCAATGATATACTGCAAGGCTGCCTACTCATTTTTTTTGTTTACATTACACTATATGTGGATTTCCTATGCTGCTGATCTTTGCTAATTGTTGATATAAATTTTGTAAACTTTCTTACATGAACTCATACTTTTGCTTATTCTGAGTGATAACAATTATAAGAAATGAGTTCTCTGATTTTGTTATTAGGTTATGAATTTTACTTGAGACTAATGTGACCTGTTTCAGGTTACAAATCGAAGGTCTCGTAGGTGGTTAAATGATCGTCTCTTGATGGAACTAGTACCACGATTAAATGCAGAGGAAATTAGAGGCTTGTTTGCTCCACCACCTTGGGGTAATTATCTGAGTCATCTGCATTATGTGGTCTGACATTTCTATGGCTGCCTTTGTTTTTTGTTTTTGCTGAGACTATGGTTGCATATAGGTAGACAAGAATCGAATTCCTCCATGCACAAGAGCTTACTAAGTTATGTCGTTTTCTTCTCTGTGTACATGCTTTGTTACAGTTTTAGTACATGGGAATGAAAGGGGTCAAATTCAACACTTTACGTCAAATGTGTAGGACACTTTGAAAGTGAAACTGACTTCAAAATTTCAGTGATATTCTAATTGTTTAGTCATTATCTTGTCTTTTTCTTTCTTTCCTTTTTATTTTATGTTCGATAATGAAAAATGATTTGAGTTCATTTTACAGGTGATGAAGTTCCACCTTCAACATTTTGCATGGCTAATGTGGAAGAGTTTGATAGATTCAGGAATATAGACATGGATAAAGAGGTTATATTTGCTTCGCTTGTTTGTAGACACTATTCTTTGAAATTTTTGACTGTTTAAGAAGGCAATTTAGTGCACCTGCAATTGGATTTAAGAAGCATTAGTTATGAGTAACATGTATATATAATGGTTTGTGTGGGTATCATTGTCATGTGAAGCTATGTGTGCGTGCATGAGGATTGAGATTAGTTTAGAACAAGGTGAAAGTATAATCTCTGTGCTGATCGCTGACTACTGACTGCTTGGTTGGCATGTGAATTTGCATTTTGATTATATCTTCATGTGATGTGATGTGGTGACAACTGACAAGCATCTCACTATAGGTTTTTGTTTGTTTTGGTAGGTTAATATAATTCATGCCCTAGAAAACTCTCTAGAGAAAAGGAAAGGTCACATTGATGTTGACAAGATGGCAGTATTGAATGGTTGGCACAGAGTTGATTGTCGAACAAGAGAGGCACTGCGCCACAGCTCTCCTTCCGAACTCATAGAGGGTTATGAGGTGTGATTATTACCCGTCTCTACCCCTAAATCACCATGGTGGCACAAGGAAGGGGCTAAACTTCTAATGATTGTGTGATTTCTTTCCATTTGTTATAATTATTAATATGTTTCTTGGCATTTACATGGAACGTATTTTTTCTTTTAGGAATGTGTACGAACCTTCATAACAGAAAGCACAGATGGAGCTGTTCTTGAACTACGAATTCAGGATCCTTTTCATAGATTGTTACTGCATGGTGTTTGTGAGGTAATATCAGATACGCTGCTCCCTTTTTAATGGTGAAAACTTGATGCTCTATTCTCTTTGTTAATATCGAGAAAATTGTGGCAGAACTTAGGGAAACGTTTTATGAAAAATAAAAGATAGTTGAAAATATTTTCAATACAAAATAACTTCCTGAAAAATATTCAGTCTGTAAGATATTTTCCCAGAAAATATTTTCAGGTGAAAATATTTTATTCAGGAAAAGCCTCCATCAATGGAATGTAACCAGGAAAATATTTTTCTTTTGAATGTTACCCCAAACAACAGAAAATGTTTTTAATTTTACACCGAACATCATAAAATATTTTCCATCAAACAAACTAGTGGTTGTGTTTGAAAAAGGGTACTTAATTTAGATGGTAACATCCAATTATTTTGCCCGGGACGCATCAACGTCCAAACTATTGTTACTCTTGTACGTTAACCTGAAGTGTGTATGTAGTTTTAATTTTGTGGGAATATTGTGTGAACAGTTCTACAACCTGGCCTCAGATACAGTGACAGATTGGAATGGTGTGGAGTCATCAAAGATGACGAGGATAAAGAAGAAGAAACGTGGTTCTCCTGAGCTCCCAAATATCACCCTGTCCCATTTTCTGAAAATGTCCAAGGAAGGAAGTTGGTAGTTGCTTCAGCCAGAGCTGTTGTTGTCCATATAATAAAATCTGCCTTCTATACCAGGATGTGTAATGTACAATATTTAGTATTTATTCCAGAATATCACTGTAAATTAGTTCGCCGACCTGTATTCTATTGGTTGATACTAACAGTCAACATAACATAACTTGTTGATTGTTGGTTTACAATGTTAGCTCATTAAATCTGATTTTAATAATATCATCTCCTAAGGTTGGGGCATTTAATTTCGATGGGTTATCAGAGATTTGTATCTATATAGTGAGAGAGAGATATTGTTTGTGGTTTTTTTTTATAAAGTATTTTTTTATTTAGTAAAAAATATTTTTTAACTACTTTTAATTGTTTGGATATAAGATTTTAAAATAAATAAAATATAAAAAATCAGTATTTTTTATATTTTTTAGAAGTTAAGATGAGTTTTTAAAAAAAAATTAAAAGAGAGAAAAAAATATATTTTTTAATTTATTAAAACGCACCGATTATGTAGAGGCATAGTATGTGAGAGATTAGTAAATTCTGGTCATTGGTCTTTTGCTCAATGTTCCTCATCACATCCGTTAGTTGTGAGACTACTTCTATTCGGAGTACTTGGGTTGGGTTGTTCCCTAGTGTATTTTGGCATGCTACAATTCTTGTTCTCGACATTATAAAGGTTTTTTTTTTTTTTTTTGTGGTATTTGGGTACAAATTATTGAGCCTTTTTAATTGTTTAATTTAAGCTTGTTCACCAATTAAGTTGTAACACGTTGGTGTGTGTTTATGAAAATTATAAAATATGCAATATTCTTCTGTCATGAATCCTTTGGAATTTGGAGGCTTGGTGGAGACCAGTAGCTAGTTTCATTCCTTGGGTTCATCAGATCATCACCTCGTAAGTTATCTGCTTCTTCTGCCACCAAATCAAATATGACTAAGAACCCCATCAAATATTACGTGGTACTCTCTCTCTCTCTCTCTTCATGTATGTATGTTAACATATGGTTATGCACATACTGAGTTGACGATCAATGATTAGGTGGACTCGTTCACTGACACTGCTTTCAAAGGAAACCCAGCTGCGGTTTGCTTGTTAGTACAAGACACCAACCAGAAATGGTTGCAAGCAGTGGCCAACGAGTTCAATCTCTCTGCCACGTGTTTCTTAACTCGCATCCCCGACTCGGCAACCACCACCGTTGACTCCAACAACCTAACCCCAATTCATAGGTTCCGTCTCAGATGGTTCTCTCCTGTCACCGAGGTTTCCATTCTTTCTCTAACCTCCTTACATACATGATTAGTCTTGAATTGTTTTGTTTATTTTCTCTTCTTGTCACATTCCATAATGGGTTGGTTATTGCACTTTTGGATGTGTGGCAATTGATTGAGTACTGATAGATAGTGAAAAACTAGCTTCATTGAACTTTGAAATATCACTGTGGCAGCTAAAACTTTGCGGTCATGGTACTTTGGCAGCAGCACATGTACTCTGTGCTTTGGTGAAGTCCAACGTTATTGAGTTTGTCACACAATCAGGGACTGTAAGTGCTAAAAGGGTTTTGGAAAATGGCATTGCAGACGCCTTAAATTCTCAGAAAAGCGAGGGAATTATGCAGTGCTCCTCCATTGAATTGGATTTTCCTCTTGTTCCAATCGTTGAATTCAACTCTGGGGATGCTTCACAGATTTCTCAAGCGCTGGGTGGTGCTTCTACAATTGAAATTAAGAGGACAACCACAAAAGATGATCTCTTGGTAATGCCATTGCTACCCATCATTTTCGCTTTTCATCTTATGTTTTCATATGGCCTTAAATTTAATTTTCAAACATCTTCTCAAAGAAATTGACATATATATCACTTTATGTTGCTTTAGTATCAGACCGAAATGCTTTGTCATTTGGTTTGTTCCAGCACACATCTTCAAGGCAGAAGCAGCGTGGTCTTGACTCATTCATCAAAGATTGATATTTATGTATGGTAAAAAAGTTCATGTGTTTTTTTTTTAGGTCATACTCCCGTCTTCAAAAGCTGTTGAAGAAGCACAACCTGATTTTGATGCACTAAAACAATGTCCCGGAAGGGGGATAATCATTTCTGGGGTTGCTCCTCCCGAGTCTGGATATGACTTTTATAGTCGATTCTTCTGCCCCAAATATGGAATTAATGAGGTAGTATGGCCTTTATAGGTTTTGATATGCTAAAACATAAGGGACTAATCTGGTTGACTGTGGCAATTGGCAAGGCTAACACTAACACTGCTATAGCGTTGTTGGATTTTCACTTTTGTTACTTCAACTTGCGTTTCCTTCAGGATCCTGTCACCGGGAGCGCACAATGTGCCTTAGCCAACTACTGGAACCAAAGACTTAGAAAGCATGATTTTGTTGCCTATGTGGTTCGCCTATTCTCTCTTTTCAAACGCTGGTTTAGAGTGACCAACTTAATCTTCTAATTTTTGTTTTGTTGATAACATTGTTGCTTTGCTTTCAGGCATCCCAAAGAGGGGGTGTAGTGAACATTCATCTGGATGAGCAGTCTCATAGGGTTCTGTTGCGTGGCAATGCTTTTACTGTCATGGAAGGGTGTCTTCAAATTTGAGAATTGAGATGGGTAATTGGCTGTCCCTTTGGGCACTGAATTGAGATATAGTTTTTATAGGGCCAGTTGATACCAAAGGGAGAAGAATTTCAACCTCGGAACTTATGACTTACACTAATTACTTTTTGGCCCCTCCTAGAACGACTAAGAACATTGGGAGCTCCTAATTGGTTGAATGAAGATTTGTTTCAGGTCCTTGTCTATTTGTATGAATTTCTACATGTCCAAGATGTCTGGGTCCTTGTTATCATGTGAAACAATAATATATATGGATAGCCAATAAATTTTTTCCAGAGATTATTAATTCGATTTTGCTGTATACTTCTTAAAAGGAGAACGCTGAAAAAGGAATTAAAAAAAGGGCGGGGGAGGGGGGGCTTGCACCTCTGGATCTTTCAATGTTGAAGCAGGGATTGCCATAGAGATAGAGGGAGGGTAACCACTAGGGAAATGGATATTATATATTATCATCCCTTACACATGCAACAGATTTCCATGCATAGCACTGGGGACTGGCTGGTGTTAAAACAGAGTATCTCATATATGAAAGCTTGATGGATTTTTTTTTTTCTCCATGTCCTTCCTCTAAAGACATTAAATTTATAGGTATAACTATTTTTAAAGTATTAACTTTATCTATTCTTAAACAAGGTAAAATTTAGAATTCACAATTTCCAATATGTTCGCCCATGAAATCATAACTAGGGATGGCGATGGGGTGGAGCGGGGTTGGGTAGTACTTCTCCCGCCCCTGCCTCTGCCCCCGTTACGGGTACTCATTTATGATCTTCGTGGATAGATCAGATATCTGCGGATATTTGTGGATAATTAATAATTTAAAATAAAATCTTAAAAATTATAAAAAAACATAAATAAAATAAATTTTAATACAATATACTACAATTTTATTCAACAATCTAAGATTTTTATAAAATTAAAAGAATATTATAAATAACAAATTAAATTCAATTATATTTTGTAATAATCAATTTACATAAATAATTATTACATAAATAGTATATATTTTTTCAACAAGTTTTATCATTATAGACTTATTCAATAAAAATATATATATTTTCATCTCATTTCAAAGTTAAAAAGAAAAAGAATCATAATATATGATATATATTAAATAAAAAATACCATGTAGTAGACTATAATCCCCGTCATCGCCTCATTTATTAAACGAGTATTTATCCCCCGTCCCGTCATGCGGGTAATCCTCATGGATCTCATGGCATTTAGTAATTTTGTCATCCCTAATCATAACTCACTTATCACTTATTTCGAGCACTTGGGTTTAAATAAGTTTTGAAAAATATTTTATTTTCTTATCTAATTCTTTTAATTAATAAATAAAAAATATATTAATTTTTTTTATATTCTTAAGATATTAGATTTATTTATTTATTTAATTTTTTCATTTAATGTTAAGAGAATTATTAAAAAGAACTTTTTAAGAAGATATAGTGTTACGTGGATTCGGAAGGTCTGCACCAAGGTAGACGCGTGTATAGTGGTTCCCTCCTCCCGTTGTAGCAGCCAAGCGTATGGAATCGGGGGTGGGTACACGCAATGATAGACTTCAACGCTCAAGTCAAGCAATGCACAAGTAGGTGTTATGCAATGGAATAACAGATATCTTATTAAGATAACTTAGCCTGGTATATATAGAGAGCGTGACTGGAATTCTCATGCAATCCGTGTAGGACGAAGGTACATTAGGATCGCGCCTTGACAGAGGTTTTAGCCCATGATCATTGCGGTCCGTCTCTGACGTGTCGGGACTGTCCCACGATCGTTGAGGTCTGTCTCTAACCTATCGGGACTGTCCCACGATCGTTGAGGTTCGTCTCTGATTTGTCAGGGTTGTCTCCTTTAGTGGCCAATCCTTATTGTAGGCAGTTATGAGAATCTGCATTGGTCTGGCTATAATTAGAGTCTGATGCCGTGGACTGGGGTCATAAGGCCTTGGCCGGGGTGCTTATAGAAGAGTCCGGTGGTTCATGTGTCGGGTCGATCCTTCCGGATGGGACCCCGGACCACGGTCCAGAACAGTTGCCCCCAGCTTGACGCTTGGATAAGATCTAAGTGTTAAGGTATGGGATCATTAAGCTCGCCACTGACTTCGCCCCAGCTTTGAAGCTAGGTTTCGTGGTGTCTCGTATTGAGGCCGAGGTCCATCATTGAGTATGGGGTACCCCAGAGGTTAGGATGTGGTTGGAGACCGCGGTGGGCCCTTGCCTACATCACCATTCCTTGTTTTGAGGTTTTCCTCCTGTTGCCCCTGGATGTGGTTCACGGGGTCTTTGGTCTTGCAGCAGCGTCCTTCATTGGTCTTGGATCCCTTCGAAACCGTTGCTCTTGATTTCCTCGAGAATTGAGGAGCCTTTAATGGGGAACGTCAGCTTCGCGCAGTTTCCAACCGTCCGCTGCTCCTGTAGCCAATGGCAACGGGAGAGCATTAAACGCAGTTTTTATGGTTTGACAAGCTCTTCCTTCCTTGGGAACCAATCAGAACGTTCCATCCTCTTTATAAATAAGGGATGTTTGCGTTCGATTTTGGTATTATTCTTCCTTTCTGTGTTTCTATTTGGAAGTGACTTTTCTAAAAAAATGACTCCTTCTTTTCTTGTGCGTTTCCGGAGAGTTTGGCCTCTTGCGAGGGTTTTCTTCTTGTTCTTCCCCAAATCTCTGAAACTTTATCATATCTTTCTGAATGGTTCCTTGAGTAGATATCTCACTTTCTCAGCGTATTAGCGGTAGATGTCTCACTTTCCCAGCGTATCCTGATTGCTTGTTTGATATTTATCGTTGCTGGGGAGGCTTGAGATATCTGTCGTGTTGGGCGAAGGTAATTGCAGAAATAGAGCCCAAAGTCACCCTCCTTGCCAGCAGATCCTAAGAGTAGTTGGATTTGTAGGAGGGACTATTGAGACTGTTTTTGCAATTTGGAGTTGCTTGGGGTGATCAATGTTCCGATGGAACAATCTTCCCACGAAAAAATTGTGCCCCATCCAACAAAAGGGAGTGCTCCCCGGTCTCTACTACCCTGGCGAAGGAGACCACAAAGAATGTGGTAAGGCCCCGGGCTTCGACAACAGTATTCTGTTCCGGGTTGCGAAGCCTATCCACTTTTTCAAGAAGCCGATTCACGGGGAAGAGACCGGTGCTAGTTCTGGATGAAATGTGGATGCGACATGGTCTGGGATACAGCTGACGGTGATGTCGGTTCCCTCCTCCGGAGTCTTTATCCGGGCTGCTCTTTGCTTATAAATTCTGTCTCAAATGTTTCCACTTCCCTCTTAATAAAATTCTTCTTTTGCTTTGAATCTCATGTCTTCTATCTTCCTTTCTTCTGCAAATTGTGGTATTGATATTATACTGGGGTGAGTCCAACGCTCACCTTGACGACACAATATGTTAAGTTACCCCTAGCTTGGTACTTAGTCGAGTCCGGCGAAGTGCCAACTTTAAAAACCTGGATCCGGGGTCTCTGTACCTCAGGGGAACTTTAATCGGGGTAGGCAAGCTTTCGAGGTCTGAACGAGTTTTCCGAGCTCCTGGACCCTGCGGTTACGTGTCTCTTAGTCTGTTGGATAACTGTCCTTTGAACTGCCATGACGGCTACATGGGCCACGTGGCATGCTCGGGTTGAAAGGATGTGCATAGTGCTTCATGCGCCATGATGAATATCTTTTCGAATCTGAGGTGCTCTGACGGAGTTGCCCCCTAACCGTAACCCCTATAAGTAGGGTGTTAGCCTTTTTGTTTTGTTTCGTTGATTTTCATCAAAACTGGTGGTCCTGAGGTGATTTCCGATGAGCGTTACGACGGTGCGAAGCGTTTCTAGAGTTTTTGGACTTCCCAGAGCTTGATTTTTGCCTTCCATTTCCATATTTTTTTAAAGGTATTTCCATTTTCTCGACTCTGATTCTGTTTATTTTCATTTCTTGAATGGTTACGCACCCTTTCTTTTCTGTGAATGAGGGTGAGGAGAACCGTTTTAGCCCCCTATCTTCTAATGGTTTACCTTACGGAGCACATCCTTCGTCATACTGCGTGCGACGGAGGTGTCCTTCCGAGGTTTTAACCTTGGTGGGTGCGGAGGCCAGTGCATGGGTGCATTCAGTTTTCTTCTGTTCGCTCATTGCCATGTTTGGATCTTTAAACTTAACTGGTTCTGACCCTACACCTCTGTGTGTCTTCCAGGGATTCAAATGGCCAGAAGGAGAGTGCTCGTTCTTGAAGCGCCTGCCCTGATTCCAGAAGTTTGGGAACTGGAGAATCAAGAGGTCGAGGAGGAGGCGGTTCGTATTCGCCGAGGTCCGGGATTGCCTTATACCTGGGTCATGGACAATGCCTTCGATAGGATCTCCCGCTATGAGTCTGGGGCCGAGTTGGACAAATTAATAGAATACTTGAAACTTATCGAGGGAGGATCCCGGGATGATGAGTTCCTGATCTTGTCCCCGGAAAGAGAACGAGTGTGTTTGACCCGTTTAGCAAGGGAACACTTCATGTTTCTTTATAAGGACTTTTTCACGAGGTTTGTGCTTTGCCTCCCTTTCAACGACTTCCACATTACCGTCATCCGGACTCTTTATGCTGCCCCTAGCCAAATCCACCCTAATGGTTGGGCAAATATCCTGGCTTTCGAGAGAATATGCTAGTTGTTGGGGCTGCGATGCTCTGATGGGGAGTTTTTCTATTTTCATACGAGGTATTCCGTTCATGGTGCCCGCGCTCGTCAACAATCTTGGTTGTCGGTGCGATCTCGACAAGGAAGAACGGTTTTCTTTCTATACTTGGAAAGTTATAAGCATTTGAAGGAAAAGTTCTTTAAGTTGATGGCAGCTGGTGGCACTCGTCCTTTCTAGTTGGGGAGTGGCAGGGAGCCAACATTCAATCTATACTAGAATCCGGCGGCATGAAGCATCCCCCCTAATCATTCGAGAGGGAGATTGGCCACCTGAATGACGAAGAGATTGAGTGTGTCAATTTCTTCTAAATGTGGGTTGGCGAGGTCGGTAAAATTCGGCCTAAAGATATATTGAATGTCGTGGATGATGTGGAGCTTTGGGCTGTGCTAGGTAGTATAAGCCGTTATTCATGTTCATTTTCTTTTCCTTTGCTGTTTATACAGATCTAATTGTCTGTGTTTGCTTTCCAGATAGCTTAGTCGAGATGTCTCAGCAAGGAAACGCGCTAGCCATTCTTGAAGCTTTGAGGGCCAGAAGTGAATCGGGGCCGTCAGACCTCACCGTCGACGTTGTGCCAGTCTCATCACCTCGTCAGACCGAGGTATTGATTGCGGAGAGGAAACCAATCTAAGTGGATAATTCCCCCCCGCCTGCGAGGCGTAAAAGAAAAGTGGCTGGCGAGAGACAGTCAAACAACTGGGGTAAGAGGACCGCGATTGAGGAAGACACCGGTCCAAGTAGCAGGGGACCAATCAATCTGTATCGCAAGAATCCGGATCCACGTGAGTTCATTGACTTCCAACTCTTAGATGAAGAGGTCGAGGCTCATCTAGCCCAGCGTAGCAAGAAGGATACTTTCTGTTGTTTCGAGACTCTTGGGCTCCGTCTTGCCTTGGAGCATATGGTTGAGGACCATGAGCAGAAGTTGGCGGAAAAGGTTGCTGCCGCGGAGCGGGGCAAGAATCAGGCTCTTGGAGTAAAGGAAGAGGCTGTAAAGGCCAAAAATGATGTTGATGCCCGGGCCTAGGAGTTGGAGAGTGAAGTGGCCGCCCTGAAGGATGCGGTGAAAGAAAATAAGGCCAACTTGACAGAGGTCAAAAGGTGTATGGTCGAATTAAAAGTTGAGAATGAAGGTCTTCGCGTCGAGAACGAACATCTTGGCGGCCAAGTTACTTCCTTGTAGGGCGATGTCAGGAAGCTTATTACCGTTTGCACCGATATCAAAGAGGAGCAGTTTCAGAATGCCATTAACCAAGTTCAGCTCTTCAATCCTGAAGTTGATCTAGGTCTGGATCCTCTGGACTCTGGGAAGGTAATCCTAGATGGTCGACTTGCACTTCCTCGTCTTGCTGCTGAGGGTCCAAATATTGAAGGTTCTTCTGCCGAGGCCCGCGATCCAGATTCCCCCGCAGAATAATTCTGATGTTTTTTCTTATCCTATGCATAGGGTTTTATTTTTGTATGGATAAAAATACTACTCCATTTTTCGAGGTTTTTTAATCAAGTTAATTTCTGTCGTATTCTTTTGTCTATTTTGGGCTCCAATGCCCCTTTTGACTTTGCTAAAAAGACCGCGGTCCAGGTCCAACGCTCATTACCGTTGAGCGCTTTAGGATTCCCTTTAGGACTTCGCGTGATAAGAAATTTAGAAACCTTGGCTTGGGATCCAATGTCCAAAATGGATTGGCATTTGGGATTTGTACCTAAGGTAAGAAACCTTATCCGGAGTCCATTATCAATTGCTTTAGTATTTAGGATGTCGCGTGACTTTGGTTTGAGGGACTGGTCCTTACCGGGGTCTTTCGTGCTTATGGTTTGGTGCGAGAATTTTCCTGAGACAAGATTTTTTTATTACACGACCTATTTGGTACAAGACAATTTTTTGGGTGGTACCATGGGTCTTTCGTGCTTATGGTTTGGTGCGAGAATTTTTCTAAGTTGGGATTTTCTACTGCACAACCTATTTAGCACAAGACAACTTCACGGTCAGTGTCATGGCTTCTTGAGACGTCGTGGTGGGTTTATGAAAATTTTGTAATCAGAATGCACTAACTCTGTGATACTTGTTTCATTAAATATCTTGAAGGATCGAGGTCTGTGTGACAATTGGGCAGATCAAACATAAAATAGTAGACTAGGAGACTAGGTCTTAAGAGACACTTAGTTGTAGTACTTTCTTATCTGCGTTTTAAAAATTCTGCACTGGTTTGCCCATCAACGTCTCTAGAGTGTAAGCTCCTTTGCCGGTACTGATCACGATACGGTAGAAACCTTCCCAGTTAGGAGCTAACTTCCTTTGAGAGGCATTCCTTCCGCCAATGTCGGCCCTGGGGAGTACTAGATCGCCTAGCTAGAACCTTCTAAGAACGACCTTTAGGTTGTACCTCGTTGCCGTTCTTTGCTTAATCGCGGCATCGCGTATATGCACGATGCACCTTCTTTCCTTCAACAAATCCAAGTCTCCCCTGATTGATCTGGGGTTGTTATCAGGTGAAAAGTTCTGGAGACGCCAACTCGGTTCCCCTATCTCCACCGGGATCATTGCTTCACACTCATAGGTTAGCTTGAATGGGGTTTCACCCGTTGTGGAGTGAGGAGTGGTTTAGTAAGCCCAAAGGACATGATCTAACTGCTCGGCCCAATTTCATTTGGCTTCATCCAGTCTCTTCTTTAACCCCCTAATGATAACACGGTTGGCCGTCTCAGTTTGCCCGTTTATACGTAGGTTTTCTACCGTGCTGCAGTGATGCTTTATCTTTACCCTATTGAGTAGTTCTTCGAACCCTTTGTCTTTGAACTGCGTTTCGTTATCTGTCACGATGGATTCCGGAACCCCGAATCTGGTAATAATGTAGCGCCAGGTGAACCTTTGAATCCGGGCTGAGGTGATGGTGACTAAGAGCTTTGCTTCTATCCACTTGGTAAAGTAGTCCACGGTTACAACCAAAAACTTTAATTGCCCGGGTACTTGAAGGAAAAGACCCAAGATATCCATGCCCCATTGATAGAAAGGCCAGGGTATGGATGTCATGGACAGTTCCTCTGGCGGGGCGTGGTATTGGTTGGAATGTCGTTGGCATTTATCGCACACTTGGACGCGCGCAAGGGAGTTTACCTCCATCGTTGGCCAATAGTAGCCTGCCCTAAGTGCCTTTAACGCTAGAGCCTTACCTCCTAGGTGGTGCGCATAACTTCCTTCGTGGACTTCGGTCAGGACGAATTCGGTTTCTTTCGGTGTGAGACATTTGAGGAGGGGTAAAGAAAATTCATGCCGGTATAACTGCCCATCGAAGATGGTGTATCTGACCGTGACTTTCTTCAATTTAGCAGCTTCCTTGGAATCCTCAAGGAGGCTACCAGACTGTAAGTATTCTAATAGTGGTGTGATCCAGGTACGCTCTTGCCCGTCGACTTGGAAGACGGCTACATCGGAGACCGCGGGGTGCGAGAGGGTTTCCTGAATCACCAAACGGTTGTTACCCAGACTCTTGGTGCTCGCCAACTTTGACAAGAGATCGGCCCTAGAGTTTTGTTCTCGGGGTATACGTTCCACTTTAACTAGATGGAAGTTTGGGAGGAGTTCTTGCACTCTCGCCAAGTATTTCTGCAGGAGGGTCTCCTTGGCCTGATATTCGCCTCAGATCTAGGAGCTCACGAACTGAGAGTCACTACAAAGTCGAATCTTTGCGGCCCCCAAGTCTCTGGTCATTGCCAGTCCGGCGATGTATGCTTCATATTCTGTCTGGTTGTTCGAGGTGGAAAATTCGAACCTTAGCGAATTCTCGACAGTCACCCCTTCGGAGTTTTCCAAGATTACCCTAGCACCGCTTCCTTTTGGGTTTCATGATCCATCCACAAATACGGTCAAGGATATCTCCTCGGCATTACCGGAGTCTGAAGTGAGTTCGACAGGAAATCCGAGAGTGTCTGTGCCTTGATTGCCACTCTGGGTTCGTAGGTTATCCCGAACTCGGAAAGCTCAATGGACCAAGCAATCATCCTTCCTACTAAGTCCGGTTTATGCAATATTTGTCGGATGGGTTGATCTGTCCTTACCACCACGAGATGGCACTGAAAGTATTACCTTAGTCTTCTGGCCCTGACGATGAGTGTAAAAGCGACCTTCTCTATCTTTTGATATCTGAGTTTGGGGCCTTACAGTACTTTACTCACGAAATAAATCAGTTTCTGGCCTTCTGGTGTTTCTCTGATGAGTACCGAACCCACAGCCTCCTCGTGGACGGAGAGGTACACGTAAAGTGCTTCACCTGACTCTAGACTTGTGAGAATAGGAGGGGACGCCAGAATGTTCTTCAGAGATGCGAAAGCGTCTTCACATTCCTGTGTCCACTAAAATTTGGTCCCCTTTTTCAATAGCTTGAAGAGAGGGAGGGATTTGTGAGCGGCTTTGGCTAATAATCTGGTGAGAGCCGTGATCCGTCCATTTAACTGTTGTACCTCTTTTATGTTCCAGGGACTATGCATATCGAGCACCGCCTTGCATTTATCAGGGTTTGCCTCAATACCATGGTGAGTCAGCATAAACCCTAAGAATTTCCCGGCCTGGACTCCGAATGCGCATTTTTCTGGGTTGAGTCTCATGTCGTGCTTTCTTAGCTGTGCAAACACTTCTTCGAGGTCCGAGGTGTGTGATCCAGATGATGGGATCTTGACTATCATATCGTTTATGTAGACCTCTAGCATTCTCCTCATCTGCTCTTCAAAGACCTTGTTCATCATCCTCTGGTAGGTGACCCCAATATTTTTCAACCCGAATGGTATTACCCTGTAGCAGTAACTTACTTTTTCAGTGATGAAGGTCGTTTTATCTTGGTCTCCGGGGTACATCAGAATCTGATTATACCTGGAGTAAGCATCCATAAAGGATAGTAGCCGGAAGCTGGAGGAACTATCAACTAGCTTGTCAACGTTTGAAAGGGGGTATGGATCTTTAGGACACGCCTTGTTCAGGTCGGTGTAGTCCACACACATCCTCAATGTTCCGTTAGACTTTTTTTACCAGGACAACATTTGAGAGCCAAGTGGTGTACGAGATCTCCCTAATGAAGCCGGCGTTTAGTAATTCCTTGACTTGCTCATTGATGGCTTGTTGCCTCTCGGGGCCAACTTTTCTCTTCTTTTGGGAGACTGGCTTTGTATTTCGTTTAATAGATAAACGATGGCAGATGAAAGCAGGGTCGATTCCAGGCATGTCAGCGGATGTCTAAGCGAAAAGATCCTTGTTTTTTAGTAAGAGCTTTATCAACTGGGTCTTCTCTTGCTCTTCAAGGTTTGTTTCTATCTTGGTGACTTGGTCGGGGTTATCACCCAGTTGGAGTGGGATCAATTCTCCTTCAGGCTGGGGTCTTGTGCCTCGAATTTCCTCATAGACATCCAACTCGGTCATCAGGATGTTGACTTGATCGCGGGCGGGGCTGGATGTTCATGCCTTTGTTTTTCTGGAAGCCCTACTGATCTTCAAGCTCTCATTATAGCATTTGCGGGCTGCAATCTGGTCGCCCTTGACCGTGACCACTTCATTGTTCCTGTTGAGGAACTTCATGGCCTGGTGGGCGGTAGAGACTACAGCGACAATGCTATTTAGCGTAGGATGACCCAAGATGATGTTGTAAGCCGAGGGACAATCTACGACCAAAAATCTCACCTTTATCGTTTTGTAGGTGTCGTCGTTACCCAGGGTCAAGAAAGTTTCAAAGTAACCAACCAGGGTAAATTTTTCTCCGAAGAAGAATACTTGGGCCAATACTGTTCGTTCTTGAAGGAGTCACGGGGTTAGTTAGAGTTGTGGTTCTTTTTCTGGTGAACCGGTTCACCTTTCTCTAGATTCTCTTTGGCCCTGGTGACTTCCTCCAACTCGACGTACTTGTCCGCCCATAAGTGAAACTCATCTATGCTCGTCGGCTTCTTTTTTTCCAAAGACATGAAGAAGGCCGAGTCAGTTCGGAGTCCGTTTCTGGCGTAATTGAGGGCTATCCTATCGTCCAAGTTTTCAATGCCCACACAGGCCTGATTAAACCTTTTGACATACTCACGCAAGGATTCAGAACTTCCCTAGTGGATCTCGAAAAGGGAGTCAATCGACTCGGTCGTTCCTTTGTTGTGGTGTAGTGTTGCAAGAAACGTTGCGTCAGGTTTTCCCATCCGGTGATTTTTGTTCGTAAGGTGACAAACTAACGGAGGCCGTCCTTCTTTAGAAAGAGGGGAAATGCTCGGCATAGCAGCTCCGAGGTGTATCCGTAAAGCTGCATGGACTGAGTGTAAGCGTCCAGGTACTCATGGGGATCCGTAATTCCATCATAGGCCTCTAAGTTGCTCGGAGGCTTGAAGTTCCTCAGAACCCTATACGCCATTAGAGCATCCGAGAATTGTTGTTGACGGCCAGGGACCGAGTTATGGTTTCCATAAACCCGGCGCCAGCACGCTGGATGGTGTGCTCATTACGAGCTACATCTCGTTCTTCGTTATCATTGTCCGTCCCCACCGATCTTTCAAGGTTCTCTAACCAACGACGTTGTTCTTCCAGCTGACGCCGCTGACCCTCGATGAGCGTTGTTTGTTGACGCAACAACTCTCGAAGGTCATTCTTCGTTGTTTCATATTCGACATTGTCTTCGTAGTGAGACGCACGGTCCACGTTGTCATGGGAGGTTCCCAAGCGAGCACGCATAGGGATCCTAACTCCATGGTTTGTATTGTTAGCTCCACCATGAGGAAAAATAAGCCTGTTACGAATTGAAACCCTTCGAGATGGAGCAGGACTTTCAGCAGAGACTGAAGTCTCGTATCCATCGTTGAGAGTTTCCACCATAGCAGGCCTGTTTCTAGCAGCGAAGGTTTCTGGTGGTGTGATGGAAGGAGGGTCGTGCTGTGCTGCTGGGCCCTGTATTTGGCCAGTGGCAGCATGCGCAGTGCTTCCCTTCCTTTGGTTGTGTCTTGTGCTCACCATGGTTAACGCGGGAATGGAAGTTTTTCAGATCCCCACAGACAGCGCCAATATTCTGAAGTGGATTCAGAAGGTACCTGAGATAGGCACGTGTATGGTGGTTCCCTCCTTGCGCAGCTGTAGCCAAGCGTATAGAATCAAGGGGGTGAGTACCTGCAATGGGACTCCAACGCTAAAGTCAGGCAATACACAAGTAGGTGTTATGCAATGGAATAACATATATCTTATTAGGGTAACTTAGCCTGGTATATATAGAGAGCGTGACGGTAATCCTCATGCAATCCGTGTAGGACGAAGGTACATTAGGATCGTGTCTTGACAAAGGTTTCAACCCATGATCGTTGCGGTCCGTCTCTGACCTGTCGGGATTGTCTCACGATCGTTGAGGTCCGTCTCTGACTTGTCAGGACTGTCCCACGATCGTTGAGGTTCGTATTTGATTTGTCAAGACTATCTCCTTAGTGGTCAATCCTTATTGTAGGCAGTTATAAGAATCTGCATAGGTTTGACTATCATTAGAGTCCGATGCCGTAGACTGGGATTATAAGGCCTTGGTCGGGGTGCTTATGGAGGAGTCCGATGATTCATGTGTCGTGTCGATCCTTCTAGATAGGACTCCGGACCACGGTTCAAAACATATTAGATTACTTATAAGTTTTTTAATACAAAATAAACTAACTAGAAGATGGACTAAGGTGGTGTTCGTTGCTTAAAAAACTGTACATAATTATTATATCTAATAATTTAAATCAGTTTAAATAATATTTTTAGCAAAAACAAAAAGAAATCCCAATGGAACATGTTGCGGGGGCTCTGGGGTTTGTTAGAGCGTTGACTAGTTTTAAGTTCTAACAGTTCAAGAGTTGAGACCCTTGTTTCTTTTTGTCATCTATGTATGTATCTATGGCAAAGAAACCTGTCAAATACTCGATGGTATGCTTGTCTGTGAACTTTGTGGTTATTACTGTGTTATTTGGAATTAGCTGTGCACTGAATCTGAGTTGATAAGCAGGTGGACGCGTTCACTGAGACACCATTCAAGGGGAACCCCGCAGCAGTGTGTTTCTTAGAGGAAGAGAGGGACGATGACTGGTTGCAATCGGTAGCCGCCGAGTTCAATATCTCTGAGACCTGTTACTTAACTCCCATTGCTGACTCGCTCAATGGAACCTCCAATCCCTGTTTTCGTCTCAGATGGTTTACTCCTGTTACTGAGGTAAAATCTCCCCGTAGAGAATACACACACACACACACACACACTTGTTTTTAATAATTATAAATATGCTGACTTTATAAGGGGATGTTTTAATTGGATTCCAATTATCGTATCGCAACAGTAATCCGAGTCTGTCTTTGATAAAGATGTTAATAATGTTGCTTTTTTTGGTCTTACATTTATATTATGAAATAGGAATAGTTGGGCAGATTGAATATATTCATGATAATTACTACCTTCCTTTTTCATAATGTGAATGCTTTTTCAATAATTTCTGAGATGATATTCTTTGAGCTACATGAGTTATTAAATACACTATTTAAGCTTGCCTCTGGAATCTGAATATTAAGCTAAATTTGTTAAAAAATGATGCATGGCTTATAGCATACTGATACTGATCACCCACAAAATGCTTGACTGGGGTTTTTCGAAACCACTGACATTATCTGGACCCTTATGCAGGTTAAACTTTGTGGACATGCCACATTAGCGGCTGCACACACATTATTTTCATCTGGTTTGGTGGACAGCAATATTATTGAATTTGTGACGCTATCTGGAGTATTAACTGCTAAAAAAATCCCAGCGATCAATATCACTAGTGCCTCAAACTTGCAAAATGGTGAAACTCAGGATGGATTTTATATTGAATTGGATTTTCCTGCTGACCCTATTACAGAATTCAACTCTGCTGAGACTTCACAGATTTCTGGGGCATTGAATGGTCCTTCCATAATTGATATAAAGAGGACACAAATTCAAAATGACATACTTGTAATTCCTAAATCTACTCTCTCCCAATTTTATTATCGTCTAGTACACATTAATTACAGCTTAATTATTTCCCAGAAATCAACATATGCTTGCAATACTGGTTCTGGTGAAGACCATATTTTCATCAATTTTTTTTTTTTTGGATATTGGAAAAAAGAACAGTATATATCTCATGCTACTCTGCCTCTACTCTTACCTGCAAAATAGCATTTATGTGTTTTGAGCAATCTGTGCACATCAAACATTATCAAGCTTATCATTTCTCCTAGGTTGTAGTCGCATCCGGAGCAACTGTCATAGAACTACAGCCACAACTTGATGCAATAGTTAAATTTCCTGGAAGGGGGATAATTGTTTCAGCGATTGCTCCTCTAGGGTCGGGATTTGACTTCTACAGTCGATTCTTCTGTCCAAAATTTGGAATCAATGAGGTAAGTGGCTGAGATATTATGACTATAATGCTCCTCCAATTTAATTGGCAATGTCTCCTTAGTTAGGCAATAAATAAATGAAGACAGAAGGTATTAGTAAGGTAAAGTTCACAGATTAATTTTGAACTCAACAATATTGATGCAATTTTTGAGTTGTATAATCCCTTAAAATGCTAGTTCTCTTGTTTCCTGTTGTTTTACCCTACAGACTACTGGTCTGCTGGCAGATCTGAGGTCCAGTCTTGTAATATAAAACATGCAGTTCACCGGTTTGAGTGTTTTTTTTTTAAAAAAAAAAAACTTTGAATCAAGGCACATAATATTATTATTACTACCTATTTTTACAAGTTTCACTGTTGTATCATTTAGTAGAATGGGATTGATATTATAGAAAGCAAATGCAATCTTCCATTAAACTCCAATATATCAAAATACAATTAATGAGATAATATTAAATAACTCCTATTTCCTTTTAGGATCCTGTTTGTGGGAGTGCACATTGTGCCTTAGCATCCTACTGGAGCAAGAAGCTGGGGAAGTGTGATTTCAACGCTTATCAGGTATTCTCCTTTCGCTCATTAGGTTTATCTTTGTCATCGTCATGCTAACTCTGCAGATTACGTTTGAGCAGGCATCACCCAGGGGGGGAGTTCTCAATATTCATCTTGATGAGCAGAACCAAAGAGTGCTTTTGCGTGGAAAGGCTGTTACAGTGATGGAAGGGTGTCTTCTGATCTAGTCCTGTTCTTAGCATTGCAGAATATGTAGTTGCACCAATATATGTATCGGATGACAAGACCTCCTTTATTTGTAATTGGAGTACTGAACTGTTATGATGCTTTATGCCTTTATCACAAATAAACCTTCTCTTGGCATTCTGTATTTCATATACACAAACCTGGATATGCAGTATGCTAGTCACATTTGTTAAGTTGAATAAATTGGTCTGGTCATTGCCTTTCCAAAAAAAAAAAATATTCATGTGCAATGAATCCATGTGAACATTTTTATTTTTCTCGCCGTTGCTAGCCATGCGTGGGGACTATATTACATATTGCATATGATGAGAAAAACATTGCAACAATCTTTAAGAACTGAATTTCCATATTGAAAATTAAAAAAAAAATAAAAATGTAAGCATATATTAGCATACTGCATTCCCTTGCCCACTATACATTGTCATAATTACCCGTGGCATGTGCTTCATCCATAGTTTAAACTTCATAGAATTGGTTGGAAACTTGTAGAACATGCTGTCTCTGGCTATAGCCCGCCAATGTTGAATTCCCAACTTCCACGTGATACTTGCTACTTTTTTCTCTTTTTTTTTTTTTGCTTTGACACTTGGTCCATGTTGAAATTAGGTGATTCAAAATAATAATTTATATGGTCCGATCTCAAAAAATTGATATAAATAATATTTAAATAAAAAATATTAATTTTATATTTTTTTAAATAGTGTATTGTTATTCATATTTTTTTAAAAGATGTAATTGAATAAGAAAAAATAATAAGAAAAAGTATGTATAATAAATGATATTAGATAGAGCGTAAAAATAAGTGTATATACTATTTCATGTAAGAATATAAGAATTGTATTTAAATTCATAATTATACGTCAACTCACATATTACATACTCGTTTATCATTAAGTAAACTCATTAGAGTTATGCTTGATACTTTTTTTTATTGGTGTAAACTCCTTAGTATCTGATAATTGCATTAACCCTGACTAATCTGAAATTGAGCTGGATTGGATAATAATGGTGTAAAACTTTTCTAACACTAATTTTTTGATTCATAAGATTCAAATTCAAAATTTTACTTAAAAAATACATACTGAACTACTTGATCCAACAAAATATTAGTTATACTTAATACTTTAATGGTACAATCATTGACAAACTTACTACTTTGGGTTTGAAAAATACTCAAAAAGAATAATAAATTTAATTTTTAATTATTAAATGAAGAAAATATTAATAATTTTTATATTTTTAAGATATGAAGTGAATTTATTATTTTATTTAATATTTTTTATTAAATATTATCAAAATATTTTTAAAAGATATAACAAATGTCTATATATCATTAATTAATTATATCAAGGGAGCTGCTAATATATTCCTAATATATTTTCTTTAACCGTAAGTCAACTTAGACCTTTTCATTTAGACAAAAACATCCATTCTTTCTTTTGTTTTTTTTTTTCGAAAAAAACTTGCATTAAGGGTATCATTGTAGTTTCATATTTTGTTTTCTTAAGAAACTCAATTTAATCATATTGTTTTTCTCTCACTCTTTCTTTCCTGCAAACGTTGCCATTCACCAACTGCTGTCCCTACACCTTCACTTTCCCCTTTCTTCTCAAGTCCTCCGAACTGGGTATGGTTCAATGCTCTGATACAACGCTGAGCCCTTATTCCCTATACCAAAACCAAACACACACCCAAAAAAAAAAAAAAAAGCTGATACAAAAGAAAAGAGAATTATTGATATTGGGGGTCGTGGGACAGAAAGGTTGGCTGCCATCAGGTGGTGCGGAAGTTCGGCTAGACGGCGATAGGAGGCGGCAGCGGAGGATGGGTGACGGTTAGCAACGGGTTCTGGGTCTGTGGGTGGCCCGGTGATTCGGTTGTTGGAGGTGTGGTGACGAGTTGCAGGGGGTGGCTCATGGCGGCGATGGTTGCTGGGTTCGGTTGTATGCCGCCGTCTCTGATAGTTGATACTAAAAAACATGGAAGACCCAATGAGCAATTATGCCGCATACTTAGAAGAAGATAAGTGAGCTGGAAGATGGACGAAGAAGGGGGAATGTGACTGTGTTGGGAAAGATATCAATATTTTACGCAGGAACAAGAAAGAGATGGAGACAGTGGATGACAATCTAATAAAATTTAATTTTTGAAGAAAATAAAATATTAAATTACAATGATAACCATTAATGCAAGTCAGTTTACATAAAAAGGAATTAAGCTTTTGTGTAAATGAAGAGGTGTTCCTTTGAAAATTCAACTCTAATTTTTTTATCTATTACATTATTTTTTACATTTTTTAATATTATTTATTAAATTTTTTATTTATTTTTCATTAAATCACACATTTTTTTTAAAAAATATAAATAGTATATATATCTCTTTTTAAATGTGTATGATTAACTTTTTTCTTAAAAATTTAATGGGAAAATTTATTAAGTTCTTGCACTTTTATTTTTGACATTAGTCTTTTTTAATTGACTCTGTTAGGTATTTATACCCTTATATTTGGTAATTTTAAATAAAAAAATAGCAACTCATAATAGAATTAAATAAAAAGATAAAAAAATAAAAAAAAATGTCATCTTAGTATTTGAATATTTAATGAATTTAATGAAAAAATATAAAATGCTCAAATCATTTCTTTTTTTACTTTTAAATTAAAAGACAAAAATTAGAGATTTTAAATAATAAAAAAGAGATTTTTTAACTTTCTTTTATCATTTTACCCCCTCGTTTATAATAACTTCTAAATACATTTTTATTTATTTTTTTATTCCATTTTACATCATTTCTTCCCTGACCATCTTTCAAATCATAGGCTTAAGTTGATTTCTAATTTCCTACGCTTCATAAATTCTATCCTTAAAAATCGTGAGTCTCTTGCTCCTCTATGTTTATTGGACCGCTCCTCATTTAGAAAAATATTTTTTATATAATTAAATTTGATTATTCGAATAGACACATATATGAACGTGGATGTAAGCAAATATTAAAGTATATTGTATTTTAAAATATAATAAATATATCATATATTAACATGAAAAAAATATATAAATTAAGTATTAAATTTTGAATATACAAATAATAGAATTAACTCATTTATTGCACCAATTAAAAAATTTGTGGGCGCTCATCTATTGCTACTATGCTGCACAACTTATTCTTGACAACTTGCAAAATTAAAAGTTAAAATTGATGTGAAATGAACTTCATTTATATAATATTTATATTTTGAAAAAAGATTCCTCTAAAGAAATTTTGTATCTAATGTTAATAATTAAATTTATATTTATTCATAATTTAATCTAAGATATATCATAATTTTAATTTATTAAAATTTAATAATAAATAAACTCTTATTTATTCGAACAAACTTATTTTAAAATAACCTATCCTAATATTTTATTGAATCTTTCTTGCCTATAAAAGGCACCCCTTTGTAGTCAGTTCATATTCCTCTTCCTTCCTTTGTGCGCAGCGTGAGTTAACGTGTGTGAGAGAAAATTCTAGCGGTGAGATATAAATATTGTGTTTTTGACGTCAATATGGCTACGAAACCTGTCAAGTACTGGCTGGTATCTTTCTCTCTCTGTTAGTGTATATTTCTCAGTGCGCATGTGTTGTGATTTTTTTATTCACTTTTTTTTAAAAAAAGATTCACACTTGTGTTGCGATTTATGATTTATGAATGGTTGCACTCTGAGTTGATGAACAGGTGGACGCGTTCACTGAGTCACCTTTCAAGGGGAACCCTGCAGCAGTGTGTTTGTTAGAGGAAGAGAGGGAAGAGAAATGGATGCAAGCCGTAGCAACCGAGTTCAATATCTCAGAGACGTGCTACTTGACTCGGATTGCTGAGTTTGAGAGCTCTGATATCTCGCTCAATGGAGCCTCAACTGCTCGTTTCCGCCTCAGATGGTTCACTCCTGCTACAGAGGTGAATTTTCTCTCCCCCACCTGAAAACAAAACAGTTCATTTTACTAAATATTTGACTTATCAGCATATGTTGTCTGCAAAAACAATAGGCACAAGTCACAACAATGGATGCCCAATGAGAAATGGGAAATATTTTATTTTTTATTCAGTGTCCTTTTGCTATATGTAAATTCCTGTTCTTGGATTTAAAAATATAAATAAATAATTATCTCATATTTTTTATATCATTTTTTATATTGATCAATGAAATATAAATTTATAATTAATTATGTATATTAGTTAATTAATAGAAATTATGTATTAATTGGTTAATATATACTCATTAATTAATTTATATACATAATTAATTATAAATTTATATTTCATTAATTAATATAAAAAAAATTGTGGTTGAAAAATATATCATGCTTAACCATTAAAAAAAGTATTTTTTTTAAATTGAATTGAAATAGAGAAGCATTGTTTTGTATAGCATATATATACTACTCCCTTACCAAATGCTTGACTGGGAGTTTTCGTAACTGTTTACATTTTTTGAGAAATTCTTGCAAACTTTGAGAGTATTATACTACTCGACTAATAACGTAACATGTGGCACCAAAGTATTATATATTCTATTAGATTGAAAATAAAATATTATTTAATTAGATCTGAATAGTTATATAACTAAACTATGAGAATATCTATGTCTTTTTCACATTTTTGGTATTGTTTTGTAGGTCAAACTTTGCGGCCATGCCACATTAGCATCTGCACACATTATTTTTTCATCCGGTTTGGTGAAATCCAATATTATTGAATTTCTGACTTTGTCTGGAGTTTTAACTGCAAAAAGGGTCCCAATCATCAATACAACAGGTGCCTCAGAGGATGGGTTTTTCATTGAATTGGATTTCCCTGCTGATACACTTACTGAATTCAATTGTGCTGATATTTCACAAATTTCTGGCGCTTTGAATGGTGCTCCCATTATTGATATAAAGAGGACTACCATTGGAGATGGAAATGACCTCTTGGTAATTCTTAGTATCTGTTTCTGATTTTTGTTCTGTTCTCTAGCATATGTTAGTTATAGAGCAATTAATTTCCTAGAATACAACATATTTTGGGGTTTGGAATGAATGCACTCATTGTGTGGGTGTGTGTGATTTGACCATCAAATACATTCATTGGGTTATGTCTGCTAAACTCTTTCCTTGTGTAATATTTTTTGTTTAAAGATATAATCTGTTAACCCTGTTGATTATTGGGAAACAGTATGTTGGAGTTGAGTCATGAAAATTGCATAGTGTGTGAATGGTGGAGCTTATGATGTTTTGTAGGTTGAACTTGCTTCAGGAAAAGCCGTTGCTGAACTACAGCCAGATATTGCTGCAATAGCAAAATGCCCTGGTGGGGGCATGCTTGTTTCTGGGGCTGCTCCTCCAGAGTCTGGATTTGATTATTACTGTCGATTCTTCTTTCCAAAATATGGAATCAATGAGGTAATATGTTAGTACCAGCTAATTTGTGTTGTTAAGTGGCTGGAATATTAAACAATCTCTAATGTGTCCATTATTTTGTAATGAATCACTGACAAAAGATTCATAAGAGGTACGGATTACATTTTAACATTAGTAGCATTTGATGCATTCAGTGTGCTTAAAAGACTACTGATGCCGTACTACTGAAAACCGACAGCAACAGTTGGGAACTGCATGATTCCTCACCCTTACATTGCTAATTCTCTTTTTCTCTCATTTAGATCTATCTGCTGGATATGTGGGTTTGCATCTAATATTAAGTCTAGTTTGATTATTAAGGAGTAGCATTTTACATGTGTAAATTGAAACACTATTTGTTCTATTTAACGGTTTAATGTAGATAGGAAAGGTTTCTTTCAACTTATTCTTCTATTGTAAAGAATTAGGGAGATGCTGAGTCATTTGTTGATTCGCTTCAGGATCCTATTACTGGGAGCGCACAATGTTCCTTGGCACCCTACTGGGCCAAAAAGCTGGGGAAGTGTGATCTCAGTGCATATGCGGTACACACTTCTCTTCACTCATTGGGATATATTTTTGCAATTGTCATACTAACTTAATGGCTTAATTTGAGCAGGCATCACCTAGAGGAGGAGTTGTCCATATTCATCTTGATGAGCAGACCAAAAGGGTATTGATGCGTGGAAAGGCTGTTACTGTTATGGAAGGGTGTGTTCTGATTTGAACTCATGCATAACATTGCAAAGAATAATAGACCCAAAAGCTGTTTTGGGTTATAAGATAACTTGGAATTGTAATTGGATTCTTGAAGTCTTATCTTAAGTTGATGATATATAAATTAATACTTTTGTTATATTATATATTTGATATCAATAAGTCATTTGTACTTTTCTTGTAAGTTGAGCTAATTATGTATATTAGTTACATAACAATAGTTGGTTACAATAAAAGTGGATTGTGACCCCATTCGAATCGCTCATGTAATTTCAAGGTTCAAATGCAGTTGCATAGCTTTATGCATAAGGGATAAATTTTAGTATGTCTAAATATATTAGATATTCATCTTATATGTCTATAATAAATTTTAGATGGTAAAATGTATCTAGGTTGTAACTAGAATTAATGTGTGAATCATCATTTAAAAGATCTATGATTGGAAAATTCAAAATCATTAAGTTTTTCATCAAATAAAGATACATTTTACTTTTAAAAATCATAAACTAAATAAAGCAATTGTTGGGAAGGCTTATAAGTTACGACAATACCTTAAAGTTAGTGTTATAACCATACTCGAAGAGAAACTTTAGTCAAAGACCAAAAAAAAAAAAGTTTCGTTGTTGTTGGATTGCATTGTTGCTCATTATTAGCCTCAATGGTTGAGATATTTTTTTAGAGAGCCAAATTCATTCTCTTTTATGATTACGTTTTAATCCAAATCAATTATCTTGTTGACATTTATTTTGAAATACTGAAAATGCATGCGAATTCCATGTGTCATAATGACATATGATCTAGAATTTAACAAGACATAAGTAGGGAGATTATTCACCCTCTATATATGACATAGGTCCTTATTCTCTCAAGTCTCAAATCCTCGACGGTCTATTGCAAATATAGTTTCTTGCTAGCAATATACTCGAATGGACCACTCCATTGCTCCCCAGGTATACTTTCACCACTTATGAACTTCTTCTAACTGTGCATACACTGACAAAGTTTCTAATAAAATAGCTTTACATGTCTTTCTTTCTCTTTTCATTGAATTATTCCGTTGCAGACTTATGCCTTTAAACTAAACTGCCCCAAATGTCAAAAGAAGGTGAAGAAATTGTTATCACAACTGGATGGTAATATGGTGATTTGTCCCCTTCTTTACTTCTCTAAATATGAAAATTGTCAAGCTAATTTACATAGGAACTTTGTCTATATGTAAATGTCTAGGTGTATACTCCATCAAGGTTGACGGAGAGGCAGGAAGAGTGACAGTGAAGAGTACAGTCAATAAGCTTGCCGCTGTAATTGGAGAAGTCATGAAAGAACTGGAATATTCATGTGAAAACCTGACACCTCCACCACCGAATGAGCAAGAGAATAATAACCACATGCCAATTGCTGCTGATAATGGTCTGAGTCTATTAAAAGGTTATGAAGGAGCAGACCTGCAGGAATTGGCTAAAACCAAGAAGTTGAAACAATTGGAGTTTACCCAAACCAGGACCCTGAGGATGACCTTCAGTGAAGAAAAGGATGATGGGCCTTCCCAAATGGGGTCTGATAAGGGAACCCCATCAGAGCCCAAGAAAGCTGCTGGCCTAAATCATTTTCGGACTAATGCTCTTCTACATGAATCAAAGGCAGCTGCTGTCCCAACTCATCTTGGTGTTTGTCCTCCTTACAGTGCCGGTGCTCCTGGTGAGTGTATTGAAGTGAATAACTCGTCTCATTGTGCTGAATTTGTGGTTAGTTATGGTGAACTTTACAATACTCCTCCTCTTTACCACCATGCACTGCCGCCTTACCACGGTTACCATCATTACACTCCACCTCCCTACCTTAACCATCCGGCAGCAGTGCTACCGCGATTAACACCACCAGAAAAGGCCAATGATGTCGACCTGTTTTGTGATAATGCGTCAAAATGCAGAATAATGTGAGCTCACAATTTGTCCGAGAGCAATGATTTGATGATTTCCCTCAATAAGGCTCAAAATGCATAATGTGGCAATTTATGTTTTCACTGTGCGTGTGGTTTCAATATTCTTGATTGATTGTATCTCCATATCAAGAAATTTTTGTATTGAGTTATCGACCATAGTCTATATTTAATTTGTGGAATCATACTCAGCAAAAACAAAAACAAAATTGTGGAATCATTGTACCGGAAAAAAAAAATGTGGACTTCATAAAAAATAGAAATTATTGGATCTCAGTGCAAACATATATAGAATTCACAAACTAAATCTGTAGATTATTTCTTATTTTATTTTTTATAAAACCATGAAGTATCTCTATAAGGAGTTGAGATTGTTTATTACCTAGAAGAACCCTACGTAGATAATTTGTAAATTGTTTCTATACAAAAGTTTGTTATGTCCCAGCCTAAGGTAGTAAGGTTGTAGTTCCAAGAGAAATCAACATGATCATCTATCTATAAATAAATATTGTTACAAGTATTCTTCGAATCTTCTTCTCTATTATGTGATTTTATTTTTCTTCCGTAAAACTGAATTGAATCGTAGATAATTGATAAATTAACTCTCAAGTGGAGTGTTAATAAGCGGTGCAAACCATAACTAGAAACTGGCTCCCATACCAGTCTGGTCATGAGACAAAAATCATGATGGTAAAAAATCGTTCAACCGGTTCTAAATTAGTGAAACCTATGAAGCACGAATACGTGTCCATATCAGATATATAGAGACACTCATATGACACACATGTTTTGAGTGTCTATATATATTTGATTAAAAATATTATTTTTTTCAGTTTAGACACGTCTTGGGTACGCTTAGACACATCTAGGACACGATTTGGACACAATTCATTAATATTTTTTTAAAAAAATTAGTTTTCATGACTAACGTTCAATTAATAAGCTCGTAACTCACTTAAACTCAATCACATGACTGACGTACTAAGTCACTATTTTTACATATCAGTATTTTAAGTTTTATCTTTTCACACACCATTATTTTCATCTGCTCCTTCTACCTCTCGCCTGCATAAAGTCGGCCCACTTCGTCAATCACTGCTTTTCGCTCACAATAATATTCCCTCTAGTTAATTCTTTTTAAGATATACATGTACCTGTACATGGTTAGTTCTATTAGGAGAAGTTGATTTATGAGATTTTTTAAAATATATCAATAGAAATTATGCTTCATATTTTTAGGAGGGACTTATTAGATAACAAATATTGACACATATGATATATATTAAAATATTATAAATCTTCAAGTTGATATTAATACATTATGAATATATTTTTTAAATTGTATATATATATATATATATATATATATATATATATATATAAGATCACTAACACCTAACAGTGTAAGTAAAAGAGACTTACACATAATCTTATACCTTTCATTTTATTGTGATCATGTGGCTATCATTTATTTCCTATCATAGTCATAAGATCACAATAAATAAAGGGTGTAAGATTAGGTATAAATCTTTTTTATTTATACTAGGTGTAAATAAATCTCTTCCCATATATATATATACCATGTCTGTATTCAATAATTTTTAAAATTTAATGTGTCTCCATATTTATATTGTGTTTCATATCTATACTTCATTGTGTGAAACCTATCAAATCTGTACCGCTTCACTGACCAATTTCTAAAATGAAAAAAAATAAAAAAAAAACTATGGCCAAACCAATCTTATTTTGGAACAATTTTAAATTTTAAATTTAAAAAAATTTGACAAATACGTATAGGCCCAGTAGCAAATTACAGCCCAAAGCCAGCTTATGCCCAACATTTAATAGAATAAAAGACTATTAAAGAAAGCAAATGCCTCCCACTACTTTTATTGTTGCTGATGACAACCGTATAGATTTATTTTTTTTTCAAACTCTGATAATTTTATATCAAATAATAATTTTTTTATATTTTATTTAATATTATTTATTATATATATTTTTTATTATTATTTTTATTAAATTTGACATCTTTAAAAAGGATGTCAATAATACTTATATTTTTAAAAAGAATATAAGATGATCTTTTTTTTTCCATGTGGAACTCGCAATATCATATTGATAATAAAAAAGAGTCTCTTTACTGTCTATTTAAAATAATTGTAAAAATTTGATTATTTTAATAATTAATTATTATATAATTTTTTATTATAATCGATTATAATATAATTAATTTTATAGTTGAATATATTAGTTGAAAAGTAATTTTAAGTTAATCTGTTTCATTTGTGTAATATAAAAAATAATTACTTATATACATTAAATTATTAAAATATGTAAAAAATGATTAAAAAAATTATTTGATTGAGGACAAATTAGTATCTATATATCAAAATATAAGAAATAATCTATAATCTAAAATTATAAGTTAAAATTTTAATATTATAAAAAAAAAACTTTTATAATACATTAAATTTCGTATAAAAATTAAAGTTGATTTTATCAAATATATTATAATACTATTTAAATAACTTTTTTATAAAAAAAATCTATTTAAAAACAAAATAATCGTTTTCGAACACACTCTTAATATGAGACTAGTTTATTGATTCTAGAAGTCTTAATAAATTTAGCAATATGAGATACCCACAAAAAAGATTACCTAAATTATAAATTTATATATTTATTTTTTTATTAATTTTATCAAAATAATTAGAACATATAATTATATAATAAATATATAAATATAGCACTTCAGTCACAATTGAACTACTAAATTTTGAATCAATCTCTTAACTAATTTAATAATCAATTTAGTTTTCAAAACCTTGGTAAAAACTCACAGCTGACAAATAAACTTTTTTTAAAAAATAGTGACAGAAGGTCAGAAGCTAAACAAAATTTAATCCCAGCAATCATTTATTAGTTATTACGTGAAAATACATTTTTATAAGTAACTAAACCTACGTGAACAATTCATAACAAGCAACATCATCAACAATTTACTAGAACGAACTACACTGCCCCATCCCCATTCCCCAGTGTGCTATTCCTATTGATTAAATCAGAACAGGAGAGTGAAAAGGTGAATCCCAATCTGTTAGATTAAAGATCAAACTGAAGCAGGCAGATTATCTTCCAGCAGCTTCCCTCCGATGACGATGGGCGTTTTTCCTGTTGACCCCACCGTCTACAAAACCCAAGCACCACAAGTATTAGGTGTCCCCAATGCCAGTGGGGTTGACGATGAGTGATTTAGAGATGTCATGTCAGTTTTGGATTTGGAATTGGAAGAAGAAAAAGCATAGTATTACCACAAGTATTACCGCCGCGGCTTATTTTGTACGGATGCTTGCTAAAGTTGCTCCTGTGGAAAGTTTAAAGTTCTTATCAATTATTATACAAGGGTGTATAACATTAGAAACTAGAAAAAAATTAAAAACTAAAGTCTACCATCTAGAACACAAAATATGTAAAGCACCTTTTATCAACAATCTGACTCCAGAATCTTTTGCTTTCAGCTTTAAGTGGTGGATCTTTCTGCAGAAGCTTTGCCGTTAACCCACTTCTGTAATGCTCAAATTAATCACTTATAGGACCGGCTTTAAGCAGGTATTAAGAATTCTCATCGTCTGAGATCTTGATGATAAACGATTCTAGCATGGGCTATAACAATGTTTATGCCATCATGCCAGGAGAAAAATGATTTTAGAATCTGCAAAGTACAGACTCCAGGCATTTTATTAATCTCATCCGTATTCTTTCCCAAAAATAGCAGGGTGTGCTTATAAATTATTAAGAAGCCAAGTCGTCTGCCAACTTGAATTTCAAAACCATTTAGTTATGCACCAAAAAACAAAAGACCATTTATAGTTAGGACTTAGCTCGAACAATTAAAATCAATAAATTTTTGTCTTTTGAAAGCAAATATTATATCAAAGGAAACTTAAATTGTAATAACTTAACTTTACTCATCTACTCCTTAGTTCTTTCATCTTTGAACCAGATCAAAGTAAAACATTAGAGATTATTTTTTTTTTCAAGTAAAATACTAGATAAATTCGTTACCTTTGGCTGAATCTCAATCCAAGGCACTCAATACACTTTCTTCCTTGCAACCGTTTTCAAGTCGTAGTATTAAACTGATCCTTTTATTTAGGTACAATAGAACTTACTCTTTATTTTGCTTATTTTATCACATAGAGGTGGCTCATGCAACTCAACAAGAGTATTTACACATAATTCACCGACAAGGGAAGAGAAACTCTTACACGATTTTGAGCCAACTTAGTTAACCAAGTTCACCCATATCAGTTGTGTGAACCGTCATTGACGTACTTTATTTTGCTTTGAAAATACTTTTTTTTAGTTACTAGACCCATGTGAACAACTCAGTAAAAAAAAAAAGAAACAAAACAGCATCAACAATATTTTGGAATATACTGGCCCCACCCCGGTGTCCTATTAGAACAATTTATATTTTGTGATAGGCCAAATCAGGGGAGTGTAAACAAGCACTTTAGAGATTGAAATTAGGAGGAGTAGGGAAATCGTAGTAGGGGGCCAGCCCAGGAGAAGGGGAAGTCCGGGATGGGAACGAGTGGGCCCTGAGTGGACCCGTTCGTGTGCGTGCTGGGTACGTAAGGCCAGCGTGTCCATGAAGACAGCGCCTAAACTGATTTGCCTCGTGACTGGGTTTTCCAGGAAGGGGGGTTTTTGGGGTACAGGGAGAGGGTGAAGAGATTGGTGGATTTGTCTTTGGAAATGGGTGCCACCAGAGCTTTCTGGTGTGTGGGAATGGGAAGAAGCAGGATACAAAAGATGACTTTCAACAACAAGAGCAAGAAGCTGCTGAGTGGACGTGGGAGGGACATCTTACTCGGAACTTGAAAATGGAAGCCAAAATGAGGAATTGGAAAATGGGTGACTCGACTGAGATACACTAGTTGATGCTAGTTGCTGCGTATTTATGCATGCATGGAACAACTATATATATTATGGAAAACACCTTTCACATGGCAATTCTAGGAGTAAAGCCTCTGTGACTGTGAGCCTTGCATTAATTCATGCATAATATTAGAACATTACAATTTTATGTTTGTGTATTAGAATTAGGATTGAAATATAAAATTTTAATTTTAATTTTAATTTTAATTTTTTTGAATTAAAATTAATTGAAAATTTTAAATTTTATGTTTAGAGTTATCAAAGAATTAAGATAATAAATTATAATTTTAAATTTAATTATAATTTTATTATTCAAATGTATGATATAAAATATTAAAAAGTTATTTATAAAATTAAAATTAATAAAAATATTTGTATAATAATATTTTTATAATATAATAGTCATATTTTTTTATAAAGAAATTTTTCATGAATTTTTTTATAAAAAAATAAATAGTTATTATAATAATTTTTATATAAATATAAAAATATTTTTTTATATAAATATAGAATCTCAATCAATATAATTGTTCATAAATAAATGTAAAGAGAGAGATAGTTTAATTTTTAAGATATAAAATTAATAATTCTTAATGTATAAATTAAAAATTAAAAAATATTTAATTTAATTGTTTCTCACTTCTATCAAAATAATTTTTGAAATTATAATTCTAATTTTAAATGACATTTTAAATATAAAAATTAAAATTAAGAAATCCAATTCAAAATTCAAATTTTAATTCTATACTCAATTTCAAAAGTTAAACAGACACGTACATTTTTATTTTTTTATGAAGAATTGGAGAAAAAGAAACAATTTCTCTTACATTATATCACTACTTTATGCTCCCCGTGGGAATATTTTATTTTATGTTTCATTTATACCTCATGTTTTTCTTCCTCGCATTTTTTTCTAATGTATTTCTCAATATAATATTAATTTAATATTTTATACATATTTATTTATTCTATATCTGATATATTTTTATTTATTATTAAACTTTATTTTAACACCATAATCATTTTCATATTTCATTACTTCTCCAAATATGAAAATGTTCAAGCTAATTTTCATATGAACTTTGTTTATATGTAAATTTCTATGTCTATACTCCATCAAGATTGAAAGAGAGGCAGGAAGAATCACAGTCATGAAGAGTACAGTCAATCCGATCATATTGGGTGTGTTTAGAATATAAAAAATGATAAATAATTTAATTTGTAAATTAAATCTAATTAAATTTTATATTTGGAATATTAAAAAATAAGAAATAATTTATTTTTTAAAATTTTATGTATTTTATTTTTTATTTTAAAAATTCTATCATATTTGATAGAATTTGATTTAATTTTATTTAAAATAAATAAATTATTTTATCTTTAATAATAACTTCTAACAATTTTTTATAAAGATAAAAATATAAAATAATAAAATCAAATCAAATTAATTTTTATTTTAATAAATTTTAAACACATAATTTAATTTTAAATTAATTTAAATTTTATTTTTTAATAAATATTAAATATAAAATTTAATTTTTAAATCAAATCAAATCGTAATTAAAAAACACATGAAAGAACAGGAATTGGTTAGAGTCCATTCAAAGGTTATGAAGGAGCAGACCAACAGGATTTGGCTAAAGCCAAGACGTTGAAATGAGTGGAGTTGAGTATTGATATTGAACATCAAAATTTTTAATTTTTTTTACATTTTAATTACTACTTGTTTAATTAAAAAATATAGAATAATAATATATTAAAATATATGTTTTACTTGCTTTATTATTTTAAACAAATTATTATAAAAATATATATAAAAATCTTAATATGTAAATGTCATTATAGATTTTAGTATACCCAAGCCAGGACTTGAGGATGACCTTCAGGGAAGAAAAGGATGATGGCCTTCTTATTGCCACTTGTCATTGATTTTTTTCCTCATTTTTTAAAATATTTTTTACTAAATAGTTGAGTCATATTAATAATTTATTAGTGCCATTCTTATATTTATCTATATTTTTATTAATAATTAATGGATTGTACATTTTCCACCCTTGAGAAGGTATAATTCCTCACAGCTAAGCATAAGGCTACACATGCATATAAAACTAGCTCAGCACCGATTGCCTAAAAAGACAATATTGTACTTATAAATGGACTGCTGTTAGTAGAATAATAAGAAATGGCTTTTTTGTGAGAGGAAGACTCAATTTATTTAAAATAAAATTAATGGATCTTATAATTTAATATGGTAAATTTTTGTATAACAAAATTTGTGTTATCTTTCTCTAATAGGATGGTCGTGTGATAGGAGAGGATTTTCACCCCTTATAAATTGCATGCACTATTATTTAATAAGAAATTTTTGGATAGAAACTTTATATTTTAGGTATGAAAATCAACTTTTGACATATGTAAAAGTGTATAAATTATATTAAAAATACACATATCTTTATTAATACACATTTACACATATCAAAGATTGATTTACATACTTAAAATAGAAAATTTTTACTCAAGAATTTATCATTATTTAAATACATGTATGTTGTATTTAGAAGTAATTTTTTTTGTTTCTTAAAATATTTCTTACTTCGATAGATGAATGACTAATATTTTGATATACAGTCATATGCTTAAAAAGAACTCTACTTAATAATGTTATTTTTATATTATACATGAATCATAAGATTGAATCCAAAATTACATATTTAAGATATTAGAATCTCTTCTACTTGAATTATTACACGTTAATTCTTTAGAAGTAACTTGATAGCCCACCCCCAACCCCAACCCAAACCCCAACCCCAACCACCAACTGCCACCCTTTTTTTAAAAAATTTTTAAACACATAATATATATCTTTTAAATCTTGCAATTAAGACAGCAAATATCAACTTGTAAAAATTAATTTTAAATGCTTTATACATTTTTTTAACTTTATAAATTGAATAAAAAACAAATTCTTATATGCCAAAAATACATTCATTATTATTCCTTTCTTAAACACGATTTTTTTTTGGAAAGAGAAAAAAAATCTTTATAATTTAACGCTTTCTTCCTTTAAAACTAGCATATTAAACTTTTTGTACGTATCATCTTTTAAAACCGTTTATATTATTTTAATTTTAAATTCAAAATAGATAAAGTGTGTTTTGGAAAAATTATATTTCTACTTTAAATTTACAAAAAAAATTACAATAAATTTGAAAACATATAGATAGAATAATTTACATTTTGGATAAAAACTATTTTTAATTTATGCTCACTACTAAAATTAAAAAGATAAAACAAAAATTGTTTAAAACAAAAAATATATATCACAATCATGCATAAAGTTTGACTAGCGCAATTAAATTAATGAATTCTCATAAACATTCATCATCATCATCATCATCATCATCATCATCATCATCATCATCATCATTATTATTATTATTATTATTATTATTATTATTATTTGAGAAAACTTTGCAGAGTTGTTTTGTCTAATATAATTAAGGCTTACAATGTACTCGGTAAGGAACATCCAACCTAACTATGAATTCACGAGACACCATTCATGATAATTTCAAATGCTAAAGTAATTTGATTTAAAAAAAAATAAAATCAAAACCAAATTAAAAAAATGGGTAAATTATAATATCATTTTTACATTAGCAACAATTTTAATTGATCTTGTTTAAAATTATAACTAATTTTATTTTTGTTTCTCAGAGTGTCTTCCCACTCGAAGGTGAGAGATTAATCTCCCGAGCTAACTAAGCAAAACCTTGTAGGGCGACAAAGTTTTCATAACTGAATTTTAATGCAACTGCATATTTAATACTCGAACCCTAGACCATTGGTTAAATTAGAACAATCTCTCACCAGCTGATCTACATGCATGCTCGATGGTTAAAGATTATAACTAATTTAAACTTTAAAAGTCTAAACTTTAAATATTTAATTCGATTAACCATTTTATATATATATATATATATATATATATATATATATATATATATATATATATATATATATATATATATATATCCACTCACATACATTAGTGTATTTATCAGTGTGATGCACAAATTTGTGAAAAGTTTAAAATGTACATTTTTTTATTAAAGAAAAAATTAATTTCTTATATAAAAGAAAAGAACATATAAATACAAAATATTAGTTTGAATATAATTTAAATTGAATTCAATTGAAATATATTAGAGAAAGTTAGTAAATAACAGGTAATCAATGTTTATATCCAATGAAAGTAAACATATATATTCAGAATTATCATTCACAATTTGAATACATGGAGACAATGTTATGAACGTAATAATATGATTTATATAATCTAAATTGAATATATAAATACAATATATTAATTTGAATATAATTAAAATTGGATCCGATTGAAATCTATTAAATAAAGTTAGTAAATAACAGATAATCAATGTTTATATCCAATGAAAGTAAACATGTATATTCAAAAAACATCATTCACAATTTGAATACATGGAGACAATGTTATGAACGTAATAATATTATTTATATAATCTAAATTAAATAGTGAATATATGAAGAGTTAATATTTGAAATCATGAAAAAATATGAAGGCATAGGATATTGATGCACGAGTTTAAGTGTTTAAAGTAATATTTTTTAGCAAAAATTTCAAAAAAATTATTATATTGTACGTGATGTGTACTTTGGTTTTGTTACTTAAAAAATGTGTAAAAATAACTTGTTATTTTGCGTTTTGTGTAAAGAAGTACAAAATGATAACGAAAGTTACATTTTGGATAAAAATGCATGTGCACATATAAAAATTTGGCCTCCACACGTGGTCTTCTTTTTCCTCTCACCCACAAGCCCAGAACCATGCAGCCGTCATCCACACCATAACCACCCAAACCTTGAACTGTCAGTCATCATCACTGTCACTATGCTTTCACCATGCCACCCCCATTCTCTACCACAGTCCAAAACAGGATTCCCAGAAACTCAGATCCACCTCGTGCAAACCACCACTGTACACCACCCACAATTCACTGTCCATAACCTATTCCAGATTCACAATCCACGAGCTCCGTCGCGTCGCCCAAATCTGTCATCCCGTGATACACTCATTGTTGTACCAAACCTAGTCGTCTAAGTCTCAATCGTGATGGTGCGCGAGTTTGGCTTGAGTGACTGAGCGACGAGATTCGTTGTCATGGTGGTGTAAGGGTGTATGTTCTGAAGTTCCAAGGTTTGGGTAGGAAGAAGAAGAAGACCGTGTTTGGGGGAAAATTTTTCAGATATGCATGTGCGTTGCATGTCACGTGCGCGTTTTCATAAAAAATGTAACGTCCGTTACTATTTTGGAGTTCTCTGCATAAAACACAAAATAAGAAGTCTTTTTTATACATTTTTAAAGTAACAAAACTAAAATGCACAACGCATATAATATAAGAGAATTTTTTGAAGTTTTTCCTATTTTTTAAATATTTTTTAAAATAAAAAATAATAATTCAATGATATTAGTACTACGTATATACATATTTAATTAATTAAATTTTGTTATTAGTCATTAGTATTACATCTGAAGAAGTAACTCATAATGATTTATAAGTTATCACCCATGCAATTCAAAGTTTTGTTATCATCCACGCAAAGCATGAAAAATATTGAAAAAGGACAAATAATTCAAAATTATAAGACAACTAAATAAAATTATAAATGAAACTAATTACTTCACATTTTTTTTTTATGAAATCACTTCTATTATTGGATATATAAAATTTTAATAAAATTTGAGCTACACTTTAAAGTCGCTTATGAAAAATATAAGTAGTATTTCATTAATTTTATTTACATCTTGATTAAATTTAAGTTTCATATTTTAAATATTTCTTGTCACATATAATTCTTCACTAAAACATCACATGTGTTTTATAAAATAGATAGTATTAAATTAATATAAAAATTTAATTTTATATTAATTTACTATTGGGATTGGGGTTAGGGATTAGGGATTAAAAGTTAGGGGTAGGCCAGTGAACATGCCAAGCAGAGTAGCCAAGGACTCATCTCCTTCCTTCAGCACGCGGGTCAAATGACATGTTTTATAGAAAATGGGTCGTACAAACTTGGTTCTAATCTTTTCAATTTTATGGTATTTTGATCAATTCCAAGACTTTGGTTCTACTTGAATCTTGATTTAATAATATTTCACACAATTTTTGTGATGAAAAACAATAAAAAAAAATGAAGAAGGCCAAAAATTTTCAACCGTTTTCCTCCATTCTTGTTGGCACCAAAAGCTTATTTTTTTGAGGAAGCAATTTCGTATGAACTCAACAAAGATGGCTTCACTCCCTTGCACCTTGCCTCCGCTAATGGCCATCTTCAAATTGTGTTTAAGCTCTTGAAAGTAGACCGTGACTTGTGTGCTATCTAGGGTTGGGAGGAAAGACTTGTTGTTCATTGTGCGGTAGTCAATGGAAGAATTGATGTTATGAAGGAACTGGTTTCTGCTAGTCCAGACTCTGTTGAGATGAAAACTGTCAGAGGGGAGATTATTTGAGGTGTTAATGAAACTTAAAACTTTCTTTGGATGTTAACACTACACATAATTAGCTTAAACTTTTAAAAATTATGAAAGGAACCCTTAGGATCATTTAGTAAAATATAAAATTTAAGATGACTTGAACATGAAATAGGCATCTGTTTAAATTTATTTGGGCCAATTATGAAGAGTTTTTAAACTCTTCCAAATTTAAGGTACCATAAAAAGCATTTTCTTTTGATTGTAAAGAGAAAGAAGGGGTTTATGGAGAGCAAAGGGTTCACGAACGGAAAATGCAAATCTATATTTATTTTTGTCATTGTTTAATGCTAACTTATGTTTGATATGAATGATTTTGAATTTAGCATTCATATGTTTTGTTTCTGTAATTTATTTCAATTTTGTTTAAGATAACTAGTATAAGATAATTAAAAAATTACTAATATTTTTCTCTTTTATCATTCAGTACTCTTGTATTAATTTAAAATATGAAAAATATTTAACTTTGATAATACTTTGTACATACATAAAATGATGATACTTGATAATATGGTTCTATACTTTGGCTATTGTACGTCGCTTTTTGACTATGCAAGGGAAATGCATTGATTTTTATAAATATGTTATTCATTTTTATAAATATTAAAATAAAGTTTTTTATTAAATTTAAAATTATATTTTTATTACGTAATTAAGTTGTTGTAGATAAAAAAAATGAAGTATATAATAAGTGTAAATTTATTTTAAAATTTTTAACATGTATAAAAAGTATTTTTTTCATCCCAATATGTTTCTTGAAAAGTAATTTTTACGTCCTTTATTATAATTTCATAAGAGAAAAAGTATTTTTAAATTGTTAACATCCAAAAATTATTTTTTAAATTAATTTTTTTTTTCATAATTGTATCTAAATACAAAATGACTTTTACTTTTTAAAAAATTACTAGAAATTTTTTTTCTACTATCTTAAAATTATTTTTTAAAAAATTTTATCCAAACACATCTAATAATAATTAACCTAATTTTTTTTGTAGTGACAATATATTTACACGTGATATATAAAACGTTAATGGTTCAGCAGTTAGAGCTTTACCATTTACGCCGTGCCTACTTGTTAACAAATGGGCTAATCCTGCTGTATGGATTTTGTTAATGAAAATGCATCTTAATAAAAATTAAGTGTAATCAATCAAAAATTAAGTGTAATAGTAAGTGAGTCACATTTAAAAAAAAAAAGCAAATTTAAATCCTAAACTTAAAGAAAACAATCATTGAAATGACATGTTAATCGTGCAGACATCCCAAGTGATTAATCTTGAGTGCTTAGTGTTTTCCAGTAAATCCCTAACAATAGTCTCATGCTTTTCTTAAATTCAATTCTACAGCTTAGAAATTCGTGAGACTTTAATTTAAAAAACACCCAAACATATTTTGGCCCCTGGAACATTGATTCTGTGTTTCTATATTCTAACCGCACTCTAGAATCTAAAACTAATAAGCACTGCTCAATTGCTGCCAGCACTTGTAACTCTTTGTCACGGAACGTGGCGTACTTAATTTGATTTTGAAATGAGATAGCTCTCTTCTCGAAAACTTTTATTTAAAAAAAAAATTGCATACATTTTTTTTTAATGCATAAGTTGCATAAAGAGAAAGTAACTTATTTCAAATTCAAAACATGCCCCCATCAATCAAGACTTAATAGTTGTTACGTATCTTATTGAACAAACGAAAATATAGTCAATTTCGTTAAGATAGTTAGATAGACTGCAAATTAATTACCTCTAACGTTTCTTATTAATATTCCATCCTTACTGGTCCCAGCAAATGTTTAACATATCCATGTATATGATTTCAACATTCAAAACCGGCCCCAGCACATATAAGAAGTATATAGCATAATAAGATACATGGAAATCTTCATTCGTGAAGGTCGGTGAACTTGGATTTAGCTTTAATTAATAGTGATCTTCTCTTCGTTCAAGCAAACTCGTAGACTTGCATAAAATCTATGTGCAAATTTTGCAAGGCTTATAAATAAAAATGATTGATTCAATGCTTAATGTAGTTTAGGCACATAGTTTAAGACTAGATATGGTGTGAAAAATAAAATAAAATGTCATTTTGCATTTAATTCTACAATTTCATGTAAGATTGGGATTTCATATTTTTCTTAAGTAAAATTTCATATAACTTTTCTAATATACCCTTATTTGATTTATAAAATCACATAATTTACCGTTTAATAATTCACAAAATATTCTCACTCTCCACTCCAGTTCCTCCTTTCCCTGAATATCTATTGACACAAGCTGAAAAATATTTGTTGGCACATGATGATTTAATTTTTAATCTTTTGAATACTTGAACTTGAAGTTGTTGTTGTTTTTTTTATTGTTGTAATCTTCATTTCAGATTATCATCGAATCATTACTTTTTTTCTAAAATATTTTGTTTTGGATATTTTTTATAGTGATTTTTATTTAATTTTTGTATTAAAATTTTCAAATCTTGTAATGCTAAAATCAATATCGTACTAATGTCATAAAAGTCTATTAGTTAGTCTTGATTATAAGATATATTACAATATATTAATATAAGAAAAATTTCGTTGAAAATAAAAAATCCATCAAAACTTCTTTTACAAAGTTGTTGAAAAATCAGTCTTGATTATTGTTTTAAATTAAAAGTGATTCAGTTAATCATTTCCCAACCTCAACATATATGAGGTATGAGAAAAATTTTGTATGTACAACAATATTTCTCCTACACTAAAAAGTAAAAAGAGTGAAACTTATTTAATAATTCAACCAATAATAATAATTTCTGATTTTTTTTGGGCTATGAAAGGGTTAAAGCTTCTAACAACACATCGCATAGACTCTAATAAAGATGTCCAAAAGCGGAAACCTAAAAAATACGAATATAAATATGAGATAAGAATACGACACGATATAGATATATTAATACAAGAAATATTTAAAAAAATAATTAAAAATTATATAAATAAAAATATTAAAATATTTGATTTGATATATGTCAAATATCAATATAGTAATTATTTTGAAATATTAATGCTACATATGTCACATACATACAATTAGTTTTTTTTATATTTTTTCATATATAAAAATTTAGGGCGAAGACAGGTTTTTCTCATTTTAATGCCACAACAAACCCCTACTAATCTCAACAAAAATTTATAGTGAGATTTGCCTATTGTCATGAATGTGTCCAGCAAGTGAGCCAATTTTCTAGTGGTAGTTTTTGTCATATGTTTAATGCATTTAACATTTTTTCACAAATCATTTTAATTAGTTTGTATTATACTCCTTTCATTTTTTTTTTATTTGTATTTTTAAAAGTTTATTTTGTTCTAATTTATCTGTTATTTAAAAATTTTAAGGATATATTAATTTTTTTTTAATTTTACCTCACTATTTATTGTTTTCATTAAACTTAATAACTATACATATTAATTAACTTCTATAATTTCTTACACATATTTTATGGTGTAAGAAATATTAATTTAGTTATGTTAATTTATATTATTTTAGTTATGTCAAATGAGTAATACTTCTTTTAATCTTCCTAAAATAAAATGTGTTGAATATCACTTTTTTTTTTCAAGAATATTTTCTTACTTGATAAGTGAAAAATCTCCTAAAATATGGTTAATGTTTAAGTAAAATCTTTCTTAAGAGTGTTATGTAAATCACTTTTTATATGAATATGATATATATTTTCCGTAATTAGTCCTTGTGTAATACGTGGACTTCTGTGCAAAAACCGTAGTCAATATCTATGTAAAATTGTCTGAAAATCAAGGAAAGAATACATTATTGAAGAAGTTGATTAATTAATATACGATAAGGATAGAAGTATTTATTTGCAAAAGGATAAGACTAAGATCAAGATATGTCTCAAAGTTAATATTTTTTTAAAAAAAGTCCGAAAGTCAATATTAGAAATCAAACAGAAGTATACGCCACTAGTTTCTGGATAAATCTTAGCTAGATATAATGTTGACACCAAACTTGAGTTTTATATATAGGTGATGTTTACTTTTATAGTACATGATTTTTTTTCTTTAATTAAGGTATCCACAAACGCATTGATGTGATATTAACTTTTGAATGTGAGTAATGATTAAATAACGACATTATCAAATTATGGATTTCAAATTTCGAATCAATGTTTAAAAAATTAAACCAAATTGATCGATTGAATTGGCTCTCTCCTCTGTCATAGTGATTTTCAAATGGGAATTTTGGAACACTGGTAATGGAAGAAGGTAGAGAGGATTGGAAACATAGCAAGATATACAGCACCCTGTAAAAGGCGTTAACTATTAACAGAAGCATTATAAATGAGCTGTTAATTTTTATATTAGTTGATAAATTTTTATTAGTAGGACAAGCAAGGAGATAGGAAAGTGACAGAAGATTTAAATCATGTCTAAGTCTTGCCGAGGCAGTCTTGTTTGGCGACGTCAACATCTGAGCTGTCTTTTTAACGTGCAGCACCACATCGTTTACCATAAAAAGAAAGAACCAGTAGTGGCAACTCTCATCTTATCTATATCTATATATAAATAGAGGTGCCTCCCCACTATCCCTCCAAGTACATTTCTAGTTTCCATACAATTCGTCCCAAAGCCATGGATAATTCCTACATTCGTCATCTCTTTACTCTCCTCCTTCTATTCTTCATTGCTCCCTCTTTGGCTCAACAATCTTTCAGGCCCAAAGCCCTCGTTGTCCCAGTTACAAAAGATTCCTCTACGCTCCAATACGTCACCCAAATTAACCAGAGAACCCCACTCGTCGCAGTGAACCTGGTTGTTGATCTTGGTGGCCAATTTCTTTGGGTCGATTGTGAACACAACTACACCTCCTCCACATACCGCCCCGCACGGTGCCGCTCTGCCCAGTGTTCACTCGCCCGAGCTAACGGCTGCAGCGACTGCTTTTCAGCACCCAGGCCAGGCTGCAACAACAACACCTGCGGCGTCACGCCGGACAACACCGTCACCCACACGGCCACCGGTGGCGAGCTCGCCGAAGACGTCGTGTCAGTCCAATCCACCAACGGATTCAACCCGGGACGAAACGTCACCGTTTCTCGCTTCCTATTCTCATGTGCACCAACTTCCTTATTACAAGGACTTGCCAATGGAGTCTCAGGCATGGCTGGCCTCGGCAGAACCAGAATCGCTTTTCCCTCACAGTTCGCTTCGGCTTTTAGCTTCCACAGAAAATTCGCCATTTGCCTCTCCTCTTCAGACGGTGTCGTTTTCTTCGGAGATAGTCCTTACGTTTTTCTTCCTAACGTTGATGCTTCCAAGTTGCTCACCTTCACACCACTGTTAATCAACCCAGTGAGCACAGCTTCTGCTTTCTCGACGGGAGAGCCTTCAGCTGAGTATTTCATCGGTGTTAAATCCATCCAAATCGATGAAAAGGTTGTGTCCGTTAACAAGAGTTTGTTATCCATAGATAGCGAGGGCGTTGGTGGAACCAAGATTAGTACAGTGAACCCTTACACGGTTTTGGAGGCATCCATCTTCAAAGCAGTGACCGAGGCTTTTATCAACGCGTCTGCTTCTAGAAACATCACAAGGGTGGCTTCGGTGGCGCCGTTCGAAGTGTGCTTCAGCAGTGAGAATGTGCTTGGCACGCGGTTAGGGGCGTCGGTGCCAACTATTGAGCTTGTTCTGCAGAATGAGGATGTGATTTGGAGGATTTTTGGTGCAAACTCGATGGTAAATATCAACGATGATGTGCTTTGCCTTGGGTTTGTGAATGGTGGTGAGAAGCCAAGGACTTCAATTGTGATTGGAGGGTATCAGCTGGAGAACAATCTTCTGCAGTTCGATTTGGCAACATCCAGATTGGGTTTCAGCTCTTTGCTCTTTGGAAGCCAAACTACGTGTGCAAACTTCAACTTTACCTCCACCGCGTAGAAGGCCTTTGCCAACTTAGCATCGTTGGGTATAATTGCCGTATAGGTCTAATAAATTTCCAATAATTCTGATTTTCATTGACAATAAATGGCTATTAAATTTATGTACTCCTGGTGATGTACACTGCTATTCTTTTAAGATGATGAGGTGTTCGCATTTTATTTTATTTTATTTTTCTTTTGATACATGGGTTACTCGATGTATCTAATATAAGTTTGGATACCTTATATGAGACAATGGGAAACAAATATTGATTTTTTATTGATTAGTATATATTAATCCGTTATAGCGCTTTATCTCCTTATGTTGGTTCAGCAATCAGCATATATGGCTTAAGAAATTATTTTTAACATTATCTTACAGCACACGTAATTAGTTTTTACACAAGATCGATTTACATATATAATGGATTTTAATTGAATCAATCTTTTAACAATAATTGAAATAATCTCCTTCTATATATATATAAAAAAAAATTGTCTGTGCAAATATCACATGGGTGGTTTTGCCTTTATACTCTTATTATATGTGTCAAAGTTAACTATATATTTTTTTAATTATTTTGGGACTCTTCTATAGTTAAGAATTAAACTCTATCAAATTACTTTGTTTGGGTCCAGAAGACTCTATCCAATTAGTTTTTATACTTTCCAATTGCTAACTGTTACTTTTGTGATTTTTTTTTGGTATGGACAATTACTTTCTGTAATTCCATTGAGCCAGTGGTTAGATAAAATTCTTCATAAAATGACAATTTTATGATTTAAACTTTTGACATATCAATTACTAATCGTTACTTTGTGATTTAATTTAAAAATCATTAATTATGTCAATGCTTGGTTATTATGAAGCAAGAAAAAAGTTTTTTTTAATAAAATCATCACATATATACACCATTTTATAAATAAAAATAGTTTTTTTTAACATAAAAACTTTCTTCAGTGGGTTTGCTATGGGATAAAAATGAAAGCGAAAATTTCATGAATAATTTTCAATACAATTTTAGAAATAAAATTAATTTAGGAACCTCTCACCTCTTTATTTTCTCCTTATACCAAATTGATTTTTATTTACCTCTGTCCAATATATTTCTGTAAGCATTTCTATTATATTAATTCATGGGACATTATTATTATCTGTTACGATTAGAAAATTCTCCCAACAATTAGTAAAACAATGAAAATAATGTACTTACTACTTATATTGAGTGTATTGCTCAGGAAGAAAACAAACAAATTAAGTTCAAAAGTCATAAGGTATCAAAGTAAGAAAAAAAGAAGTTGTATTTGTCTTGCGAGAGATTAGTACATTAATTTGTACAAAAGATTTAATTTTGTTTCACTGTGTAAAACTTATTTATACTATCTATCAATTAATAATATATTAATAAATTATTAAAAAATTCATTATTATAATTATTGATTAAGAAATTTAAATCTCTTAATGACGTGTCTAATACATAATTATATGATAGTAAAAAAATTAGTCAACAATAATAAATGAGTGAATATGACTGAATCAGCCAATCAACTAAGAATCATATCAATCAAAGACTCATATGAATAAGTGTGTATTTGAATTAGTTGTGAAAATTTAATTATTTCAATAATTAATTATTGTATAATCTATTATTATTATTATAATTAATTATAATAAAATTAATTTATATTTAAATATATTAACTAAAAAATAATTTTTAAAATAAACTATTTCATTTAAATAAATAACTAATTTTTGATTGAAATTAATAAATAATTATTTTATTTAATCAGTCGTTAAATCAATTTTTAATTTTAATAATGAATCAAAATTATATTTAGTAACGAGTTACAATTGATCATTAATTATTTTAACAACTGATTTAAAGAATTTAGCGACAAAAAAATTGATAGCTAAAACCTTTTTTTCAATTGTGATTTTATTGTGTTTCGAACGACTTGTTTGAGAGATTTTATTTATTCCCGGTCTCGTTATTGTTTTCAGCGGAGTGTTCTTTGTACTTGTTGAGAATGGCCTTGGCATTCTCAGGTTCTGGCCAAGCGTCATCTCTCCCTTGGGTCCGATACAAGCCAAGCAAGCCTCTGCATCACTCTTTATAGCAAGTTCTTTGGATTTCTTCAGCATAGTTTCTTTCCTATGTTTCGATCTTAACAGCCGGGACTTTTCCTCTTCGGAATGGGTTTTTTTTTTAATTAAATTGTCATTTGTAATAAAATTATTTATTAAAATATTATTTTTTAAAATATTTACTAAAATATTATTTTTTTAAAATTATATATTATATTGATATTTTTTTATCTAACGTAATATTTTTTTAATAATTTCTGATTTACGTAAGATGTGTCAAATAAGATGATACATTCACATGAATATGCCACTTAGAATGATGTATTTACAATAAATATGCCGATAAACTTGTGCAACAGGAGTGGATATGCCATTTGGCTTGACGCAATTCATACAAACGCAATTCATATCTTTTACGTAAAAGATGTCACTTCAAAGATACTGAAAATTTAATTATTTATAGACCAAATATTTGTTTATGATTTATAATGTAGTCGATATAAGATTTTGATATTAATAAGATAAAATAATTAAGTACGATAATAAAATATTTTTATTTGATATAAAATTTTAGTATTAATAAGATAAAACAATTAAGGTAGATACCCATGTATTGACTTGGACTCCCCCACCCTCTCCCAACATAAATATTTAATCATTAAGTTGAAACTGTTGTACTCATGTTTCATGTAAATGGAAACTTTTTCTTGAAAAATATGAATTGACTTTGGGTGTTAAGAATTTGATAAAAAATCAAGGCTATGCGAACAAATTAATGGTAAAATTATGCTCTCATTTTTTTCAATGAAAAAATCTATCACCTGAGACTTATTCAAATTATCATAGGGGATTTCAATTATTCTGTAGTAGTTAAAGTGCCTTTTGTTTATTTCCAATTAACAATAATGAATGGCTGAAAGGTATAAAACTTCTTCGTCTAATTTATTGAAGTAACCACTTCTAGATTGATATTCTTTACTTCAATGGCAGCTTTTTGCACTGTTGGTGCCAATCCGATAATATTGGTAGTGATTAAGGTAATAATATGCATATAGCTTATTACTGTATATAATAGGATTTTTTTTTTTTTTGGGTGTGGGAGTCCAAGCTAATATGTTGGCATCTATTTTAGTTATTTTACTTTGTTAATATCAAAGTTTTATATTGAATAAATGTATGTTATTGTTTTATTTAGTTGTTTTGTCTTATCAATATTAAAGTTTTATATCGAATAAATATACTTTATTATCTTACTTAGTTATTTTGTCTTATTAACACTAAAATTCTACATCGAATAAAAATACTTTGTTGCCTTATTTAGTTATTTTGTCCTGCTAACACTAAAATCCTATATCAACTACGTTAGGGATCAAAAGCAAACATTTGAACTATAAATAATTGAGTCTTCTGTATTTTTAGGATGACGTTTTCTACATAAATGGTGTGATTTTGTTTGGATGGATTGCGTAAAGCCAAATGATGTATCCACCCTTATTGCGCTAAGTTTATTGGCGTATTCATTGTAAATACGCCACCATATTTGGCGCATCATACATGAATTATAAATTATTAAAAAATATCACATTAAATAAAAGAATGATAGTTTGATATATAATTTTAAAAAAGTGACATTTTTATAAATAGTTTAAAAAAATGTCATTTTGATAAATAGTTTTTGTCAAAAATGATAGTTTGATAAAAAAACTATTTGGAATGCTTTCTTTCTTTCACTCAGTTGCTGTCTGGCATCGTGGTGAGTGGTCACAGGAACGAGTGACCACGACCCAAAGAGGAAACTAGGGGTATGGTGCTTGCTATGAAGCACGGATACCTCGTTTGGGAGGCGTGTTTACGTGTCGGACACGTGTCTAATACAAACACATGTGGATACGCATACGACATGTGTATCTTACGTATCTGAATACGTCCAATTTTAAAAAATATTTTTTTTGACTCGACATGGCTTGAACACGTTTAGACACGTCTTGGACACAACATGAACACGCCTAAACACGATCCATTAATATTTTTTAAAAAATATTTTTCATATAAGCTCGTAACCCACAAGTCTAATTACATGAAGTTATCATCATTCAAACACCTACCTTCAAGAAAAACATATTCCTCAATATGATGTATATCGTTTTGCCGTTCACGATTTACATGGAGTAAAATGAAGTTAATCTTTAGATATTTTTTTTAGTTAATTTTTTTAGATACATATATACTTGTACATGATTAGTTCTATTAAAAGAAGTTGATTTAAGAAATTTTTTAAAAAATGTCAATAGAAATTATGCTCTATATTTTTTGAGAGGACCTTACTAGTTAGTAACTAACAAATATCGACACATATGACATATATTAAGATATTATAAATCTTTAAATTTATAAAAATAATATTAATAAATTATAATTATATATATATATATGAATTTAGTATATCTCTATATTTATATTTGTCTCGTATCTTATGTGTACACTTCATAGGTTACTTGTAATGCAAGCACAAGATTGGCCTCATAATTAAATTCTCACATCAAGGCGATGAAAACAATATAATAGGCAAGCCGGAAGGCTACACCGGGGGTGAACATATATATAGAAAGTGAGGGACCTTTTTTGCCGACGGTGTAAATCAAGTCACACCAGGGTGTCCTAAAGAAAAAGCTTAAACTTATAATATAATTTTTTTTTAAAAAAATAAAAAACATTTTATTTGGCCCTTTATTAAATCAGCCCGAGTGACACTTTTTTTTTTTTATTTCTAGATTCAGTTAAATTTCACACAAATAACTTTTCTTGCGATTTCAGGTGAAAGAAAAAACTCTTTTCTTGCTTTTCTTGCACTTTTTTTGTAAAAAATGTTTCTACACTTAGAGTGTGTTTGATGACACTTTTTTTTTTTTTAAATTTATAGATTCAGTTAAATTTCACACAAATAACTTTTCTTGCGATTTTAGGTGAAAGAAAAAACTCTTTTTTGCACTTTTTTTTTTGTAAAAATGCTTCTACACTTAGAGTGTGTTTGAGAAGGATTATTTCCTTTCCCAACAACTTTTTTTTTTTTAAAAGTTATTGTAATAATAACTTAATATGTTTAGTAAATTCAGTTTTAATTTTTATATAAAATTTAATGTATTCAAAAAATTTTTTATAATGATAAAATTTTAACTTATGATTTTAAATTATAAATTATTCTTTATACTTTGATATATAAATACTATTTTGTCATCAATTAAATAATTTTTTAATCATTTTATACTTATTTTATTAATTTAATATATAAAAATAATTTTTTTATATCATCTAAACGAAATAGATTAATTTAAAATTATTTTTTAACTAATATATACAAATATAAAATTAATTATATTATAATCAATTATAACAAAAAAATTATACAAAAATTAATTATTAAAATAATCAAATTTTTACAATTCTCTCAAATACATAATTATTAAGTGTAAAATTAATTCCTATCTATAGAAAAAAGAGCCCAATTGGCTTAACATTACTCATAAACCTCCTCCCCTCCTCGTGGATAACTTTTCTTATACTTGATAATACAATTCTTTTTTTAACTAAAACTTTTGCTTCCTTTGTAAAAAAAAAAGGAAAAAGACATATAAAATTTTATGAGTCAATTTGGTATATTTTAAAAAATGAGGATAAAAAATTAATGATAAATTTTATATAAAAAACTCATCTCTAATATCTTTTCTTAAAATTTTTAAGGGTATATTAAACTGATGACAAACTTAATTTGATATACTTTTAAATATGAAAAGTTCATTTAATATGATTTTTATATAAATTTTATTTTTAAATCACTCACTCCATTTTTAAGAGTACATTAAACTGAACTTATGCTAAAGGAAAATAGTTATTATCTTATAAATATGCTTGGTAATGAGACAAATAAGGGTGGGGTTTTGTTCAACCTTTATGTGCCCGGCTTATTAATATTTTAAAACAAGTTATTTAATTATCAATTATCATTTTAAAATTAATTTATTATATAATATGAACTAAAAATATATTAAAAATAAACATTAAACTAGTAAAGATAATTAATATAATTAATTGATTTTATTAATAATTAATCCAAATACAATATTTATTTATATGTAGAGTGCGAGACAATACGAAATTGATTGACTCCAAACTCTCTTGTCTCGCAGCAAGCTAGTTTTAAATTCATCCAATGCCTATAAGAAAAGATATTCGGAGTCTGTAGATAAATTTTTTTAAAATGAGATTATTTTTAAAATAAATAAATAAAAACATATATATCCTTAATTTAATAAAATATATCATAAATTTAATTTATTATATAATTAAAAATAAATATATATTTACTTACATAATTTCAATAAGCTTTTTCCGGTCTCCGCATGTCTAAGTACATGTTTGTTTTAAATTTTTTTAATTTAGATTAGTTTTAAAAAAAAAATTATTTCAATAAGTTTAATTATATTTAGTAAAATTAATTTTAATTTTTACACGTAAAATAAAAATTTTTCAAGCAATTAATTTTTATAATGTTGAAGATTTCAGAATGATTTTAAATTATAAATTATTATTTACATTTTGATATGTAAATACTTATTTTGTCTCAATCAAATAATTTTTTAATCAATCAAATAATTTTTTTAATCATTCTATATCTATTTTAGTAATTTAATACATAAAAATAATTTTTTTATATCATCCAAACAAAACAGATTAGATTAAAATCATTTTTCAGCTTAATATATCCAAACATAAAATTAATTAATTATAATCAATTATAATCGATTATAATTTTATATAATAATCAATTATAAAAATAATCAAACTTTTTACGATTATCCCAAACACACACTAAATGAGATTTGAAAGCCAACTTGTAAGCTAGAGTGAAACGAGTATTTTATTTTTTTTTTATTTTGTTACAAACGAGTAATTAATTCCCTTTGGGCATCCACTTTCTTGCAAATCATCAGGTGAATAGGAGAATTACTGAAACGCTGTCGTTTCAGCAGAGCAGAAAACAAGTACTTGTGCACAGCCACTTGCGAGTCCGAAGTCTGTCCCGCTCGTCCGTTTTTGAAGGTTGAAGGTGGTGCAGGCAGCTCATCTTTTCCTTCTCTTTTTCCGTCACCATGAAGCTCGTCAGGTCTCTCTTTCACATCTCCTTCAATTTTTTATTTCCTTTTATTTTTATTTTTTTAATCTGAAGGTGAAAGCTTTTATATGCAAACCGGAGCAGGTTTCTTATGAAGTTGAACAACGAAACTGTATCAATCGAGCTCAAGAACGGTACCATTGTTCTTGGCACCATTACAGGTTTTCCTCTTTACTCTTCCCTCTTCCGCTCCACTACTATTTCACTATTATATACTCTTCACATTGTGATATTGTTAAACCCTAGGTACCCTTCGCGCTTAAACTTTTATCACTAATTAATTGCTACCTACATTTAGGTTAGAATCTTCCAAATGTTCGCTCTGTTGTTCCCGATCAATGATTCGCATATTGTAAAAATGCTCACTGGTTTCACAATTGGTAAATATATAGTTTTTTTTTTAAAAAAAAATTACAGAATCCACTGCAATATCTGCTTACTTGAATATAATTATGAATCACTTGCAAACTGTTAGTTGGGGTTCTGAGAAATAAGATCCATTTTTAACTTCATATTTTACTGTTTGTCGTATTTTTTGCTTCAATAAAGATTTCTCTGTTTGATATCTGACTTCTGTAACTTTGTGGTTCCTGTCTGTAAACCTTCTTATCATGTAAATGTGAATAGCTGTTTACCATGTCATTTTCTAAGAGACAGTAAGATGGAAATTCTGAGATCGGAGTGATAGGTTACAACTTACAACTTACAAGATGATCAATATGAATTGAAATTCCTTTTTCCTAATTTAATTGGGGCATATCTTGATGTTTGGTTTCGCAGGGTTGGTTGTAGTTTTCCGCTTTTTTGATAGAAATTTCCAGTTGTTCGACATAAAATTCTCTAGCAGCCCCTACATAGCTTATTGTTTAGATGAATAATGTTTGCAGTATACCTATTCTCTTTGCACCTAAAATTGCCATAAGATAGGATTGTATTTATGGCTACTATTTGATATTCTGCTCAAGTCTTTTTGAAGGGAGTTGCCATTTCTGATATGCAAAGAGGTTGGGCAACTTTACTGCACTTGATTTCCGCTTCTTCCTCTTTTGATAGTTATGACATTCTGTTTTGGACGATGTTTTACCCTCCCTTAGTTGTTTTACTGTCCCTGTTTTCTCTTTAATAATTTTTTTCTATTAAAAAAAAAATAATAATAATAATAATAATAATAATAATAATAATAATAATAATGTTTGATTTGAAATAGTAGCCATTACTGTTTGAAGTTTAGACTTGGAACAGCAGGAAGATTTTTGTTACTAATGACCTTTTGGCGAGAGAAATCTTAAAGTCTGGAGTCTGGACAGCTTGCCTGGGTGGCAAATGTATTGCATTTATGTTATAGGGAAGTAACAAACCTCCTAGCCTATGAATTGAACGAGTATGCTTAAAACTCTTAAAATTTAGAATCCCCACTCTGCATCTCCATCATTTGGAAGCCTATTATTTTATTTCCTTTTGCCTGTTATATTCTGTGGTACAGACCCCTGGTTCAGCCTTTACATCTTACCTAACCTAGGCTAATCTTTTCAGAAATACTCTATTCTCATCCATTGCTTCTGATTAATCCCCATCAGCCTGTACTGTGGAATTTTTTATTCAACAGCCATCTGGATTTAGTTTGACTCAGATAAATAGAAAACTCACAAGTTATATATTACATTGGTTATCTTTGCTTGTATTAAACTCTGTAATGTCTGAGGCCCAGATGTAAGTCATGTAAGTGTGTAACCAACTTCATGAATTGTTAGTGAACATAATTACGTTCTTTCATATATGCTTACGAGGGTGGTGAATCCTTGTATTATAAGTTGGCATGTCTTGCTACTTATTAATTATTATCCAAACACAATATAAGTTAGGCACGAAGGAATTTCCTTGTCAGTAATTAGTGAATACATTTTGCCTCATGTCTAATAAAGAGCTTACCACTTAGTGTCTCAACGCCTTTTATATTTTTGGGATGGGATCAGAAGTGTTTTGAAGCTTTTGTTATACAGTCTTATACTGATCCTTAGACTTGTTGCTATGCTACAGGTGTTGATATCAGTATGAATACACATTTGAAAACAGTTAAACTAACACTGAAAGGGAAAAACCCAGTGACTCTAGATCATCTCAGTGTGAGAGGTAACAACATTCGTTATTATATCCTTCCTGACAGCTTGAATCTTGAGACTTTGCTGGTTGAAGAGACACCTCGGGTCAAGCCCAAGAAGCCAACTGCTGGTATTGTACATTATTTGTCTGTTACTGCAATATTTTTCATTCAGAGACTTTATGTTCGGGTTGGCTGTTATTTGGTGATTTCTGGTTTTCTAAGTTTTGATTTTATTTACAGGGAGGCCTTTGGGACGTGGGCGCGGCCGAGGACGTGGACGTGGTCGTGGCCGTGGCCGTTGAGTTGCATATTCACCAATTTTGTGCCATGCGGTTGTATTGTAGTGAGAATTTCTTAGCGGTTCAGTGGACATTTGTTGATTAGTTATGTTGATCTTCTCAGTGTTGCAATTTTCTTATACAAGTTCTACTGTATAATTCCTTCCTGTTGTTCTAGAACCGAGTAGAGCAGGGTTTGCGATGATAATTTGTTGATTCCCAAAAGAATCCTAATGCCTCTCAACTGAAAGAAACTTCCTATATTTGTAGCTTTTGTGATAAGGTGAACAAGTTAATTGGAATTACTGATGATTGCCCTTGTTCATATCGTAGGTGGTGGCTGTGTGTGTTAATTTAAGATTCTTATTACTCATACTGGCTGGTTTGGCTCTTGAGCTTTAACGCCGTCAGTTTCTTTGAGATTTGATCTTTTAGCGAAGTCTGCAACAAAAATGCAATATTCGGTCGAGATTTCGAAATGAACTAGAGTGCTTTGAACCAGTCTTCAGCTACATTAATATATTTCCCGTCTTTTTCTTTTAATTTTCCTCTAAACTGCTACCTTTTATTCTGAATTCTTCTTTATACGTCTACCATAAATTAAAGATGACTGTAATTTTTGCTATGTAAGTTTTTATTTATTAGAAAATTCAAGTTTTTCAAGGCAATTCATTCTAATCTATACGATGAGAACGAGTGTCAAATAGTCCATTTCCGTTATGCAATATTATTATACAATAATAATATTAAAACTATAATTGTATTCATTGACTTTAAACTCTACTCTTTGGAACTCAAATATTTTAAGCTTGTTATATTTAAATATGTCGAGGTAGATGTTGTTTGACTAAGCTGGTTTTACTCCTTTATTGATTAAGCTAAGCTTGAGACAACTAAAAATTGGTTCGATTCATTTATTCTTAATAAACAAGGGCAGTGTAATTAAGAATAAGTTTGGTATTTGAAAAAATATTAATTAATTATATGTAATTTAGAAATTTAGAATAGTATAAATGAATATATAAATAATCTTATCAATTATAATTAATCTTAAATAGGAAATTTATTTATTATCAGTTTGGTATCCATTAAAATTAGTGGTAAAAAAAAATTCAAGGATTAATTTTTCATATAATTTTAATATGAAATTCGTCATTTTGTTTTTACTCACATTTTCTAGAGAGCACCAAACTAACTCTTAAAAAAAACGAAAAAAGAAAAAAATTGTCATTATATATGTTGGACAAGGTAAGTTCCAGTTTATCTTATTGTGGGAATGGTGTTGCACTTAAGTTAGCCCCATCGTGCTTAAATCCTACCAGTTAGTTGATAAAGTGGGTTTGAATCTTTTGTGTTTGGACTCGGCTGTGCCTACTCTTAAAACTTGAGAGGGACAAGCCTAATTAACTTCAATCAAACAGGTTCAATCTTGAAAATAGAAAGGTGGCCGTGGCACAACTACGAAGTTTAAGGCAGGCGAGAAAAGAAAATGTAACAAGCAACTGCATTATGCTTTTGGGCTCTAATGGCATCAGACAGCCACCTGGGCTGGGAGTAATTGCAGGTGTTGATGTAAAAAATGAAAAATAAAAAATAAAAAAAACTAACGCTTTATTAACGTAACTAGAAAACCTAAGCAGTGCTAAACTGCTAATTCCTTCTGTGCTTTTGTGCGCCACATTAATTTAAGAATAATATATTAGTCGCATATAACGTGTAATTTACATAGAAATGTACACTATTAATATAGATGAATAAAAAGAAAGAGAAGAAAAAGAAAAATGAATGGAGATGATGAAAATTGTGTGCATTACGTGAGAAACTTCTTTATGTGTAACATTATTGTTATTTAAGTATTTAACCATGACATCCCACTAGAAATGTAATAAGCTTCTTTTTGTATTTTTTAAAATTTACACTTTAAATATACATACATAAAAAATTAGTGCATATTTTGTAAGCATTCAATCAAGAATGTTGGATCTCTTTACAAAAGATTGTAGTGTTTGCTCTCTTAAAAATTTACAGAAAGTTTTTTTAAAAAAAAAATTGTAAAGAAAATATTTATTTATCCATGTACTATTAATTTATTATATAAAACATAGTCCATGCAAGTGTTGACAATGATATGTGACAGTCATGGTGAGTTATTTTTCCTTCAATTCCTATTACTTTCATGAAGATTTTGTTCTCATTTTTAAATTATAATTTTTTATTTTAAAATATTTACATATCTTATCTTTCTATATCCAAATTTTATATATATGTTTTTTTTTTCCTTTTTTTTAAATTTTAATGATTTTTTTATTCCCATCACTGAAACGTCTTTCTCTCTTCTTTTCTTCCTTTTTTTTTTTTTTTTACTTTTTTAATACTTCGATCAAGTTGTAAATGATATATAGTCAATCTTTTTATTTTCTAATCACTAAAACTTACTTTTGGATTATAAATGGATTCGAAAAAATGTCATAACAACAGCAATAATAATAGAAAATGACGCTGGAAATTTTTTAATATTCGTCTATTATGTTATGATATATTAGCTTTGAATAGACTATGTATATATAATATTATGCATTATTTCTTAAAATATCTCAACCTAAATATATTAATAATAATAAAATTATTTAATTATATATATATTAATTAATAATTTTATTATAATAATTTAATAAATACATTACCTATTTAATAAATTTGTGCATTATATAAGTTATCAATCTAGTTGATAAATTAAAAGAACAATGTAGTATGTGATGAGGTCAATATTTTAATTGGAGACAACGATAACACTAAAATTCATATAATTTTTTTTTAAAAAAATGAATAATCATTTCATCAAGTCAAGAAACAAGATATCTAGTAATCAAATCCACTTGGTTTGGTCGGTGGAAGTCATTATCCTTTTTTCCATTTTTAATAAAAATTCATTATCTTTGAACCAAAAGAACGATCGGAATAAAAAATAAGTAATATTAGTTACATATAATATGCAATTCACATAATTTATAAAGGGAATTGTGTGTTATTGATATTGATGAATAAAATAGAATGAAAGAAAAAAATGATAATGATGATTTTTTTTTCTTTTTTGTGATAGTGATAAGGAGTTATATGAGTTATATGAGTGATTTTTTATATCTATATATTTTTATTGTTAAAAAAATATTAAAGGGATGGGGGGTTTGGTTGGTCATAAATATGATCACAAGTACAGTAGTTGACAGCTCAATAGCACTTGCCCTTCCTTGTTCAATTGGTTCCTTGCATTTGACACGCTTTGCATATGATCTAGGATTATATGTGCTCGCAGCGAGTCTTATAAACTTTAAATTTTGTTATTATTATAATATAATGACTAATGGTTTTCTAAAAATCCATAAAAAATAGTTTAAAAAATTAATATTAAATATTATACTATATGTTTATTTGAGAGAAAAAATAATAATAATAATAATAGAGTTTGAGAAGAAATATTATTTTTCATTTTTTCAATTAAAAACATAAAACAGTTGAAAGTATAATATTTTTTGTTAATAGTTTATAATCTAAAAATATTCGGCTTCCTCAAGAACCATATGTAATTTCTGGTAAATCTCAATATTCACAATCGACTCACATTTACCTCTCTTTAATTATGATTTCTCTAATATTATATTTTACCTTCTTCCAAAATTTTCAATATTTTTACTCTCTTTATCAAGTAGACGATTTTTTTTTTTTAAACTGCATTAAGTAGATAAAAGCTAAAATTATTTTATTTTGTTGTTTTAAGTCTTCTATCTACTATAAACTTCTCTCAATATTTAGCGAACGGGGCTTCTAACTTTAAAGATGTAACCATATTTGTATAAACTAATAACTAAATCAGTGCATGCTTAGTTTTTAATTAAAGTTTTAATTTTAAAAAAAGTGGTATTGATTTTTTTTTACATCAAAGTTAATTAAAAAAATTAAAATTAAGTTTACCTACACTAATTTAGACAACGCTATAAGTTTTTTAAAATATTCTCATCAATAACTCTTTAAACAAGAGAAAATAACAAAAACTTTAAAAATTATTTTGACATAGTTTTTCTTAATAAACTGCAATCTATTTTTTTAGAACAATCTTTCTATTTTATTCCATTTTAAGAGATATTTGTAACATTTCAAAAGCTAAGGAAAGTATGTGTATTTTTTATTCAATTTGTATCGTGTATAGTTTTTTGTAATAAAAATAAATAAATTATAAATAGATAATACCTTATTCAAATTTCCTAATTTGTGAGAAAAGAAAAGTTGAAACTTGACGATAGAAACTACAAAAATAGAATGTCAATTAATTGAGGAGAGAATTAGTGATGAGATCAGATAATTAAGGCGAAGATAGGGAAAAAAAAAAGGATGAGAGAAAATATTAAATAAGAGAACATGTGATAATCATTAAAAAAATAAATATAGTCATACAAAAAGAAAAAATTGATTAAAATTTTATCATTCTCAAGATAAAGTACTGTTATTTATATTATAGGAATGGATTTGTCATCCAATCAACTTTGTGGAGAATGGGAAACAAAAATAAATTTTTGAAAACAGAAATTTTTATTGATTCCCGCAATGGATATACTTTTTTTTTCCCTTATATTTTCTTTCCTTATTTCTTTTGGTGATAAATAGAGACATTTGTTACACATATCATTTTCATATATCACTTTGTAACATTTTACATAGATTTTTTTTGGTAAAAATAAAATATTTATGCGTCTTTTACAAAATAATTATAATTAAGTTTATAAAAATTGAAGTGATACAAAAGTGTTGTAGTTTTTTTTTTAAAAAAAACGAAGATTATCAAAGAATTAACTGAAAAGAATATTTACTCAATTAATAAGAACATCAAATTAATTTGATGAACCCCATTTAATAAAATTCAGATTTAATGATATCAGATTATATGTTTTTTTCTATTAAATTCAGTGGATACCTTAATAAATCTTTTGACAACTTGTGTTTGCTTAAGATTTTTAAGTAAAAAAGATTTTGTTTTTTCACGTGGCAAAATCTGTATGGTGAATGGAAAGGGCCAGTGCACGGTGTTTATTTCAGAGTTGAGTGGGAACTAGGAAATCACTGACCTTAGAAGCCACCTCATGTTGGCGTCGTGTGGAAGGTTAAGAAACAAGAACAAGAACGTGAACGAGACAAAGCACAGTACCCCAACACCTTCCTTCCCAAAACAAACGGATTGTGACCCTTAAACCCATCTTTTACAATATTGGTCAACTCAAATCCTTGTTGTCCTTTCATCTGGGTTTGCTTCAAAATTTGGTTTTTCCCTTCACTTCCTCTGCCCCGATTGTGCCTGTTTTGCTTCCTCTGTTTCAGGCTTTCAGCTTTCTCCTGTTGTTGTCCATTAATCATGTCTGATATTTGAGGTGACAACCTTCTCTCTCTCTCATAATTTTTATATGTTGAATTTGACAATATCTCTGTTCATTTCCCATATATGAGTGGCATTTCTCAAGTTTGTTTATTTTTATTGATTGTTTTTATTTTATGTTGGATAGAAGGCAATCTTTGTTTACCATTTATTGATCATTTGTGGATGTTGCAGTAAAAGGATTTACTTTCTGCTGCAATCATATAAAGGGCTGCAAATTATCTATTTAAATTTTACTTTCTGAACTTAATATATGTTGAGTTATGAATTGTAACCCACACATATGCTGCCTTATTCTTTTATCATTGGCATCTGTTGAACCCTATGATTGGAGTTTTCGACTAAGTTTGTTTGATAAAATTGAAAAATTTAGCAGTGAAAATCAGTACTGAATTTTTAGTTTACTAAGCATTAAATTTTTAATTCTTGAAAACACTTTCACTTTAAGTGCCGAAATTGTAGGAAATTATTAGCATTTAATATAATAAATAAAACTATTAAAGGAAACTACTTCCATTTACAATGACCTCTCACGTATTGGATGTTTTCAATGCTTTTTTCACTTAATTTCATTTTTTATTTTTGACATGTGTCAAACAAAAACCACTAAATCAATATCAGTGCTGTTTAGTTTTCAAACAGGCCCTAGGCCTCCTCCTTGGAGTTCTTGATTGAATGTGCACAGGACGTACAAGGTTGAGTTCAATGTATGGTTTGTCCTTGGAAATCTTAGTACCTGATACCTTAAGTAGGACCTGCCATCAATTAAATGTTGTCAATGCATATTCATAAGCATGGAATTGCAACAACTGCAAGCTGATCTTGCTGTTAAGATGTGAATTGAATATCTTAAATTATTGGAACACTTATCTCCAACAGTCTAGAGGATATCTAAATTCATAGATGATCGTTATGGAAGTTTCCTCTTGTAGTCTACTATGCTTCATATCTTATTTCTACTTTCTAGTATACAGTCATGATGAAGCATCTTTTCCAAAGAGAGTGTATGTGTGTTTCTAAATAGCTTACCTCGAGTGTTGAGTAATGGATTAGTTCTTACAATCACTCATTCTCTGCAATATAAAAATGTTTTCTTAAACCCAAGGGTACGTGGTGCCAAGGATGTTTATGAAGGATATAGTACTTCTGGTTCTATGTTATTATCAATTTAGTTTCTAACACTGATTCAATGCTGACATTATCTTCACTGTATTACTTAGATTATTTCTTAGATGCAGAAGAACAAGTTCTAAAAGAGATTCATGGCATTATTAGTCAATAGCAAACACCCAGAAAGCAAGTTCCCCATGTATTATTTTGTAATTGCAATATCTGTCACTACTTGTTTACATTCACCTGATTTGCACTATAGGAGCATCTACGTGATATGTAATTTGGTATTGGCAATAGCAATATTTTGGCTTCTTTCGATGCTGCAGGCCATATCCTTCTTGTCTCATCATGTATTACTCTTTTTACTAATCCAAGGTTTTCGAAAGCACACTTTGTTTTGAATTTCAACCTTCTAATTTCACAACTGATTTTTTATATTACATTAGTTTTATGAATTTCTATTGAAACTTCAGAAAGTTCAGTAGATTCAATTACTCCTCCCACAATATATCAGCGTCAATATTTCAATTGAAATTTGAATTAATGTATCTGTTATTTTAATATGATAAGTTTATGCTAGCATGTATCTTGTGTAGCTCTATTCCCTATACAGGGGGCATTTTTGGCTGTGAATTGTGATGTACTTTAGCTAGGGAGTGGTAATTACTTAAAAGACATGTATGGTTAATTTGTTATAAGGGATTAACTGTATACCTGATTAAATATTTCTTATAAATTCCCTTACTGGGGAATATCAAGTTTATAGGAATATTAGAGTATCTCTAAAGAAGTTTTTAAGGCAGCTACAAATTTGGACTCAGGGTATGCGGATATTTCAGCCCTCCCATGTTATATTGTATTTGTATGTGTTAGGATTTTTTTTTGGCCATGGCATGTGTTAGAAATGTTTGGGCCTGAGATTGAGGAAAAACAGTAGATTGGACACATGGTGTAAACCTTACTTTCAGGTTGAATGGTGCTTCTACTTCAAACTGTGGAAATTCAAGGGCAGCACTTGGCTATGTTCATGCTACTGTAATGCTATAATGTTGAGTTCCCATGGATACACAGGGTATAATGAAAAGATGGGTAGCTAGACTGTACTTCTACAAATTGGCATTTTAAAGGTTGGTCATTTTAACGGAGTTGAGTGTTGTGCAGTTCTGAAACACATTCATGAAGTAAGTATAGCTTTATAGGCGTAAATTATTGTAGTCATCATGGAAATTTGGGTTGAGTAGTTGTATGCTTTGGTGGTTCAGATGGACTAACTTATTCCTGATTGTCTTGGAGAGCACCGTGCAGGCAGTAGTCTTTACATAATGTGTTAGCCATGTTACCAAAACATTATATGCCCCATTATTGATTTATGTATGAAAAACTAAATTATTTTGTTTTCTTTTATTCAAAAGAATGCATGTTTCTGTCTTTTGTTTTTTATTTGAATTGTGCTCCTTTGACAGCCAGAGGATTATTGCTATGTCAGTTGCACCAGTTGAGAGTATCGCCTCATTGAGTAGTGATCTCTTCTATGACATATTGCGACGTCTTGATGGCCCTACGTTGGCTAGTGCAGCATGTACTTGTGCAGCATTTTGTTCCATGTCAAAAGAAGAGAGTTTATGGGAAAATGTATGTTCATCTGTGTGGCCCTCAACCAATAGGGAGGATGTCAAAAGTTTAATATCATCTATGGGTGGTTTCAGAAAATTCTATGCAGATTGTTTTCCACTTATTGTAAACAAGGAGGTTGCAGAGTATCAACAGAACAACTATCTTGAGTACCCTGACGAGTGGACTGAGGCTGAATACTATGGGGACATGAATGAATTTGATACCCTCTCTCCATCAGATTTTGTTTCCATTGTAGATATTAGGTTTAAGGAGAAACCAATTTGCTCCAAAGTTCTATGGGGAGTTCCAAATGCGAATGGCTACGATGATTGGTTCTATAACTGCCCTTTCCAGATTGATCTTCTCACTTATGCAGATAGAGATGATAACAATGATGGTGTGGTTACCCTTTCTGTATCTGATGGTCTGCCACCAATTACATCCATGGAAAGGGAAAGGAAAGACGGGAAGCTGTGGCGGGAGCTTTGTGATAGTCTCCAGCTTAGTTGGATTATAGTAAACAGGAAAATGAAGCAAGCTGCTAATCTTGCTAGCTGGAGCCCTCTTGGTGGTCAAAGACATTGGCCAACAGATAAGGATTTTGTCATTCGATTTGGATCTGTTCTCCCTGCCAAGGACATTCTTCCTTCTCAAGTAGTGGAGTGCATCCTTATTATGAAGTTTAGAGTGGTTCACACTGAAGAAGAGGCTGTTCAAACAACTCTTAAATTAACAGAGCTGAGCATGCAGTTGGAAGACATGGAGGGTGCTCATGTTAATGGAAGAAACAGTTTGCTTATTCTTAAGGATGCACTTAGCTGCCGAAGGAGCAAAAATTATAGTGAAGTACTTGAGTCTTGTCATATGTACTCAAGAGTGCAGAATGAGTTAAAAGAGGAGAAGATGAGAAACGAAAGTAGGTCGAATACACTTTGTATCTTAAGTGGCATCGCTGCTTTTATGACATTCTGGTACTGCGTTTTGTGAAATGGTAGGACATTGTTTCTTTTACCGGAATAAGCTAATGTTGCTCTAACAGATGATTAACTTTGGCACTACTTTTTTGGAAGTTAAGATTCCTGATAAAGAAATTAATTGATGGAAGTTTAACTGGATTGAGATTTGAAAATTTTTCAGTGTGAAACTTTTGCAAATTGACTGTATCAGCAGCAGGTGTTACGAATATGTTCGACTGTTTCCTCCATCTGTCTAAGAACAATAAATATTAATTATTTTGCTCTTGTTGCCGCTAAATTAAACGCGAAATTTACATTTAAAAGAATTAACATATACCCTTCCATTCTAACTTTACGGTTAGGATATATTTCTCTAAATTTATATTTAAAAAAATAAAATAGATCCAGATTTTAACGTACCACATGAGTTTTCATGCAAGCGCATGATGGACCCCCTTTTTTTTTTGTCCATGAATAGGTTTGGTTGGTAGTCCGCTTGATCTCTTGAATTCCTTCCTCTGCCCCTTTGAAGAGTGCATGAACGTTGTTAGTTTTTCACTTTTCCGCCTTCCAAGTTGGTAATTTGCTCTTAACACTAATGTAGTTAAGTTACATGTTTTGAAGCAACTCGACTAATTCACTCTTCCTAATTTTAAGAAATTGTCATAGCTGATATTTAAATATGTAACTGTATATCTATCCACACAACACATACTCGTATACTATTAAGTCAAGAGATTACATGTTTAGGTGTTTAACTTTCCCTGATTAACTTATTTTACATGTTTATATTTATGTTACATAACACTTACGTTATTGTTTATCCCTCCCTTATGTGTGTGTGTCACTTATTAGTTAAAATAAGTAAGGTTTCACATATCAACTATCTACTAAAAAAAAACCGCAGGCATATAATAAACTGGTTTCACCTTTCCACGATTAACTCTATTATTGGGAAGATTTAAAATTACGCGAGTAATTTTCCCTTATTCAATATGTAATCATAACCCAAAATTAGATGAACAATTTGAAATCAGAATAAGACTCGAGGGATGCAGAGGGAGTATTTTGGCTTGGTAAGTAAGCCATATTTGCGGTACACAACAAAGCTATCCTTACAAAGCCTTCTATTGGAAACTTAAAAACCAAAGCTCCAATTTTTTATTTCTAATCGTCAAATGGGTATTGCTCATACCTGATTGTACAATCACGTAGCACCGAACGAGCCCCTATCCGTTTCTGACATCGGCTGAACATGGTCGTTTTAGCAACACCAAGACAGGTTTTGCAGTCAGAGAATGTAAGGTTTAGGTTGCAAGCAGCATGTCCATAGGCAAAGGCATTAGGATGAGGAGAAATGTTGTAATAATCATAATTTTTCTGGGTTGGAGTCACCGTCTCCAATTCTCCAACAACATAGGCTAAACTAATTGCGAAAGGATCAGCTGAGGTGTACACCCCAACGTTGCATAGAACGGTAGTGATGTTGGTGTTGGGAACACTGTCAGCAACACTCCACAGGCACCACAAACCAATAATAACTGCTGCGATTTCCGAAGGAATGCCCATCTTCCTATTGTCTTCAAAAATTTCTAGCACACTCTGTTCTTGGTTTTGTAAGTTAGCTTCACTGCGCTTCTTCTATTTCTCCTGTCAATCAAGTTGTTATTCTTATATTGTTTTGTCTTCGTCCATGTTCCAATATTCAATACCAAGCTTTTGTCTTTTGTTTGTTGTTCAATAATTGAAGCTGTCACATTTTCTATTTAGTTTTCATTTATTTTATGAACCGTTTGGCCCTCTTACTTTTACGAAGTCTTGATGCTTTTCTTGCCAAAAAAATTTCGACGGTCTTGGCCATCCATTGCTCCACTCCACGTGTACAGTTGAAACTTCAAAATTCCAGGCTTGATAAGTATTTCGGATGGTGGCTTTTATGTAGACCCTTTCGGTGGTGTAAAATATATATATATCACTTAAAAAAATTATATATATTTATATTTTAATATTAATTATTTATTTAAAATTTAATAGTTAAAATTTATTTATTTTACTACTTATAATAAATACTCATATTATTATATACGCTCTCATATATACATATATATAAAGGACATATTTAATGATAAGAGTTTCTATTGTGAGAGGGTGAAATGAGTAAATCTTAACCATATAATCATACATAGATTGTCAAGATTAAAAGTTACTTAAAGGTTATGTCCACTTAAAAAAATCATATACATTTATATTCTAATTTTAACCATTCATATAAGATCCAATGGTCAAGATTCATTCATCTCACCTCTTACAATAAACATTCATCTTATCAGATACGTTATAGTTAGAGAAGTGATTACTGTGAGAGGGTGAGATAAGTGAATTTTGACCATACAACTATATATGGATGGTCAAGATTAAAAGGTACTTAAAGGTCATGTGACAACTTAAAAAAGTCACATGCACTTATGTTCTAATCTTGACCATTCATGTAAGATCCAATGGTCAAGACTTACTCCTCTCACCCTCTCATAATAAACACTTCTCTCACATATACACTCACTATATATATATATATATATATATATATATATATATATATATATATATATATATGAGACATATCTAGTGAGAAGAGTATTTATTGTGAGATGAGTGAATCTTGACTATACAACTATACATGGATGATCAAGATTAAAAGTTACTTAGAGGTCATGTGACCACTTAAAAAAGTCACATGCATTTGTATTCTAATCTTGACTATTCATGTAAGATTTAATGGTCAAGACTCACTCCTCACTCTCTTACACTAAACATTCTTCTCACATGATACACTCACTGTATATATATATACCACCTAGCCTAGAATTATTCCCGCAGGCACTACCCATGGACGTCGGCGCTTGATTATTCTTTTGACAAGAATAATTTCGATTCTTGTTAAACATTGACAAGAATCAAACAAACAAACCAACTAAGGTAAATCCAAATAGAGGAATGGTTGGGTGGTTTTGGTGAGGCGCGGTGATGGGTCGCCAGTTCTAGTGACGGATTACACAACTATGGTTGGCTTGGAAATGGTGCTTTGTTTGTGGGCTGTAGGCAGAGATCAGTGATCCAAGGGTAGCAGTCCAAGATAGAGATTTGTAGAGGCATATTTGGATTGACCTGCTACTTATTGAGCAAATAATCAATGTACACCATTCATCTTAAATTATTTCCATCTAACGACTACAAATAACGAGTCCATGGATGAGCCTCTTCTTGTTAAACGCAACCATTTCGGATTCGATAATAAAGTGGAACTTTTTTGCAATTTTTTTAAAATTGTTTTTATAATTTGGTATGAACTTAGGATAGTTATGAACTTTATTTTGTTTTAACATTTTCATATTATTAATATATTTTAACAACTATTGATACTAGTTGAACATAAAAACTCTTTAACTCACACTCATACATAGCGAATTGCGAGAGAGACAGGAAGAGATATTTAACACAAATATTTGTAACACTCTATTGAAATGTTACTCGGTACTTTGCAGCCTTTTATAGGCAAGCATTGTTACATAAAGATATTAGAAAATATAGCAAAACCAGTAGTGAAGAAAGCTAGGCGTGGTGCCTACAATTTGTGCAGTGAAATGCGGCTAATAATGCGGCCTTCAAATTCATGTGTGGCTACAATTTTCAAGATGATTTAATATTCTAACATTGCCTCCCTTAAATCAAGCTTGTAATTTTGTCATTCCGAGCAATTTCTTCAACTTGTAAAATAGCTCAGTCTTCAGAGGCTCTGTAAAAATATCTGCAACTTGTTCTTCAGTGGAACAATATTCAATCACCAATTCTTTTTCTGCTACTAACTCTCGAATTTTGTGAAAACGAATGTCAATATGCTTAGACCGTCCATGAAAAACTGGATTTTTACATAATGCAATTGCAGACGTGTTGTCACAAAAAATTTCTGTAGGAGCATCTTGCTTCTGGTGCATCACTTCTAAAATTTTTCTCAGCCATATTGCCTGTGTAGCACAATTGGTTGCTGCTATGTATTCTGCTTCGGCTGTAGAGAGTGCAATAACTGGTTGTTTCTTTGATGACCATGATATTGCGCCAGTACCTAGATAAAATGCGTACCCTGACGTGCTTTTCCTTGTTTCTATATCTCTTACCCAATCACTATCTGTGTATCCAACAAGCTTCACATCATTATTATTAGCATAAAAAATTCCATCAATCAGAGTACCTTTGATGTATCTAAGAATTTTCTTTGCTCTTTGCATATGACAAACACGTGGCTCTTCTATGAATCTACTAAGCAATCTAACTCCAAAGATTATATCCGGTCTAGTCGCAGTCATGTATCGCAAACTTCCAATCAAACATTTATACTGGGTTGGATTTACTCTTTTGCCATCATTTTCTCTAGTCAATTTCAACTTTTCTTCAACTGACGTGGAAATCGGCTTTGAATTCTCCATCTTGAATTTCTTCAAAATGTCACCAGCATATATCTTATGAGTAATAAAGATTCCATCATTCTGCTGAATGACCTCAATGCCAAGGAAATAGGACATTAGGCCTAAATTTATCATTTCAAAACAGCTTATCATAGCCTCCCTGAACTCTGCAATTATCTTTAAATTATTGCCAGTAAAGATTAGATCATCAACATAAAGGCACACAATAAGAATATCTCCAGGGTTAACAAATTTAATGTATAAAGTGTGCTCAAATGGACATCTTTGAAAACCATGTTGTATGAAGTAGGAATCAATCTTCTTGTACCAAGCTCTTGGTGCTTGTTTCAATCCGTACAAAGCTTTTTTCAACTTGTACACTTTGTCTTCTTTTCCTTTAATCACATATCCTACAGGTTGTTCAACATATACTTTTTCTTCCAAAGTACCATTAAGAAATGTAGACTTGACATCCATTTGATATATTTTCTAATTATTCTGGGCTGAGAGAGAAATAATCATCCAAATTGTATCTAATCTTGCAATGGGAGTAAATACTGCAAAATAATCAATACCTGACTTTTGCTTGTATCCTTTAGCCACCAACCTTGCTTTAAAGCGGTCAATTTCTCCATTGGGTTTGTACTTAGTCTTGTACACCCGTTTCACTCCAATAGGCTTTTATTTACTGACAAATCTATCAGCTCCCACGTTTCATTCTTCTCAATTGTATGGATCTCATCATTCGTAGCTTTCTTCCAATTCTCATTATTTGAGGCTTCTTCAAAGAACACAGGTTCACAATCTGCAAATAAAGCAAAATTGATAATTTTCTCATCAGATGGATCTTTGTCATTACCAACAACATAATCCTGTAATCTGGCTGGTAACTGACGATGCCTTTGCAGTCTGCTAGATGATTCTGGTTCGTCATGAGTTTGTACTCCATGCTCATTCTCCTCTTCATAATTCATTGGGATCACCACTGGCTCCTTTTGAGATTTTGAGGACCAATCCCACATTCTTTCTTCGTCAAATGTTACGTCACAGCTGATAATCACCCTTTTTGTCTCTGGATTGTAAAGTTTGTATGCCTTTGAGTTTGTGTTGTAGCCAACAAAAATACATTTTTCACCTTTGTCATCTAATTTCTTCCTCAGCTGGTCTGGTATATGGGCATATGTAATACACCCAAATATTTTGAGATGCCGAATTGATGGTCTCCTTCCACTCCAAGCTTCTTCAAGTGTCTTATCATGAACGCTCTTTGTAGGACACTTGTTCAAAATATATTTTGCAGTGACAACTGCTTCCGCCCAAAATTCTTTAGGCATTTGTTTGGCTTTCATCATACATCTCATCATGTCTATGATTGTCCTATTCTTCCTTTCAGTAACTCCATTTTGTTAAGGTGTATATCTGGTTGTATGTTGATGTTGAATTTCATGTTGCTCAAAGAAATCTGTACAGGCAAGGTATTCTTGGCCTCTGTCTGTCCTGAATGCTTTGATTCTGCAGCCACTTTGCTTTTCTACAAATGCTTTGAATGCCTTAAAGGCATTACAAGCTTCTGATTTCTGCTTCAGGAAATATATCCAAGTCTTTCTGTTAAAATTATCAATGAAAGTAATAAAATACCTGCTACCACCTTGTGTTAGTATTTCAACCGAGCATAGATCTAAATGAACTATCTCCAACAACTTTTTTGCTCTCCAAGACTGTCCTATTGGAAATGATTCTCTGTGTTTCTTTCCCATTTGGCAGGTCTCACAGACTCCATTAGGAATATTCACAACAGGGAAACCAAAAATATATTCTTTTCGTGACAGAAAATTCAAACAAAAAAAATGAGAATGCCCAAAGTGCATATGCCATAACCAATCATCATTTGGTATTATGGAACTCAAACAAGGAAATTTATCATGTTGAATTTTCAAGGGAAATAGGCGATTTGGAATTATTTGTACCTTTGCAATGAATCTCCCATTTTTGTCAATCAACGTGCAGTAGCCATAATGAATCTGCATGTTGTAACCTTTCTCTAATAGTTATCCCATACTCAATAGATTGTGATGAAGACCAGGAGCATAGAAAACATCAGAGATAAAATTTTATGAACCATCTTTCAACCTGATAGCAATTTGGCCTTTTCCCAAAATTGGAATATTTGAATTATTTCCAAATTTCACGGTAGATTTTACTATTTCATTTATTGAAGAAAATAACTCCTTTTTTCCACACATGTGATTACTACACCCGGTATCCAAATACCAAATATTTTCATCTTCTGAATATGCATTGCTTGCCAAAAATAAGCATTGTGGATTATCAAAATTCTCACCAACATCTTGATATTGATTTTTTGCTATGTTTGCTTAATGTTTGAATCTACAATCTGTAGCTTTATGCCCAAATTGTTCACAGTAAAAACAATTAAAATTTATTCTTTCTTGATAATTGTTACCTCTTCCTCTTCCTCAGTTGGTAAACCCAAAATTGTTTCCACCTCTTCCTTGACTGGATGATCTAAAATTGTTATTTCTTCCCTGGTTGAAATTGTTACGGCCTCTTCCTCTGAAATTTCCTCGGCCTCTACCTCTGAAATTTCCTCTTCCTCCATTATTGAAATTATCACGATCTCCACCTTCTGCACTTTGACTGGATTCAACAAGGTTGTTGAAATTCACTTGACTTTTCAAGGCTTCTTCATTTACTTTTCTTGTTTTCTCCAAGATTTTGCTTACATGACTTTCAATGCTTCCCTGCAATTCTGCTACTGACATGGTGTCTGTATTGTGGGACTCAATTATTGTAGTCACCACATAGTCAAACTTCATTGGCATAGTGCATAGCATTTTTTCTACTACCTTGCTGTCGGGAATATCTTTTCCATACACCCTCATCTTGTTGACGAGATCTGTAACACGTGAAAAGTATTGTTCCACGGATTCAGTACTGGACATTTCGTACCTTTCGTATTCCCTTTGCAGAGATTGCAGTTTGAATTTCTGGGCCTTCTCCACTTCTTTGTAAGACAGCTTCAAAATATCTCACGCTTCTTTGGCAGTTTTGGCATTTGCAATTTTGTCAAAAATTGAATAATCAACGCCTTGGTGAATTTGTGAGAGTGCTAACTGATCCTTCCTTTTAACGGTATCATCAACTCCTTCTACTAATCTTGGTTCAACAAAGCTCCAAATATTGTGAGCTCTCAAATGTGTAGACATCAAAAGTTTCCAATAATAAAAATCTAATTTCCCATATAGCTTGGGACTAGACCATATAATATTATAATTGGTGGCCATATCTCTCTCTCTATCTTAAAAGTGTATCAACTCTCTATATTTTTTATAACACAGAGAGAACACTCTTATTTCTCACTAATTCTATTTTTTTTTATTCACACTATCACCAAACTCTCAAGCTGTGATACCAATTTGATACCAGTTGAACATAAAAATTCTTTAACTCACACTCATACACAGCGAATTACGAGAGAGACAGGAAGAAATATTGAACACAAATATTTGTAACACTATTGAAATTTTACTCGGTACTTTGCAGCCTTTTATAGGCAAGCATTGTTACTTAAAGATATTAGAAAATATAGCAAAACCAATAGTGAAGAAAGCTAGGAGCGGTGCCTACAATTTGTGCAGTGAAATGTAGCTAACAGTGCGGCCATCATATTCATGTGTGACTACAATTTTCGAGATGATTTAATATTCTAACAATTATCAATATATAAAAAAGTTACAAAGCGTTGTAAAAGTAGAAGTTTGCAAATTGCTATTATTATATTATTTGACTAACATACCTGATGAAAAGCTTATATTAACATAAAATTTTAATTTATGCTATTATTTGGTAGATCAGTTGTAGGAAATGAAACAATTATACTGTACAAGCAGCTTAAATACGATGATTTTTTCGCTGCAAATATAATTTTTTTAATCAATGTTCTTCTTATTATGACAAATATTTCAAATAAGAATTCATTTGTTATTGTGATTTTTTTCAATAAAATCTTAAAAGAAATTGATCAATTGTCACCATAAATACTACTTTTAGTTTAACTACTTTTTATGACTTTCTGTCCCAAATATCATAAAAATATTATTTAATTTATTTTATCTGAAATATTATTTAATATTGACTAGATAATAATAAAAAAGGTTTTATGAAATATTTAACCAAAAAAAGAGAGTTGACATGTCTCTGTGAAAAATTAAACGTCATTATATGCGTATTAAAAATAAGACTATTTTTTACTATCATTAAAAATCTAAAGTTTCTTAAAGAGATATATTGTATAAATATTTTTTAAGGAAAAAAGCATGTAGTCTCTCTAAATATTAACATTTTATAAATTATCATTATGAATTTTATAATTTTTTATTTAATTCTTAAACTTTAATTAATATCTCAATAAATTATTCTGTTTAATTTAGATATGTTAATCTACTAACAATGATATTATGCAATAACAATATCTTATCCATATTAACACTAATTTTAGATTATTTATTAAAATATAATTATAAATACATTTTATTATTACAAAATAAATAAAAACAAATTTTGTTTTTAAATAAATGTGTTTTTTATTTATTTTTTAAATAATAAATTATATTTAAAATTAAATTTTAATAAATTAATTAATAAACAGTCTAAAATTAATGTTAGTACAGATAAAATATTATCATATAGTAATAACGTTAGTGAATTAACAAATCTAAATTAAATAAAATGATCTATTAAGATATTAATCAAAGTTTATGATCTAATTGTAAAAATTTTGAAGTTTAATATAGTGATTTGTAAAAATTAAAGTTTAAGAGATCTTTATATTTTTTTTTTTCTATCTTTTTCTATAGAACACAACATGTGATTTCATCCATATAATCAATTTAATATAATGAAACAAAACTAAATTGTGTTGTTGAATTATAATAATATTATTCTGATAATAAAACAAAAAAGAAATAAAAGATACAACATATACTGAAAAAAAAATTTAATGCTTTACTTTTTCTTATATATATGAAGAGTTTAAGTTTAATTTATTATAAGTGTAAAATTTTTACACTATCATCTAATAATGTATTAATATATCATTTAAAAAGTTTGAGTTCTTAAATAATAGTTGTGATAGTCAAATTTATTTTAATAAAAAATAATATATAATTAGATGGCAATATAAAGAATTAACAATAAATTAAAATTAAATCCTTTATTGGTGGACTATTGTTGGTAGATTTTAAGTAAATATTTTCGTAAGTGTTTGTTGAACATATAATCCTGCTTTAACTCTAAGATAGAGTGATCACCCTTAACTATAAATTTTACATATAAAAAATATTTTTTTTAAAAAAAGCTAGCATATTGAGCCTTAGCTACATTTTCTTTATTATTGCAAGCTAGCATAGTGAACCAAATCTCGTTATTTGTACATTGAATTTAACATTTAACTTATATCTCTTTACATCAACATATGATATGTTTATTTTATTATTTTAAAATATAATATATTTTAATATTTATCTACATTTATATTAACATATAATATCTATATGAGATATTAAATTTAATGTTATAAAAAATATTTTTCATAATGAATCTCTCCATCCTCAGTACCTTTACAGGATTAATGATCGTCTTTCATTTTGAAAAATGTTAGATACTATCTCATATTTTCATATATAACACAATCAGAATAAAAATATATAAAAAATAATGTAAATTCAGATATAATCATATAAAAAACGATGATTTTATATTTTTTTAAAAGTATAAATATTATATACATTTTTTAAAAATGTGTAATTAAAAGAAAAAATTATAAAAAAATAAATATAATAAATAATATTAAATAAAATATAAAAAATACATATATTATTTATAATAAAAATATCATAATTGTAATCATACACTTCACTTTTAAGTGTTGATTTTTATATATATACAGGCGCGCACATATGACTTCGTGTCTTCGTGATATTGAGCAAAGTCTACGGAGCCAGTAGCAGAGAACCGTGCTCTACTTGTTGCCGGCCATTTAAATTTTGTTTTTATATGCTGATGGATGTCCGGTCATTTGGCACTTAAACTAAACTAAAATTCGAGGGATGGTTTTTAAAATAGGAGCATTTTATAATGCTCATAATTAGGGGTGATTGCGGTTAAATTTGAATTATTTTTAAGTTAAAAAATTAATTAATATAAATAATATTATATAAATTATTTGAATTTAATTAAATTGAATTGATTATATTATAAAAATCAAATCAATTTAATTGGATCAATTTAATTAATTTTTAATTAAGAATTGTTTAAATAATTTTTTTGTAAATTAAAAATAATTTAATCTATTAAAAATAAAAATAAAAAATAAAGAAAAAACATAATATGTTTTACATATTTAAAATAATATTTAATAACGTAAAATAAAAAAATAAAAAAATTAAAATCATTATAAGTAAAAATATAAATTTAATTATAAATAAATATATTATATAATTTTAATCTATTTAAATTAGATTAAATCGATTATAAAAATTAAAATAAAAAATAATCAAATCTAATCAATTTTAAAAAAATCAAACAAAATTTTTTAAACTTATTTGATTTTGATTAAATTTCAATTTTTTAATTCAACTTTTTATTTGGATTAAGTTTAAAAAATCTTAAGCATCGTGTTTACAAAAAAAAATAACCTTTAATTTCAGATCATTCCCTGTCATTTGATTAAAATGTATATTATATATTATTATTATTATTATTATTATTATTATTATTATTATTATTATTATTATTATTATTATTTCCCCTACCTCACCCAAAAAGAGAATTCCTCATTGGACTTTCTCATCCACCGCCCAAGAATGGTGATGCACTGATGGCAAAAATCCCAAGATAATGTCCTCCACCGGATAAAAATTTCTCATCCAACTTTTTTGCCTTTGTTCTTATAGTAGAACTCAATGGCTGTACGTACCTAAATGCTCCTCTTAGTGCCGACATACCTTCAAATGGATCAAAGTTTCTCATCTCAACTAAGATAATGTCCACCACCACCAACAACGGCCCGACTCCGTTTGAGTGCTGCCGATCGTGATATGCCAGTGACAGTGTTCGCTGGATCGACGTCGTTTGGGTGCTCTGACACCATTAACTTAATTACTTTTAGTCACAACTGGAACTCATTCCAACCTCTACCTCAGACGTACGCTATCACATACTATCTGATACCCAACTAAATCTCTGCACTTGATTTTTCTCATGTTTGGATTATTCTTTTTGGGTTTGATTGAATTAATTGGAATATTAATCAGCAACTTGATTGAAACACCAATAGATCGAAAAGAATTAGTGTAAACAATAATTAAAGAGGTGCTAATGGTGATTCATGGCAAGGAAACTAGAACCTTCTATAGGGAGTGAGGGTTCAGGATCCTATGCAGTGACTGTATACATTCAATTTTTTTTAACATGTAATTTTGTAATATATCACATGTGATATTTATTATTTTTATGTGTAAAAAAAAAATTGAACGTCTCTAGTTACTAGAAAGGATCTGAATTTAGGGAATGAGACTAACGTTAATCCTTTCAGGTGAACTTAAGCATGCAACTGTTTATTTGCGTATTTAGCATAGTTGTAAAAATTAAATTATTTTAATAATTAATTATTGTATAAATTTTTTTATTATAATCTATTATAAGAAAAAGTTTATATTTGAATATATTAATTAAAAAATATTTTAAATTAATCTGTTTTATTTAGATAATATAAAAAAATTATTTTTATATATTAAATTATCAAAATATATATAAAATAATTAAAAAATTATTTAATTGATTAACAAAATTATTTAATTGAAGACAAAATAATATACATATTATTATTGAGAATAATTCTAACAACTTCTCTTCTTACAGCTCAAATTTTTACTTTTTATTTTACAACATTTGCCCCTCAACAAAAAATTTTTTCCCTCTCCCAAACACTAGCCATTATTGTAGCAAAAAAAAAAACACTGTTAGATACCCAAATAATATGAAACAAACAGGCCGTAAGTTTGAGATTTCCGGTAGCATTCCCACACACGGCAGCATTTCCACCACTTTGTACAAGGTTAAAACTCTCATTTTAAGAAATCCCAACCGTTTATTTTTTAAATTATTAAATCAACGATATGATTTTAAGTGAGGATCAGTGCTCACTCCTTGAAAGTAAGTATTGAAGACAAAACCTTTAAAATATCCGAGTTAATGAAAAGTTATTAATTTCATATCTATAATTATATATTTTTAATTTAATATATAAATATCTAGTATATATTTGAATTAATTTGTTTTTACTTGCAATATTTTTTTATTTTATAGTTAATAGTGTAGTTTACATTTGATAATTTCATAGTGTCATCAATTGATTTAAGACAATTTTTCATTATATATAGATTTTCCATTTTGCTATAAGAGATTTATTAGCACATTTTCATAGAATTAACTACATAATTATGTTCTATAACAAATTAATGATTAGAATGAATCAAAGTTCAAACTTCAAATTATTTGAAGGTGTCACCTAATTCATATGGTAAAGTTCTTTGTAAGTGAATTTAAAGACTTTGGATTAAATCTTACCTTCATCTTTTTTTCTTTTTTGTATGTGTAAAAAATCACTTTCAAACTATTTATGAAAAAAAAAAAGTTTCATACTGTTGAACTCTTTAAGATATTGTGTTGAGATAAACATGGAAGTTGAATTTCTCTTTTTTCAAAGCATTTTAGATTTTTTTTTGGATAAATATATATATATATATATATATATATATATATATATGCTAGATAAAGTTTGACTCTGGTTACATATTTGATGGACAAATTGGTCCATTCAGATTACACCACACGACTATTTCTTAGAGATTGGAGATTACTCGGCCCCACAAGACAGATCAAAAACACATTTATAATTTCGTGAGCCAAAAATTGGCAAATGGCTTATAATTATGCAGTGCAAAGGTACTGCATCTAATGTAACCGACATGGTATATCATATATGTGCATAGGGTCTACGCAGAGACAAGAGTTGAATTAGTGCAAAAAGCAGCAATGTCTCCAACTTGCTCCACCTCTTTGGTCAATTCCTCTACCTTGTCCACCACTTCCTTGAGTAAGAACACGTAGCTCGCAACTGCTAGTGCATCACTATTCTCCAGTCTTGTTATATTGGACATGGAAATCACTAAGCTTAGCTCTGCCCTCGCCGCCTTCAACTTTGCTGATATGTGACTGTCTGCATGACATTTCCTCATTTGCTTCATGCTGTCTCCAAGTTCTCGTAGAGCCCACACAACCCGAGACCCAATTGCTTCACATAGTTCGAATTGCACTATTTGACTCACAGATGCCAATGCCATGGGCTAACCACAAAGACCATTGAACCCAAAATAAGCCCATATAATCTCTTTTTGTCATTTTGCAACCACATTGAGAAAATGAAGTGTAAACAAAAGTGAACAGCCAAAAAAAAAAGTGTAAACAAAAGTAATGCAAACAAAGGGTTGCTGATTGGCTATTCCTATAAGTATTATTTACCTACCCGTCTTGAGGCTTGGAGGCAACCTCCAAGAGCAAGAATAATTGCAGCCAGCTCTCGAAGAACCTCTCCAATCTTTAGGTATTTCTCCCAAGGATAAGAAAATCCAAATTTTCCATGCCAGGGTTCCCATTTTGCTAAATTTGCCTGAAACAGAAAAGATGTTAATTCTACACTTATATCCCGTCTCTCTCTCTCTCGATAAAAATTATAGTCCACCCAGGAAAAATAAAGATGAAATTTAAAAGATATATCAGCTTAATGTAAACGCTTTTCATCATATTTTTAAAAAATAAAATGCATTTGATTAGAAATCTATGATTCCATCACACACAAAAAATATACATAACATATTCTATACGTACCAGTAACTCATCCTTTGACTTGGAGTTCAACAATGACTTGCAAACAGTGAAGCTAACACCAAGCTGATTTTCTTTTTCACTTGCGAACTTGACATATTCCTCCAAGCAACCTACAATACATGAAAGATGAAAACTTTTTTTAAGCTTAGCTTTTTATTTAGAGCCTTATTATATTGAGATTGAAGCATATGTTCGACCAATAATATTATGAATTTATATCAAAGAAGATATCTCAATAATAAATCCCATCCCAGCCATCCACTAGGATAGGATTCAAATTTTGAGCACTAAACTTTTTGTATTGAAAAGCCAATATATCTTGAGTAATGATATACTCAGAAACACTTTTAGATGTGTTTATATAGTGGTATGCAATAAAATTATTTAGTATAAAAAGAATTAAAAGGTTCTATTCAATTTTTAAGTAAATTTAATGTAACTAGGTGATAATTATATCTTGTCATAGAATAAACACAAATTTTGTTACGTAAGAACTCACCATGTTATAAGTTATAGAATCTACTAGTTTTATACCAAATAAATTGTGTCTTTTTCTCTCTAATTAAACATTCTTCTATTATTCCATTAACAAGAGAAAATCCTAATCCAATGTAACTCAATTTTTTTTCACCATAAACTCAAATTTTACTGTGTTTAAGTGTAAAAATTGTATACACAATTTTTTTAAAAGTCTAAAATTTAAAAGGAAGGGAAGTTGCATTCTAAAATTAGAATATCGTCTCAAATTTTAATAAAAATTTATAATACTTACAATTGATTTACTACTAAAAAAATGAAAATCAAACCCAAAACATTTAAGTTTAAGCTATTCAATTTTGTTAGTTGGATCTAAGGTTTTCTAGTAAAAAACAAAAAAAAAATATTTTCATAGAAAAGTTTTTATTTTGACTTTATTAACAAAATTCTATATTTATTTAAACAGTTCGTTATTCTTTCTAAGCTAGTGTCAGCTAGATAATCATTATGCATGATTCCATGTATCTGGTTAATGAATCTCTCCCGGGACCACGTTTTTTATTCTAATTTAGTGTGAAAATACTATGTTATTTAGTAAAGGATTCAAATGCTCTATTCCTTTTTTCTATCTACATCCCTATCCTTCAATATTAAGCTGACTAGAAAAACTCAAAAAAAAAAAAAAAAAAACAAAAACAAAGAGGAAGCTTTTCCCGTATGGATCAGCGACGGTATACAATATAATATACCTTGAATTATATTGGCAAGGTCTTGGAATCTTGAGACTGTGGAGTCATGAAGTTCATCGCTAGCCCACAAGGGGAAGACGAACAAGCTCACGCAAATGCACATGATGAAACCCATTACGATTGTTAAAAGACGTTCACGTGCTATTTCCCAGACTTTCAGATCCGCGCGTACACCAGACACCACTACTAGATTAAATGTCAGGATGAATATCATCACTGCGTAATCGTATCTTTTCTTGATGCTTGGTACCAACCGATAATATGTCGCAATTGTCCCTGAAAATTAATGTTTGCCACTAACTGCTTAAACCTATGTATGCACTTCAAATATATGTACTATAGGCTCAAACTTTAAAACTGCTTAAACCTTCATCTTCTACAATCTTCAGACACACAGCATTATACTAGTAGAATAAATTAACTAGCTACTAGAGCCTTCAAAATGCTTGTGTCTTTCTTAAATCAACAGTGAGAGATTGATTTATAACTTACCAAAGATAAATATAGAAGTACCAATGATAATTGAGTTGCCAACCCCACCAACAAGGTTTTGGGCCAAAACTGCTGCTATGCAACCCATTCCACCTCCTAATATGGTTCCCATTCCACGATTTAAACCCTTGCTTAGTGTAGCTCCTGAATCAAATTAGTTAATATACATTAGACTCATCGTTGCTTCATAGCCATGACAATAAATACATATATATTTTGTAGCATCTTTTCAAATTTCAAGGTATAAGAGTTGAAGCAATTGTAACTTGTGTTACAGATAGAAAGTACCTGCATAGAATTCAAAGATGACGATTACAGTCATGATGGCCCACATTGCATTTTCTCCAACTTGCTTGTGGAGAGGATCCAAGAGGTACAGAAGTGAAACCAAAACAAGAGAGATTCCAACTTTGAAACTGTGAATTATATTTCTAATGTCATACTCACTTTTCTTTTGATTATCCCTGAGGTAGGAAGTGACGCAAAGGATTTTGTTTTCTCTAAGACGGGAAATAATGGGTGGAAGTGAAAGTGAAAATCGGAAGGTTTTATTATCCTCCCTATGAGTAATATTCTCTTCATTCGTAATGGATATTACATGAGTTGGTTCCATTTTTGTCTTTAATCCCCTCTATTCTTTTTCCTTTTTCCTCTTGGACTTTGATTAACTAGCTCTCTGGTGGAGAACCTCTGGTTGGAGAGACCCTATTTATAATATGCAACGATCGAGTGGACACTGTAATGGAGGATCAAACTGTCGATGAAATACCAATTTAGTGGATGCTGGCCCAAATGCATCCCCCTATTATATTGAAGACATGATTACGGAGAAACAAATGAAACAGGTACTTGTACTATCAATATATTTTGTAAAAAAATTTAAATTTAAATCACTCAATTGTATGTATTAAATTAATTAAAATTTAATATTTTTATAAATTTTTATGTTACATAATTAATTTTATAAAAATTTATAAAAATATTAAATTTTAACTGATTTAATATATTCTAAATATTTAAAATTTAAGTCAGAATTTTTTATATTTTGTAATAAATTACCTTGATTTTTGGACAAACCAGTATGATGTCCTTATAATTAGTGACCTTAGTGGAACACGTATGCACACACGAGCTAGTGACACATAGCCGTGGAGAATGGTCTTTTCGCAACACCTCCGCTATGGCATTATCTATTTTATTATGCTGATTTCCGTAGTACAATACACTTATCCGTTAGCTTAATTAATTATGATTGAATTCGGTGTCCAAAAGAAAAATGTGATAGTATTAATTAATATTATTAAATTTTATTAAATGTTTAATGATTTAATTTGATAATATAATTAAATTAAATTAATTTTTTAAACATATTTTAACTTAATTATTTTATCATCTCTTTACTTATTAATTAAATTTGATAAAATATTTCTATCCATCCTATCCTCAACTTCACTCCCTCTCCATCTCTATCCATTCTAAGTTTCTCTTTCTTTGTCAAGAATCTCATCTCTACCGTCTGAACAACCACCGTTCCGCCGTCACTAGATCTGCAACCACCACTACTATTGTCACCAGATTTGCAACCACCACCAGATCTGACAGTGGCCTCTGATTTTCGGCGATGGCCTGCCTTCTTGCTAGGGAAGATGAAGACAAGACAACACAATGTGGAGTGGAAGATGAAGCCTTCCATTATATGGGCATCACGAACAACAACCCCGGTTGAAGCAGCACGAACAGCACAACACCGATTAGCACTAGTACCCAATTAGCCATTTCCCCTTTCTTTCAAACCTAGAAATAAAAAATCACAGATCTTTCTAACCCAAAAAAAAAAGGTGACTTTCGGTGAAGAAAGTAGTAAAGGTGAGTAGCTTTGGGGGGATGCTTGCTGCTTTGGTATTTTGAGGATGAAATGAAAAAACCAAAAGGGGTTTGATCGGAAAGTGACTGATCGGAAAGTGACTCTTGGGAATTTGGAGCAATTTGGAAGCACAAGGAGAAGGTGGTAGCAGTTATTGGAAAAAAGAAGTTTCAACAAAAATAGAAAAAGAATTATCTTGTCACGGTGGGTTGGTGATCTAGAAAAAAGATGTTTATGTTTGAGGCTGCGACTATTTTTATTTTTCATTACTTTTGTGTATAAATGAATTTGAATATGTGAAAAGTGAAAGTTAAAAATAAAATGGCGAGGAAGGTGAATGATAGTATAAATATAATAAATAATTATATATATTATTAAGTTATTTATATCATGTGTATTAAATATTTGAAATATTTAATAATATATCAAACATTATTTCGTATGTGTTCGATTTATCGAGACCGAATCTATTCTCGGAAAGTTCTTCATTTATATGTTTTCTATCAAATATTATGGGTAGAGTCCCGATGATCAAATGTTTTCTTCCATTCGTCCCATTACTTTATACTATCATATCTTATACTATTAAGTATACCAAACACAACTTAAATTGCTAAAAAAATTATACCTGAGTTTTCGATTAAAGCGCTCTTAGAGATTGCTTATAGAAAGACAATGATCCGAATCTAGTTTCAAAACTTTCACTCCTCGATTGTTTTGTGAAGTTTAATTTGTAGATATGCATCATGCAAATGGTTAAATGATCATAAATTAGGGGAGTCCTTAATCGATGATCAAATGTTTTCTTCCATTAAGGTCCCATTAAAAGTTTTACTTTGGGCTTTATCATATCTAATAAGATACTTTATTAAGGGTATTCTATTTTTGCGATGGGCTAAAATAGAACTTAAATTGCTAAAAAAATTATACCTGAGTTTTCAGATAGATAGCCCCACCCCACTAAAGCGCTCTTAGAGATTGCTTATAGAAAGACAATGATCCGACACTATTAGTTTCAAAACTTTCAGCAACTTTCTGATTGTTTTGTGAAGTTAGTGGCTGTAGATATGCATCATGCAAATGTACTAAGTTCAAAATATTATCATAAATTAGGGGACCTTGTTGGATCCTTAATCCAACATTGGCTTTATATGTGAATAATTATGTATTGTGGGTTGTCACCTATTTTTTATTGAATTCCTTTGGGCAATGATTCATTATTCACATGTAAAACCGTTAAGCGATTAAAAGCATGATCGATAAGGTTTGGATTATTTGGGCTTTAATGTATCTAATAAGATATTTTATATTTTAAAAATAAATTAATCTCCACTTGTTGTTTCAATTAGTTTATCCCAAAAAATATATAAACTTTTCCAATATTTGAATTTAGGATGACAAAAAATATATATATCCAAAATAAACATCTAATATTTGTAATTTTCCAAAGAACAAAATAGAAATAAAATCAATTTACGTTTGTAACCAATAATATATGTATATATATGTATACATAAATATATGTATATATATACAAACAATACATTGGTTACATGTATCGTATGTATGCGCAAATCAAATTTACAATTGGAAAACACGCAAATATCTAAAAAATCACTGCTTAATTCAATCTTAAATCATATAAATCAAAACCAGATTCATAAAAAATAAAGAATTTCTTAATGATTACTACGCCAAGGTATCACTAAAAAGTTAATATTTTGTCCAAAGATAAAATATTAATGGAATCCCGGTATCTTGAGATGTGGTTTACCTTATTTGAATTTAGTATTACTTTGATTTTGACACTTATCTGAGCATGTGTTATTTGTTTATTGTTCTCTATTTAGCTATGAATGATCCTGCGAGTATTACTGTCAACATTAACTCTATTCCTATGCTGAATGGCTCAAACTTCAAGTTTTGGAAAGAAAATATCTTGATAGTTTTTGGAGTAATGGAAATCGACCTTGCGTTAATGGTTGACTCTCCCCCACCTCTTACGGATCGTAGTACCTCATAAGAATTTAGGTCAAATCGCATGAGTGTGATAATCATGAATGAATGATCCTATGATGAAATTAACATTAACTCTATTCCTATCTCTGGCTGGCTCCGAACTTCAAGTTTTGGAAAGAAAATATCTTGATAGTTTTTGGAGTAATGGAATTTCCTAATAATCAATATGACCTAACTTTGATATATTGAAATTGTTAGAATCGGAATAAACCCTCTTAGATGAAAAAGTAATTATCATCGGGGAACATCATAGAGATGTCTCATATTGCTTCAAAAAAGCACTAATCATGTTGATCTTGTTGGTGCAGAAATATCTCTTCGACACGGTTGTGCGGTTAAGGTGAGCTATAATTGTCAAAAAGAGACTTGGTCTCAATGAGCTCATCTCACATTGTATTCGAGAATTAACCAATGAGAAAAAAGTACTCATTTTGCCTCTACCTCAAAGTATAAGCATGAGAAGAGAAATCATGGAATATACACGAGGCATGAAAAGAAACAACAAAAAAAAAAACCAAAGAATCGGAGGTAGTGGTTGTTTCTTTTGTGGAGCTAAGAGATTGAAGAAGTCACATCTATCACGCACGTGCTAGAATAGAGATATTGTGTCAATTTGGTTTGTTCGAAAATTTAATTTCGGTGCCTAAACACTATGGTGGATTTCTCGGTGCCACATTTTGATATTTGTATCAATTGTAAAACCAAGTGATGGTGAAACAAACCAACAAAAGGAGATTTGAGGCCAATAAGACTTTGGACGTCTTAGAACTTATACATATAGATATTTGTGGGCCATTCCCTACAAATTGCTTGGAATGTCAACAATATTATATAACATTCATAGATGAAATTTTTTCAAGATATGGCTACATTTATCTCATTAATGAAAAGGTTTCATGAAAGTCATTGGATGTGTTCAAAATTATAAGGCTGCTTCGAAGTTGAGAACCAACTCAACAAAAGAATCAAAGGTGTGCATTATGGCATAAGAGATTAGGTCACATCTCTAGACGGAGAATGAGATACTTGTGTCAAACGAAATTCTAGAACCCTTAGATTTTACTGATTTTGATATTTGTATCAATTGTATTAAGGGCAAACAAACCAACAAAAGGAGATTTGAGGCCAATAAGACTTTGGACGTCTTAGAACTTATGTGAATATTTGTGGGCCATTCCAAATGGTCAACAATCCATTCATAGATGATTTTTCAAGATATGACCTTTATCTCATTAATGAAAAGGGAAAGTCATTGGATGTGTTCAAAAATTATAAGGTTCCCAACTCAACAAAAGAATCAAAGGCATCAGTCGAACGTGGTCGTGAGTACTATGAATCTTTTGCTAAATTCCTAGAGGAATGCGGTATCATCCCTCAGTACACTATGCCGGGCTCACCCACTATGAATGGTATTGCTGAAAGACGAAATAAGATACTTAAAGACATGGTAAGAAGTATGATTAGTCATTCTACCTTACCAGAATCACTTTGGGGAGAAGCACTTAAAACTGCAGCATATATCCTCAATAGAGTTCCAACTAAAGCAACTACAAAAACCCTTATGAACTTTGGACAGGAAAAAAGCCTAGTTTAAAGCACTTGCATGTTTGGGATTGTCCAACTGAAGTAAGGCTTTATAGGTCAAATGAAAGGAAATTGGACTCAAGGACGGTCAGTTGCTATTTTATTGGATACTCTGAAAGGTCCAGGGGTTTTATGATCCCACAACTACGTCAATTTTTGAATCAGGAAATGCCCAGTTCTTTGAGGATGTCGAGTTTGTCGGGAGAGATATAGTTAGGGACATTGTCTTTGAAGAGGAATATGTTGATATTCTCACAGGTGTTATTGACATTGTTCAGGAACCTCTTCCTGACCCTGTTGAAGACACAATAGATCAAGACAATGCTGAACCTCCTATGCAAGAAATTATTCCAAAAGAACAAACTCTTCCACCTCAAGAACCTATGCCATTAAGGAGATCCACGAGAGAGAGAAGAAGTGCAATACCAGATGATTACATTGTATTTCTCCAAGAACATAAGGTTAACATTGGAGTGATGGAAGATGATCCGATTAACTTTCGTCAAGCCATGAAAAGTTCTAACTCTCAAAAGTAGATTGATACCATGAATGAAGAGATTAAGTCCATGAAGGACAATAACGCTTGGGATCTTGTCCCATTGCCTGAAGGTGCAAAATCCATTGGTTGCAAATAGATATTTAAGATCAAGAGGGATTCAAAAGGCGATGTTGAAAGATATAAGGCTCGTCTTGTCGCAAAGGGATTTATACAGAAAGAAGGCATCGACTATAAAGAGACTTTCTCTCTGGTATCTTCGAAGGACTCTTTCAGGACTATAATGGCTTTGATGGCGCATTTCGATCTTGAGTTACATCAAATGAATGTAAAGACGGCGTTTCTCAATGATGACATTTTGTTTGCCAGTAATGATATAGAATTATTGCACGAAACCAAGAGATTTTTAGCTAAGAATTTTGATATGAAAGACCTTGGTAATACATTTTTTGTATTGGGCATACAGATACACCGAGATCGTTCTCGGGGTATTATTGGATTGTCACAAAAAGGCTATATTGAAAAGGTTCTCAAGAGATATAGCATGCAAGAGTGTAAACCAGATGATACCCCTGTGGCTAAGGGAGACAAGTTTAGTCCCAATCAGTGTCCTAAGAATGGCTTTGAAGAAAAAGAAATGCAGAAGATTCCCTATGCATTAGCAGTAGGGAGTCTGATGTATGCTCAGGTTTGTACGCATCCTGATATTGCGTACATTACAGGGATGTTGGGCAAATACTTGAGTAATCCAGGATTAGACCATTGGAAAGCAGCCAAACGGATCATACGGTACTTACAGAGAACGAAAAACTACATGCTCACATATCAGAGGTCGGATAAGCTTGAGATTGTCAGGTATACTGACTCCGATTTTACTGGATGCCAAGATAGTATGAAATCTACATCGGGCTATATATACCTGCTAGCTAAAGGTGTTATTTCTTGGAAGAGTGCTAAACAGTCTCTTATAGCATCTTCTACTATGGCAGCAGAGTTCATAGCATGTTATGAGGCGTCCAATCATGGAATTTGGCTACGAAATTTTGTCACGGGGCTGTGCATAGTGGATGGTATTGAAAAACCACTCAAGTTATTTTGTGACAATAAATCAGCAATTCTATGTTCCAATAACAACAGGAGCTCGACAAAGTTGAAGCACATAGACATCAAGTTCCATGTTATTAAAGAAAGAGCTCAGAGTTGACAGTTGTTTATAGAGCATATCAGAACAAACTTCATGGTTGCGGATCCACTTACTAAAGGGTTACCACCCAAAATGTTTCATGAGCACACTGCTCATATAGGTGTTATGCCATTAAGTGATGTTCAGTTTTAGTGGGAGTTTGTAACTTTTAAATGCTTTTATGATATAGACTTTTTGTTTATGTATGGTTTAAGAATATTTGCGGTAGAAATAAAGTTTTGGTGTATTGACACTCTAATTTTGTTATGCTTTGATCTCACTAAAGTTTAAGGAGGACTAATTGGAATTAGGCATGTTAAGATCACATCACATGAAAATTCCATGTTACACATCCATATCATGATCCATGCCATTCATTTGTATCAGCATATGTGACCATTGATGGGTTGAGTTACGATAATTGTAGCGAAGACTGCTTTGATTCTATGTTGATACGATTGATGGACCGGATTAGTTATAGATACTTTCGGTAATGACAATAACATTGAGCTCATATGGTTAATTTTGCAATATATAATTATAAGGTTACACATATAGTCCAAGTGAGAGATTGTTGGATCCTTAATCCAACATTGGCCTTATATGTGAATAATTATGTATTGTGGATTGTCACTTAAGGTTGAGCCCAATTAAAAGTGATCTGATAAGGTTTGGATTATTTGGGCTTTAATGTATCTAATAAGATATGGACCTTTAATGTATAGAGACTAAAGGCTAATTCTATTTTTGTGATGGGTTAAAATAGAAATGCCAATAGATAATCCTAGGGTTGTCAATAAAATAGGTGATGGTCCTCGGGTCACACGTATCGTTCTCATCTTTCCTGACATCCCATCATCAGAAAGAAGCAGAGGGAAAGTTAAAGGGTTCTATCAGGGAATACGTATAGATCTGGAAGACCAAAACCACACGACCACAGCACGACTCTAAAGAGTTATTAGTCATCATGAATTCAGGTACACTTCCGCACAATTTCCTAATAATCAACATGATTATTTTCAGGTTATAGATGATTGTTTTCATCTAAGGGGTTTATTCCTATTCTAACAAACCTTTCTATCAAGAATGTATGTTATAAGGAATTCGCAAAATGCACGGATAACTATATATGTGAATTACTATACTGTGCATAAATTTGGAACTCTTTATGATCTATAATTATGATCACTTAAACTGTGTAAGGTTATCACATCTGGCTATGTGTTCTAATTTTTCCAATTAAATTCAATTTCTCATTTCAATATACACTTATCCTCACACCATTCGAATTAAATCATTATCCACTCAACATATATTATTTCAATGATTAAAATTAAAAACTAAACATATATATAGTTGTACTTACCAATATATGTACAAATTGAATGTGTAATGTATGCTTAGAAATTAATTGTGTAAGCCCCCTCCTTAAATCAAAATTAGCCAAAACTACTTTATAACGCTTAGTTAACACGAACAACAGAAACAATCTAGCTAATTCAGTTTGATACTGGCAAACGCACTATTTTTGGGGAACCAAACAAATAGCAAAAATGTGCTTTCACGCAATTATATATAATTGATCCCTTAACACGGCTTTTATTTTGGTATATGGCTCTATCAGATTCACAGTATAGTAATTTATGTAGATATAATATTGACGAGCGCCGAACTCAGTCAAAATTATAACCGAAGTTATTACCTAAACTTGTAGTATAGTGAACAACACCGGATCGTCTCCTCAAGGATCATAGATGTAATTTGATCAAATCAAGTGAAAGTTAGAAAAAGGGGGGTTTTGATTGTTCAAGGATTACAATGACAAGATTTGAAGAAAAATAACAATTAAAAGAACAGTCAATTCAGAAATCTATTCGAGATTGGGTGGATTCAATCATAGACCTTTCAACAAATATTTGAAGCACATTTGAATGGTTAACTTGGATCTAACCGAGATCTCAAAGATCAGATCCAAAATTCATACTAGACAATCGTCTGAATTCAATTGACAAGTAATAAACATAAATCTGTAATCGCACCATTCATGTAGATATATGTCAATTTAAGCACCGAATTCAATTAACATAGGCACCAATCAGTAACCTAACATCTTCAATTACGTGATTAGTTTAGATCAATCAGTTCTAAGTTTCATCACAAATCTCAATCTTCAGTTATGTGATTAATTCAAATCAATCAGTTCTAAATTTCATCACAATACTTAATCTTAAACCAAGATCGATGATCAAACATAAACGAGAATCACCATTCATGCATTCAAGATCAAGAGAACAGAAGAAGAAGAGAAGAGGAATTCAAATATAAATCAAATACATTACATAGCTAAGGTCTCAAGAATCCAAGCCAAATCTCTTGAAGAGTCCCGAATCTAGAAGTGACTTAGCTCTTCATTACAATAAAGGAAAAATATACAAGAACTATGAAAAGCTATCTCTAACACCAAGTGTGTGTGTTCCTAGAGCTCTCCACATGCTTCCTTTTATAGAGGATTCAGAGTAGTAGTAGATGGGTAGATGGGATGAGTAGGTGGATGAGTAGGTGGGTGAGTAGGTGAGCTACCTTGTCTCTGAAATTCTTTATTGCTGAACTCATTGATTTCGTCATTTCTGAGCCAAGTGGTCTTCATGAAAGTTCTAGGAAATTGTCTAAGCTTTCTAATGGCTCTGGAAACACCCAAAAATTCGTCCTACAGCCCAAGATATGACTCAATTACTACAGACTATTCAGGACCAGTTTCAGCACCTCTGTTTTGACTTTCAGACCCAATATCTCCATCAAGGAGCCCGAATCAAGTTTTGTGCTTGACATGAAAGTTGTACATATGGGTCTTAACTTTCAGATTACAAATTTTCAGCCCATTTTATATGCCCAAACTCGAATTATGTTCTGGTTACTACACACTGTTCGGGTTCCAACAAAATCCCGTATTCTGATTTCCATGCCCAATTAGCTCCACTAGATGTCTGAAATTGACTTTGAGCTCTTCATCAAAGTTATAGAGCTCTCTCTTATCTTTCCTACAAGGTAAAATTCATAATTATCAGACATTTAGAACTCAAGATATGGCTAAAATACAGAAATAGTGTAAGACCCGAATAATGCTGAAAAAATCAATTAAGTCCGATTCGAGTTCAAACTTACAAAACATAATCAAATTATTAAGTACATGAAGAGTGTAAATAACTAAACATAAGGGTTTCTTAATGAATAAAATATGTGATTATCAAATATACAGTTAGTTAGTTTATTATTACTAGTTGAAGTCATTTAGTTGAAGTTAGTTACAAGTAGTTAGAAGTTAGTGATGTATATAAATGAATACCATTTGAAAGTTGGTCATGATTGCAAATAACAAGAAACAATCAATGGAAGCACATAAAGATGAATCAAATGGAAGGAGACAGAGAGAAAAAAATGCAGAGAAGGAGAAAGAGAATATATCTCTGATACCATATTAAGAGTGCAGAGAGAAGAATCGAGAGAAAATTCTCAATACTGATTCTAACTGATGGTATTCACTTATATATGTCACTAACTTCTAACTACTTGTAACTAACTTCAACTAGTAATAACAAACTAACTAATTGTATAATATACCCTGTACATAAATTACTATACTGTGAAACCTTTTGTTCCATTGTGTTTACTTTTAATGATCTTTCACCATCCAGATATCCAATCCATCAAGGATGATTGGGAAGAGTGAAATTGTTGGAGGACTGTATATGCTCACACCAAATGTCAGCACATCAAAGTGTGATGCAACTTCTTCAGCAGTAAAATCTCAAAATGTTTAAGTTTCTAATACAGTTGTTCCTAGTTCTAATGTTGTTTCTGTTTGTAGTCTGTATTCAGTTTTTAATTCTTGTCCTAGTGTTTACAATGTTTCTATTCAAACATGGCATGATAAGTTGGGTCATTTGTAACAAAAAATATTAAAAATATTAAAAGATAAAATTTCTTTTGGTCAGTCTAATCCTTCTTTTGATTTAGATTGTCATATATGTCCATTAGCTAAGCTTAGAAGGCTTTCATTTGTATCTCACAATAATATGTCTCATTTTCCCTTTGATCTAATCCACTATGATATATGGGGCCTTTACCATCATCCTACACATGATGGTAAGAGGTATTTCTTGACATTAGTTGATAATAGTACAAGGTTTACTTAGATCCTATCTGTTGAAGTTGAAATCAGAGGCTACTGCACTTGTTATACAATTTTTCAAGCTTGTCAAGACTCAGTTTGGCACAACGATCAAGCAATTCAGATAAGATAATGCTAATGAATTAACACTTATTGAATTCTTGCAAGAATAAAGAACTCTACAATAATTTTCATGTGTTCAGAGGCCTCAACAAAATTCAATAGTGGAGAGGAAGCATCAACACCTCATTAACACTGCTCTCTTATTTCAGTCCAAGGTTCCTATCAGTTTTTGGGGAGATTGCTTAGCTACTGCCACTTTTCTCATAAACAGGTTACCATCCCCTTTATTGAAGAATCAGTCCCTTTTTCAGTTGTTATTCAATAAAACACCAGACTACAATGCCTTAAAGGTGTTTGGATGTCTTTGTTTTGCTTCTTCACTCCTGTCCACCAGAACTAAATCCACCCCTAAAGTCATTCCAACTGTATTTGTTGGTTATCCAGTGGGGTATAAGGGGTACAAATTATACAATTTATATAAACAATGTCCTTTTTTGTTTCAAGGGATGTCATTTTTCATGAGTTCACTTTTCCTTTTCAAATCATTTCTTCTCCTACTGACATTACAAACTTCTTTCTTGATTTTGTAATTCCCAATCCTTCACCTGATTTACCTTATTCCAACAATTTTGCTTCAAGAGTTGCAAATCCTACTACAAATACTGTTCCATTAGAACCTGTTCCACCATATCCTATTCCATCACATATTTCTCCTAACCAATCAAGAAAGTCTTCTAGACACACTAAACCACCTTCTTATTTGCAGGACTATGTCTGTCATACTTCCTTATCATATCCTATTTCAAATCACATGACATTTAATAGATTTTCCATTCCATATAAGTCCTTCATTTATCAGTGTCTTAAGTTTATGAATCACAATTTTATTATCAATCAAAAAACTTACATGATAAAATTGTTATTCATAAACTGAAGATACCTTATCACCAGTTGCAAAATTAACTATTATCAGAGTTCTTATCACAATTGTTGTTGTTCATAAATGGAATATGCTGCAATTGAACATCAATAATTCATTCCTCAGTGGCGATCTATTTGAGGAAGTGTACATGAATCTACCACAGGGCTATCCTAGTCAAGGGGAGGGTCTTGTGTGCAAGCTAAAAAAGTCCATTTATGGGCTTAGACAAGCCTTAAGGTAGTGGTTTCAAAAATTTTCATCTGCCTTAATCAATGATGGGTTCACACAATCCAAGTGTGATTATTTCTTGTTTTCTCTTGGTATTGGTTCAAATATGATGTTTTTGTTAGTCTATGTGGATGACATAATTACTATTGGCCCTAGTCCACAAATGATCACACAAGTTTAACTCACTTTACAGAAGTTGTTTAAATTGAAGGTTATGAGAGATCTTAAATATTTCCTTGGATTAGAATTGACTCATTCTTCCAAAGGAATAGTTTTATCTCAGAGAAAATATGTTGTAACATTGCTACAAGACACTAAATTCTTGGATTCTAAACCTTATGATCTACATATGGATCCTAATGTCAAGTTAAATGCATCAGATGGTGATCTCTGACCATATGCTGCTTAATACAAAAGATTGATTGGTCGACTAATGTACCTGATTATTTCCAGACCTGACATCAGTTTTGCAGTTAATAAATTGAGTCAGTACATGTCAAACCCAAGGTCTCCACACCCACAGACTGTTCATCATCTCCTTCAGTATCTCAAAAAACCTCCTGGTCAAGGTTTGTTATTTTCAGCTGCAATCAACCTTCATTTGTCTGCATATATATATGCAGATGCTGACTGGGGGAGCTGTAGTGATACTAGAAGATCCACTACAAGTTACTTGGTGTTTCTCGGTGATGCTCTAATTTCTTGGAAATAAAAAAAAAGAACCAACAGTTTCCAGGAGTTTTGCAGAAGTTGAATACAGGCCATTGGCAAGTGTCTCAAGTAAGCTTACATGGATTCATAATTTGTTAAAGGATCAAGCTGGAAACAATCAAGATTTTTTGTGACAATCAAGCAGCTATTCACCTTGCTTCAAATCCAACTTTTTATAGAAGATCAAAACATATAAAAATTGATTATTATTTTATTAGAGAAAAGGATGCAATTGGGTTCTTCAAACTCATCCATGTTCAATCTTGACATCAATTAGCAGACCTCTTAACCAAACCAATTTAGTCTCTTCTCTTTCACTAATTATTGACCAAGATGGAAATTATTGACATATAGTTCCCACCTTGAATGAGGGTTTCACAATATAGTAATTTATGTACAAGGTATATTATACAGTTAGTTTGTTATTACTAGTTGAAGTCAATTAATTGAAGTTAGTTAGAAGTTAGTTATGTATATAAGTGAATATCATAAGTTAGAATCAGTAATCAGAATTTTCTCTAGATTCTTCTCAATGCACTCTTAATCAGTTAGCAACAAAAACGCGTAGTATGTTTCTCTTTATCTCTCAAAATAGCGTCATTCAGCTCCTTCCCTGCAACTTCATATCCACTGCTTTTGTGACTAATAATGAACTCCTAGAATAGAAGACCTCTATAGTCAAGAGCACCACCAAAAGATGGTTGCCTTTTTGAAAAAGAAGGGTAGTACTTTCAACGTGTTACATTAGTCAGCTTCGTTAGACGCAAATTAAGAGCTTGAATGGCTCACACAAGGCAAGCATCATTGCATCAAGCATGGGAAGCGCATTGGTCTATGGTTTATAATTTTATATGGAGACGCACCAAAAAAAAATAATTTTATATAAGAAAAGCATGCACCACCTTGTGTGCTCATTGTGTACGAAATCTGTACCTCCATGTCGGGGTCGACACACAAATGAGTACGTTCCACGCGTTGGCTTTGTTGGCCGCTAATATGTCGTTTTGAAACATAAGAGGCAAAAAAAAAAAAAAGATAAGATAAGATAAGAGAAGAGTGCAGTAGCGAAGGAGAGAACCCATTTATAAAATGTGTAGTTGATCAGCCTTATGGAAGAGGATCAGCAAGTCATATTTGATTAGATGCATATGATATCTTGACATAATTATGGATGCTTTAAATTAAATTGTTTTATATATATTAATGTAACATCAATACTATTGTCTTATGATCTAATGAAAACTTTTTTTTCCGTAAAAGTTTAGAAAAAAAATAAAAAGTTGTCTTGTTCAAAAGTTAAGGTAGAAGATGATTGCACTAAATCCTAAACCTCCCAATTTGGGGATTGTCACCGTTGATTTTGAGATTTTTTTTTTGTCTGTAATTAAAGTATTCCCACAAGCATTGTTCTTATGAGTTAGAGATGATAGTTAGATAAAATTCTTTTAAAAGTAACAAATCAAAAATATTCAAATTTTTAATATTACAAATAAAATTTACTTGAAGTCATAATCTACTTAACTAACCATTGTTGGATAATTGATATTTAGGAATTGAAAACTGATGAATGGTGATAGATGAGTTTTTAAAGTTTATGTAATTTACTTTTGTGCAAATAACACAATCTTAAAATTAAGGTATATTATAAGTCTCAAAATAATTTTTTTATAATTTCATATATAATCTAGCAATAAAAGATCATTTACATAGTAGTCACGTCAAGTCTAATGACTTTTTTTTTTTATAAGTAAAATTTTATGATTAAAGATGACTATTTCATCTTACGATCATGATATGATTTTAACTCAATGAGTACTTATAAAAATAATAATATTTATAAATAATTTATCAACAATGAATCTAAACCTCATTTAATTTAATTGATGTGATTCATTCTTATCAATTATTATGTCAACTTTATTATTGGCACGACAAGTCAATTCCGTTATTGGCATTACAAGTCTAATGATTAGTGTCCGTTTTAAACACAAACCCTTAGCTATTCATGGTAGTAAAAATACTAGATCTAACTTTCCTCTAAATCTAATCCTATAATGATGAAAGTCTCACCCACTAACACACAACCTTGAATTCTGTTTACCAAAATAGAACAAAACACACACACACACACACCACCCACCCACCCTTAATCGTTGATATAAATTCAGTATATGATTTCAACCTAAAGTCTCATGGAACCAAATACATTAAGTCCTTTCTTATATTTATTTCTATTATCCTTGTAAAGATACCTAATTAATGGAAGGGAAAAGTGATTGAAGTGAATGAGATACATATACTTGTTCCAAGCTTTTGGTCCGTGCCACCGAAATCCTCCGTGCCCTTCACAGACTTAATACAATTTTATTTATTTTATGAATAAATTATAATCCCACTATCAGTTCTTTTTAAATATTCTATCAGAAATTTTATTTTAAAAAATTGCATTTTGGTTTGTCCATTAATTTGCATTGATGGCCACTTATTTTTGCATTCGCCTCGGTATGGTGATACCAGTCGGTGGTGCTCTTGGAAGAGAAATTAAGGGAAATTAAATAAAAAATAGAAAAAGCGATTAAAGAATTAAATGACTATTTTTAGTGTTTAAATATTCAAATTAGGAGAAAACAAAGTAAAAAAAATTAATCAATTATAATATATTTTATAAATTTATTATTTACGAATATGAAATTATATATGATTATATTTCAATAATAAAATTTAGGAAAAATTTAGACATACATTTTAGTCTTTGATCAAATATTTCCACATACATTGTTATAAGACTAATTATTAGGTACTATCACGATCAGGTAATTCATTTAATAATTATTTTTTTTAAAGTTTGAACTTTTATCATTTTTTTAAGATTCTAATTTATTTATCACTTCAAATAACCCTTGTTGATAAATTTAGACTTACTTTAATAGTATAGTGGTAAATTAGTTAGTTTCTCTTTAAAACTCTAAATAAAAGTTAAATAACAGAATTGTTTCGTTTAAACATTCTTTCAGTGTATCGAGTCTCGATTCTCGACCGTAAATAAATTGAGTAATTCACAAGTTATTTGAGCGGATTTGATTCAAATTTTTACATAGATAAAACATAGCATTACATAATATTTAATTAATTATGAAATGTTTGAGAATTTAAGGTTTAACTCATTATTTTGAATATCTTAGTAAAAATATACATATTAAATAATAAATATATAATTAAATAAAAAATGCAATTAAAGTCTCTTAGTTCAATCTTTTTCTTGGCTCAGAATTCACTTCATCTGAGTTAGGCTTGTATATTAAATGATTTGACTCAAAAAAAAAATTAAGAATTCGTTCCACTACTTTACATTTTATGAGAATTTGAGACGTAAGGGAATGTTAGCGGTACCTAATAATTTAATTATTTAGTTGTACCTAATTTTTGTATGAAGTGTTTTTGTATGATTTAGTTTGAATTAATCTTTTGTTATATTTAGTTGTGTTTATCCCTTTTTATTTTTATCTTATCTTATTATAATTTTATATAATTTATTTGCTTATATAATAAATATTTTGTTTTGACTCTCGTTGACTTCAACTAATCTTTTTATTCAAAACGTTTTCATAGTATCATAGTCTATCATGGCTGACGTCATAATTCAAGGATAGCAAATACATCCTCCACCTTCACTACTTTCATCATTGGTGAAACGGCCACATCTATGGAATGAATTGTTACTCCTATAACACCTGAAAATCTAGAGATGCGTTTGGATACACCAAATGCTGACTACTTCCATTGATGTCAATCTGACAGATCTATGCATGGTTAACAAGTTATTTCAAGGAGAGTATTTCAATAGCTAACGCCATAACCACTACCAAAATCTTTTATGGCTTTATCAATTGAGAAATTCCAACGTCCTTCAGTCTTAGTCGCTTTATCAGAGACACTCCAACACATTTTCCTATGATCTTTTCTCCCTCAAACGTACATGTCACTTGGCAAGAGCTTCGATCACTAACGCATATCCAATCATCTTCTTGATAATTCGCCCCATCTAACTATAGACATAGAAACCTCATGAAATCGGTTGATACAACAATATGCCTTTCACCTTTTGCGCCATCATTTTTCAAGAACTAAACTTGACTTTTGTGTAACGACATCTAGTTTTGAAAGGGGTGATAGAGCATATATATTGTTTAAGATTTAGTTTGAATTAATCTCTTGTTATCTTTTATTTTTGTTTTTATCATTTATTTTTATCTTATATAATCTATTTATTTATACAATAAATATTTTGGCCTTACGTTCAACTAACATTTCTATTCACAAACTCTTCATTGATGAATTATAACATTGATATATGGAGAGCTATTATGCTAATGTAATGGAACGATTCAATGACAACTAGCAAAACAATTTTTGTTTACTTACGCTACACAAATTATATTTGGTTTATTGAACGTGAATTTAGGATTTAAACTGCATTACTGGTGTTTGACACGTTACATATTCCAGCAACTTGCAGAGAAAAGCACAATGAGAAATACCACTTTGCAAGGTTTAAATAGGATTTGGATTCTTTGCAGTTGAACTGCATATATACTTAGAGAAAGAAAGAAAAAAAAACTTGTAAGTCTCACATTTTCAAAAACTATGTAATCTACTTATTCTTTTTCTCTCTAACTACAGGTTATTCAAATCCGTTTAAATATATGATGAGGACTTTGTGCCCGTATATGAGTGCAATCGCATCATTCTGATGTGAAAAGATATATTTTTTTAACAAGAACTCTATTTTTTTTTTGTTATTATTATTATTATTATTATTATTATTATTATTATTATTATTATTATTTTGGCCATTAACAATACCTCTACTGAAATTTAAGGGAAGGAAAAATGACAGGAGGATCCAACAGCAACCCTTAATCTTAAATAGCAGGATATCATGTAAAGTTAAGGCTTACTGGTTGATATTACAAGATAATGAATGCATTTAACCTTGCAGCATGTCACGTTTCTCCTACAAATCTTATACCTAAAGTTGTATGAATAGTTCAAGCAACAATTATGTAGGTAAACTATGTTTCATACAGTTGAAATAATTAGCAGCAGCCCAATTTATTCCTCGAGTTATAATCTCTCTCAACCTTTGAAATGATCTTTTATTAAAAGTTCCTGGATAAAAACACTAAAAATGGCTGCTCTAAAGTTCTACATCTAGTCGTGAACGAAGATTCTTGAGTAGCTTGAGAGAGCCAGCTAAACCTCCTGATAATTAATTATAAGTTAGTTTTCATACCAAACAAAAAAATTATAATTTAGTTTATGTTCACTGAGAGTCTGAGATTAATGTTTTTGGTGACTATTAGTTACTCCGAGCCAATGCCACACCAATTAAACGTGTTTTATACAGTGAAAATTTTGCTAAAGGACATTCGTTAAGAATTTAAAAGATAAAGTTTTTTTATATAAAAAATAGAATATTTAATACATTAAAAAATTAAAAAAATATTTTTCATACAAAATTTTCTTAAATTAATTATATATCTCTAGAAGTATATTTATTCATATATTTAATCAGCTTAATTAACAATAGAGTAACACCATCTAAATAAGGCGACAAATCATGAATGTTATTGGGTTCTACAGTAGTGGTGAAATTAGGTAAACATATATCAAGACAGGTATATATTCAACAAAATGGAACCTGAGGTATCATGGGAGCGTTAAATCCCTTCCTGGCCTACATTGAATTAGGCCAATTATCCTTGAAAATGATAGGAGAAAATGGCACTAGCTAGTTTAAAAATTTGGCAGAATGATAAGTGGAGAGCCCACTAGCTCACGGATATTTTATAACATGCCAGTTATGCTGAAGCAAATGGGAAGTCCTGGGCCAGTTCCCATTATTTTTTGAAACTGATTGAAGTTACACCATCAACATCATCACCATTGCATGGTTTCAGTCAACCAGCTTACTTGATGACAACAATCATGATGCTCATATATGTAACAATATGTTATGAAATACTCATATTAGTGACTTGGATTAAATTCCTAAGATCTTGTTGATAGGTGATATGTAATTATACTATAAATCTTTGTTGAGGTTGATGATTCATCTTAATATTTAAATGGAGAGAACATCTTATCCTAAACTTTTGTTAAAAAAAAAAAAACAATACTCATAGTGGATGTCTATGAAAAAGAAGAAACGACAGGATAAAATGATGGAATTTGTTATTTTTGCAGTTCTCAGTTTGTTTCTTGGTCATTTATCAGTTTGTAATTATATAAAGATTAATGAATGCGTGTGTATGCTTTTTCCTCTTCTTTTTAATTTTTAACCGTTGTGATTATGTGGTGGTTTAACATCTTGAAAATCAGATTCGATTGTCGTGCTTACATTAATCAAATAAACATTTTAAAAAATATGCAGCTTTCTAATAAGCTATAAAACTATATATGTTAATTAAGCTAATTCTAATTTTTTTTTTTTTTGCAGATTGATTAGCACTCGGTTTAGCCATGTGTTGCAACTGCACATACCAATCAATAGTGACACACCCAGTTTAACAAGAAATTCTAACATGTTATAAGTCATCAATTAAAAATTAGTGATAGAGATCTATTTTAAAATATGCATTTATTATACTCTAAAAGCATAAAATAATTTTAGTCATGTGTTGCTACTTCATATACCATTCAATAGTGACTACACAAAGTTATTTATTAATTGGTTATTTACAAAAATTAATCATTTATAAATACTTTGTTAATCATGCCATTCAACGAGCTTGGGCCTGAGAACGAGGAAATAATGTCTTGGCCCCATGATTGTTGGTAAGCCCTTTTAATGTTTTGACTTTTGATAAATTTATTTATCTGCAGGGGAGCCACCCGCACGGGATTTGTCTTGATTTTATCCTATTCCATCCCCCAAACACTGTACACTTACGTCAATCAACAATCACATGCATACCTTAAATTAAAGGAAACCTCCTCCTACTAATTTGGATGTGAAAATAACAGAAGCGGATAATTGCATTATTTCATAAGTTTGATAACGTAAATTAAAGCATGTTTTAATTATATTAATTTTAAGACAAAAATCATTTTCTAAAATTATCTCAATAAAATTTTGATTATAAATTATTTTAAATATAAAATAAACTAATCCAAATTTTGTTGACTTGATAAATCACACTCAAAGAATAGTTGACTTGGAAAATCTGGGCTTCCTTATTTTTGTCGGCCATAAACAAGAAGGCTGCTTTATATCCCTGATTTACACGTTGCAGGCCCATTTTGGTGCTCATCCATACAGGCAAGAAATCATTTGACACAAAAAAAAAAAAAAAATGAAAGCATAATGCTTATAGTATGGTGAGCTTTCAAATCATATTATCTGTAAAAGAAAAGGGTAAATATTAAATATATTCACATTTAAAAAAAATAAAAATAGGCCTAAATAAAAAAAAAACTTAATAATTTACTTTATCAATAATAGTGACTATTCCTTGTAAACTTATGTTTTTAGAACTATAGCGATTTAGTCTCCAAACAAAAAGGGGAAGAAAGTAGATTATGCTTTAAAAATTAATGAAATTATTATTAAGGCATTTCTAATTTTTTAAATATGTCATAATCATCAACATATTGTACAATAGTTTTATAATTTCAAACTAGCATTGTTATATCTATGTAAGGTATTTTTTATTTTTAGTTAACATTAAAAAATAAATAATAATGAAGAGCAGAGGTGGCTTGAAAGAGAATTAATGGCCTAAAGCCAAACCTTAATATAAGACTTTTAATTTAGTTAATAAATTTAATATAAATTTTTAATCAAATTTTTTTTTGAGATGTAAAGCTATTAGTAAAGGGTAACTATTAAATATACTACTAATTTTTTCATTAACAATTATCTATTTTATACTTTCGTTTCTATGATTCTATCCAAGCCTTTCTAAATTAAACTTTTATTAAGTAACTCAAATTACTCACTCCTCAAGTCAAGTGACAAGTGCTATGCAATCATGGTCTATGAAGTTATATCCTTGGCCATCATCTTCTCACTCATTAAAGCTTTGTTTGGATTAGTAGGATGAGACAAAATGAGATATGATCCTATTATTTAAATTTTTAAAATAAAAATGAGATACAATGATATTGAGTGGGATCTATTTCATTTTATACTATTCTATATTTCACTTTTTGTTTCCTTCTAAATTGAAAGTATATGATGTGATGGATTATTATCTTATTAATTTAATTATAAAATTACTTAATTATCTTTAACCTAAAACTAATTAGATGTGAACATTATTTTTTTATTTTCTCTCGTCTCCTCAGTCTCTACATTATGCACATCTCGTTACTCTGTGCTCTGCCTTTGCTCAATAAATAGCAACATCTCGTCTCTTTTAGGTAAGTTAAAATGAGAAATAATAATGTTACATTACTTTTTAATATTATTTTCTGCACTTGGTTAATAATGTATAAATTTGTAATTAATTACATGTATTAATTAATTAATGAATAAATTTATAATTTAGGATTGAAGCTTGTATTTATGTATTAATTAACCAATACAAGTGATTAACTACAAATTTATACATTATTAACTAGATGTAAAAAATAATATTAAAAAGTGATGTAGAAATATAAGAGTTGAAGTTAAAATGAAACAGTCTTGTTTCTTTTTTTCTATTTTAGCCCATTTGTATAATAATTATTTTACGTGTGAAATATCTATTTTGCTATCATTTCTTAAATTGGGTTTTTGTTTGATATCTGCGGTCCTGTGTTAAAAGCATTTTAGACCAATGTTATAATGTTAGATTAATATCACTTACATTTCTTATTGGGTTACCATTCTTCGAGTTGCAAAATATGGGCTTAAAATATGTTAGGATATTTTACCTGTTTTCCTGTTATGTGTGTGTGTTTAGGAGATAAAAGTGAACATGCAGTGTTTCTCGCCCTCCTTCCCTTCGGTGTATTTTCCAGATAGCTAAGCTAAAAGTGAAGGAGATAAAAACTTGCATGAACTCTAGTAGGTGTCTTGCACTAATTCTCTTACTAACTAGGTGTCTTGAACTAATTCTCTTACTAGCTAGGTGTCTTACATCCCTTAATTGTGCTAATATATGATGTTGTTTAAAAGTGATTGGACTGTGGCCTCCTTAATTAAAATAATTTACTTAAACCGAACAATAATTTCTTTTATTCCTATTCTAGGCATGTGGATAAGTCATTATTCCACTATATGGCTTAACTTGGTTCTTACCTACTAGTGTACTTATTTACTTTAGCTTCTAAACCAAAAATTTCAGCTCTTTTTCAGAATCATCCGCTCATTCCATAAGGACATCTACCTCTCTTGAAAAAAAATAATGAATAGAATTGCAATGAATAACCTTCTATACAACAAGAGGGGAAACATTTATTTAAGTCACATTATTCATAATTACTCTAATTACTTTTTTTAAGTCTATAGAAACTCATGCATACATGTTCATAAGAAATCAGCTTTGGAGATGTCACAGTTTGGCTAAGTAAAAACATACATGTATAAAAGCACACATAAGAAAATAATCTCGGGGATGCTACAAGAAACACTAATTTATAGTTTTCACTCTCCTACCCTGGTGGTTATTCATCAGATTAGAATTTAGCAAACAACTGCCAGGAAATGGGTACACATGGATCTAGCTAATTAAAGTTACAAACAGTCATATGTCAAAAACAGGCTGGCAGGTGCTAAAATCATTAATTGAAGTTCATAATTAAATCCACCAATTCCAGCAGTTGCATACTAGAAACTAATGAAAAGACAGGCATCTAGGAACTACTTGCAGCTACTTACATAACCTACCTGTTATCATTCAAATGAAAGTTGACATGTCGCGGAGCTCCTTGGGCACAAGGATAATTGTTTGATATTTTGAGATTTTCCTTTTCATTTGAGGAATAGGTACTGCAGATTTTCATGGTTTGTAAAACTCTTGCATTCTTCATGTATATCTTGCAAACAGAAGCTATTTTCATATATTTTTATTGTACTGAGCAAGTATAAAGTTATTTTCATTCCAAATTTTTCATGTTCTCACTTTTCACGTTATCAACCAAGCAGATCTTAAAAGAAAGATATGGTAAAAACAAACCATTTTCATTGTAAATTGTAATGCTTGAACAACCTGATATATGGTTGTTTCAACAACCTACAATGTAATGCGTTTGTTTCAACAATCTGCCACTCCAAACGTGCTCTAATATTCACAAATAGACACGAATGGTTGTAATTAGTTATGTATGATCATAGGGAATAAGAAGGGAGACGATGGTAGATACTTCTCAAATGATAAGTACTTAATACGTTCTTAGAACAAACTTGCTGATTGCATGTAAAGTACTTATTAAATAAAATATTTTATTTATGTCTAACTTTTTTTTTTATGTGTTACTTTTTACATTGTTATAGATGAACAAAGAAGATATAAGATCCAAGTATATAGTATTGCTCTACATATTTCAAATGATGATTGCTCAACTATTGTGCCCTCTAGCTTTATTGTGTGCACTGAAACACAAGTCTAGAAGACATTGAATACCTTAAAAAATAAATGAACATAGAGAAAGAGTACGAGATGAATTAATGAAACAGATTCTTGGTTATAATCGATGTTGTGATATAATTTGTATGGTCCTAGGACTTTCTTAAACTTGGGCACCATATTAAGAGATCAAGTTGAACTTCCATATACACAACGTGCAATAATTGAAAAACAAGTTGTAAATTCGTTTACATAATAAGGCATAATGTAAGGGATCGTGTAATCTCTTTTTTCTTTTGGCATTTTGGAGAGATTATTAGTCGTCATTTTCATATAGTATAACAAGCTTCAATTGAGTTGAAGGAGATATATTTAAAACAACCTGATGGGACATGTGCCTTTAAAGATATTTAACAACCATAGGTTATAGCCATATTTGAAAGTGAACATATATTTTGATATTGTACTTTAGTAGTTATAATATATATTTAAATTTTAATAAAATAATTGAATGTCAAGATTGTGTTGGAGCAATTGATTGTATACATGTATGTGTCAAAGTTTCAATGAAACATGTTACTAAGTATCGTGGTAGGAAATATTATCCTATGTACAAAATGTACTGGCTGCATACACTTTTGACTATAAATATTTACATGTCTTACCTGGATGGGAAAGAACAACATCATACTCTCGAATTGTAAAAGATGCCTTGGCATGTGGATATCTCCTAAAAATTCCACAAGATAATGAAAATTCAAAATACATGGTGTAAATTCCTGGTTCTAACCAAATTAATAAACTCATTGGAATAATTTTTTTTTTTTAGGAAAATTCTATCTTGTTGATGCTAGATTCCCTTTAAAGGATGGTCTCATCACACCTTATAAAGCAAAACAATACCACTTACAAAAATATTCTACTAGAAATCCACCTTGAAATCCTTGTGAATTATTATACAACAATCGGCACTCATCATTACGAATGTCCATTGAAAGTGCATTTGGTGTGTTGAAGAAAAGATTTCCCATTATACAAACTACAACTGACCCCACATTTGACATTAAGACCTAAAAACAAATCGCCATTGCTTGTTGTATCTTGCGTAACTACTTGATGGGTGTGGATCCCGATCAGAATCTCATAGATGAGGTGCAGTGTGAGCTTGCAAATGAAACCAATTTTCAGCAAGGCCATGAAGTTCATAGGGAAGATAATGAGGATACAGCTAGAGGAGCATTAATTAGAGATAACATTGTAGCTTCTATGTGGCTAAATTACTGAACATGACCATTAAGTCATCTTTTATTTGGTTATATGCTAAACTTCTTAGTGATGTTCTTTTTTTTTTTAAGTCATCGTGTGTAATTTGAATTGATTCATTTGAATTGATTTTATCTTTGTGATATACTAGTGTAAACTTTTTTTAATTGTTAATTGATAACTATTTGTATTGATCAAGTTTTATGTATATTTCATTGGTTTTTATGTAATCTTGGATATGGAACCAAATCCAAAGAAGGCAAAGAAATCCAAAGGTGGTGATACATTGTTCTAGGCATAATCAATGTATGAGGTTTTGATTGATGCATATTTGCATAAACAAACTTTGGGAAATAAAAATGGTAATTGTATGACGTCAAATGCAATGGATAGCATTTTGAAAGGGTTGCAAAAACACTTTTCAGACAAACCATTCTCAAAAGATAAAATAAAAGATCACATGAAAAACATAAAAGCAAAGTTCAATGGCTGTTACAATCTTTTCAAGAATGCTCTAAGTGGGTTTGCTTGGGATGCAAGAACAAACATGTGGATTGTTGAACTTGAAGTGTGGGACAGGCTAATTGAGGTATCTTTAATATGCAAATCTTAAAGTTTGATAGTTCATTTTTTTATTTAATTTCATTCTTTAATGTTGGTTTGATTTATTTTCATTGTAGGCTAAACCTGAAGCAATTGAGTGGAGAGACAAGCCTATCCTACATTATGATAAACTAGCTCAACTTTTTGAAAAAGATCTAGCAACAGGAGAGCATGCAAAAACAGTAGTTGAAATTAGAGTAAGAAGAGCTGCATCTGGTGGGAATGGTTTTGATGACACAGTAGATAACATTGACTATTTAGTTGTTGATACTCAATTTTATCCATAAAATTTTTATTGCTTAATCAATGAGTAATAATTTGGTGAAAAGATACTTAATTGCAATGTTGTGATCACATCATTTTCTTTTTCAGATTTTATTTGCTTCCATCTTACTTTTTCTTATTTATGCAAAATTAAAAAATAAAAAAAATAAAAAAAGCTTAATCTCGGTAAATAAAAAAAAGGGAAAAGAGGGGAAGGGGAGGCAATTCTTCAGCATTCCTGTTGCGTTCCACCATCGAAACCAAGTTAAGCTTTTAGTTGAAATGCAACTAAAAACCCATCCTCTACTCATTGTCAAATTCTGTCACATTGCTACTCCTATGTTGGTCTGACTTCTGCCAACCACCAATTATGCTATCCCAAGGCTCAATGTAGTACTAAAATGGCAAATTTACAGAGATTGAAACTACCCAAAAGGTCACAATTCAAAGAAGATACATGAAAATGGAAACCAAGCTAGAAAGTACCAGCCACTCTATCTCCTACCTATGCTAATCTCCTTGGAGTTGCAGATTTTTCTTTCTACTTACAAGAGGAACAAAACGAGAGAAAAGTGGGGGGCATTGACAAAAAAAAAAACCATTTTGAGGGGAGGCTGGAGTTTTTCGACAATTATAAGAGAGCCATCTTCCTGACCATATTCATCAAACCTCCCCTAACCGCCTTCAACCTTCAACCTCCATCACCTCCATCTTTCCCTTCAACCTTCCATTCACCATCTTCACCTTCACCAATCATCTTCAACAACCCACCATCTCCACCACAAACAACCCACAACCACCCAAACCGGAGTCAACTTACCTCATTCACCACCACCTTCATAACTTCTTCCTATCACCATATCAACCCACCACCTTCAACCTTCCACTACCAAGGAACCAATACCCACACCACCATAACCACCACCTTCAAACCCACCATAACCACCAAGCTTCACCAACCTCCACCACCCATCAACCAAAACTAGAAAACCATCTTCAACCCATCAAACTGCCTCTAACCGCCGTCGATCCCACTCCTTGTCGCGAATCGAACCTAGCCAGAATCGCGCCCCAGCCTACCACATCATTCTGAACTGCGTCGTCGCCAGCCGCACCATCCGAAAATCGAGCCACACGCAGCACGTCGCACCGGATAGGACCAGACCACCGTGCGAACCACCACCCTTCACTGTCTGAGGTTGCTGTTGTGCTTCCCTATGTTTGTGATGCGTCTTTCTTTGATAAGTTTTTAGTTTGCTATGAGAATTAGAATGATACACAATAAAAATTGGGCTTCGGGCTAAGTTTCTGTTTATAATAGGGGCCTTTATGTTTCTATTAGTGGGTTGGCCATTTTCAAAAGAGAACCAAACAAACAAATAGGTAGTATGTGTTTTTTAGTAGAAGTGGAAAAAATAAGATTTAGGACAATAATGTAAGTAGATAAATAGGAATGGAGAAGTAATAAAAAATTAATAAAAAATTTAAAATGATAAAAATATAAAAAATAGAAAAAATATAATAAAAATTTACAAAAATACGAGAATACAAAAAATGAAAGGAATTAGAGTTATTTAGTTAGATAATTTTGAGCATAGTAAAAAATATGAAAAATAAAAAAAAAATGATGAAAAACAAAAACAAAAAAAAAAAAATGAAGAAAATAAAAAATAATAATAGAGAATAATTTAAAAATTGTTAAAAATAATTCTTGTTTTGATTTGTTTGGTTAGATTTAATGTTTTTATTGTACTTACTAGGCTCTTGGCATAACTGTATGTTGTTTTAAATTTGTGTTTACATGTTTATCTTTGTGCGTTCCTCTTTTTAAATAAAAATATGTAAATATAAAAAAAAGTCTTTTAAATTAATGTAATGATCGATGATGATGATTGAATAACGAATGTTATCTTCAATATCATTTGGATCATGGATTTATTGAGTAGTCTGGTGCTACCTTGAATCATGTACAAGAATGATCTTGTTTTCAAATAAAATCTCTTTTAAAAAAAAATCTTTTAATTAAAATCAATCAACTCGCAATCATTTTCTAAGAACTATGTGACTTTGAGTTCCTTACTGCACCCGAGGATACGTAAGAGCAGAATCCCTATTCTGTCAAGCCAAAATTAAATTTTCATAATTTAATTCTTTCTTTTCTTTTAAAAAATAAAAAAAGTAGTTACAAAGTCTTTTCAAGAGGGGTAAAACAAAAATATTTGAGATTATGAAAATTTGCACAACTAACTTAAGATACCGTTCCTAGAACGGGCAGTGTAGGGTGCTAATACCTTCCCTACCTGTAATCGACTCTCGAATCCAAACTCATTTTCCACAACACCAGTTTTCCTACTAAAAGGATTTTTCTAATGTTTTCCCAATTTAAATAAACAGCGGTAACGACTCAATTGATTTTTAAAGCTTAATCTTTTTCGGGTGTCCCGTTGATTCCTATTACGGGACAAATTGACTCCAATCGGAGACACTTAGAGAGTCAGACCTGTTGTTGTTAATTGTGCAAATTATTAATAATTTCTATTTATTTATTTTATTCCCTTTTTGTCTTTGTTTTTGTTTTTTTTTTTGTTAATAGATTTTATATAGAATTTTTATGTAAATATCCGTTAGCATTATTCTGTATTTATTTTAAAACGATTTACTTGTATTTTTTTTAAATATTTTGTGCATAGTTGTTGAAACCTTAGGGAAGATGATTGTTGGTTGGCTATTGTATATATGCTTTTGCAGGTTGGGGAGTAATTTGGTCTTTTTAAATTTTTGGTACATATTTGTATGCTCTCACACACAAATCACCATCACTTACCTCACATACTTTTTGGGCTCTATACCCGAGTCTGTGCGAACCTGAGGAATAGGAGGGGTCTCACTTTTATTATTGAGGTGCTTTATGCTCACTTGACGTTTGTTGGGACACCACTCAGATTGTTACCAGTATCATGGACTAGTCATATTAAGAGGGTTTATCCCTACTTATGATTAATTCATGAATTGGATCCTTGTCTTTCGAGATAGGGGTAATCTGGGGACCATGTCTTTTTAAGAGTCTAGATCTATCCTAAAAATCTTACACTGATAGATGGAACATAATGACTGCCAAGATTAAAGTCCTAACTTTAAGGAAATCCAGCTTCTTAGGTTCCACTTGACTAGGGCGCAAAGGGAGCATCTTTTTTTTTTATCTATCTTTTTCTCATTCATTCATGCATCTTTTTTTTATGACTTGCATTTTTCTGGCATTCCTAACATTCTTAAAAATAAAAATAAAAAATAAAAATATATCATTTTGCATTTTCATTCATTCTTGCTTTTTTTTAAAAAAAAAAATCAGCTCTAAAAAAAAGATACATTATCTTGCATTACCATGACATTTATATCATTTTTTTTATAAAAAGTTCATATCATGGCATTCATAGCATCATTGCATAAAAATAAGTAATAAATACAAAAATCTCCCATGACATCAATGTTGCATCCCATGACAAAAACAAAGGAGGTTTTCAAGTCAAATGCTCATTTTTCTAATCATCATCTGTTTTATGATAGCATAATATCTTTGCATAAAAAAAATCAAAATTTTCATTATTTTCATAAATCAAAAGAAGAAAAATTTCATAAAAAAATTTCTTTGCTACATGTTCGCACAAAAGAAACCTTCCCTGCATGTGAAAAAAAAATAAAAACAAAAACAAAATAACAAGTTTTTTTTAAGGTAAGTAATAAAAGATCTCCAAAACCAAATGGTTTTTTTCCTCTTTGCATAATAGCATCCCACAAAAAAGAAAAAAATTTCTTGATCAAATTGTCTTTTTTTTATATAGCCTTAAAAAAAATCATGTTTTTGCTTCAAAATGAGTTCCTTTTCTTTTTAACATTTTCTAAAAAAAAAATTTTGTTTTTGAACCATTATGCTTCTAAAGGAAATGAATACCAATCAAACCTGGGTCGATGAGGTAGAATCGCAAACATGACCCATGTTGGTGGCTGAGAGAAATCTGGGTCGAGAAATTGATTGCATCAAATGAATGACGGACAAGCGGGTATGGAAAAATGTTGAACCGGCTAAGGGTGGACTTCAGGTCGAATGAATCAAATGGGATTTTTGGAAACTCATGAATGGCAACAGCTACCTAAAATGTAGTCCAAACAAGCAGTGTCAGATGTTTCTACACATGCTCATCTGTAATAGGAGCGAATGCTTAGAGCAATCCATCATAGGCAGCCTTAGAAAGTTCAAGTTAGTGGTGATTCATTTTCTAACCGTTGTAAAGGAACAATACCTTGGAGTCCTCTAACACTGAGGAATTTCTAGGTGATTGGTATTTTGATTTGTTTATCAAGTTATTACCATGAAACGATAGTTTAATTGTACTGACCCTATGCTTATTCAATCATTAAAATCATTTGGGTTTTGAACTTATGTAAACTTTCTTGAAGCGTTAATGTAATGGATTTGCATGGATCTCAGCATACCTTGTTTCATTTTCCTATGTTATTGGCACTCATGTTCTGGTCATGTCTTTCTTGTCTTTCTTTTCTTTCCTTTGCTTGCTTTCTTTTGGTTCGGATCCCATGAAACTCTTGTGCTGGAAAAATTTTGGTGGTCATGAAGCCCACGTGTGCAGGTGTTCTTTGCAAAAAATAAAAAAATAAAAAAAACAAAAAAAGACTAAAGGAGAGGTGAAAGAAAAAAGAAAAATAAAGGGAGCAAATAAGTAATCACTTGGTGTGTATTATCCTTTTGTCTCTAAATTAAAATTTTTGAAAATGAGCATTCAAGATTTGAAATAAAGATTGATCATCTTTCTCTATCTTTCATGAGAATTCATCTTTTCTTTTCATTATCTCTCGTTGTTCTATTTTGAGTTTGACAGTTTTCTTCAAGAAATCCTAGACAATGATCACCCCTACACTAGGGGATATCATAAAATAAATGTTGATTGTCATGATGAATATTTTGAAGCATAATGAAAAAAAAGAAAAGGAAGAAAATGTGAAAGAGGCAGAAAGTAAAACGATAAGGGAAAAATGTGCTTGAAAGTGCAAAAGCAATTGATAAAGTTTAAGTTTGAAAAAGGATCCTTGATCTCATTTAACCTTTAAACAATTGTTTGAACCTTATATCTTTCATTTCATAGCCACTAACCTTGAACACATTACAATCCTTAAAAAGTCAATTCTGATCAATGAATGATTGCCTTTATTTTCACAAGTTTTAATTGAGACAAAAGGTTATACTCATACAAGTATCTAATTAATTGCTCCCTAAAAAAGAGAGAGAGAGAGAAAGCCTGTTAAGATGAAAACCCGCAAAGGCGGTCTACGCAAAAAAAGAAAAGAAAAGAAAGAGAGACTTATACTGGGATAAGTTTTTACCTTGTTCAAGTTGTCCCTACATTGGGGCAAATCTTTTGGTTCAATATGACTCTACATTGGGGCAAGTCTCTATCCTCTTCAAGCTGGCCCTTCACTGGGGCATTCTTTCTCTAGCTTGATTTGGCCTTACATTAGGGCATAAATTTTATTCTCAAGTTTCCCACTGGGGCAAATTTTATTGTCAAATGGCCTACACTAGGGCAGTCTTGTTCTCAAATGATTTACCCTGGGTCAATTTCTTTTTTGATACCTTCCACGGGGGCAGATTTTTGTAGATACTTGATAAAACAATGGTCATGATGTCCAGTTGTCGAGTAAGGATCAATCACATCCAAATTGGGGCAAAAACTCTCTGACTTTCTTGTTATTCTATTTCTTGTGTCTTTATCATTTATAAATGCCCTTTGTGTAGTCATACTCCCAAATTCAATTAAGAGATTACTCAGTTAGTAAATCTCTTTCTTGTGGTACTTTTGAATCCATGCATATCTGGTATATGATGCTTGATAACAATATATTTTATTTATTTTATAATCCTCTCACTAGGCTTTTTAAGGTTCAATTTAGCTTAATTAAGTTGATTTTGTCACATTTTATGAAATTAAACTTATTTGGATCATTGAAGAAATTATTGCTTGAATTATCATTAATTTGGGTGATTGCATTCTTAAGTAAAGTGACCATAATTTGAGTTACAATTATCTGATTAATGTGATTCTGGTCATGTTGAAAAGTTAAGATAATTCTCTAATAACTATTCACTTGATAGTAAGAGTCACATTGATAGCAATATATTTCATTCATTGTATAACCTTCTCATTTGGCTTTTTCAGTAAACTGGTTATAATTTAAGTTACAAATATCTAATGGATGTGATTTTGGTCTTGTTTTTAAGCTAAGATAAATTTCTACAACTTTCATGAAAGCCTCAAGACCAGGGACACATGTTTGGATAACTCAAATTAGAGTTGAAGCAAAATCTAGAGTTTTGAACTTGACAGCTTGACCTCTATGCACTCATTAGGCTACATCTTGGGTTATAGGAGTTCAACAATTCTGAAATTTTGACAGTGAAAGTTAAGACCCATATCTACAACTTTCATGAAGAACACAAAATTCAATTCAGATTCCATGAAGGTGATATTGGGCTTGGAAGTCAGAACAGAGATGCTGGAGTTGGGCCTGACCCATGAGCAGTAATTGGGTCATATCTCGGGCTGTGGTTGTTGGATTTGGATGAAATAGGTGTGTATGGAAAGCTGAGACAATTTCTTAGAGTTCTCATGAAGATTACTTGATGGAATTCTAATGCATGTATTGAGCTAAGAGCAGAGACATTTCGGAGCCAAGAAAGTCTATAATTTCAGCTCATTCATCATCTATTTTGATTTTACTTCTCATCATCAAACAACTCCATTGTCTTCTTACACTCCTTGAACTCTATAAAAGAAGGCAAAGACTGATCATTTAAGGGTGTTAGGTTACCTTTGAGTTTACTTTCATGTTTGTATGTTAATTGTTTCCTTTGTATAGTTTTCTATTATTCTTAATTGAAGTTATGTTCATCATCATCTTCTTCTCTCTTTCTTTCTTCTTGATTCATGAGTAACTAATTTTCATTTTACTTGGGTGAAAGAGTGAAGCTCTTGGTAATATGTTAAGGTTAGATTAATTTCCTTCTTGTGCTTAAATGATATATTTTTATGTGATCTTTATATATGTTGTATGTTATTTCCGATTAATTTAGAAACTCTTATTGTATAATGAATATCTTGATTCATTGTAGACAAGATGTTGGCACGGTGGATGCTTGAGACCATTTACAAGTATTGGTAGATAATTATTAGAACCATAATATGATTACATGTATAATCTAAATTGAACTTTGAATGTTAAATCTTCCGATTGGAACCTTCATTATGTATGATTTGAATTGAGTTATTAAAAGAAATAATCTTATCTTTAATTTATTACCAAGAGTGGATCTCCTAACCCAAGCAAATCTTTTTCATTTGTGAATAACTTATATCATCTTTAGTATTGTGACAAATTTTCTCCTTACCTCAAATAATTTTCTCTTTAATTCCCTGTGGATCAACCTCGGACTTCTGAGAATTTACTACTTGAAACAACCTGCATTTGGGTTTGAAACTTTTAATTAAGTAACTCTCAAGTTGGGTGAACATGAATACAATAGTACAATTTATCCATCTGATGGTAGTCTCTTATTGAACAACTTAAGTCAAAAGAGCTCCAAAATTTCAATCGATGAAGGAAATGACATCCTCAATGGATAATTCAGATTAAAGTGTGTCCAGTGGAAATAGGAATCTTTAGAAGAAGAAAGTCACAAGCTTCTACACAAGCCATATTTGAGGAAGAGAAATTTGAACAAGATATGATTAGTAATGATCCCGTTTGAATATGGGTTTGCTTAGTCAAAGTTTTCCAAGAAGCATATGGTTCAAAATTTTTAAAAATGAAAAAAAAACATGTTTTTGTCAAGTACATTCATGTTTTGGCTCATGACTCAGTGCACAAAATTCTTGGCTCAAGACCCACTGCATGAGATTTTAGGCTCAAGCCCCTTTGCATAAGTTTTCCTAGCTCAAGGCCCACTGCATAAAGTTTTCTAGCCCAAGACCCTTTAAGAGTATTGATGAGAAAAGAAAGAATAATCAGGAAAATTATAAATCAAATCAATGACTTTCGTTAATATTTAACCTTGATCCTACTGTGGAAAAAGTCCTTAAGTGTTGTGGAACCAAGAGCGACTCAACTAAAGCTCTAATGTGCAAAAAAAAAAATACATAAATTTTTTTTGTTTACCCATTTGTTCATGAGAATCTCTACAGTAAGACATCCATTGCATCATGCATCATCTCAAGCATCACATGCACTGTCCTCAGGCATCACATCCATTGCATTATCATGCATCTATTGCATCATGCATCATCTCAAACATCACATGCACTATCCGCAGGCATCACATCCATTGCATCAGCATGCATCCATTGCATCATATATTATCTCAGGTATCACATGCATTCACAAAGTCAACACCATTTTTTTTAGGTCCCATGGTCTTTTGCCCATCATCTCTTAATTTCCAGGTCCTTGTGCCCATCTTCCTTTAGTTTCTGGGTCCCCACGCCCATTTTCCTTTAGTTTTTGGGTCCACATGCCCATCATCCTTTAGTTCCAGGGTCCCCGCGCCAATTTTTCTTTAGTTTTCGGGTCCCAGCTCCCATCGTCCTTTAGTTTTCGGGTCCCTACGCCCATCACCCTCTAGTTTTTGGGTCCTCGCACCCATCGTCCATTAGTTTCTGAGTCCCCGCACCCATCACCTTTTAGTTTTCGGGTCCCTGCACCCATCTGCCTTTAGTTCTCAGGTCCCCGCACCCATTCGCCCTTAGTTTTCGAGTCTCCGCACCTATCTACCTTTAGTATCCGGGTCCCCGCACCCATCATCTTTTAGTTTCCGGGTCCCCGCACCCATCGTCTTTTAGTTTTCGGGTCCCCGCACCGATCGTCTTTTAGTTCCCATCGTCTTTTAGTTCCCATCATCTTTTAGTTCTAGGTCCCCGCATCCATCTGCTTTTAGTTTCCTGGTTCCCGCACCCATCACTTTCGCAGCAAGTCAGGGCCTTATACCCATTGCCTTTTCCTTTCCGGGTCCTCGCACTCATTGCTTTCACGGCAAGCCAGGACCTTATGCCTATTGCCTTTAGTTTCCAGGTGCCCGCACCCATGTGCCTGTAGTTTCCGGGTCCCTGCACCCATATGCCTTTAGTTTCTGGGTCCCCGCACCCATCCGCCTTTAGTTTTTAGGTCCCCGTGTCCATTGCTTTTAGCTTTCACGGCAAGTCAGGACCTTATGCTCATTGCCTTTTCCTTTGTGGGTCCTTGCACCCATTGTCTTTAAATTTCCTGTCAAGCTTCGACGAATACCTGAATCTGCAAGCTTTTTACCTTTCTGTCCAACTTCGACGGGCACCCTACCCCGCAAGCTCTTTACTTTTCCTGTCAAGCTTAGATGGATACCCGACTCCGCAAGTTTTTTACCTTTCTGTCAAGCTTCGACGGATACCTAACTCCACAAGCTTTTTACCTTTCTGTCTAGCTTCGGCGGATACCCGACTCCACAAGCTTTTTACCTTTCTGTCAAACTTCGATGGACACCCTACCCTTACCTTTTTGTCCAGTTTCGACGGGCACCTTACCCCGCAAGCTTTTTACCTTTCTGTCTAGCTTCGACGGATACCCGACTCCATAAGATCTTTACCTTTTTGTCCAGCTTCGACGGGCACCCTAACCCACAAGTTTTTTACCTTTCTGTCTAACTTCGACAGATACCCGACTCCATAAGCTCTTTACCTTTCTGTCCAGCTTTGACGGGCACTCTACCCCGCAAGCTCTTTATCTTTCTTGTCAAGCTTCGACGAATACTCGACTCTGCAAGCTTTTATCAATCATTATATATATATATATATATATATATATATATATATATATATATATATATATTAATAAAAAAAAGAAAAGGAAGAAAAGAAAAAGAAAAAAGAAAGAAAAGAAGAAAAGGAAAAGAAAATGAAAATTTTTATGGACAAAATTAAATCAATTCCTTTGTTTTCAATTTATGTTAAATGTAAAGCAAATAAGCAGTTATTGATACTCAATTTTGTTTATAAAATTTTTATTGCCTAATCAACGATTAATGATTTGGTGAAAGGATGTTTAATTGTAATATTGTATACACATCATTTTCTTTTTCAGATTTTATTTACTTCAATCTTACCTTTTCTTATTTGTACAAAAAAATAAAAAAATATATATAAAAAATGAAAAATAAAAAAGGTACAAAAAAAAAGAGAAGAAGAGTTAATCTCGATTAAAGAAAAATGACAAAAGGGGAGAGGGGAGAATCTTTCTGGTCACGTATGGGTAGCAGAAAAGAAAAAACTATTACAATTTTTAACTATTGGTTAGAATACAATGATCTGCATAAGTCAACAAACAACAAGGCTCAAGGAGCCCAAAAATGGTAAATTTGCAGAGATTTAAAGCTTGAAAAGGGTCACAAGTCTAAGGAATATACATAGAAATAGAAAGCATCTACAACGGCAGCAGCCACTCTACCTAAGCTGATGTTATGGGGAGGGGTTGCAGATTTTCCTCTGCTTACAAGGAGGAGAAAACATGAACAACCAGAAGGAGGGAGAGGGTTTTGCAGACATTGGGAGATTTTCAGAGACAAAAAAGGATAGCATTTTCATTTTTTGGAGGACTTTTTTTCACTAACAGAGACCACCACCACTCCACAACCTTCACATTTCATCATCTTCCTTATTGACAAAGATGGATCCAAGGGGGGCGAGCATGGGCCTCGGCCCCCCTTTTCTCATTATTTTCTTTTAAGTATTAATAATTTAATTAAATTCATTAAAAAATAAAAAAATAATTATATTAATTTTTTATAAAGTTAATACTTATTATATTGACACTCTTATTTAAAAATTATACACACATATATGATTTTATATATTGTTATTACACTTTAACATCTTTTTTTGTTTACAAAATTATAAATACCTCTCCTACTTTATGTATAAATATTATACAAAGTTTTATTAAAAATACAAAACAAGAATAGTATAAGTAATTTATCAAATGAAAAGAGTGTCAATTTTATAAGTATTAAATTCAGGAGAGGTCAAGATAATTATACTAAAGATAAAAATAATACGAGTTAAAAAATTTATACTTGATATGTATTTGACATGTGATTCATAATTATTTTATATATATTGATATTACAATTTGAACTCATGTTTCTATTAATTTTTAATCTTTATATAATAAATCTATTAGCTCATCTCACTTTTAGTTCCACTCTCTTCTCTTTTTTAAAATCTATATATATAAAAACTTAATTTTACTTATAAATTATGATGTGAATGATAAATACTATTGTGATGCATTTAATATCTAATATAAATATTTTTTTACTTTTTTTACTTTATTCATAAATCTTCTTATATAATGAAAGAAAAATACTCTTCTAAAGTGAACAAATAAGAATATATTTATTTTTAATTTAAAATAATACATTTTGATCTTAACCTATTAAATAATTTAAGGGTGAATATTTCTTTATTTGTTAACTTTAATTTTATCTCGTATATTTATAATATGATTCATGATTTTCAATTTTTTCACCGAATACTTTCTGGATCCATCCTTGTTCATTGACAACCTTCACTATTCATCATCTTTTTCCCCTCACCTTTTAGAACTCAAACCACCACTCACCACCACCTAAAACTACTATTCATCATCATCTTCCCTCTTCCTTTCACCTACCTTAATCCACTAAGTTGACTCACCACCACATGTTTCACTATTCATCATCTTCTTCCCCTCATCTTCCACAACCATTCAAACCCATCAACCAACCTTCACTACCTCCACCCACCATCACTTTCCATCTCCATCTTCCATAACCAACCAACCTCCACCACTCCAAACCACTATCCATCACCCACAACACAACAATAATAAACCAAAAAAAAGAAAAAAAAAAAGCCACGACCCGCCACCGTTGAACCCGCACGCCGTTCTAGCCGCACCGCACTAGGACCCCATCGCTGCCATCAACATAACCAGACCGAACCGTCCGTGACCTGCTCGAGCGACCGCAACCCGATCCGTCACTCCTCCAACCGCAAGACGCCTTAGCCAAACCAGAAAGACTAGATCCACGTCGTCCAGCATTGTTTGCAACCCGTCAACCCGCTGTAGTCGTCGATCCCACTGCTCCCTGCTCACTTCGACGCTCGAATGGCGACCTAGCACACCGCGACCCAGACCAGCCTCCACCCGCCGGAGTCGCCGCTCCACCCGAGCCAGCCCAGATCCGTGCCTGCCATAGTTGGGTCGGTTGGCACCTTCAAACTTTTTATCTTTTGCTGTCTCATTTTCCATTTTTGCAGAGACCAAAAGTCTCTCTTTCCTTTTGTTTTGAATTGCTGCATTCCCTTGTTTTTTAGTTTGGGTCATTAAAAAAAAAAGTAAAAAAACTGAAAACGAAAATAAAAGAGTCAGTAGTGGATTAGTGTTTTTGAGTGGGTTGAGTTTTCTTTTTTTTGGGCTAAGGTTAGATTTTTTTTTCTAGTTTTAGAGACTTAATAAAAAAAATAAAAAATGTAGGGACAAAATGTATAGGATTAGACAATAATGAAAATACAAAAAAAATGCACAAAAAATAAATGAAAAAAAAGTAAAAAAATAATATAGAATAAATACAAAAAAATATAAAGAATTGTTTTTTAAATCAATGCAATGCCAATGATAATGATTGAATAGTGAATGTTATCTACAATATCATTTGGATCATAGGTTTATTGAGTAGTCTGGTGTTACTTTGAATCCTGTGCAAGAATGATCTTGTTTTCAAATAAAATCTCTTTTAAAAAAAATCTTTTAATTAAAATTAATCAATCCGCAATTATTTTTCAAAGAACTATGTGACTTTGAGTTCCTCATTGCACTCGATGATACGTAGGAGCAGAATCTTTATTCTTTCAAGCCAAATTAAATTTTCACAAATGGATTTTTTCTTTTCTTTTTTTTTTTAAATAAAAAATATGTTACAAAGTCTTTTCAAAAAGGGTAAAATAAAAAAATACTTGAGATTATTAAAATTTATACAACTAGCTTAAAGTACTGTTCTTGGAACGAGCAATGTAGGGTGTTAACATCTTTCTTACTTGTAATTGACTTCTGAACTCAAACTCATTTTCTAAAAGACCAATTTTCCTATTAAAAGAGTTTTTCTAATGTTTTTTTAATTTAAATAAATATTGATGACGATTCCATTAATTTTCAAAAGTTTAATTTTTTTCGATCGTCCCATCGCGATTCCGGTTGCGACAATATTTCCACCTTCAAATGTGAAAGGTAGCAGACAGCAGCCATTGTTTGTAAGAGGCAGCGGACAGCAGTATTGCAACCTCAAGTATTACTACAATAACTCCAATTTTTTTATATCATTTTTTTATATTATTTTTTACATTATTTAATAAAACACAAATTTATAGTTAATTATATATATAAGTTAGTTAATGAATTTTTTATTAGCTAATTAATACAAATGATTCCCGTTAATCAATTAATAAGAATGATTAATTATGAATTTATACTTTGTTAATAGCATAAAAAATAATGTAAAAAAAATGATGAGATGATTATTATTGTTACTACCGTGATATAATCTTGATTGCAAGTGGGGTATATGACGTGCCATGCCACATTATTGTGAGTAAAATTTCGTATGATATAGCATTATCCAGCGATAATTACATATAATAAAGTCTTCTTCTTCTGTTTACTTTCTATATTTACTTAGGCAGTCTGAAGGAGAAGGTACATGGGCCTATTGACTACATGCATTGTCATACGCAGAAGAATGGTAATTGAATTGGATGAGAAGAGCGCGGTGGTCCCCTCCCCTTCGCATTGAGTTTGTCATTTCTCCTTCTGCCATGCAGTCATGTTGAATTGATTAATTGGGCAGTAGAACTAGCTAGAAAAGACAAACTTAGTGGGCAATACTGAAGCTGTTTCTTTGAAGATCTACTGCATATTTGTGACTTGAATGGACCAATATGGACAGTTCAATTTCCTAATAGTTTTAATGAGGGGGAACAGATAGATCATGGAGTTTCAGCATCCACAGTTTGTTTCCTGCAACTCCAAAAAAAAATCAGTACTTGAGGAGGTAAATATCATCACACAGAAGGAGAGATTGACAACATGGGGCCAGCAACACTGCTGAGTGCTGATGATGGGTCTTACGTTATTTTTCTCTTTCTCCTATCCCATTATTGCCTTTTAAAACTCCAGTCAGAAAACGATAGAAATTTATTAGTCCGACTCCGAATTCATGTCGATTGAACAGTACAAATCAGTGCTGTATATATATGTAGAATTCATATTCATATGAGATTTATAATGGAGAATAGATTTGAGCCATGTAATTCATATCACCACTTGATAGGCCAATCCGCTTCAGAATCTGCCCTCCCAATTGAAGGAATCCAATCCAAAACTCAAGTCTGGTGTGATTCACTGATTCTTTGACAATGACTTATATTGCAAACAATGAGGAGCACTTTTAAGCACGGTCTGAAATACTGAAAGCAAAGATTGATTAGTGTCTACTCACATATCAGTGATTTAAACAAAAATTTAAATTACAAAATCCAAATTGAAAGAATTTAAATTTTAAGAGCAATTAAAACATTTTAATTTTTCAGTACTTTAAAATGTAATTTAACGACCTAAAGATTTTTATATAGGCTCACAACTTTAAACACATTAACAACTCTATTTCTCTACTATCGATGTGTGAGTATGATACAGTAAGTCACATCCATAACAACCAAAAATTGTTACTAGCTTTTCTCAAGAAAAATAAACAAAATTCTATAATCAATTGTGAAAAAAAAAGAAAAGAAAAATAACGAATATGATCGTTGTTGGATTGTATAATATAAGTTTAAATAAAATGTTTTTAGTCGACATTGCACAAATCAAAAAAATTGAAGAGGACACAAAGAAAAAAACGTCTTAAATGATAGGATAAATTAAACAACATCTTATTCAACTTATGACATGTGCAATTATCATATTGTTAAACTTCGTTGGCATCAACCGATTTAACCAATAATAAGTGAATTGGTCCCTCAACCTGTTTGAACCGCATGCTCGATCGAATATGCAACAGACTCGAGAATAGACTGGTTGATTCGGCTAGTTTAGGCACAAACCCGAGAACTCACCAAGCAAGAAAATATTAAAACCTGCATTCTACTTATCTCATTCTGCATTTATGAATATTTTAATTAAATTTATATAATAATCTATGAGAATCTTATTATTATTATTATTTTAAATCTAATGAATCACAATATTAAAATATCTCATATGAATTAAAAGATATATTATGATAAGTATTAAACCAGTAAGTAGTTAAAAAAAAAGTATTAAACCAGTAAAAACCAACTACATTTTGCAATACAAGAGAATAAATTTCAAATAACCTTCAGTTGAAAAAGAAAAGGAAATTATATAATTATATTTGACCTAAATAAAATTCAACGCATGAACAATTGATTGTGACAGTACCATATATTACTTATTTTCTCTTAGGCTGCGTTTGATGGACATGATAAGGAGGACTTGATAGTATTAACAGACATTATCAGATATTTGGTGCTTTAACATGATAGTATAGTCAAATCATGTCAAATTTTTTTATCCTATTCTAACATGATGTAATGAAAGGGGATAATGACCAAAATGATCACAAGGCTAAATTGGGAAATAGTATTGATACCAGCAAGGAAAAAGGGGGGCAGTCTGTTAGACTCAATACTGAGTTGGACAAAGGTGCTGAAAGCATAAGAGAGGTGCGTAGGAGTAAACGTGCAAAACGTCCTAACCAACTACTGAGAGACTATGCTAGCTAGTGAGTGTGTGGATTTAAGCTAGAGAAAGAAAGGAGAGGAGTAAGTTGTTAGTTGTGACTCATTCTCTCTGAATATTTCTTTCTCTCATTCCTGATAGACCTTTCTTTTCTCAGTATGTTGTAATTGCTGAGTTTCTGCAGATTATGCATTGATTTAGTAGAGCAATCAATAAAAAAATCCACAAGTATTATTAAGTAAATTCTCTATTATTTTTTAGTGTTATAAGTTGTTAGTTTACTTTGGTGTTTGTTACATTAGTGCTTTCATTGCTTCCAATGGCAAAGAATACCGGTATCAAGGATTTGACCAATGACATCAAACGGGCTCATGACTGAATGGATCGTCAAGAAGAAGCGCTAACCACACGGATGGATCAGATTGATCATTCAATCAATAGTCTTGCCCAAACCCTTGAGAAGCTCTCCGTCAATATGTTGCAACTCACTGCTCAAGTGGCCACCATTGGAAAGAACTCAAGTCCTGAGACTGAAATTACCAATCATCGGCCATTTCAAGTAAGGAATGTGAAGCTTGATTTTTCGTGTTTTGATGGCTCCGATCCTATTAATTGGTTATTCAAAGCTGAACAGTTCTTCCAATATTATAATACCCCGGATGTCGAGCGCATAACCATCGCTATGGTTCATATGGAAAGTGATGTCATTCCTTGGTTTCAAATGCTTAATAAGAATCAAATGCTCAATTCTTGGCTTGATTTAGTATCTACAATTGAATCTGATTTTGGATCTACTGCTTTTAATTGTCCACGTGTTGCTATTTTTAAGCTTACTCAGAATAATGCAGTAGCTTCTTATTGTACTGAATTTTTGGCATTAGCAAATCGTGTTGAGGGTGTGAGTAAGGAAGCTTTGCTAGACTGTTTCATTAGTGGATGGAAGCCTGATTTGAAGTAGGATGTTATAGCTCAAACTCCTCTAACACTGATGAAAGCTATGGCATTAGCCAAGTTATATGAGGACAAGTATTTAGCCCTAACCTACAATTATAGAACCAGAAACACCTATACTCCTACCCTTACATCACCAAAACCACCTTATCTTTCCCAAACTACTATAACAAACCAAAACACCACCAGACTTACCCCACCACTACAATCTGCACCCATACTTCCCACCCCTAATTTTCATAATTCATCCAAGACTCCTTTTATTAAAAAGTTAACTCCTACTGAAATGCAATTGAGGAGTGATAAAAGACTTTGCTACAATTGTGATGAAAAATTTACTTTTAATCATAGGTGTGCTAATAAACACTTATACATTATGCTCATAGATGAAGATGATATCTCACATGACCCCCAACCAAACCCCGAACCACCTGATCCTGAACCACCTCAACACTTAGAAGATATCATTCCCTCTTACCACCACTTGTCTTACAGTGCCTTCAACAGAGCTAAGGGAATGGGAACCATCAAGTTCACTGGTCATAGTAAATGAGTCCAAATCAATGTTTTGTTGGACAGTGGCAGCTCAGAAAATTTTTTACAACCTAGAATTGCTAAGTATTTGCAATTACCTATTGAACCTGCTGCTAACTTTTAGGTTTTAGTGGGTAATGGTAACTATCTTACAACAGAAGGGTTGATTAAGGAATTAAAAGTTACTATACAAGGGCTTAATCCTACACTACCAGTCTATATATTACCTATTGCAGGAGCTGATTTAATTCTGGGAGCTGCCTGGCTTTCTACAATTGGGCCACATATCTCTGACTACAATGCACTCTCTATTAAGTTCTATTTGGGTGATAAATTTGTTACACTACAAGGTGAATCTGATACCACTCCCTAACCAGCACAGTTTCATCATTTGAGATGCTTCAACCATACTCAAGCTATTGTTGCGGTTTATACTTTACAAATTTAGCAACCTGATCAACCTACAGATACTTGGCTAGACATACCTGATTCAGTGGAGCCCGAGATTGCTATCATATTACAAATGTACAAAAGAGTATTTGATAAGCTTGTTAGTTTACCCCCTAATCGACAGCAAGATCATGCAATTCCTCTGTTGGATGGATCTAACCCTGTTAAGGTTAAACTTTATAGGTACCCCCATAGTCAAAAGTCACAAATTGAACAGATGATCACTGAAATGTTACATGATGGTATCATACAGCCGAGTGCTAGTCCTTTTCTTCGCCAATTTTGCTAGTCAAGAAGAAGGATGGTTCATGGAGATTTTGTACTGACTATAGGGCACTCAATGCTATTACAATCAAGGATTCCTTTCCTATTCCTACAGTGGATGAACTCCTTGATAAATAACATGGTGCTCAAAACTTTTCAAAACTAGACCTTCGTTCCGGATATCATCAAATTCTTGTGAAACCAGAAGACAAGTATATGACTACTTTCCGCACTTACCAAGGCCATTATGAATGGTTAGTGATGTCATTCGGCCTTACAAATGCCCCTGCTACATTTCAATCAATGATGAATCAAGTTTTACAGCAATGGTTAAGGAAGTTCATACTGGTTTTTTTTTTTATGATATACTCATCTATAGCCCCTCATGGAATTCCCACCTTCATCATTTGACCTTGGTGCTTGCTCAGTTACAAACTCATCAACTATATACAAAACTATCCAAGTGTTCATTTGGATTACAACAAGTGGAATACTTGGGTCACTTTGTGACAACTGTTGGGGTAGTAATGGACAATAATAAGGTTAAAGCAGTATTGAACTGGCCACTACCTATTTTACTTAAGCAGCTGCGAGGGTTCTTAGGCCTTAATGGCTACTATAGAAGATTTATCAAGAATTATGCTTCACTTGCACACCCTTTGACTGAATTACTTAAAAAAGATGCATTTTGCTAGACTGAGGTAGCCACAACAACATTCAACACACAACAACATTCAACACACTGCAGAGAGCTATTACAGAAGCTCCAGTACTGGCTTTACCAAATTTCGCCCTGTCTTTTACTCTAGAAACCGATGCCTCAGGTACAGGAGTTAGTGCAGTACTTAGTCAAAATAAACACCCAATCGCATTCTTTTCTAAAAAGCTATCTACAAGAATGTAGAAGGAGTTAACTTATGTGCAAGAGTTGTATGCTATCACAGAGGCTGTTTCTAAATTTAGACACTATTTACTTGGCCACAAATTTGTAATCAGGACTGATCAAAAAAGCTTAAGGAATCTGATGGATCAGACTATTTAGACCTCAGAACAACAGGCTTGGTTGCCCAAATTATTGGGATTTGACTTTACCATTGAATATAAACCTGGACAGAAAAATCAAGCAGCTGATGCTTTATCTCGATCCAACTTTATAGCTTGGTCAGCACCTAAGATCATGTTTATAGATTAATTAAAACAACAACTGCTACAAGATTCCACTTTGAAGATAATCATGGATTCTTGTCATTCTGCTGAACCAACAGATCTTAACTACTCAGTAAGGGATGGTCTATTGTATTGGAAAGATAAGTTGGTAATTCCTCATACATCAACCCTCATCAATGATATTTGTAACATCCTGAAAATTCCTTATTTTATCATAAATACTCATTATCTAATATTTGTGATTTTTGTAAAAATTTTTGGATTTTTATGAGAACGTGGAATATTTTAATATTATTACTCGTTTTACATGGGCGCTGAGTGGAGCTGAGAAAATAAAATATTTTTTTCCAAGAACCTTGAACTGTGGAAATATTGACGAGAGATCTTACTAAACCCGATGCCAGACACAATTTACGAAGTTTTATGTTTTTCGATATTTTTATCAGATAAATAAAAATCACTGTACTTTTTATTATCCGTTGGACAATTAATACTAGTTTTGCTAACTGCATCATTTGTGTATTGGATAATAGCTTGTAGTAAAAATCTTATTACCTTATCCAAAGAAAATTCACTTTATGTCACATCTAATCTCCTTTATTTCAAAAAAATGATTATTTTAACCAAAAAGCTTCTAAAGGAAACTTCTTAGAAATTTCCTAAACATGACATTTCTCTCTCTTCCCTCCCCTCTCCTTGTTTCCACAGCAATACACAATTTTGGGGAGCCAAAATTGCTTCTCTCCATTCTTCCTTACACATTATTTTCCCATTTCAAAATTTCACTCATCTCCCATCACTTTCTCTCTCTATTTTTTTCTCTCTCAAGCTTTTCTCCTCTTTCTCTCTTCTCCCTCCACGATAAGCACCACCATTGGAGACCATCCCCACTAACTTGCTAAAGCTACTTCTATTTCTTGCTTCCTATTATCATGCTGAGGCTTTTCTCCTTGGTGATCATCTTCAAAAACTCAACCATTCCTCTCCATTTTCTCCCCCCTTCCATGGCCAAAACCACCATTATTGGCCATCCAAGCTTTTTCATTAAACCAACCTCATTTCCTACTATTTCTTATCACTTAGAACATTTTTTCTCTTGTGACCATCATCAAAATCCACCATTTTCATTTTCTTCCATCAAGCTTCAAAGTTGGAAACTTTAAGGTAAAAGATCTTAGCTTTCTCACTTTTCTATCTCATTTTCGTGATCCATAGTCACTTTGGTGGTCATGGATATCTTTTTCAAGCTTTGGTTGTGATTCTTGTAAGTTTGATGTTCTTAGGGTTTTCTTGAAGGTGAAAAACGAAAATCAAGAACCAAGAGGCTTACTTTCTTGAGTTGTCTTCAATAGGTAAGAGGGAGATAATCCTCTTCAACTAATCTTGGTAGTAAGAAGACGTCTTGTGTGTTGTTGGTTGAGGAATCCATAATGGATTGCTCACTTTATATGTCTATTTTTCATGTTATGTGTATATTTGGTTTATATGAAAAAGTTAGTTATTTTGAATGCCTTGATGATGTCAGATTGCTTGATTTTGGTGTATGGAAAAATGTAGGGTTTCTTACCTATTTAGGGGAAGTCACGGCCTTGGACAAATTTTGGGAGTTTGAATTTGATTTTTGTATGAATTGAAACTTAGGTGATTAAGAGTTAACGAGCAAATGAATGAAATGGAAAACTTATGACTAAATTAATGGTGATTGGGAACTTAAGAGTTTAGGTTGAAAATGGATTGATGGAGGAATTAGAATGATGAAATGAGAAAATGAATATTGAATCCAATGATTTTAGGGTTCTTTGCCCCTATGGATTCGTGGCCAAGAGGCCATGTTTTTGGTTGATCAAGATTTAAGTTTTGTGGAAATTGGAACTTAGGCGATTAAGTGGTAAAGAAATTAATTAATGCAATGAAAAACTTTGGATTCATGCCATTGGGAGGTCACGGTCTCAGGGGCCTTGTTGGCTAGAAAACTATGCATCAAGCTAAAGCTTAGGTGATTAGGTACTTAACAATAATATGGATTCATAATATGGAGATAATGAAAGAAAGAAAGTTACTTGATGATCTAGGATGAGTTCGGACTTAGGGGAAGAACAAGAGTGTGTGAGGTTTAGTGAACCTTGGATTAATTTCCTCAGTAAGCATATTTAATTAGAGTAAAGAACTTAGCTAATCAAGATAAATAAAGATTGAATGAGAATTCCTCTAGAGAGGCTTAGTGATAAAGGTCTTGAAATGGAAATGTAACTTGGGGTTGAATTGTAACAACTATATGTTATTCTTGAAAACTTGATGATATGTTATTGTGAGTCCATGTATAGGACCAAAGACTTGATGTCTAGTTTAACCAAATTGTGGTATGTTTCATGAGAAGTATATTATTGATGAATATACATGATATGCATTGAGTCATCATACATTTGTGAAAGTCTATTGGACTTTGTTGTTAAGGCGGTGCATGCCTAGGAGATTGAATTATACCTTAGTGCGAGTGCGAGTAGACTAAGTATAGGTCATATTGTTGGCCTTGGGGGCGTCGGGGTGCAGGTGTCTCACAATAGACAGTGGTAACTCCACTGGGGCCGTGGGATAGACAGATGCAAACACACCGACAATCCAGAATGAGACATTGTCTTATATCGCGATCTTGTTGAAAGTGCCATGTATAAGCCATGTTGCACAAAATATTATTTTTCTGATGAATGCTTTATTTTTAGGCTAACGAGATACTGGTATGACTCTCTGATCATTCTCTCCGAATGTTTATGTCTAGCTCCATGGAGTAGGATTTTTGGTACCATATGCATTATGCATTGTCGGTCTCATATTTCTTCTGGCATGAGTGTCTATAACTATCAAGTCATTTCTTTTAATGTTGTAATAATTATCTGACTGATGAACTATTTACTGTCTGAAATGTTATTGTTGTTTCCCTTTTATCACTTATTTTATTATTATTTGCTAATATATATATATATATATATATATATATATATATATATATATATATATATATATATATATGTTGTGATGTTATGTGGGCGTCCCGTGCCGTTTTGTTTTCTTACTGCCGTATTGGTATTGAATGTTGGGTGTCTCACCTCTTTGTTGTATTACTCTGTCTTATGCTTATGTTTGGATAAAGACCGCAGAAAAGGTGAGTTGAATTAGCTTAGTTTAGTTTGGGATCGACTTTTGTCTCTTTGCGATGACATCTGGACAAGCTTTCTTCAGTTGCATGTGGATATAGTTCCATGGAGACTTGGAAGCCTAGCATTCCGACCGTGATACAGAGCATTTTATGTACATAGGGGATGTGACCCTAATTTGGTGTGGTAATTATCCTGAAGCTGTTACAAGCATCTTTATACTTTCATGCATGTGGAGTTCCCTATACCCATTGGGGAGTTGTGGGATGATCGCCACCTCTTTCCCACAGAGATTTCGGTTGTGTCACCTATTCAGGTTCCTGTGCATCATGACGTGTCTCAAGGAAAAAGTTCATCTGTTGGAGATCCGGAAGAGAATCAAGTGCAGGACCCTTCTCTTCAGGTGTTTTATTTTGGGAGAGGTCGAACTTTTATATGGTAGTTACTCTATGTAAACTTATGTTTAATATTGTTGTATGTTACTTTTATGCATGGATAAGGGAAATGTAACTTTATTAAGCTGATGTTATGCTTAGGATTCGAGTAAATATAAATATATCTCATATCGAGGCTCGTATTTTCTATATATGCACAATGATCAAATTTTTGAATATGTGGATTGAGTTGTAGCACGTCTAGATTTAATAACTGTGGCATAATGACGATTGTGTCGTGGTTATTAAATCAAAGGGTGTTACAATATCCTTCAAGAGTTTCACTGATCTCTCATCGATAGTTATGCGGGTTTCACTCGAACCTATGCTAGAATAGCCAGCCAATTCTATTGGAGGGGAATGCCCAAACAAATCAAACAATTTGTGCAAGAATGCTCTATTTATCAACAAGCTAAGACCACGAATATGCTCCTTGCAGGGTTACTAAGTCCCATTCCCATTCCTACACAGATATGGGAAGACATTGCAATGGATTTCATTACGGGACTACCTTCTTTTGGTAATTATACAGTGATTATGGTGATTATTGATAGACTCTCTAAATATGCACATTTTTTACCTCTTAAGAATGATTTCTCTAGTGCACAAGTAGCAGAACAGTTTATGAATCATATTGTCAAACTACATGGCTTGCTAAAGTCAATTATTAGTGATAGAGATAAGGTCTTTACCAGTAATTTTTTGCAGCACCTTTTCAAGTTACAAGGCACTAAATTAGTTATGAGTTCGGCTTACCACCCCTAATCAGATGGGCAATCCAAGGTCCTGAATAAATGTCTTGAAATGTACCTTAGATGTTTCACTAGTGACAAACCTAAATCTTAGAGCAAGTTTTTACCATGGGTTGAATACTGGTATAATACAGCCTATCACACCAGTATTGGCAGAACCCCTTTTCAAGTAGTCTATGGGAGGGAGCCTCCTAAACTCATTAAATATTTTTCAAAATCTGGAGATAATCTTATTGTACAAGATACCTTGGTGGAAAGAGATGCCTTGTTAACAAAACTCAACGCTCATCTTCTTAAGTCTCAACAGAGAATTAAGAAGTATGTTGATCAAAAAAGGACTGATGCCCAATTCAAGGTTGGTGATTTCGTTTTTGTCAAACTGCAACCTTATAGACAGAACTCACTAGCACTTAGAAAGAACCAAAAGTTGGGAATAAAGTATTTTGGGCCATTTCCCATTATAGATAGGATTGTCTCTGTTGCTTACAAACTCCTCTTACCACCTAATTCAAAGATCCACCATGTATTTCACATTTCTGTTTTAAAAAAATGTTTTGGTTCCCCTCAACAGCAAGTTGTACCTCTGCCCTTGTTGACTAATGAAAAAGGGCCTATATTACAACTAGCTCAGACACTGCAGACTCGCAGCATACTTAAGCAGGGGCAATGGACTAAACAAGCTCTCATACAATGGGATGGATTGGAACCAGACCTTGCTTCATGGGAAGACTTCAACTACATCAGCAAGGAATATACCAATTTTGACCTTGAGGACAAGGTCAGTGTTAATGAGGGAAGAATTATAATGAAAGGGGATAATGACCAAAATGATCACAAGGCTAAATTGGGAAATAATATTGATACCAACAAGGAAAAAAAGGGAGCAGTCTGTTAGACTTAATGCTGAGTTGGACAAAGGTGCTAAAAGCATGAGCGAGGTGTGTAAGAGTAGACGTGCAAAACATCCTAACCAACTACTGAGAGACTATGCTAGCTAGTGAGTGTGTGCATTTAAGCTAGAGAAAGAAAGAAGAGGAGTAAGTTGTTAGTTGTGACTCATTCTCTCTGAATATTTCTTTCTCTTATTCCTGAAAGATATTTCTTTTCTCTGTATGCTGTAATTGTTGAGTTTCTGCAGATTATGCATTGATTCAGTGGAGCAATCAATAAAAAAATCCACAAGTATTATTCAGTGAATTCTCTGTTATTTTTTAGTGTTATAAGTTGTTAGTTTACTTTGGTGTTTGTTACACATGATTACTCTATCCTTCCCTCACGCTCTGATTAAACCTGATAGGATATCTCTTTCCACCTTACCCCTCAACTTCATCCCTCTCAATTCAAGCATCTCATTCTCTACCAAGAACCTCATCCTCATCATCTAGATCAACCACCGTCCCTCTCCTTCCCCGGCCAACAAATCCCTCCGCCACCACCAAACAGACCACCTCATCACCAACGTTCAAGCTAGCAACGCCAGTCACCACCAGATCTCCACCGGTGACCAACTACAGCGTCATTCTGGTTCGTGGGTGCGGCTGGGATGGGCAGTTCTGGATGGTAAGTGCATGTCAGGTGGTGGTGCTCGTGGTGGTCGGCGACAGCTCTGTAATCGGAACAGAGGGCAGACTTGTGGCTCTGCGTGGGTGGGTGACACAAATCTGGGCAATGGTCGCCTAACTATTGTCAAGCCACCATAGTTGAACCTTCACCCACACCAGCTGCCATCATTCCAGAAGCTTTTGGAAGAACATCCTCCGACGAGGTTTTGGAACCTTTTTCTTCGGGGGTTGAGCTATTGTGTATGGTGAGGGTGCTGCTGAAGAAGATAAAGAGGAGGATGATGGTTGGGGATAAAGTTTTGGTAGGTTCTATTGATTGAGTGGACCGCAGAGGCATGATTGAGAACATGTTCCAGAGGAATTCTAAGATTGAGATCTCTATGATGCGCAGTTGATTAGGATGGCTAGTGTGGAGGAGGTGGTAAGAAAGGTAAATGGTAGTATAGTTATACTAAATAGTTATATATATTATTAAGTTGTTTATATTATTTATACTAAATATTTGATAATATAAGAGCTTATCAACTTATTTATATTATCAAACATTATCATATTATCTTATATTATTATATTTTATACTATCAAATGTACAAAATACAACTTTAATGTACATGGGAGATCCTCCCCACTAACTCGTATATCCACCAATTTTAACTGCTAGCTCGTACTTTTTTTTAGATCATGAGTTATTATCATAAATTCCTGCACTACGTATAAAGTTTGCCCATTAAAATTCAATTTATTATCTGAGTTATGCCTTGCTAGCTAATTCTATTCATCTAGCTATATACTGCTTGAATACGATCGTGCACTTATTTTATTTCTTGGGTGTAATTTTTTTATTTTCAATTATTAGACATCTCGTGGCTTTGTAGTTAATACTCTTCATCTAGCTATATACTCCTTCAATACGATGGTGCACTTATTTTATTTCTTGGGTATAATTTTTTATCTTCAATTATTTTTTGGAGAATATCTTTATTTTATTTAAACTTTCATTTTTAATTTCATCTATAAGCAGAAGTTCCAAATCTTTTCGTATACTAAATTTTGCACAGTGTGATGCATGGCTAAATTAAGAATTAAATGATAAAAATAAATATAATTATAAATAAAATATAAGTAACAATTCATCAAAAGAATAATATTTATAAATTTAACTTAAAAATACATAAAACATATTTTTTATTTAAGTAAGAATTTTAATTGTCGTTATCATATTATGTTAATTAATTAGCAATATTTATTTAAAATAACCACATAAAACTATAATTATAAGCCACCAAATATATATACACACATCAAACATTTTTTAATAAAAATATAATTAATAACCTCACCAAAACGATATAATTAATAAAAATTAATTTTCTAATAATAAATTATATTCAATCAATTTTATTATGTTTTAATGTAGAACCGTTGTTATAGTATTCAATAATAGTGTTTTTGGAGACACTTCACCAAGCAATTTGTTAAGGATATTCTCTAACCACTTTCAACACTTAGTGTAATTCTTATATAAAGTGCTAAGTAAATACTTTGTTTGCAAACCTTCTAAAACTACCAATTAAAAAGAGAGGTTGAGTAGTAGAGAAAGAATAATTTAAGAATTAACATATTGATTTAATTAGAAATGATTGATTCAAATTGTTGAACAATTCAAGGATTTCAATTTGTTTTTTGTTCGAATGTCATACAGGTACAGATTTGCATACACCTTCATTACTAAGAGTCTATTTTTAAAGCCTAGAGGATTCATCCATTAGCTTGTATTCATACTCACTTGTTGTGACACTCTTCTTTAAATTGTAAAAGAAGTGTGGATATTTTCCTTCAATCTCCTCTAATGATTTACAATGCCCGAGTGTTCATTTAAACTTATAGTAATCTTCAAAATACCATACATCTTCACCTTCTTCTGATATTAGTACATAATCTAGCAAAATGTTGAAATATATATTTTGACTAAAATGTTGAATTTCAACCAAAAAAAAAGTAGAATAAGAAGAACAATAAAGTGGTCCTTTTACTTTTAATAATACTCCTAAGAATTAATAACAAAAATTAACATTAAGTTTACGAATAGAATAAATAATTTTATTGAAACCCAACATATATTAACATGCAGAACAAACGCAAAATAGTACATTATAATTATTGAAATTCATATATGAAATTGAAAAATCGTTTGAACGTACATGTTATCTAGAGAGATTTGTCAACAGTAACATAAACCTTTGAATTGAATAGATGATTTTCAAAATTTGCCACTTTGTGCTAGTCGGAGAGGATGTCCAGGGATACAAACTTTGAACTTAACAACAACTTAGCTTAAATTTGTCTAATTTCACACGTGTCCATCAGTAGTGTGATCCATTTATTGCACAAAGTCATAAACAACAAAAAAAGTACCTGATATCACCGGAAACTTGATAAAATTTCCAGCATTAGAAAACGACTAATGCAGATGTTGAAAATTTAGTGTTGTATATTGAAAATTTTGTATCCATGAAATAGACGTGACTAACCAGTAAGTGGATTTTGTATCCAAGTAGCTTATGAACCTTGTGTTTCCTACATGAAAAATAGAATATAGAATTGATATTAGTACCATGAAATTGAAATGAATGTCTTTTTATGTAAAAAAAAACAATGAGAAAACAAAAAAGAAAAGAGCAATTTCTTGTACTAACCCTGCCTAGAGTTTCTTCTTTGCATATGTATTGAAGTATAACATGACTGCAAATGTATAGATCGATAGTAAGAAAGTTACTCTGATTTAGAAATAATACAATGAACATAATTAGATATAGTAATCAAATAAAAAAATTTCCATGTATAAAATCAATTGAAATCAATTCGAATATGAAGAGAATTTTAATTAGAATAATTAAAATAAATTTATTTTAAGAATTCTAATTATGGATAATAATTTTAAGCTTATTGATTAGTTGACTTTGGTAAGTCACTTTAATATTCTCAGTAAGCAGTTATATACAATTAAAGTCAAATCAAATCACCCAACATATTGGAATAAAAAATTCTCACCCTCAATTAATCATTGAATCCTAAATTATCTTATTTGAAAATAACATAATAAACATAATTAGATATAATAGTCAAATAAAAACTTTCCATATATAAAATCAATTGAAATCTATTCGAATAGGAAGAGAATTTCAATTAGAATAATTAGAAAGACCAAATCAAATCACCCAACATATTGAAACCCAAAATTCTTATCCTCAATTAATCATTGAATCCCAAATTATCTAATTTGGAAATAATACAATGAACATAATTAGATATAGTGATCAAATAAAAAAAATTTATGTATAAAATCAATTGAAATCAATTCGAATAGGAAGGGAATTTCAATCATATAATACGTGGCAATATTTTTTTTATAAATTTATTAATTCCTAATCAAAATTAATTCATAATCAATCTGATAGAATGAGATGAAGTAGCTAAATGTTGATCAATCATATAATACGTTGACATTAGAATGTTTGATTCTTTTGTATGAATGGTGGTTGCCGACTGATTATTAATTCCAAAGTATTAATTTAATCATATAATACAAAAGAATGATCAATCAATTTATTAATTCCTAATCAAAATTAATTCATAGATATAAGGACTGAGTTGAGTCAATGAGGAAATAAATGATTTTGACAAAGTTGTGTGGAACCAATTATGAGGACTAAGTTGAGTCAATGAATTTATTTCTGATTATCTCTGTTATTGATGTTGCTCTCACTGTGGAAGAGCCTAAAACTCATAGATATGCTTTCTATTGCGATTAGGGTTAAATATGAAAAGGTGAGATCATTCAAATAAAGTTTGTTTCATGACCATAAAGTATAGCATGGACAAAATCATTAAGGAGAGTTTTCATGAAACTGTTAATGTCAACCAATTTTGTAAGGCTATTGACACATCTAGAAGAGCATGTGACCTCTCTGTGTTAACCAAGACTAAGCATGATAGTGTGAATATGATCGTAAACATGCCATAAAATTTGTGGATAGGCTCAAATGAACTAATTGTATAGAGTTTAATAATTGGATTAAGGAGAAGGAAGTTGAACCACTGGTTCTAATGTGTTTTGAATACAATCTTGTTAATGTTTCTCCTAATACTTGTTAGTTAGATATTGGTGCAACTACTCATATTACAAGCTCTTTGCTGGAGTCTAAAAATAGGCAAAAGCCAAGTGAAGGAGAGTTGATGATCACAATAGAAAATATAGTTAGTGTCAAAGCAGAGTATATATGTGTTATTTCTTTAAAGTTGTGTATTGGATATGTTTTAGTTTTAAAAGATATAGTTTATGTGCCTTGTATAAGGAAGAATTTGGTTTTCAGTTCTTATTTTGGATAGTTGCACTATCATGTCTATTTAGTGATAAGAGAGTTTCCCTACCTTATGATTCCATTCTGGTTATTTCTGGAGTTTCGTCCAATGGCCTTTATATATTAAGTATTGACTCTTTTTATTAAACTAACAATATTTAGATATCAATAATGCTGTTGGGAACAAGTATGATAGAGTTACTAAAAACTCTTCTATGTTGTGGCACAAACTTTTAGGACACATTTCCAGGGAGAGAATGGAGAGATTGATCAAGGAGAATATTCTTCATGATACGAACTTCTCTGATTTTGATACTTGTGTTAATTGTATAAAAGGCAAACTTACAGCTGGTTCTATGAAAAGTGGGGTTACTAGAAGTGAAAGAATACTACAGTTAATTCATACAAATATTTATAGGTCCATTACTCCTATTATAGAAATGCGAAATTGTACTTTTATGGATATGGTGAGATGTATACTTAATCATTATGCTCTTCCAGAATTATTGTGGGTAGATGCCTTGAAGACCGCTACTTATATATTGAATCATGTGCCAAGTAAATATGTGCTGAAGAGTCCATATGAGCTTATAATAGACAAACGATCTACCTTGAGGCATTTCCGTGTTTGGGGTTGTAGGGCAGATGTGAGGCCTTATAACCCACATTCAAAGAAGTCTGATCCTAAAACCATTAGTGGTTTCTTGATTGGTTATTGTATTGATTCAAGGAGTTTTAGGTTCTATTGTCTTTCTCATACTATTAGAGTTATTGAATATGATCAGACTGTATATTTTGAAGAGGTCTTAGAGTATGGTGGAACTCAGGAGTCGCATATTGTTGATTTTAGAAAGGAGCTTGTTGTTGTTTCTATTACTATTGTTCCTTTTCTTGGGATAATGTCATCTCTTTTGATCCATAATGATGATGATGTTGATCCTGTTGATAATGTCAATATCCATCAACAAGTAAAAAATAATGTACATAATCCAAATATTATTGTGACTCCACTAAGAATATCTGAGCGGGTTCCTATATTTATTGAGTTTATTAGATTCGGGGATTATGTTGTGTACCTATAGGAGCATGAGTTTAATTCAGTTGAGGATTCTGATCCTATTTCCTTTCAAAATGCTATGGTTAGTCTTCATAGTTCATAATGGCTGGTGGCTATGGAGGATGAGTTGGCTTTTATGAGAAAAATGTTTGAGAATTTATGAAGTTGCCTACTGATTGCAAAATTGTTGGTTGCAAATGGGTCTTTAAGACTAAACGTGATGCTAGAGGTAAAACTGAGAGGTATAAAGCCAAACTTGTTGCTAAGAGGGAAGACATTAATTATAAGGAGATTTTATCACCGATCTCCACTAAAGACTATTTTCGTGTTGTGATGGCATTGGTTGCTCATTTGATTTGACGCTTCATCAAATGGATGTTAAGTCTGCCTTCCTAAATGGTGATTTGTATAAGGATGTGTATATGTATCAACTTGATAGTTTTATCGAAGATGGTAAAGATTATATGGTATGTAAATTAAGAAGATTCATTTTATGGATTGAAATAGGCTTCTAGGCATTGATACTTGAAATCAGATTATATTGTTGACACTTTTGGCTATAAAGAAAATATTGTTGACCAATGTATTTATCTGAAGTTTAGTACGAGCAAATTTATCATTCTTGTTTTATATGTTAATGAAATATTATTATTTAGTAATGATGTTGATTTTCTGAATGAGACTAAGCAGATGTTGATAACGCATTTATGATATAAAGTTTTTGGTGATGCCTCTTTTGTACTGGGCATTGAGATTTACCGTGACAGATCTCATGGTATTCTTGGCTTGTCTCAGAAAGCTTATATTGAAAGGATTCTGAATATATTTTAATATGAAATCTTGTAATCCTTGTGCTGCACCCATTTAAAAAGGTAAAAGACTCTTTAATACCTAGTGTCCTCGAAAATGATAAAGATGTTGCTGAAATAGAGAAGATCTCATATGTTTTTGCTATTGACAGCCTTATGTATGCTCAAGTTTGTACACGTCTTGATATTATTTTCATTGTTAGTATACTTAGAAGATACTTGAGTAAACCCAGTGTGGCTTATTGGCAAGCTGCAAAATGAGTTATGAGGCATCTACAGGGTACCAAAGATTATATGTTTACATATAAGATTTCGGATCACCTTAAGGTGATAAGCTATTCTGATTCTAATTATAGTAGTTTTCCAAATGACCACAAGTTCATATCAGGGCATATCTTTATGTTGGCAGGAGGAGCTGTTTCTTGGAAGAGTGTTATACATACACTTATAACTACTTTCACTATAGATGCGGATTATATAGCTTGTTATGAGGCTACGCGTCATGCAGTGTGGTTAAGAAATTTGATAACTGAATTTCATATTGTAGAGAGTATTTCCAAGACTCTTACTATCTATTGTGATAACTCTACCGTATTGTGCTTCTCTCAAATTAATAAGAACTTTCAATGCTCGAAGCTTTTGACACAAAGTACATGTTTGTTAGAGAGAAGATTAAGGAGTTTCAAACTCATGTTGAGTATATCCCTACATAACTTATGGTTATAAATCTCCTACCCAAAGGTTTAGCTGTCAAAGTTTTGTTGATTATGTGACTCATATAGGTATAGTGAGGTCTTTTGATGTTTTAGATTAGTGAAATTTTGTTTTGTGATTATACTATGACCTCATTTTAAGTCTCGAGACCTTAAACAATTATGTTGTTATTATTGTCATTATCATATAATATTGTTATTAGTATTATCTGTGTAGTATTATTTGTTCATATTATGGCATATTGTGGAGATATTTTGGACCAAATCTCATTTTGTTATTGTGCTGAGATATTTGTTAAATCTCATAAAGCATTTTGGGCGGATGTTTCAGACTATTTTGTTGGGAAATGCACTTTGATCACATATTGACATGCAATTTTGGATGTGCTTTAGCATTACTCATATATCATATTTTGTTTGGTCACCGGGATATGAGTATCTTGCATGTATGATATCATTACTCCTTCTAGTATGATTTTTTGCATTATTGAGATGCTTGTAGTCTCATTTTGGACAAGTTGTTGAGAGTGCTATCTCAATTTTGACATTATGTTGTGGCCACATATTGTTTGATTAATCTAGAGAATTATTTTCTTATTGAAGTGATGTAATATGACTTATGACGTCCAAGTGGGAGTGTTAGAATTTTTTTATGGACTAACATAAATCATAATATAATTTTATAAAACCCAGATTAATTGGATGTCAAAATTATTAGAACATTTTGTTTAGTCCAAATTGTGATCGATATTTTAATGAGTCTATTGTTGTTAAAACACTACTCATATGTGAGTTTTATTTTATGAGTCATGTATATGAGTTTGACATAGTGAGTAAGTTTAACTAATTTTAGTTATTCTATATATACATGGAGAGACCCTTATTCCTAGTCACTCTAGTGTATACAGTTGCCCTATTAATATTGATGCATGAGGGACTACTATGAGATAGGATAGTATCTCTTCCTCATCAAGATTGATTTAAAGGGTTTCAACCAATGACTTCCTCATCGGTGCCTATTCAAGGTAACCATAAAACTCTTTATATATTTTGATATGTCATAAATATTGGGATTAATAAATCCAAAAAAATTCTACCAACTAACGTTTATGAATTAAACTTAAATTTTATCTGTCTTAAGGTCTGGGTAAGATTACCTTATTTACCACTTCACTACTATAGTAAGAGCTGAACCTGACACCACCACACAGTCAATAGGTAGAACTCACACACACACACACACACTCATCATGTGCTAATAGCTACATTTCAATTCCTTATCATATAATTAATCTCTTATTTCAAAACTAAAATAAACTTTTGCTAACGCTTATGATAAAGTTGGATAAGACTCTTTTAAAATAAATTTATTTTTAAAGTGAGCAAGTAAGAATCCACCATTACTTGCTCACTTTAAAAGAACTTTTTCACGAGTTGCTATTTTGGCGAACCTAAACTAAAGAGTATTACCCTTGAGAAAAATAGAATGACTTTGCCTATCTTAATTAACCTGTTACCTTGTTCACTTTACTCTTTCATACCAAGTAAAGCACCTTAATTTGCTTCTTTTTCTTTTTTCTTATTTCTTGTTTTAAGTAAACCTTATTGTCTACTAACACTCTCAATTTCTTAGACTTGGTTGTGCCTCTTTTGCCTAGTAGCTAGTAGCTGAGAGACCAGCACTTAATCAAGGCATAGCTCGCTCCCTCCCTTTCTCTCCTCATAAGCGTTTTGTGTTATATAATACACACATGATGACATATTTCATTTTGTTGATGTATTTTTGGTCCGTAATTTTCAACTAATTTAAAATGGTTTTAAGACTTAGCCTACTCTAATGATTGCTTCAAGTAATAAAAGAAAATCGCTAGTTTCTTATACTTAATTTGTAGTTTCATAAGTCCTTTTAATTATATATCTTTTATTTTTTGTTGAGAATGAAAAATTGAATATCTAAGCCACTAGGAGAAATAATCTGAACTCAATATGATATTCAACCTAAAAGCATTTTTAGACTAATATAGTCGATATGAAAGAAACACATAATTTATAGCTTCTACAATAATTATCTATGCTACGAAATCTTACCCTCATTGCCCAATTCACTCTAAGGGTGTGTTTGGTACGGGGAAACAAGGGTGTAAGATTTAAGGGGATAAAATTTTATGACAAATAAGATGTTTGGTACAAAGTAAAGAGAAGGGCAAAATATAAGCAAGGTAAGGTTTCCCTCACATTTGGGGTGAAATTTTACCCAATAAAGACTAGGTAAAAATAAGTATAAAAAAAAAAATACTAGGGTAAAAATTACTCTCCCTTTCAACACACTGTCTCACACCTAAGATTGTATCCTCCCTTCAATCTTATTTTGCTACGTTCCTTTCACAACTTCAATAGAGTTTCCCAAACACAAGCTAGATTTCGTCCATATTGGTTTGATGAGAGAGAGATAGAGAGAGAGAAAGATTCTTTGTTCATGATCTGATGGTGCAAAACCATCATCCATAGGGGTGATCATGGGTTTGGGTAGATTCGTGAACCTAAGAGACCTTACTCAGACCGATGGAAAAAATCCAGGTTGGGTTGGTTTTCTAGGTTAGTTCGGGTGTTTTCAAGTGTAACCTGACCAAGTTTGTTTCGGGTTTCGGGTCAAGAAATTTCAAACCCATGGGACCTAAATCGACCCATGCCCCTATTAACAACCTATATTCGTGCATTTGGTGTGTGACACAATCATATTTCTTAACAAAAAAACCTACCCTCATTCTTCTCTAAGCTTTCTTCCTTCCCTTCCTTCATCCATCAACTGTCGACTATGTGGCGCTGCCCATGCCCAGCTTATGCTAATGGAGAAAGAAATGGGATCCTTCGATCTTCATATCTCACACCTCGTGGTAGGTGCTTCGCATTGTCACTACTTGAGGCGACGACGCAATGCAACAAATGGTGACATGACAAGAGCAGACAGTGGCAACAAAAGCGAGCAGATGGTGGCATGAGTGGCAACGGAGACTATTGCTTCTTGTCGTTGCGTGACGAATAGAAGAGGTGTGATGGTGTGAGATCTTAGAGATGTGACAATGTGACTGTCACATGAGAGATCTATACTCTAGGGCATAGATCTGCTGAAGATTATTGCTATGCAATGAATGAGATCTCAGATTTATGTGATGACAGAAACATACTATAATCACAATTTGTTCTCTTCTTCATCCCTCTAAAATTTCAAACCAAGTTTCACCATTATAAGTAACTACATCAATGTCAATTAAAAAAAATAACTCAAGAAAATACATCAAACATAAATTTATAATTGAATATATGAATTTTAATAAATATGTTAATAAAAATATCATTTATAAAATTTTATATTACTTTACTAATAAAAAAAGAATAACGGTATATTTTTATATAATTTTAGATAAAAATCATAAAATATAAATTTGTCAAGTTATAAAAAATACGAAATATCACATAATCACACACACACAACCACATATATGTATATGAAATTTTCAAAAGAATCTGGGGACGGAGGCTCCCTATATCCCGTTAAGATCCTGTCCACAACCACGAAAAACTCTTGTATGATATAGGAATATTTAAATTAGGTGTACTTAACTAATCATATAATTAATTATAATTTATTATAATAATTAATTATTAATTAATTATAATAATTATTTCTTATAATTATTATAAGAAGAGGTTTGTGCAAGACCACATGGTGGATTTGTGGAAAGAGGGCGCCCTTGGGGTCCTAGGGATTGACATTACATAGAGTTGGAGGAAGGGTTTTCAAAATTGTACATGCGTGTGGGGACATCGAATTCGGCTTGGAATTGCCATGAGAGGCCTGTTATGATGCGCAAACCTTGTGTATGTAGAGACAGAAAGTGAGATTAAACGACAATTAGGGAAGTGTTGGGGTCCAATTTTAAAAACTAACTAAAAATAGAATGATTTTCTTTCGCCATTGTTATGGTTATAAATGTGTATAATAAATGATTAATTAATTACACACATGGCTTCATTTTGGGTCTCACTCAAAATTAGTATATGACGTTATCCTAATTTAAGGCTATTGTGCGACTTTTTTAATCGAAGTAGTGTAAATGAAAGGAAAATTTACTCAATTGATGCAAGTTAGAAAATTATTATCGAAATAGTATAAAATGAATAGTATATTATAATAAATCATCTTAGTCGCGACTTACATGATTTTATTTTTTTTATTAATTTTGTAGGGTAAGTTATTAGTACAAATCATAACTTATTAAGCGTTAATTTTTTTTTATTACAACACATGAAGTCGTGTCTGCCAAGCATGACTTTTTTTTTTAGTGAAGTAGTGCAAGCCAAGCATGACTTCTTCTTTTTTTAGGATATTTTGTTGTATCTTTTATATCTGTTAAGAATACTTAGATTTTTCTAAATCAAGCTTCATAACTTCCAACAGACTTAAAATAAATCTTAAGATTCATCCAAATTCTTGTTTCATCATTCTAATTTTTCATATCTGCTAGTAGTTAATTCAACATTAAAACATACAACCAGTATGTTTAATAATATCACTAATTTTTTAGGGAATATGATATAGTTAAAATTTGATGATAATCAAAGTTAGTTTGATATTTTTAAGCATACTGATTGTGTATTTTAATGTCAAATTGACTACCAACAGATATAAAAAATTAGCAAAATGATGAAATAAGAATTTTAATGAATTTTAATATTTATTTTAAGTCTGTTAAAATTTAAAAAACTTGATTTGGAAAAATTTAAGTGTTCTTAATAAATATAAAAGATACAACAAATTATCCTATAAAAAAAAGAAGTCATGCTTGGTAAGCACGACTTCACTAAAAAAAATAAAGTCGTGCTTCACAGTGACGCGACTTCATGTGTCATAATAAAAAAAATTAATAATTAATAAGTCGTAACTTATATTAATGACTTACCTTACAAAATTAATAAAAAAATAAAATTATATAAATCATGATTGAAAACTACGACTTACTATAATATACTATTTATTTTATACTATTTCAATAATAATTTTCTAACTTGCACCAATTCAGTAAATTTTCCTTTCAATTACTCTATTTCGGTGAAAAAGTCGCTATTGTGCACTACGTACCGTAATCAATCATTCAATTAAGTGAAGATCTGATCTCTCTTTTCGTTTAAAAAAAATATATAGATCAAACATTTTTTATGATTATTAAAATAATTCTATATTATATATTATTTCATTAAAGAATTTTAACTGCGACAACAATTAAATTAATTTATGATTTAATTCGAATTCATATACTCATATACTTGGACTGTAAATTATCTAAAACTAGCATATAAGCACGTGTAAATAATTTTAAATAAATTAAAATTATTTAGTTTTAATTTTAAAAGTGGATAATAATTCTTTTACATTGAAATTATTAGAAAATTAAAAACTTGAAATTTGATATTTAATTGAAGATAATTAAGGAGAAAAGAATATGATTGATTAAGGAGAAAATTATTAAAGAGATAATTAAAAAGAAAATGAGAAGTATTACATTCTAGAAATAGAAGCATGTTTTATAGAAAAGATGAGAGAAAATATTAGATAATGACATGTGATCACATAAGAAAGATAATATCATATAAAATTTACTACTTTCAAAACAACGTACTTAGATTTAAAATATTGGGATGGATAAGAGACCTCATAATATTTTTATTTTTGAGTGGGATAGAAGTGCAAGAATTAATATATACAACCAATATGGATCGACGCACAATTAACAAGTGAATGAGAGTGTTAGCGAATAATAAAGGTAATCACTCACGCATATTTATTTTGAAATCAACTTACTAATTTTAAATTGTTAATATATCAAAATAATTGTCTTACCAAATAAAACAAGTTTAAAAGAAAAACATATATAAAGAAAAAAGACCTAATGAGTAGGTTATAAATTGTTACGGTGCTTCTTACTTCTTAGACAATTTTCCCACGTAAATTTGATATTTTGTTAGAAGAGAATCATATAATTAAATGTTTGCGAATGAGTACAAATGTTTGAATTATTGCCATATTTAAAATACTAAATTTATATTTAAATTAATAGTTATTTCATTCAGATTTTTAAAAAGAAAATAAACTCATTTGTTTATGAAATGACTTGGTGATCACCCACTTTGTAATAAGTGAGCGTTCTTTCACCGGTAGATTCAAACTTCAAATCTTGTTATATATGAAAAAATAATACGAACGGTTGAAGAAACGAAATCATCACTCATATAATTTATAACAAATAAATAATAATTTTATATTTGATCAAAATAAATAATAAATTTAAATATTAATATAAAAATTAATAATGAATTAAAAATAAAAAATAACAATATATTGTGCACTGGTTAAAAAACTAGTTTAGTATTAAATAATGATGGATTAATTCTTAATGGAGCTACTATGTATCATGGTATTTGAAGTAAATTGTTAAACATTTACTGATTGTAGCTATTATATTAAAATATTAGTGAGCATCCCCTATATTACACATATATTTTTCAATTTAGTTAAAATTTTAAAAATATAGATTAAAAAAGAAAAATTGTTTTAAAAGGAAAAAGAGCTTTTATTAAAAAAATAAGTATAGTTTACAAATGTATAAAAATTAAAAGAGAAATGTTTAAAATTAAAAAGAAAAAAGATATAATAAAATTAAAAGAGAATTTGAATTTGAATTTAAATTTAAATTTTTATAAAAAGAAAATTTTAGATGACACATGTTATTCTTTAAGGATAATGGTGAAAATATACTAGGTTAGATTAGGTTTTATCTAAATAGGTCTAGTCATGTTTTGTAATGTGTCACTTTGAGTCTGATCTGTTACTTATTATAAACTTTTTTTTTAGTTCAACTTAACTTGTTTATAAAAATATAAAAGTTTAACTTGACTCAAAAACATATTTAAAAACTTATATTTCATAAAAGTTTTTATATAAGTCAAAAAATTTAAATTTTTTAATTTTTAAATAAACATAATCTTTAACAAAATTATTATATTTTATATAAAATAAATATATTATATTAATATATAATTAATAAATTATATAAATATTATAAATTCTTAAATATATATATAAATATTATATAAATAGACCAACCTAATATGTCAAAAAAACTTTTTTAAAAGTTTAAACTTTAACCTGCATAATTAAATATGTCTTTTAAAAAAATCTAAACTTAGCTTAATTGTTAAATAACCTAAATTATGTAAGCCAAAAATAAATTAAGACGTAAGTCCCTAATGAGTCACTTAATTTATTTTCACCCATATTTAAGGGAAAATAATATAAGTAAATTAATTTCCTTAATCAATTTGGATAGTAAATTCTTTTTTTAAAAAAAAAAAGATAAGCATCGAAAATTCGAAATAATGCTTGATTTTTAATTTCCTTAATCTATACGGTAAACTAAGTATACACATGAAATCTCTATCAGCACTTAATTAGCTTCTTAATGGCCTTAAGAGTGGGTGTGATCTGTGAGTCTTATACGCAGAGATGATTTGACCAAACGATGTTAGTGCAGAAATATTTGGCTTGTAAGCAACGCCTAGTGCCTTTGTCTTTGGTCTTACGGCAACCATGATTTTTTTTTTCGTATCATTTTTTATATTATTTTTCATATCACTGATTTTTTCTCTTATCATTTTTTTTATTTAATCACAATTTTTTAAAAATGTGATTAAAAATAATGTTAGATAGAAAATAATTGCTTAGCCGCTGCCACCTAATCCTCCCATTTCTCTCATACCACCAAAAGCCACGGGCGGTCTAAAAAATGACAACTAACAAATCACAACACACACTCAGCCTCAAAAGCATATAGCCCAAACTGTCTGGTAGAACAACCAGTCAAAACCCGCTTGTAGCCAAGCTCTTACTTCCAAACCCTATCTCTCTTCCCACCTCTCTCTCTCTCTCTGATCGTTTATCTTTACTTATCCAACAAACCTTCTTAGATCATCAACTTTCAAAGATGGTAATTCTTGGATAGCTCTCGTATCCACCTCAAAGTCATACAACCTTATTAAAATCTCTTTCTCGTCTACACACAAGACACACAAGTATCTGCAGGTCTACTTAATTTCTAGACCTTCTCTTCTCTCCTTGGAAGTTCCCCTTACCGTCTTTTCTCTCTAAATTTTATCTAAATTTTATTGGGGGATTAAAAACGGTTTGATTTTCAGTTCAGATCAACACAAACACTCTTTTTCGTTGCCTAGCTATTTACTTGTCATGAAAACGCAGAAGCCAATTTTTCCTCTTTCCCACTTTTAGGTAGGTATTTTGAAGGAAGCTTAAGATAGATATTATTGGAGAGAAATCATCGAAAAGCCTGCTGCTGCAAAACCCTGTTGGGAGCAATGGCTGCGCCACTAGGTAGTAGGCTTCAAAGCATGTTGCAGGCTGCGGTGCAATCTGTTCAGTGGACTTATAGCCTCTTCTGGCAACTTTGTCCCCAACAAGTGTACGTGATTAATTAATTTCCTTTCCTGACATGTTAGTTACACAAATTGTCCAAATTAAAAGATCATTCTTCTAATGATTCTTAGCCTTAGTGTTACATGTGTGTGTGGCACTAATTATGAGTTTTAAGGTCATATATATATGTTGATTAATAATTAGGATTCTGGTTTGGGGTGATGGGTACTACAACGGGGCAATTAAGACTCGGAAGACAGTGCAACCAATGGAGGTTAGCGCTGAGGAGGCGTCTCTCCAAAGAAGCCAGCAACTTAGAGAACTCTATGAATCATTGTCTGCCGGAGAGACAAACCCACCAACTCGCCGCCCTTGTGCTGCTTTGTCGCCGGAGGACCTAACAGAATCGGAATGGTTCTATTTGATGTGTGTCTCATTCTCCTTTCCTCCTGGTGTCGGGTAAGTCAAGTTACATTGTATATTATTTTCTAGCTCTCTTTAAATCTTTACTTCGAAAACTGATCTAGCTTTCCCTTTACAATTTACATTTATCAATTCTTTCACACTATCTTTAAATCTTGAACTATATTTACATTTATCAATTCTTTCACACTATCTTTAAATCTTGAACTATATTTGATCTCATGAATCTTTATATCAGATATATAGGCCATTTTCTATATAAATAGTTTCAGTCCAAAATTCAAAATTTCCTTTTGAAGATGGAGCGATAGCTTTAGTAGTCAAGGGCGAATAGAAAAATAAGGTCTCCCTCAGTGAAAGAGAAAGGCAGAGGCTAGCTGCTGTGACTTGTGAGTTTAAATGCAATAATAACAGCTGCAAATAATTACTAAGCTTCCAATTGTGCTAACTTAGCTTTTGAAAACAAACTCCTTCCTTTCTTTTGTTAGAGAAAATTAAAGACGCTAAATCATTTTCTCATAAGAGTTTTGGCTAGAAGTTGTCAATGTGGTATCAATGCAGTTTACAGTTTACCCCCAGGTGAGAAATGCATTTTGGTGAGGCATGCAGACTGGCGCAAAGGCTGTTGTGAGCAGTTTAAATGCAATAGCAGCTGCTTCAAATTTATGAAGCTTCAGCAAGAAACAAAAAATACAAAGTGAAAACAAATATAACAGGCTGCCAAGTGCCTACTATTCTGAAACGAAGTTGTTATTTTAAGTAATGCTAATCACACTTAAAATTTTTTATATCAACTTTACTTCATACTTTTTGGAAAAATAAAGATAAAAAGAATATGTTAGAAGTATATTTTTCTTATTTGATTATTTTAAAAAATTGATATAAGTAGAATTTTGTATGTGCAAATATTATTATTCTTGTTTTTTAATGTTGAAAAAGAAAAGATATCGTAAAACATTTTTTAATTTAATTTTAAATGATACTAGACATACATTTATACACATATTATTTTATATTTATATAGTTTTTATCACATAATTATAGTTGGTCATATTAGAGATGGCACATGTGCAGGGCGCCAATCCCGGCCTTTGGGGAAAATTTCTCTTTGTCCCTGTTTTTCATTCAGAGAGGAGACCCACGATAATCTTGAAATTATTAAAAAATAAAAAAATATATAAAAAGTTGGAAAAAAAAACTTCAATTTAAGTCTAAAATATTAATAAATTAAAATAACAACTTACATCTAATGTTATTTTTTTTTACTTTTTTTAATTTTAAACTAATATAAAATTTTTTGATATAAATTATTAAAAGAAACAAAATATTAATATATATATATATATATATATATGATATAATTATTAAATATAATTTAATAATTTTTCAAGGACAGAAGATATAATCTTTATCCTCATTTCAGGAATATTTTTATTCATGTCTCTATTCTTGTGAATTTTTTTTTTCTAAATTTAAATCTCCAAATAAAAAAATATCTACAAAAATCTCTAAATGTAAAAGAGATTTTATCATTCCTAAATTCTACCTCATTTTTTTACACATACATTTTGATAATGTGATTTTAAGATGTGAATCAAGTATTTTCCTTTAATCTTTGGTTGGGAGTTGTTCACGTATAGTATCAATTTGTCTCTGCCAAAAAGGTCGCTGAGGGACTTTATTTCTTCATCCTAGATTCGAGGGTTTCTCAGATTCTTGTTCAGGAGTAAATGAAGAGCAGTTAGATTACTTAAATTTGTCGATCTGACAAGCTTGATATTGAGAGTTATGTTAGAATGTGTTGGGGAATATATTCGGAGCATTATGTCAAATAAGAATTTGCTGAGCTGGTCAAGTATTTAGTTGCGCATTATATGCTTGAAGAGGATGGCAGCTAGAGGGAGTTGCTTTCTTCGAGAAACCAGACAAACTAATGCGTTCATAATTCAAAATTAAGATAAGCTGCAAAAAGCTGCCACTACTTACTAGCATTCTGCAGTCGGAAGTTTCCGCAATCACAGTTCCCTCTTCCATTCTCTCTCTCTCTTCTCTTCAGGTTCAAATATTTTACTCCATACTCTTTTCATTTGGGAAAACATATTAGGGCTCCGGGTTTGGATGATAGCTGTTTCTATAGCTTATAGCTTCCTAGTTTCTCCCAAATTGCTAATACCGTTTTCGCACCCATCAGAAGGATAACAACATCAATTGGTCCCGATATGAAGATGTGTGCTTGTTCCTACCAAATATCGCAGTAAGCTTAATTCGTTCTCAATTATGGAAGAGGTAGGCTGAGAATTTAGGCAGGTCTATACATATATATAATGCTATAAGGATCCAGCTGATCATATCTATATATATTCTGTAAGAGACGCTATAATTGGGACTTGGGAGATGAACAAAGAAAAAGTTTAACAGAGCTGAGTGGAGTAGGCCATTAGATTAGGAATCTAATAATAGTGCAGTAATTCAATGGCGCTATCGCCTATATGAAGCAACTCATTAATTGTTACTACTGCTTAGGTTCTATTAAGTTATTAATGTAAGTCTGGCAATTTTTTTTTTCTTTTTTTTGTAATCTTTTGAGTTAAACTAGGGTGTGAGTAACATGATGCATATAGTATGAAATTTCTGCCAAGACTCTCTGGTGCAAACGTTGCGACGGTGGAAATTATGGTATATTTATTGAACTCTACTTTGGTTTCACTTATATAAGCTTCTTTCTCTTAAATTCAAATTTAATCTACCGGTCAACAATCTGCCAACAGGTTGTTGTATTAGACTTAAAATTATGGAAGCATAGGATTGGCAGAAAATTATTGAGATTTTGTGTTTGACATATTACTGAATGTTGCACTATAAGGTTGCCGGGAAAGGCATATGCCAGGAGGCAACATGTATGGCTCGCTGGTGCAAACGAGGTGGACAGCAAAACATTTTCAAGAGCTATTCTAGCCAAGGTGCTCAATTATATTAGCCTGTAATTAATGAGTAATGATATTTGTATTTCATTTTTCTTATATTACTTTTATATTTTTTTAGATAATAAAATAAAATAAAATAAAATATATATGTTAATATTTTCTCTCTTTATTTTTTATTTTTTAAATAAATATAATGTAAATATAATGTAAAAATATATGATGTGTAAATATATTTTTATAATTAATACTAATAATTTTACAAGTTTGTGTAACAAATACTCTAAAAGTACTAGCTAAAAAATTAAAAAATAACAAATATTAAATAAAATTAAGTATATAATACATTAATTGTTTTAAAAAAATCATTTAATATTTACTATTTTTACTTCTTGTAAGAACACTTGTCATCTACATTCTAATTTTAATTATGGAGCGCATTTCATTATTGATTCATGATTTTTCACTTTTCAAAAAGAGTACAAAAGTTGCATTCACTTTTGGATTTATTGAACGTTTATTGTACTATAATAATTAATATTAGCCGTGCATGAAGCTTAATAAATTTACTAACTAATCTTCCCTCTATGATTGCAAATTCTTCCACGGCTAGAGTGCTCGTATACAGGTAACAATACTTGCATCCAACTTTTGCATTTCTGTCTGGCTTTCTAATATGCAATTTTATGATCCATTCAATTCTAATTCTAATACAAAACAGAAAAATGACCAAAATAATATTATTTTTTTAAATGGTTTGCGCGATGCAAACTACAGACCGTGGTGTGCATTCCTCTATTGGACGGCGTCGTTGAGTTAGGCACAACGGATAAGGTAACACTGATTCCCTCGTAACTCGTAACCTTGTTGAACAACCATAGTCTTTCAACTTATATATTTATGTTTGTTTCTTAGGTTCAAGAAGACCTTAATTTCATCGAACATATCAAGAGCTTCTTCATAGACCACCACCACCACCACCCTCTGCCGCCGAAGCCCGCCCTCTCGGAGCACTCCACCTCCAATCCCACCTCCTCATCCGACCACATCCCCGCCGTCATGTACACCGTGGCGGACCCACCGGCCGCCAATCCCAACCAAGACGACATGGACGAAGATGAGGATGAAGAAGATGACGAAGAAGAAGAAGAAGACGAAGAATCCGACTCTGAAGACGAAACGGGCCGAAACACCCACCCAACCTCAACACCGGACGCTTCAGGCATGGTGGCTGCCACGGCGGCGGAGCCAAGTGAGCTGATGCAGCTGGAGATGCCTGAGGATATCCGGGTCGGGTCACCAAACGACGGGTCGAACAACTTGGACTCAGACTTTCATTTGTTAGCGGTGAGCCAGCCCGGGAACCAGTCGGGGCGATCCGACTCGTACCGGGCTGAGTCGACCAGGAGGTGGGGGCCGATTCAAGACCCACTGGGTTCGCTCCAAGTTCAACTACCGGCTTCAGGTAAACTGGCAGTCAATTAGTTAGACAGACACACACATGACATTCACATAACCACTAGCACTGGCATCAACTCATCAAACGTTCAACACCTAAAGCAAAATGAAAATGAGGTGGCTTCATTAAATTTGGAAAACGAAATCTGGCTAGTACTAAGTACTTGAGAAAGACCACACTAGGTGACGCATAGCAGAGGCTAATTATAAAGATCCATGCACTATCCTAGTCGCCTGTCATATATGTGGCCCACCCTAATAAATTCCTTTGCCTTGGCCTTTGTGGTGGGGACCGCATCTCTGAAAAGTGAAAACCACCCCCATCGGATTTTACTGCTAAGGCACCCAACATAGCCATTCCCTCCACCGCACATTTTATACGTAAACCAACATCCATGCTCCCCATGCAATATATAGTCCAGGAACATATAAATTATTTATATCAATATCACATGTGATAGTATAATTATATATCAATGATTAAATTAACTATAGAAAACATTTTGGTATATAATAGTGGGAAGAATGAGTGTGTTAATTAATGAGGTTGGTTTAGTGATCAGAAAATCTAAGGTAATTTTAAAATAAGTCATTTTTCTTACTTTATACTATTAAATAAATAATAAATTAATCATTGTATTAAAAATATAATTAAAATGAGTGAAATTTCTTACCGTGAAAGCATGTAAGAATTTCTTTGATTTAGTTGTTAAGGAATCCTTAATAAAGGAAACATAATTCCTTTATAAAGCTTAAATTTAATTAATACTTTCAACGATTTTTTTATTACTAAGTAATTTGTAAGTGTCGCTCTCAGTTCTTAATGAGACATGTGGTATTCTCTAACCCATTTGATTGCAATAACCTTCTTACTCCATAACTTTTGCCTTACCAAAATCAATAGTAATTTTTTGGTAGACGCTAGGAATGTCAATGCGATGGGACAGGGCAAGTATCATTGACGAAAACAAGGAGATGAATATTTATGGGTATTTATTGATATCTAATAATTTAAAATAAAATTTAAAAAATAAAAAAATATATAAATGAAATAAATTTTAACTTTACATATTAAAACTTTGTCCAACAATTTAAATACTAACAAAATTAAAAAATATCACAAAAAAATACAAAATTTAATTATATTTTACAATAATTAATATATATAATTATTATGTGAAAGGTTTACATTTGTTCAATAATTTTTATCATTATAAACTCTTTCACGAAAAAAAATCATTGTGAAAATAAGAAAAATATAAATTTTCATCTCAGCATGAAGTGATGGAAAAAATTATAAAGTATAAAATATTAATTGAGAAAAATCTAATTTTCAAATATTAGTGGATCAGGTGTTATAATCAATCGCCCTTGTCTTCATTTATTAAACATATACTTATTTCTCGTCTCATCATAAGTAAACTCCATTGATTTCTGTAGATGCATGAATTTTTGGCCATCTATAATAAGTATAGTATACTCGTAAGCACTCAAATTAATAATTGATATATTTAAAAGTATTCTTTTAATAAATATGTAAATTTCTAACATGCTCACACAACATTGTATATATCATTTATTGATTTGAGTATTTAAATTGTGCCTTGCTAATATTTTTTTCCAAAACCAAATGAGTGTGTAGGATTTGTGTTCACCTACCTTTCATTCCTAAACAAAATCTACACGCGTGCTAGTTAGATATTTGGTAGGCTACTTTTTTGTGAAAAGGATATGTGTTTAGTTAAAAACATTTAGGTTGATAGTGTTTATTACAAATATTTCATTTAACAGTAAATAAATGTAAGTGCATGTGCATCCTGTTGGAAATGCACCTTAGTCTAAATAATGTCTTTATATATATGTCAACTTTTGAGTTGATTAATCACAGTAGGTCCTACCTAAAACTTTCTTGTGCGTAGATGATATATAAGTTAGGCTCTTGCACAGGAAGAAGAAGCAGGGAAAGATGATCAGCTGTTGAAAGCAATGGCTCAGCGCTTCCATGTTCGCAACTAAAAAGGAAAAAGTTAAACATTGTTTTCCGAATTTGTCTGGAACAAACATTTCAAAAATCCTAGACATAATTGATTTTGCAACTTTAACGCTGAACAACTAATTTTAACAATTAGGAGCAATATATGAAATATTTTTTTTCTTCTTCTATTTCCAGGTTGTATTAATTAGTTCTTAGCAGTTATCATTATTTGAAAATGAACAGACCGAAATCTCAGACAGAAATGAATGAATAAAATAATTAAGCAGACAAACAAATATCTAATACTTTTTTCTCCTTTCTTGAGAAACAATATATCTATATATTAATTAATTAATTTGTTTGTGTGGGTGTATTTTGCTTGCAGTACTTCCTCCACTAGAAGACTTGACACAAGAAGACACTCACTACTCTCAAACGGTATCCAACATCCTCCAAAACCAGTCCATCCGGTGGGCTGACTCATCCTCCATTGGCTACATCACTTACTCCACCCAATCAGCTTTCGCCAAGTGGAGCACCAGCGCCAACCACCACCTCCCGGCTGCGGTGGTGGACGGCACCTCTCAGTGGCTCCTCAAATACATTCTATTCACAGTCCCCTACCTACACGCCAAGAACCACGACGACAACTCCCCCCAAACCAGAGACGCCGCCGCCCGGTTGCGCGGCAAGGGTACACCACAAGATGAGCTGAGCGCCAACCACGTGCTGGCTGAGCGCCGCCGTCGTGAGAAGCTAAACGAGCGGTTCATCATTCTGAGGTCACTGGTGCCCTTCGTGACCAAAATGGACAAGGCTTCCATATTAGGTGACACCATCGAATACGTGAAACAGCTTCGCCGGAAGATCCAGGACCTGGAAGCGCGTAACCGACAAACAGAGGCTGAACAACAACGTTCGAGAACAACGGAAGTGCAGGTGCAGAGGACATTAAGTAGCAGCTCCACCAAGGAGCAACAGAGGAGTGGGGTGACTGTCATGGTGGGGTCCGATAAGAGGAAGGTGAGGATCGTGGAGGGGAGTGGAATGATGACGAGGGCAGCGAAGGCGGTGGAGGTTGAGGCGTCGACGTCGGTGCAAGTTTCGATCATAGAGAGTGATGCGCTGTTGGAGCTGGAGTGCCCCCACAGGGAAGGGTTGTTGCTGGATGTGATGCAGATGCTGAGGGAACTCAGGATAGAGGTGATAGGGGCTCAGTCTTCGATAAATAACGGTGTTTTTGTGGCGGAGTTGAGGGGTAAGGTAAAGGACAATACAAACGGTAAGAGGGTCAGCATTGTGGAAGTGAAGAGGGCACTTAACCAGATTATACCCCATACTACTGACTAGCTCTCTCTATTATTCTTCTAATCGATCTAGATTCTACTCTAGTGTTTCAACTTTCAAGCCAGGGTTTAATTGTGTTTGGAGTTGGCAGAAGGAAAGGCGAGGGAGTGAGTGACTGAGTGAGTAAGGTGCATGAAGCATTTTCACCACTTTGACTTGTAAATCAATATTTTCTTTCCTTCTCCAATCGCAATCATTTGGATGAGGAGGAGGAGATTCTTACGTACCCATGTGGCATGTGGTGTGTGCTCTGCCTGCCTTAATGTAAATCTCTCAACTCAAGCCAGATCATGACGTGTAGTAATAAACCAAGAAGAAGGGTGATGAACGAGTTGAAAAGAAAAAAAAAAAGCAAAAGAAATTAGGAATCAGCATTGTCTTAGTAAACTAGTTGAAATTCTATTTAGTGCAGTAATTAACGATGTAGTAAGAATAAATGAAAAATCATTCAGAAAAAATATTTACAATTACTTTCTAACTAGTATTCAATGAACTTACATGATGCACACATAAATTCTTACTTAAACATTAGGTGTACTAAGTCAATTAAGACTTAATATTTTCATAGAGCACTATAAAATTAATTATGAGATATAAATATTCATAAAAATATTAAATTCTGATGGACTTAGTATACTTAATTATAATACATCATGTTTATGTAAGAATTTTTCTATGAAACATGTCTGCTAAAACTTTAATTTGGATTTTTTTTGGGATTAAATACACTGTAGAATTATTATTAGTAATAACACTAATAAACAAATAATAGCAGTAGTAGCCAACTGGTTTTAATGGTGCTGCTTCAAAATCCATGTTTCACTAAAATTTGATACATCCGCTAAGAGTCTCAACAAAAACATAATTTGATCAAGTACTAAAAACTATAGCCAGTTTGTCTACTAAAGACTTCCGTGCTTTGCAGTGTGAGTGTATCTTGTTCTCCATTAGGGACTGCTACATCAAGGAAAGTTTCAATATCTATTCACTCATCCTTTCACATCAGAAAAAGATACTCTTACATCTTTTTTAAGAGTGTAAGTACTGTATACTTTTTTTAAATATATGTGATTAAGTAAAAAAAATAAAAAAAATAATAAAAAAATAAATATAATAAATGATATTAAATGAGATGTGAAAAAAAAATATATATTATTTACATAAAAAATATCAAGTTATTTCACATCAGAGTTTCCAATGGTCCAATCTACTACATAAATAAATAAAACCGCATGACTTGTAAACAGACGTTTTATTTATCATATTACATATGGAACCTAATTACCGCTCCAACATTCATGGGATTTATTTACGAGAAGCTAAATATGTATGGGAAGCTGCAATCACTTTTTTTTTAAAAAACCCTAATGCCTATTTTTAATCTTATTCCTCCAACATTCATGGGATTTAAATAATAGTGTAAAATTTGTTTACAATATGAAATTTTAAAACAAATTAAACAAATTAAAAGTAAGATAATATAAATTGCATATATAGAATAAAGTTATGAAGTTTTTTAAAATTTAACCCCAAAAAATCAATGGACTTAACCAAGACCCAATATGGGTCATGGTCTGAATCATGGGCTTAGCTACGAGTTCATATGTAGTGGCCCAATCCATATATGTGTGCTACTGCTACTCTGGCCCAGTATGGAAAATTTGGACTTCATTTGCTTAATTTAGCTGGTATTGGGAAGTATAGCAGTGTGGCACACAAGATCCCTGGCTTGAAGTTGATTGATACCCTCCTGCTATCAATCAGGATATCAATATGCAAACCGTCTTATCTATTATTCACATAAATGGCATCATGATGCATCACAAAACATAAATAGCATTATGTATAATTTATAGTAATTTTTTAAATAAAAATTTTTTAAGAGAAGAGGCTATCCCATTCTAATATTAGGAGATTCTACAAACTTGATTGAGATTAAAAAAAAAATGGATATATACTGTCCTTCAATGACAATGAGAAAATCTGCATTTTAATATTTTGCAAATAAGTATATATTTTTTGTTGGCTTTATTTGATCAATGTCTTCTTTAAGAATTTTGGACTTAATATCTCGGCACATGACGTACATAGTAAGTGTAATCTCTAATGTTTGATGTGGTTCTAAGAAATTTCGAAAATAAAGTTGAACTAGGTCACTTCCATGAGCTCTATAACTTTAATTTGGTCTAATGGTAAATACTTGTTGTATTTTATATTTCAAGTAAATAGGATACATGTGTTTAAATATTGGTCACTAATTATTAATAGAATTGGAAATATATCCTCACAAAATAAGGATTTATACCCTCTAAAGTGTTATTTTAGAGAGTAAAATAAATATAGTATCAGTTGATAAGAAAATCAAGATAATAGATTCGCTTATATTTATGATTTATTATGTAAGTGTATGTATTTTATAAAAATTTAAAACGTTAGTTTTTTTTGTCAATGAATGTAAATGCTATATTTCTCTTTAAACTCGAAAGTGCACCCGTCGCTTTGGGATCCAAATTTAAAACCACAAAAGAGGAATAGTAAGGAACCTCTATAAATATTTTTTAAAAAAACACTGAGATATATATCGGATATAAACTTCGGTCGATATCGTCACTATCATCAATAAGAAAACTCTTATTATCCAGGAACTTGTTCAGAAATACTGTAATGAAAGGAAAAGACAAATGATTATGAATATATGACTACTAATTATTCAACCTATTGATGCTTGAACCTTGATCGATAACAATGTTAAAGACTTAAAAGTACATTAATACTGAAGTATGCAGTTACAAACGGGACCCTCACCCTTGTGCTGTTATTATTTAAAATACTCTAACAGCACAGTTAACCCATTCCAGCTTCTATGCATAATGCATGATTTTTTTTTATTATATGTATTTATATAATATCAGCTCCGTTTGTGTGCCTCAAATTTAATTATTCTCTTATTCAAATGAGGAGCCAGCTAGTAAGTCCATTCCTTTGGAAGAAATATCTCTGGAGAAGAACTTTGATTCTGAGAAATAACACGACATTGCTGGGACGCATCTTTCTGATCGCTTTTCTTTTTTGTTGAATGATTATTGTACACTGCTCCGCATCTTGGGTTATATTTGTGAACTGCAAGATGAAAGGCCATGGTAATTAACTTTTCTCTCTATTATATCATGTATAACAAGTTTAAATTTCAGGGTACTTTAAGTAATTAAATATATCACGTAAAAAAAAGTAATTAAATATATAATATTTGAATGAAATATGAGACCTTGCGGGGGTGAAATCTGGACACCTAATGCATGCACATTAAGATTTAGAGCTTCAACAACTCGGGCTGGAAGGAGGACAGGAGCACAAGCTGTAAATAATTATAACTGTAAGATGCATATATATATAAATCCAAATATGCAGATATTATGAGAAATATAGTAGATAACAGCATTTGAGGAGGATGGCCGAACAAAAAACATTTGAGAAAGACTTTGACTTTGACCCATGTTACTAGTTACAATTCGAGATAATTTTAGATAGACATAGTTGCCCTGAAAACAGAGAGTTCACAAGGAGTGAGAAATTTTGAATTATATGCACTAATTTTAGTAGTTATTCAGTAAACTCTTTACTCTTGGATAGATACATAGTCTATTAAATCATTTATACACCCAAAGTCTTTAACCAACAGATAATAGTAATACACGTGATTCAAAAATTCGATTTCTAAGTCCTCAGCTGTTGGTAGAATGCAAGTTCTGAGCATTTAATTTTTAATGAAGAATTCTTGCATTTAATATAAGTGATCCGATAAATAAACAATTATATGCATCAAGTTAACATGAATTTTAATTTTAATATTGCCAAGACATGGTTTAGAAAAGAACACAATTCAATTCCCATGCAAGAATTAACTTCATTTTTTTTTTAAAGTGATGCTTGCACACTCATTCATGCACGTATATATCATTGTGGGGAAATACAAGGTATCGGACCTGGCTTCTTACGTGGTTGGAAGTTTGTGCCTGCTCTTTGGGGTAAGAATACGCCAGTACCACACGATCTCTGCCAGGATCCTAAGAAAATAGCTTGCATTCCAGGTCCACCAGTTGCAAGTTTTGGCCTTTCATACGATGATCTTGAGGTAGATTTTGAGTACTGGAAAGGACATTTCAGTAGAAGAAGCTATTACGCATATGAAAATAAAATTGTAAATAGGCAGTATTGAAATCCATTCAACTAATATTAAGACCAAATCCAAGTGTGAATTTATACAGAATCCTTTTTTAATCTATCACTGCTCGTTTTGCTTGTTAGAATTGAATTAATGTGAAACTTTATCAGGCATAAAAAGATTTCTCTCCTAAAACTAGAAATTTAACTTAAGTACTATGAACAAATTAGCTGGCAAAATTTGGATTTTTGACTTCTTGAATATTATTTTAATAATGTACGTATATGTGTTTGATTTTGTGAAATAAAAATATATAATAATAAAGACATAAAAATGAGTTTAGTTTTTTTTTCTTACGATGTTTCATACACTTGTTGAAAAATATATGTTTAGTTTAGAACAAAAATATTTTTTATGAATATCTAATCTATGTAAAATAAACATGAATTAATAGGAAGATAAATTATTCTCAATTTTTTTAATTTTAAAATATTGAAGAATCTTTTTTATATTTTTTTTTATAAATAAAAAAAAATAGAATATACATAAGCCCCCCAAATCGATCACAGTATCACACCTCAAAGCCTCCAAATTCCATACCATATTGAGTATGCATGTGATCAATAAGGCATGCCTCAAGACATATCTAATTTAATGTTGCATGCTTGGGAACTTTTCTGATAAGCCACTAAAGTTATCTAACGGAGTAGGATTTGTTTAATCTCTATTTGCATCTTTTCAGTTTTTCTTTTTGTTAAAAGAAAGGTGAAATCAAACTAATGGGGAAGGAAGTAAAAATGCAAAGGCATATTCTTTCTGTTCCCACTAACACTTGAGATACATGCATCTTCTTATACTCAAGTGGGGTAATTAAAAAGCCTATAATGCTGTGTAGTGTACCCCCATCGCCCCCCCAAAAAAAAAGAGAGCCTATCATGCTAGTCTTCAAATGCGCAGAATATGGCCTCACATATTCTGTTTGATTATGATAGTCTTCAAAAGCCTATCATATATGCTAGTTGGACAAATGCCCAGAATATGAGGATGCTGTCTGATTAATCAGAATTTCACTTGCGGGTTAAGTGGAGTATATGTCGTCACACACATCTTTTAAAGTGAACTACAGCCTAATCAATGCTTAATTAGCCTAACTAATCATATCCTTCAAATCATATCGCATTCCCCTACCAAACTTTTACACAAACACAGACTATATCTTCTTGGAGTCTCTGTCCCTCGGCAGCCACAACCAAGAGAGGGATTGAATGGATGCAAACAGAGCAGTACCTGTGATTGTGGTCCTCTAGGTGATTTGTGATGACGCTGTTGATGCATTTGCTGATAGTTTTGGACCTTTTGCACACGGTTCCTCATATATACCTGAAAAAAAATAAAATAATAAATTGAACCACATGCATATAAGCCAATTCGATAGTAGTCAAATTAATGGAGATTATGTTATAACATAAATAAAAGCCAAAAGAGATTCCAAACACATTTTACCTATTCAATCAAACTGTTAACTTTAATAACACCAACTGATTCATAGTAGAGAGAAAGTCATAGATATATATTCTAGAGTAATCTCGCAAAATAATGCCGACCCAGTTATTTACTTGGAACACGAAGGGAAAATAACGAGAAGAGAAGGAAAAGTGATGAGGAAATAATATACATGGAGAAGAGGGAATTGAAGAAGACCTTAATGTCGCATGCCTCGTCCAGAACATGAGAGGGTAACCAGTGCATTCCTTCTTCAAAACCAACTTGATCACCATCATCATGAACAGCAGCCATGGCCCGAAAGAGAGAAAAGCTTCTTGTTATTATTAATTGTGATATTTGACGACAGTTGAGTTGCTATCTTGTTCTGGAACGGGGAAGAGAGATGCTTTTAAAGCTCCAACTTCTGACCTGAAACTTAACTAAATAACTTACGTGGGGTAGTAGGGAGGAAACAAAACAAAAGGACAATTCAAAAGCTATAGACACGTTAAAGTAATTAATTATAATTGCGATTATGATTGATCATAATTAATTTTAAGAATAATTGTAATTGATTTAGTGTAAAATTATATTGATTTATTATATAATTATATTTTTTATTTTTTTGTACAGTAGTTTTTTTTTATAAATAGAAGTTAATCTTTCTATATATATTAATTCAGAAATATATACAAAATTATTAATATTTATCTCTTATTTCTGTTTTTAACATGGTATCAGAGTTATGATATCCGTCTTGAGGATAATTTTTTCTTTTTGCTATGTAGAGTTTATGGAACTCATTATAATCATTACTAATCACCATTAAACCCAGACTTTTTCTGACATCCGCTTCGTTCAGACTTTAAACTCTAGATTCCAAATTCTAGACTCCATTTTAGACTCCGTCTTAAATTTTAGACTTCGTTTGAATGACAGGACTCCGTTTTAGACTTCGTCTTAAATTCTAGATTTCGTTCTGATGCTAGACTTCGTTTCAGATTCTGTCTTAGATTCCAGACTTTGTTCTGATGATATGATTCCGTTTCAGACTCCGTTCTCATTGTAGATTTTTTCAAATGCAGATGATTTCATTCTAAATGCAGTTTGTGTCTGTTGACTTCTCTAAGATATCGACGTTGTGTTTTTAAATTATTTTTAGTTTATTTTATTTTTGTATGTCTACTTGTAAATATTTTTAGTTTATTTTTCAAACTACAGACTCTAGATTTAATCATCATCCTAGTTAATTCTGCACTTTGATTTTCAAACTCAAGTTAGTTTCTTCTATACTTACTTGAGTTTGAGGGGGATGCATGTTAACATGATTACTTATAACTAAGATTATGATTTATCATGATTGATTTTAAGGATAATTGTAATTAATTTAGTATAAAATTAGATTAATTTACTATATAATTATATTTTTTTCTATACAATAGTCTTTTTCTATAAATAAAAGTTAATTATTTTATATACATTAATTCAAAAATATATACAAAATTATTAATATTTGTCTCTTTATTTCTATTTCTAATAAGACAAAGTGAACAATTCAACGTATTTCTTTATGTAGTAGGGTCTGTAAATTAGAAATAGAAATGTTGGTGGACGTGGTTTGGGTTCGGTAAACCTCTCCTTCTCTAGTTGTTGCAGTTATTCTTCACGTAACGCTCTGCTGCTTGCTCCATAACCTTCTCAAGTGTCCTTTGGTCAAACTATCTTGGATATTTTTTTTATATAATTTAATTTTGAACGTTAGCTTGTTATTTTGGTGATCAACCTTGAAAGATGCAGGTAACATCCCAACATGACTTACCAAAAGAGAACAATGCAGAAAATGTTCAATAATTTAATGGACGAAAGAAAATAAAAATAAAAATAAAGAGGCAGATGTTATCTTAGCCTAATGTGCGTATGTGGAAGCTCGTTGCAAACTTTCTAAGCCACCATAACAATCCGCCCAAATTCTTTGAAATAATAGCATGAAACTACTGTCTAAGCTGCATCAATAACAAGGCTGCAATCATCTGCCTTTCTTTCTGTCTGAGTTGATTTTGTATTTATATTTTGATTTTGATACATTTCAAGTAAATATATTTTTTTGCTTAAGCTTTCAAGTAAGATATATGAATAAATATTAATCACTAATTGTTAGGATACCGGTTCCTCAAAATAAGAAAGGGATCGAAGAAACTTTCACGAGAAATTAGCTACTACTGATTATTCATTATTATGTAATAATGTAAATAAATAGAACTTCATTGTGGTTTAGGCGAGTTAGGAACTTAGGTTGAGATTAGGAGATTATGAATTGATGATAACACCGTGGATTCAATCGTATGATACAAACTAGTATATATAACCTAATGGAGCTACTCTACTCTATTTCCTTATTCAAAATGAAGTCAATTCGTGATTCAGGACAAAGGTCAAACGGAATCCTGTTATTCCAGACCTAATGGTCATAAATATAACAAAACGGATTTGAGTGAAGCAGATCATCAGTCTTATTAATGAGACCAAAATCATCAGAAAAGTTAATATATGGCTCAAAAATTTGATGATCTGTCATAATGCTAATATTCTACGGATATGGTTGGTGAAACTCAATAAAGGTCAAGTTTCTTGGGTATGTATGTCCAAAATAAACAGATACAATCACGTACCAAATCAGGAAACATTGCGAGCAAAACTGTGTACACATTCAGACTAAAGAATCAAGATTTAGGTCAACAAAACCCCCATCTTAGATGAGTTGGAAGGCCCGGCAAGAAATTGCAACACTATAAAGCGATTCTCTAAACAAAAAGTGTAGCTACAAAAGAAAAATGAACTGAAAATTTCCATGTATGTCTATGGTAACTGAGAAATGCACTTCACGTTGTTCACGTTTGTTGAACTCTGTGATGGGCAGAGTTCTATAAATTGAACTTGCTGCTCTCAGTTTTGGGTCACTAAACATACTCCTCTCTTTAAAAAACAAAATACCATTGAGTTATGAGCGAGTAAATGTTTGGAAAACCAAGGTAGAATTCGGGTTACAGAAAATGGTGACAAGGTTTAAAAAGGCAAAGCAAAAACTAGGTTAGAGTGGAAGAGTGAACTTTAATTGCAATGACTGGAGGTAAGTGTTTTTGATCTGTTTTAGCTTCCGCTGTGTTAATCTGAAATGTTGCTTGAGTTGTTTAACATGTTTTAGATCGATATTTTAATCTAACATTTGGTATCAGAGCAAGTATATGCCTTTGCCTTGCTTACTCTGCCTTGTTCATATGCCCAATTCATGTGTTTTTTTTTCTGGATAAATGATTATGAACATGACTACGTGATTACCATGTGGAGGATCGCATTTTCTTGTTCTTGACTATTCACAGTCATGTATATTTACAATTTCAAATTTCAGAATATGGACATTGTGTTTTAGACGTTTTTTAATCCAAACTAATACCAAAAATCATATTGAAATCGTTTTTCTAAGCTTTCTGTGTTTTGAAACGTTGAGTTTGGTTTCGAAAATGGCTAAAAACCGTCGGGGTTCCATTCGGGGTCGTGGGTCACAATCGGGTCAGAGTGACCTGACTCAAGGAAAAAGACGACCCAAGGGACACCAGTCGTTTCTAGAAATACGGTGTTTGTCATTTGTATGATTGAAAACTGATTTCAGCATTTATTAAAAAGCTTATACGGTTTCAACTATTGAATAATAGTATGCATATATTATTTATTTATTTCTTGAAATATGTGTGTATGAATTTATGATCACTGTACATGCAAAATTATATTAAATAATACTTATGCATTGTTATTCAATTTATTTGCATTTATTTAAGATGATATGCAAATATTTAGCTTTTTATTAAGAATTAATTAATGTTAAGTGATTAATATAATTTTAATTAATTAGGGAGTAGCCATAGCATCTTTAATTAATTAGGATTATATATTAAGTTTTAGAATCACATTAAAACATTAATTGTAATTAATTATATGTGATATAATGAAATCTACCCACAAAAATTTTGTTATATTTGTATAATTAATTAGAATAAAATGTCATATTATATTTCTTAATTTACCCACAGGAATTAAGAAAAGGAACATAATTTGGTAGTTTTGTCATAAGGTTACTAGATGAATCTAATTCAGTAGGACTTTAGCCCACAAGCAAGTTTTATATCGCTAGATCTATGGATTAAGACATGATTTACATTGGTAAAACATGACATTTATTTTGTCTCAAATTATGAATAATGATCATGTATGTTTGAACTTTATAGTTATTCAACCTGCGAACATTTCTGATATTAAGTGTGAAATTCCCGAATTAAGGGGTGACAAATATAAAGTTTGGAAAGAAAGAGTTCTTCTCCATTTGGGCTGGATGGACATCGATTATGCTATACATCGATTATGCTATCAGGAAAGATGAACCACTTGGTATTACTGAAACCAGTACTCCAGATGTTGTTGACCTTTATGAAAAATGGGAGAGATCTAATTGTCTCTCCGTGATGTTCATAAAGACCAAAATAGCTGCTGGTATCCGTGGTTCTGTCGACCAACATAATAAAGTCAATGATCTTTTGAAAGCCATTGATGAGTAATTCGCTACATCTAACAAGGCGCTTGCCAGCACCCTGATAATACAGTTCTCATCCATAAAGCTCACTGGGATAAGAGGTGTGCGTAATCACATCATGTGCATGAGGGATATAGTGGCTCAGTTGAAAGCCTTGGAGGTTACCATGTCAGAATCTTTCCTGGTACTCTACATTTTGTGCACTCTGGCTCAATAATATGACCCTTTCAAAATCTCATATAACACACATAAGGATAAGTGGTCAATTAATGAGCTATTGACTATGTATGTTCAAGAAGAGGAAATGTTGATGATGAAAGAGGACGAAAGGGTGAACTTGACTATTGACGGAAAGAAAAAGAAGGATTAAGCCAAAAAAAAAGGACAACATTCCTCCTCAGTTAGGCATGAAGAAATAGCCAAAGTGTTTATTCTGCAAGAAGAAGGGACACATGAAGAAAGACTGCTCAAAGTTTAAGAACTGGCTCGACAAGAAAGGTACTCCATTTGTATTTTGTTTGTTATGAATCTAATATGATTAATTTTAATCTTAACATATGGTGGATTAATTCTAGCTCTACAATCCATGTTTCTAATACCTTGCAGGGTATAGAAAACCTAAGGAGGCTAATGGGAAGTGAACAATATATCTATTCGAGAGGGAATATGAGTTCACATGTAGAATCCATTGGGACATGCAGTTTGATTTTAAGCAGCAGTTTTATTTTACGTTTAGAAAAGACCTTTTATGCTCCAAGTTTTTCTAAGAATTTGATTTTTGTTTCAAGACTTGCACTTTTGGGTTTTTTTTTATTTTTTCGAATTCTGGTTTTACTTTGTCAAATAAATTTGAAATTGTTGGTTTTGGTACATTACTTGATGGTCTTTACTCTATTAAATTACAAAATAATGTTGCTTATAATTCTATACATGTAACTGTTGGGTTAAAACGATGTGTTGTGAATGAGAAATCCTCTATGTTGAGCCATCGGAGAGTGGGACACATCTCCATCGAAATAATTAAGAGATTGGTAAATGAAGGGGGTACTTAGTACTTTGGATTTTGTTGATTTTGAGACTTATGTGGATTGCATTAAAGGTAAACAAACTAACAAGTCTAAAAAGGGTGCAAAGAGTAGCTTGAACATGTTGAAAATCATACATACAGATATTTGTTGTCCAGACATGGACGCAAGCAGTTCAAAATACTTTATCACCTTTATAGATGATTATTCACGACATATGTATCTCTACTTACTTCGTTCTAAGGACCAAGCTTTGGATGCCTTTAAGGTTTTTAAGGCTGAAGTGGAGAAGCAATGCAGAAAACAAATTAAGATCATGAGATCCGATAGAGGTGGAGAGTATTATGGAAGATACACAGAGAATGGACAAGCAGTCCATTTGCGAAGTTTCGTCAAGAAAATTGGATTGTTGCCCAGTACACTATGCCTAGTTCTCCAGATCAGAATGGTGTGGCAGAAAGAAGAAATTGAACCTTAATGGACATGGTGAGAAGTATGAGAAGTAACACAAAACTTCCTCAATTCTTGTGAATTGAAGCGTTAAATAAGACTGTGTATATATTAAACTGAGTTCTGACCAAGGGTGTCTCAAAGATACTTTTTGAGTTATTCAAAGGTTGAAAATCGAGTTTGCGACATATACGCGTTTGGGGATGCCCATCTGAAGTAAGAATTTATAATTCACAAGAGAAGAAACTAGACCCAAGGACTATTAGTGGGTATTTCATTGGATATGCTGAAAAGTCCAAGGGGTACAAATTTTATTGTCCATCGCACAACACTAGGATTGTGGAATCAAGAAATGTAAAATTTCTAGAAAAATGACTTAATCAATGGGAGTGATCAGTTTCAAGACATTGCTTTTGAAAAAGATCATTATGAGGCTCAACCCTTTAGCTCAAGTGACAAATTGATTTTCTTTCACGCCCCTCAAGTACAAGCGGGTGTTAGACAACTAGTAATTGAAGTTCCATAAGCTATTGAAAATGATCCTGTAGATCAAGTTGTTGATGAAGAACAACAAGACAATGTTGAACAACCTATTGAACAGCTGATTGAACAACAAGTTCCTCAAGAAGATGACGAGGCAACATTAAGAAGATCTACTAGGGTCAAAAGGTCAGCAATTCCTAGTGATTATGTAGTGTATCTATAAGAATTAGACTATTGCATTGGAGCTGAAAATGATCCTGAAACGCTTTCACAAGCCATGAGTTCTAAGGATGAGATGAAAATGATCCTGAAAATGATCCTGAAAATGATCCTAATCATGAAAGATGAGATGGATTCTATGGCATCTAACCAAGTCTAGGATCTCGTTGAGTTGCCTAATGGTGTAAAAGCCATTGGATGTAAATGGATTTTTAAAACAAAGAAAGACTTACAAGGCAACATTGAGAGATATAAGGCGAGACTTGTTGTCAAAGGGTTCACTCAAAGAGAAGGAATCGACTACACTGAGACATTTTCTCCTATATCCAAGAAAAATTCTTTCCAAGTAATTATAGCATTAGTAACTCATTTTGACTGAGTTACATCAAATGGATGTGAAAATAATGTTCCTCAACGGTGATCTAGAGGAAGAGGTTTACATGAAACAACCTGAAGGATTCTCCTCTAATGATGGTGAGTACTTAGTCTGCAAGCTTAATAAATCCATCTATGGATTGAAACAAGCCTCCTGCTAGTGGTATTTAAAATTTCATGAGGTCATCACTTCATTCGATTTTGAAGAGAATGTCATGGATCAATGTATATACTAGAAGGTCAGTGAGAGTAAGATTTGTTTTCTTGTATTATAAGTGGATGATATTTTGCTTGCGACTAATGATAGGGGTATGCTATGTGAGGTGAAACAATTTCTCTCGAAAAACTTTGATATGAAGGACATGAGAGAGGCATCTTATGTCATTGGCATTAAGATCCATTGGGAAAGATCTCGAGACATTTTGGGTTTATCTAAAGATGTGAATACTTATGTCTTGAAGTATGCCAAATGGTTTTTGATGATAACAAAGTCAAGATAAAGATCAAGTTCAAAAGAGAAGACCAAGATCAAAAGAAAGAAACCAAGAGGTATATTAGATATAGGTCTTAGAATATCAATGTAAAATACTTTGAAGGTATCTCAATTATATTCAAATGGTTTTTCATGATCTTTTTAAATTAACTTGAAATTAAAAGTTCATATTTTAAAAGAAATGTTGATTTCAACCTTGGATTTTGTAAAACATATGATAATCTTGTCAAATCCAAGTTTCTCTAAGGTAAGAATGGCTTGCATACTCAATTGGGCTTGTAAAATGTGTTCAAGGGTCAAGGTAATCGATTACACATATATTGTAATCGATTACAAGCTAAACAGAGGCCTTGTAATCGATTACATTGAGCTTGTAATCGATTACAAGTTTGACAGAGGCCATGTAATCGATTACACAAGGCTGGTAATCAATTACACAAAGTTGATAATCGATTACATCATGCTCAGTAAACCAAGAACACATTCAAATAGCCATGTAATCGATTATAGAGATTGTGTAATTGATTACCAGTAGTCTGACAGTGCCCAATGGCTATATTAGGTGCATTAAATGCTACCCATTAAAGCCCCCAACAGATCCTTTGATTTGGAAACTTATAAATGGGACATCATTAGTAGCTAACCAACAATTGAGAAACATCTTTCAATCACGCTAATCCATGAATCAATCTTTGAATTATTTGTGCTCTGTTTTTGTACATATTTGAGATATTCTTGAAGAGCATTATAGGGCTTCAATTTGTGTAATCTACTCTTGTGATAGTTTCATCTTATATACACTTTGATTCTTTGTGAAGAGGGTGATGTATCCCTTATTTGTAAAGAGGGTTTGTAAAGAGGGTGAGACATCCCTCAAAGGTTGTAAAGAGTAAGGTATCTCTGTTTTGAGGCTCAAGCACAAAGGACGAGGCATCCCAAGGTGTGGTGAGTGCTTTAGTTTGTAAAGGTTGTTAAGCACCTGTTAAAGCTTGAAGATAGTGCAAAAATCTCAGGTGATTACTTGAGGACTGGACATAGGCCACAAGTGGATTGGTGGCTAAACCAGGATAAATCTTGTGTTTGATCTTCTAAACTCATCTCTTTACATTTGTGCATTTATTTTATATGCTTGATTGAATGTTACTCATCTTGGCTTATTTAATTTGTGAGTGAAGCATTCAATCTCATTTATCTATTCATTTTAATTAATCAATAGCTTTAACAAAAATCAATAATCAAGTATTTTGCGAAAGATTTGTAAACTTATTTTATAAACTCAACTCACCTCCTTCTTGAGTATTAAGACCACTTGGTAACAAGTGGTATCAGAGTTAGACTCTTGTGTAAAGAGTTTAGCAGCATCAAGAGAAAGTGATGGCCTCTTTAAATGATTTTTTTTTAAAGTTCTTCTCTTTATAGACCTCCTTTTTTTAATGGAGATGAGTATGCTTATTGGAATGAATGAATGAAATTTTTTAGTGAATCTATTGACTTAGATGTGTGAGATGCTGTTGAAAATGGTCCTTTTGTTCGCATACAAGTTGTAAATGGTGCAAGAGTTAATACACCAAGAAGTGAATAGACCGATGATGATAAAAAGAAAGTCCAATACAACTTGAGAGCTAAAAATATCATTACTATAACTTTGGGGTATGATAAGTTCTTTAGGGTCTTAAATTATAAATCTGCCCAAGAATTATGGGACACTTTACAAGTTACCTATGAGGGTACTAGTGAAGTCCAAAGATCAAGGATAAATACTCTTACTCATGAGTATGAGCTTTTTAGAATGAACTAAGGTGAAAGCATTCAAGAATTGCAAAAACGGTTCACACATAGTACGAATCATCTTTCTTCATTGGGAAAAACTTTTTCTAATGAAAATCTTATTAATATACTATTGAGATGTTTGAGCAGACATTGGCAACCTAAAGTGACAACTATTGCGGAGTCAAGAAATCTTTCAACTATGACCCTAGCCACACTTTTTGACAAGCTCCAAGAACATGAATTAGAATTAAATAGACTCAACCAAAATGAGAAGCTTGACAAGAAAAAGAAGGGGATTGCTTTCAAGGCCACCTCCTCTATAATCAATGATGACGATGAAGATGATGAAGATGGCTTAGAAATAAGTAAGGAGAATCTTGGCCTACTAGTACAAAAATTTAGAAGATTCTTCAAGAATAATGAAGCTCAAAGAAGACTTTCATTTCCTCAAAAAAATGTCTATCACAAAGGGGAAAGAACCTCATCCACTCCTAAATGTTATGAATGTGGAGAATTGGGACACATGAGATGGATTGTCCAATCTATCAAAGGAAGGTGGAAAAGTATGAAAAGTCCTCAAAGGAAAAGAAGGAAAGAAGAGCCTATATAGTTTGGAATGATAATGACATAGATTCAACCGATACGTCGGATAATGAGAAAGTCAATCTATGTTTCATGGCTAGAGGAGAAGAGGAAGATGAAGACGAAGACGAAGATGACATGGAGGTAACATCCTCAAATTATGAATCAAATTCTTCTCTTTCCTATGATGAGTTGTAAGATTCTTTTGAAGAATTACATGATGAATCCATGAGACTTACAAAAATAGTTTTATCTTCCAACAAAACAATCTCCTTACTAGTAAACAAAATTTCTATTCTAAACAAGGAGATTAATGAACTTAAAATTGAAAATGAGACTTTAGGACTTATTGATGTTAACTCATTATGTATGACTTGCTCTTCACATGACGATGCATCCATTCAATTACTTTGTTCATCATGTAAAGCATTTGAAAATGAAATTGAGGATTTGAAAAATACACTTGCAAAATTTACATTGGGAAGGGATAATTTAAATATGTTACTAGGGAAACAAATATGTACTTTTCAAAAGGTCAGTTTGGGGTATAATTCCAATAACCAACAAAAATCTTATAAGAATTTTTTTGTTTCCTCAAGCACATCAACTAGTACCTTTATCAAATGCTTTTATTGTGGTAGGAAATGGCATAGTGCTTCTACATGTAATGCTAAAAAGAACAAAAATACCAAGGTTAAGACTAAAATAGTTTGGGTCCCCAAAGGCACTTTACTAAAAACTAACACACAAGGACCCAAGAAAATTTGGGTACCAAAAGACAAAAATTGAAGTGTATTGTAGGTATGCTTGAAGGCCAAGAGTTGACTTTGAAATCTCAAAAATGGTTGCTCCAAGTACAAAACCAGAAAATACTCTAAGTTCTCTTCCTTGTCGCTAAAAAGCTTGGACTTGCAACCTTTTGATAAGTGGAGACTTGTTCTATGCTTTAACTTGCCTTAAAAGTTGTACTTTTCTAGTTATATATCTTGAAAATATCTCTACATATGATAATATACTAGATAAGTTCACTTCTTGTTTTAAATAATATATTTGATGAAAATATATTTGAACTTGGCTCTTTGGATCAATCATGCACTTAACTTTTGTAGCATGATGTCATAACCTTGCTGCATAATTCAAAATCTATTGCATAACTCATCATTTTACTACATAAACTATCATATTGCTGCACAATGAGGTATTCTGTTGTAAATCATGACAATCAGGTGCATAAAGTGCATAATTTGGTCACTTGCTGCATTAAATCTAGAACTTGTTGCATAATATGTTATATTAGCACACAATTATCTTGTTCTTAATCAATTTTTGAATCTAATACTGACTTGAGCGTTAGAGGTTCTCCCAAAGTTTGTTTTGCAGGCACTCCATCATAACCATGTTCTTCAAGGAGCTCAAAATCACAAATCCTATCAAAATAGCTTAATCTTTGGTAAAAATGGTGATCATGCAAAAACATGTGTTATGGATCAAGAACTAATCAGTCAGAATGCTTGTAATCGATTACAATCATATTGTAATCGATTACAAGAAACCCAGAACACATGTAATCGATTACGAACCCAATGTAATCGATTACAAGGATCACAGAGAACGTGTAATCGATTACACACTCAATGTAATCGATTACAAAGGGGTTTTAAAAGGGAAAACGCACGGGACAACCATTGTCATTCTGAATCAAAGCTCTCTCTCTCTAGAAACCTAAAACCTCCCCTAAGCATTTCTTACCAATTCTCTCTCAATTCTTGCTTAAATCTCACCATTCCACCTCCAAAACACTCGAAATCCTCACCCCAACAAAACCCTCAACAATTTTTCCCTAAAAAATCCCACAAATCACTCAAAAATCTCCTCTTATGTACATTTTTCTCTCTCTAGCCCTAACCCACGTATTTCGCCTCTCTCTCAACCATTTTCCACCTCTTTCCATTCCTAATCTCCTCGAAAACACCTTCTCTAGCTTCTCCTCACATCATTTATGTCGCATATCCTCTCAATGGTTGAATACTCAAGGCGCACCAAGAAACCAAGAATAGGGCCCTCCTTAGGGGCGTCTTCTAGCGCTCCTCCTCTCGCCGTTTCAGGATTGGATCTTACCCAACATTTTGGCATTGCTAAGAAAGCTGAGCACTTCTGGAAAAACTTCTAGCTTCGCAAGATCATCTCCCCCAGGTATCTCCCAAAAGACTTTTGCTCTAGTGAGCATCTGGACAGCTTTAGGCTGATTGAAAGATTAGGTCTGCTAGACTTTTTGAGTATCAAGAAAGAAATCTATCCTGATTTAGTTAAAGTCTTCTATGCAAATTTGAAATTTGAAGATAATTGCTTGATCTCAGAAGTTAAGAAGAAACCTATTAATGTTACTAGAGAGCTCTGGTATAGGCTTACCAAATTATCCTCTGATGGTGCAAAATTATATGGTGGTGAGCATGCATGGGGAACTGAGTATGAGTATAAATATGCCTTAATATTCTTGCTGAGAACTGGTTATGTTATCCCTAAAGATAACAAAAAGAGGGTAATGGTTACTGGATTGACTATGGGGAATATGGTGCTACATTACCTTGTAGTTAGGGGGTTGGTTCCTGGGGAAGGAAACTACTCCCAAGTGCTCAAAGATGATGTATTGATCTTATGGGCCATGAACACTGAGAGGCCAATCAACTGGGCCTACTTCGTGATACAGCACATGATGGAAGCCCGAAAGAAATCACAAGCTTTGCCCTATGCAATGCTAGTAACTGCCATTCTGGAACACTTTCATATTCCATTGATTGGGGAGACAAAGGATACCAGTTCCAAAGGACCACAATCCATTAGTGTGCATACTCTGCACAAGCTTCAATTGAGAAAATTGGAGGCCAAATGGCACTATCTCTTTCATGGAAGCTATGGAGACATTCCTTATAAAGCCGAGGATGCTGATGACGATGAAGACCAGCCCCAACCTGCTCCCACTGCCACTTTAGAATTATTGCTCCAGGAAATGCGCAGCTTACGTATGGAGATGGAGCACCTTGAACACAAGGTTGACCATCAGGGATTAGAGATGGCTCACATTCGTTCGTTCCTTGCTAGAAGTTGGTGCTCCCACCCCCTCTGCTGCACCTCTTGTTGATATTCCTACTGATGATGAAGATAGTTTAGGATCCGAGGATGATCTCAACACCAGTGACGATGATGTGGATCTTGTTGATGTGGCAGCAGATGCTGATAGTGATAGCAAGGCAACTTAGTGATATTAGGGGTTTTGTCATGCTATTTTTATTCTTCATTGCCTATTCTGTCTAACCCTATACTTGTATATGACTGATGGATCCTTTAATATTAATGATTATAAAATCCGATATATTGATTCTCATATGCATTTCTGATTACTATGTTAATGCCTAATATTGATCTGGGTGGTTGTACTTTGCTTATTGAGCCTGTTTATACTCTGATTACAAACTGCCTGGGCTGGGAATACTTATATCCTATTGTTATTTGTTGTTCTTAAATTTGGGGAATCATGAAAATTATACTGAAATGCTATCGAAATTTTCTCTAAATACTCATGTATTTTTTATAATGCCAACGGGGGAGAGATTAGTGAAATATGTTGCATGTGTACGGGAGAGTGGGCTTTTACATGAAAAATCACATATCATATCTCATGCATACATTACGAGAGAGAGTTGCACTTAAACCTATGATAAATAGATAAATGCAAATATTTCTCCTCTTTCCAATGTTTATTTTGTCATCAACAAAAAGATAGAGAATGTGAATATGTATATCTTGAAGCATGTCAAATGATTTTTTATTATAACAAAGTCAAGATGAAGATCAAGTTCAAAAGAGAAGACCAAGATCAAAAGAAAGAAACCAAGAGGTATATTTGATATAGGTCTTAGAATATCAATGTGAAATGCTCTGAAGGTATCTCAATTATATTCAAATGGTTTTTCAAGATCTTTTTAAATCAACTTGAAATTCAAAGTTCATATTTTTAAAGAAATGTTTATTTCAACCTTGGATTTTGTAAAACATATGATAATCTTGTCAAATCCAAGTTTCTCTAAGGTAAGAATGGCCTGCATACTCAATTGGACTTGTAAAATGTGTTCAAGGGCCAAGGTAATCAATTACACATATGTTGTAATTGATTACAAGCTAAACAGAGGCCTTGTAATCGATTACATTGAGCTTGTAATCGATTACAAGTCTGGCAAAGGCCATGTAATCGATTACATAAGGCTAGTAATCGATTACATCCTATCCAGAAAGCCAAGAATACATTCAAACAGTCATGTAATCGATTACAGAGATTGTGTAATCGATTACCAGTGGCCTGACAGTGCCCAACGGCTATATTAGGTGCATTAAATGCTACCTATTAAAGCCCCCAACGGCTCCTTTGATCTGGAAACTTATAAATACACATCTTGGAGCATCATTAATGGCTAACTAACAATTGAGAAACATCTTTCAATCACTCTAATCTATGAATCAATCTTTGAATCATTTGTGTTCTATTTTTGAACATATTTGAGATATTCTTGAAGAGCATTATAGGGCTTCAATTTATGTATTCTACTCTTGTGAGAGTTTCATCTTATATACACTTTGATTCTTTGTGAAGAGAGTGAGGTATCCCTCTAGAGAAAAGGGTAAGGTATCCCTTGTTTGTAAAGATGGTGATGCATCTCTCAAAGGTTGTAAAAGGTGAGGTATCCCAGTTTTGAGGCTCAAGCACAAATGGTGAGGCATCCCAAGGTGTGTTGAGTGCTCTAGTTTGTAAAGATTGTCAAGTACCTGTTGAAGCTTGAAGATAGTGAAAAATCTCGGGTGATTACTTGAAGACTTGGCGTAGGCCACAAGTAGATTAGTGGCTGAATTAGGATAAATTTTGTGTTTGATCTTCTAAACTCATCTCTTTACATTTGTGCATTTATTTTATATACTTGCTTGAATGTTACTTATCTTGGCTTGTTTAATTTGCAAGTGAAGCATTCAATCTCATTTATCTATTCACTTCAATTAATCAATAGCTTCAATGAAAATTAATAATCAAGTGTTTTGTGAAAGATTTGCAAACTTATTTTATAAACTCAATTCACCCCCTCTTGAGTATTGAGGCCACTTAGTAACAAAAGAGACCTATATCAACAAAGTTTTAGAGAGATTTAACATGAAGGATTGTTCATCGAGTGTAGCTCCCATTGTAAAAGGTGACAAACTCGATTTGAGGTAGTGCTCGAAAAATGATTAAGAGCAGGAACACATGAAAAACATTTTATATGCTTCAGTTATTGGAAGCCTTATGTATGCTCAGGTTTGCACTAGACCTGACATTGCATATGTTATTGGAGTTTTAGGAAGATATCAGAGTAACCCAGGTATTGATCATTGGAAAGCTGCAAAGAAGGTGATGAGGTATCTTCTAGGGACAAAGAACTACATGCTCATATACAAACGGACTGATGATCTGGAAGTGATTGGCTACTCCGATTCAGACTATGTTGGCTGCATTAATTCCCAGAAATCAACATCTGGTTATATTTTCATGCTAGCTGGTGGAACTGTATCTTGGAGAAGTGCAAAGCAGACCTTGACTGCTACTTTCACTATGGAGGCTAAGTTCGTTTCTTGTTTTGAGGCTACCTCGCATGGTGTATGATTGAAGAGTTTTATACCTAGACTTAGAGTTGTTGACTCTATTTATAGGTCATTGACGTTGTACTGTGACAACTCTGCTGCGGTATTTATGGTTAAGAACAACAAGAGTAGAAGTTGAAGTAAGCACATCGACATCAAATATTTAGTCATAAGAGAACGTGTTAAGGAAAAGAAAGTGGTCATTGAACACGTCAGCACTGAGTTGATGATTGTCGAACCTTTGACTAAAGGCATGCCACCAAAGAATTTTAAATATCATGTAGTACGAATGAAACTTGGTTCCATGATGTGATTTTCGTTGTATGTACATTTATTATTTTCGATGAAACTCTTATTCAGTTTGATTTTTCCTCATATGTTTTTATGCACATATTTGTTTATTTTGAGAATATCATTTGGTTTTGACCTAGAATAAACATATGGTTTATTCATTAAGTTTAAGCGCTAGTATAAAAGACTTGATATATTGTGATACATGGAAGATAATACTCGCTATCAGAAGACCTATCGCCACGATTCATATATCTTGTTTCTTGTTATGATTGATGTTGGGTTAAATGGACCAAGTGGGAGAATGATGGAATTTCCTGTGTTTGTTCCTGGGTTATTTGCTTTGTTTTTCAAATTGGATTTCTGTTGAAATCCTTTGCTATTTTATTGAGAAATTAGTTTCCGAATATGTTCCATTTTCAGTCTATATTCAACTCACATTCTTAGAAACGTTCAGCAACGTTTACATGCGAGAATCTCGCACTTCCACGCCCTGCTCACAATGCTCTATAAATTGAATGTACTGCTCTCAGTTTTGGATCATCAAGATTGCTCCTCTCTTCAGAAAACAAAATACCATCGAGTTTAAGCGAGTAAAAGTTTGAAAAATCAAGGTAGAATTCGAGTTACAAAAAATGGTGACAAGGTTTAGAAAGGCAAAGCAAAAACCAGGTTAGAGTAGAAGAGTGAACTTTAATTGCAATGGCTGGAAGTAAGTATTCTTGATCTGTTTTAGCTTCTACTGTGTTGATCTGAATATGTTGCCAGAGTTGTTTAACATGTTTTAGATCGATATTTTAATCTAACAGCATGCCCTATAAGTAGATCAAACCAGGGTAGTAAAATTGTGACCAGTTGGGCTTTGGCCCTCCAATGTACCAAAACAGAAAAACTGTGACAAGTTGCCAACATACCATCATGAATAGATTGAAGTATTGAACCAGGGAAATCTTCTGATTCAGCCTCCAAAATCAAGCAAGTTTCAGTACCTGATTTCAAATTTGATATCATTGCCAAGTTGTCTTACATTCACAACCATGAACAATCTAATTATTATATTCACAAATGGGAGGAACAACATGAAAAATAGCAGCCAAAAAATGTTCAAGTCTCCCACTTTATCTCAAGACTCCTTTAACGGGCGCTTAGGACAGAATCCTTGAAACATCACTCACACACATTTTACTGGTTAGATCCAAGAGCCTATGAGTCTCTTCATCCAACTGAACATTGTCCTTTTTCATCCTCTCAGCAACAACGAGAGGCATTTTACCAGCTTTTGCGTAAGTTTTGAGAAATAGGTTATATATATTAGTATTCACATGACCAGCATTCTGAAGGATAACCAACAACTGCTCAGCCCCTTCAATATGAGCTTGCTCCTCAAGGATTTTGAATGCTTCTCTTACTAACCTTTGATCGGGACTCCATTTTTTCACGCTAGAAATAGCTTTCTTCAAATAATCCAGAAATTTGTCTACATCCTTCTTTTTCAAATACCCCCATGTAAATAGCTCCCATGTAGTGTAACAAGGACTGACGCCCTTTTGCACTATCTGATGACAAAAATTTTCAGCCATTTCCATCTGGTCTTGGTTAATATATGAAGCAAGAAGTATATTTGAAACTCTGACATCATTGGTCCCAGAAACGGACTCCCACTCCCTATAGAGATTCTCAGCTCCAGCAAAGTCTCCCAGCTTCACAATTGACGATATCATGCAAATGTACTCATTATCATTCATTTTCCGAAAGCAAGCCTTCATTTTCTTCCATATTCGATTAACTTCATCCTTATTCCCCATGTTTGTATGCAAGCTAAGGAGAGAGGAATATGCAACTCGAGTTTTCCGCGAGATTCTATTCTCCATCTCTTTCAAAGTAGATCCTGCTTTTTCAAGGCAAGCATTTTTCATGTACAAATTGGTCAATGTACTATATGTTACCCAGTCCGGATCTATTTTTGCCTTCTTTAGCTCAAGCAGTATTCTTTCTGCAGTTTCAACATCATTCTGCGAAGCACAAACAGCTAACCATAAATTGAAAGTAACAACATCTGGTGAAGTGTTCATCTTTAGCTCCTGAATAATTTGAGGAACCTTTTCTAGCTTCCCATTTGAGATGTAGAGAGATATCATGTGATTAAAAGGAAGAGGACATCCCAAGAAACCACATTCTGACATTTTCGACACGAGGGCCTCAGCTTTGTCAGCCAAATTGTTTTGGACATAGGCATGGAGAAGAGCAGTGCAGGTTGGTCCGCCTCTCATTCGATCAGGAAGATCCTCAAAGAATTTTTCTGCACTATTTAAGCCCCGAACTTTAGCTATCAAGTCCAAGTGAACGCCATAGTCTCCTGGCACTAGCTTGATATCTTGCTGCAAGGTCATCCATTCACAGATCTGCATTTGCAATTAAAAAAATAAAATTCAGATCAACCCATTCAAATTTAGGGCCAGCAAAAATCATCCCAATTAACCCACAGTATAATATACCCCACTTCTTATACTTAACTAAAAATCACTCCAATTACCCCACAGTATAATATAACAAATTCTTGCAGCCGGATTGTTTCAACAAAACATACCCCACTTCTTAAACTTTTAGAGGAAGATAGGCAAAGCCAGCAGGCATCTCTCAGGACTCAGGGTATTAATAGGTTACAACTTACAATCATTAGAGAGTCCAAAGGAAGAGGGAAGGGAAGATGTTCAGATTCAGAATCCATGGTAGGCATGCTTTTTAAACAGTTTGGATTTATTTCTCAAAATATTTATGACAATAAGCCAACCCTTGAGAATTCTCAATTTCTCATCAACCATTTTCACAATCATATATACAGAGAGTTATAGTATGCAAACAAATGATAAACTTAAAACTCTAGAACCATTTCTCGAATTCTAGATTCTATACAGGTAAGCAAGACAGGGTATGAAAAAAAGTATATATATCACTGCATAAAACCTCAAATTCGAATTACTAACCGACACCCCAGTATTGAATTCCCCAAAAGTACCATTCTTTATTACAAATTATGAAGAAGAGATTAGTTGTATGGGAGAGATGAAGATGAGAAAATGCAGAGAAGCAACCTCGAGGGCGTGTTTGTAGCGCTTGCATTTGCGGAGCTCACGAACAATGCGATTGAGCTGGTATTTGCGGGGGGGCGCGTGACCCTCTTCCTTCCATTTATTGATGGTAACCACGGCACTACGTTTCGGGTACACAAGGCTCAGAAGCCTCCGCCCCAGCGTGTCTCCACCGCCGCCGCCTGTTCGTGCCGCTCTCTGCACCGTCACCTCCGTCGAAAAGTGGCGAGCAACCGCGTGATACGTTCCAATGGAGCGGAGCAACATTTCCCTTTTACTCAACTGCATCGTAATCATTGGCGTGCTCTTTTGTTGAATTGAATTATCAGACACGATACCTGCAAAATTGGAAATGAAATGAAAAGTCCCTTAAACCCTAATGGCTATTTTTATTTTCTTTTGCCATATCATATTTTTCAGTCCTGAATTTTTTGAAAAAATCTTATATATGAGAATAATACTCACAATGGGGTTTAAGGACCTGGCCTTTTAGTAAAAATAATTTTGGATGACATGTTAAGTACCTCACTCCATTAGATTCAAATTCCACAACGCATTAACATCCCAAAAATTGTATTTAAGATGATATCTAAACAATTGATGATTGTAAGGTGTAAATTGGCCTCTCAGCAAGAATTATCAGTCACTACCTTTTTTCATTTTTTAGTTATTTAAATTACTGATTTTTTTAAATTTTTTATTATTTAAAGCGACTGATTTTCAGTCGTTAATTTATTTTAATTATTTAAATTATTGATATGTTAAATTTTTAAAATTTTTAAATTAGATATCATTTTTATAATCTTTAATTTTATCTTTAAAAATTTTAAAGACCGATTTAGTAATTAATTTATTTTTGATTGAAATTTTTTTTCTCTTCCTATTAAATCATTATAGTAATTAATTTATTTAGATCTTTAAAAAATATTTTTTAATAATGTTATTATTTAAATTTAATTTAATAATATTTTATTTTTAACCCATATGATTATGCATGCCCATTTGTCACATTTTTATTAGTACCATGTATTACTTTTCCCAAAGTGTAGAGGAACTTCTCAATTTATTTTTTATTTTTTTTTCAATTACTGCACATTATTTAAGTGTAAAACTAATCATTTCTGACAAGATAAAATAAATACAATTAGGCCATTTTTTTTTACAAAAGATGACTCTAGGCTTGAATATATGTTTTTTCCTTATGACGCACCTTGCAATGCATCTAATCCCATGTAAGTAATCCTAAACTGTTTTTTTAGTTGTTTTATTATTATGCATGAAAGTCAATGTTGTTAGCTGAATCAAATTGAATCTATTAAAGTTTAATTGGTTTAAGTGATTTAATACTTACTTTTATTATGTAATATATTAAATTTAAGTCTTGTAAATTAAAAAAAAGAAAGGAATTAATATTAATTTTTTTAGTATATATTTTTATAATTTAACTTAATTCAATTATAAATTAATCAAGACTCTATAATTTTTAGATACTGAAAAGTTTTTTTAAAATGAATCAAATTAAACCTTAACCACTTTAACTATGAACCACACATTTAAGTAGTTATAATTATAGTCTCGTAACCAAATTTATATTATCCAATTAATACAAACCCTAATATATTTTTTTAACTAAAAATGTAACTTTATTAAAAAAGGCAGGGGAAGAACTTAATCGAAGTATCTACTAGTAGTATTTAGGGATGACAATTAACTTCTTTGAAATCAATTTTAAGTTCGCCGGATCCTGCAATGTCTATTACTTAATCTCTTGAATTGTTTGAATTTATGTAGAATGGGGCCAGATTTTGAATGCGGATTTTTCTACCCATGGGGTGATAATATAATAATAGGGACGGGAGAAAAATCTCAAAGTTGAAGTGCAGGTGTTCATATTTTATAAAATGATTTACATTCGAACCAACCAAGTAGACGGGGACGAGATCATACTTGTTAAAGCTATCAAAAGTTTAAAAGATGTCATAGGCCCACAACTAAGAAATCCCCGTCTAATTGATGTTTTTGCCCTCTTAAAAAAAATTACAAAAATATCTTTTATAATATATATATATATATATGTATTATTATATAAATAAATAAATATATTTTAATAATTTTATCTTTAATTAAATTTATATTTATTTAAAATTAGAAATATTAAAATAATTTATTTTATCTTTTTTTTTTTTTTTTATTTTTTTAAAGGTAATATAACTAATACCGTGTGGTATCATCGAGGAGAATGCGGGGATAATGGGAAAAATCTCCCCGCGGTGGGGATCGGGGACGAGGGACGGGGACGAGATTGGGGTGCATTAGACTCTACATCGATAATAATGGATAATGATAAATTTTTTTAAGATATGATTGCATCGCAATCTTAATAGTTTGTGTGATAAGACTATAGGTATATATTGTTCAAATTGTTTTCAGAACGACTTAGCAACATGCTTATAATCATCATAATTTTTTTTCCTTCTATGGGAGCTTTTAAAAAAATGTTTATTTTTTTTTTTTTATTTTTGTTGAAGAGCTCCTATTACTATTTGGGGATAGGGGTAAAAATCTCCCAAATGCTTGGTGGGGATCGGGGACGAGGGACGGGGATAAGCCACGAGATTGGGGTGCGGGGACGGGGAGGGGAAGTAATCTCAACTACCATAATGATGAAGTCTACCCATTATCAAAGCCCTCATGTCCTTTAGCAGGTGCCATCCTTAGTAGTATTCAACTGGATGATATAGACAAAAAGTCAGGTGGCTTCTCCACCCAAGTACACAAGTCACATTCCTTAGCCTGATTTGTTGATGTGTTTGCGGCTCTATTACTCAGGAGTTAGGGTGAGTAAGGTCAACACATAAATTTATGAATTTTGATTTAATTTAACTTATAAAATGTAGGTTAGATAAGGTCTGCACGTTTAGTCGATTTAGAAAATACTTCAACCCGTAAAGTATAAGTCAAGTAACAAGTTTAAAAAGTGTTGACCCACGCAAACTTAACTCATCTAAGTAAGATTTTTTTTTGTAAAAATTATTTAATCATAGTGACAATTTATATTATTTTTCTCTTAACTTTTTTATACACTCTTCTATACTCTAAGATTTAATTCATGATCTTAATTTTTATAACTTTTTAAAAATTGATCAATTAAGTTTAGGTATATGCATTATAGTCACATTGAGAATGTGACCACAAAAATAGTGATTATAAACTAATAAAACGTCTGATAAACCAATGCGATGAAAATCTAACTGATCGTTTGGATGACAAAAAGTATCATGAGAAAATTGAGAATTAAGTAAATAATTATGTTAATCCATATTCTATATGTGATGACATTGACTTCAATTAGTTAATGTGATTTGTTATTTATAACTTTTAGGACATATTAGCTTGTTTTAATTTATTTTAGATTTATGTTAATTTAGTAAGACTTATTAAATTTATTTATAATATTGACTCGTGTTCTTGAGAATAAATTTTTTAGAATGATTAAAAGAACACAATAAACATATAATCAAAATTATAGATTGCTTATATTTATGTTTATAAACCAATTAAATATAATAAATAACTCAAACATACCATTTTCTAAGATGTTAAGCTTAAAAAGAGTTCTCTAATATCACAAGGGCGGGAGTTTGATTTCCTCAAATAAACATGTGTATGCTTAATTTGTCATTAAAATTATACCCAGTTTTTCTTAGGGAAATTCTTTGTTAAATAATATGCTTCTTTTACCAACATTTCATAACTAGACGAAGGATCTTAGAATATGTTTTCTACTTACTAGAAAAATTTACATGATAATAAACCTATAATGCATTGCAAAAAAGCTAGAGAACATAAGTATGATAGAATAAGTTTTCTTACAATATTTGAGTTATGAATAACTTTATTTAGTTTGTTCTAAACTTAGTAAAACTTATTAGTTATTAATTTGTTATGCATTTATTAACTTATGATATTTAGTTTATTTGAAATTGAGACATATTATGTTTGAATAAGGTCGGTTGAGACTTATAATGTTAATTTGGTAGATTGAGATCTATTATGTTTGAGATTGAGACTTATAATATTAATTTGTTAGATTGAAACCTATTATGTTTGATATTAGAGATGGCACCCGCGGGGGGTGGGAGACTCCCTAAGTTTAAAACTTTTCTTTGATCCATGATCCATCCTCGCACCTCAACTTTCTCCCCGTCCCCGTCCTCATTCCCCGCTGCGGGAGAATTTTTCCTCCTATCCCCGTTCCCCGAATTCATGCTGATACTAGCAGGGATTCCCTACTATATCAAAAAAATAAAAAAAAGATGAAATTATTAAAATACATATTTATTTATGGAGGCATATCTAGTGAGAGGAGTTTTTATTATGAGAGGGTGAGATGAGTAAATCTTGACCAAACAACCATACATGGATGGTCAAGATTAAAAGTTACTTAAAAGTCAATGTGACCACTTAAAAAGTCTTATATCCCGTATGCGTTTATGTTCTAATCTTGACCATTCATGTATATCCATGGTATATTTATCCTCTCACCTCTTACAATAATATCTTCTTTTTTTGCACATCGTTTTTTCCTTATAAAATTCTTTATTTATAATATATATATATATATTATAAAGGATATTTTAAAAATTTAACTAGGACGGAGACCATGGACCACTTTAACTAGAGTATAGTTTATATTATCCAATTAATACAAACCCTAATATATTTTTTTAACTAAAAATGTAACTTTATTAAAAACTAGTAGTATTCAACCGGATCTCCACCCAAGTACACAAGTCACCCTTAGCCTGATTTGTTGATGTCCCCCAAATATATCTGGGGGAGATTTTTCTCCCCATCCCTATTCCCGCAAGGTGAAATTCCCCGCATTAGGGGCCCCATTAGGAGCGGTCCTTGCAGGGATCCGTGTCCAGTGGGGAGTTTTGCCATCCCTATTTGAGATTGAGACTTTATGATGTTAATTTGTTAAATTTTATATTTTGACTTATTTCTTTTAAGAATTAAAAAAAAACATATTAAACCCACAAGTTTGGCTTAACTCAACTCACTTTTGAGTGAGTCAGGTTGAGGGAAATTTTTTTTTCGATCTAATATAACCCAACTCACTGTTCTAATAAACGAGTTGAGTCTAAAAACATTATTAAACTCAATAAACCCACTCAGCAGACACCTCTATTCAAGAATATACTTCTAATCAAAATACTCAAATCATGATGCATACATAAAATATCATGTAGTATGTGCCCATTATAGGATTAATACATAAAAATCAAAATTATATTATCCAATTAATACAAACCTTAATATTTGTTCACTTTTCAAAAATATTTATATATATTTATATTTGTTCATTTTTCAAAAATATTTTTATATATTTTATATTATTAGATATAAATTATTTTTATATTGTGATAGCTGGACAAATTATTTTAAATAGTTAAACTAACTGAATCTTTTTCTTTTTATATGTAAAGTAATTGAACTTGAACATAAATTCTCACTAATTATTATAATATTTGATGTAAATGTCTAATTTTTTCTATTACTTAAATAAAAAAACAATAAAAAGTGTAGTTTTTTATCTGAATAAAAAGTGTAAATTACTTAGATGGTTTTCTTTGATTTTATAAGTTTATAATTTTGATTACTTCGGAGGATATAAATAGCAGATGCCTCGTTCAGTTGTCCAAAAACATAAAAGAATAGCTGAGGCTGCAGCATACGGGAAAACTCGATTATTGATGTTCATTTCTTCGTCCCGTGCTTTGCTCCAATGGTAGGTCGCTCCAGTTTTGGAGGTCGTAGGGGAGTTAGAATCGCCGTCGTGGGCGACGGAGGCACCGGAAAATCGACCCTTATCGCCGCCATGGCGTCCGAGTCATTCCCCGAGTCCGTTCCGCCCGTGCTTCCGCCCACTCGCTTACCCCATAATTTGTACCCCGATTCTGTTCCTCTTACCCTCATTGACACACCTTCCAGGTCCCTACCATATATGCATTCCTTCTACCATCAGCATTAAGGGAAAAAATGTGTTTTTTTTTATTTAATTTTTTAATCCTTTTGTTAAACAATTGGTTAATCAAAGATAAGCCCTAGATTTAACTGAATGAAGTATAATTCAGTATTATTATTTGGGACACAAAAATGTCTGATTATATTTTCTCTTGATTGAATTAACATTTTCTTTGGAACATAAAAATGTCTGATTATATATTCATATAGCAATCTCCCTAACAGTTAATAAGCCCATGTGATTTGTTTTTGTTTAGCTTGGAAAAACAAGGCACACGCGATGAAGAATTGAAGCGAGCTGATGCAGTGGTTGTGACATATGCTTGTGATGAACCCGTGACCTTTGAGCGTCTGAGTACTTACTGGCTCCTTGAACTGCAGAAGTTAGAGGTTGGTGGTTGGTTTTTACTTCTTATACTGACATTTTCGATAAAGGAATAAATGAAGTATAAATGCCAAGCCAATAGTTCTCTATTGTTTATCATGATACAGGTGAAGGCACCTGTGATTGTGGTTGGTTGCAAGCTTGATCTGCGGGACGAAAACCGGCTAGTAAGCTTAGAGAGTCTCACGTCACACCTCATGCAACAGTTTAAGGAAATTGTCACCTGTATTGAATGCTCTGCAGCTACATTATATCAGGTATACTGTTTTTGCCGCATTATTGTTACTTGGTGATGCTTGTTTATTATTTGGCCTTGCAAATTAAAAATTTATAGTTAGTATATTATATTATTAACAAACAAGATGAAAATGTATAATAATCCTATGGATCGTTTTTTTATTGTTTAAAGATCACTCAATCCTATGGTTTTCTTTCAGCGCCGTTCACTACAATAATCCTAAGAAACTCATGCATGTCTGTAATAGTGCAATTGTTTTGCTTTAGGTATATAAGGATATCTTCTTGATGATATTGGAGTTATATTTGACTCCCTATTTAGCAAAACTAGAGTGCCTGATATTTACTTATTAATTTCAATTACTTTTAGGTCCCTGAAGTTTTTTATTTTGCCCAAAAGGCGGTACTGCATCCAGTTGATCCATTGTTTGATTATGAAAGGCATGCTTTAACAGATCGATGTGTAAGGGCATTAAGAAGAATATTTGTTCTTTGTGATCACGACATGGATGGTGCCCTCAATGATGAAGAACTAAATGAGTTTCAGGTTTTGATAGACTTGGTTTTTTACCCCGCTTTTTTTATTTTATTTCATATACTTTGAATATTTAGTTTGTTTTAGCCCCTTAGTTTTGAAAATTCATATATCAACAGGCAAGATGCTTCAATGCACCATTGCAGCCATCTGAAGTGGCAAGAGTCAAAACACTTGTAGAGCAGAATGTACCAGAAGGAGTCAACTCTCTTGGTCTTACTTTTCCAGGCTTTATTTATGTCCATAATATGTTTCTAAAAAAGGGGCGTACAGAGACATTCTGGGCTGTTCTAAGAAAGTTTGGATATGATAATGATTTAAAACTCCGGGATGATTTCCTTCCAGTTCCATCTAAGCAGGCTTCTGATCAGGTCATACTTATTTTCTTCGTTTTTGCTACTGTGAAGTTCCATTTTTGTCTTCCTGTTTGGTGTAACTGAATAGGCTAGTTAGAGTACTGGCACAACCATTTAATTGTTATAAGTTTCAATTTTAGTATTAACCATAACAGTAAGTGTGTCTAATTGTTAAACTAGGAAGACTAAAATGTTAAATATGGGTTGTACTAGTAATATTAGCCATTAACTACTAATCCTATGTTTTCTCAACATTGATGATTGCCCAGAACCAACAATGTAGCTGGAGTCTTGAAAATATTAGCCATGAATTACTTGGATCACTAGGATTGGTGATTAGGAAAAATCTAGATTTCATATTTGTTCTAAAAAATAACTCTTATGTGTTGTGTGGTTATTCATTGTCCAGATGTTCCCTTATGTGTTGGCATTCCTTTTGTACCAATATGGTGGTTTGAATTGCAATTAGTTTACAGCTAGTACTTGACATATTATAATTTTATTTCTTGTTTCTCATTGTTGATTTGAAGAGAAGGATGCAAATATTTGATGGTTTTGGTTTTATGATGCATCGTTCAATCAGATGATCATTTTCAAATAATCATGAGACATAGTACGTGTTTGGGATAACTATGAAAACTTGATTATTTCAATAATCGATTATTGTATAAAAACTTTTTTCTATAATCGATTATAATAGAATCAGTTTTATGTTTGGATATGTTAGCTGAAAAGTGATTTTAAGCTAATCTGTTTCGTTTAGATAGTATAAAAAAGAATCGCTTTTATGCATTAAATTACCAAAATAGGTATAGAATGATTAAAAAAATTATTTGATTAAGGACAAAATGGTATTTACATCTCAAAGTGTATAGAATAATCTATAATTTAGAATCATAAACTGAAATTTCAGCATTATGAAAAAAAGCTTCTATAATACATTGAATTTTGTGCAAAAGCTTAAGTTGATTTTGCCAAATATGTGAGAATACTATTACAACAGCTTTTTCTCCAAAAAAAAGTTGTTTGGTTGGGAAATAATCCCAACCAAACATGCTCTAATATGCATTTTTTACCAAATATTACTTTTTCCTTTGTTTTGGGCCATCAAGTAATGACAAATATTGTTGTAAAGGTGTTTTACGATTCCTATTTAATTTGCAAATGATATGTAAGAATTTACTTTCTTTGACATCAACTTGCAGAGTGTGGAGCTGACAAGTGAAGCTGTGGAGTTTTTGAACGGTATCTTTCGATTGTTAGATACAGATAAAGTATGTAATAACCTTTTTTATTATCTTGACCACTGCTATGTGCTTTAAACACCCCTCTTTAGGTGACTTTCCACGTGCAATATACTTTTTCTAATTTGCTCTTTGTAAACTTGATATTTTCTAGGATCGATCCCTACGACCTTCTGAAGTTGATAAGCTATTTGATACTGCTCCAGAAAGGTGAACTTTCCCTTTGATTGTCCCTTATTTTTTTAAAAAAAATTATCTCACTATTTCCCAGTTTCAAAACTCAATAACAATATTGCAAACAGAAGAGAATTGCCTGTATAAGATACTGGTTATGCTTGCTGAGAATTGTTAGGTTTTTGTTGAAAGATTCTGGTTAATTTGTAAATGACTTGCCTCTTGAACTTGCTAATGTTAGCCCTTTATATATGTTGTTTTGGGGTTTTGTGCAGTTGTGCAATGAGGTTTTGTAAAGATACTGTTGTCTTACTTGCATCATAATTTCTACTAGAGATTGCTAGGAATTGACTTAACTGTATAGGAGGAAAAAGGAAGGGAAAATGTGTAAAGTATAAATCGCAAGTGATGGTTTGATACGGTAATAATAATTCATGTTTTGTTTTGGAATTCAATTGAGTTCTTTGGTGATTCTCACTGTTCATGTCACCTTGTTAATGCTCACAGAATTATGATCAGAGCTTAGGATTGGTAATTCTTCTTTTATTTAGTCTATCAAGTCCAGTTATGTAGGGTTTATTTGGGCTTTTATTTTCTTTCTTTTGATCCATCCCTCTGGGGTTGTCAGTGTCTTATTTTTATTGATTGTGAGTAGGGTTGTAGCAGTTCAAAGCAGTGTTGTTATAACTGCTTAGAAATCACTGTTTGGGGGAATGGATCATTCAGTTACTCGAGAAATCTGAACCTCCAAAAATGTGATTTGATGGTTACTCTTATTAGTTGTGATTCCTGGAAACCAATTAGTGTGAGCTTTTTTATACAGTAGTGCCAACTGCCAACCATTTGGCTGTGAAGGGTTTGATAAGTACCAACAATATTTTGTTACCTTTATTTGATTGGATTTAGGAAGCCTTGCTTGGGGAGATATAGATTAGATGTTCCGACAATGAGGGAATGCTTTTATGTAAGCTAGAGTTGGAAAATAATTTCAAGATGTTCTTTCTCTTATTCTTCTTCTCTTGGGTGTTGAGCTATGTATATATATATATTCAAAATTTATAATTTCTCTTGTCACATTCTATATATGTTGAAAGTGTCCTTTAGTTATTAGAATTCAAGCAACAATCTGTTTTCATAACCCTAGATACACAAACTTGTGAACATAGATATTTTAGAAAATTTCAGGTGAAGCCTATTTGATAGTAGTATTGATCTTAATCCTTTTATCTATATTCAAAAGTGATATGTCCTTCACAAATTTTTCTTTGTTTCTTTTTTTTTTCCCTGAATATTGATACATCATACATATATTGAAATAATCCTATAGCAGTCCTAGTTTTTCCACCTGAAGTTATACATCTCTGATTTGCTACTTGCTTTTGAATTTTAGTCCGTGGAATGATTCTCCATATAAGGATGCAGCAGAGAAAACTGACATGGGTTACATATCTCTGAACGGATTTCTGTCTCAGGTGCTTATTACTTTCTGTGTCTTTTATTCTTCAACCTGTCACTATTGGATAAATCTCTGAAAATGTTTCTTGATTCTAACTATCAGTATTGTGTCTACAATGGCTCTTTCCTTGCTACTAAAGTGAACAGACTGTGAGGTTGAGATAGGTCCTAAGTCATAATTTAACCATTTTGGGGACAAAAGTTCACAATGATTGGTATGATCAGAACCAGGACAGATACAACCACATGTCTTCTTCTCATAAAATTGTTGAATTGACACGCCTATCACTATCAGTAAAGATTCAAATTTAGCTATTTTACCATGCTTAGAAAGATGCATCGAAGGAAGTTACACATTGGTGTTACTTTCATTTAATTTAGAAAACTCCATTTTCCTGGTCATCTGGATAACCTATCTTGAATTTTATTAGTGTTGGGCTTTATATTCCATCTTTTACCCTGAAGATATCATTGCTTTGTGGTTTCCTTGTGGTAGCCTCCCTTTCTTCCAATTATCTTTTTCTTTCTTTGCTGCACCTTTTGGATGGGATGGGATGCTATTCCCTTTAGTTGTTGCACTTTACTTCCTTCATTTATATAGTTCTGTATTTCTGGTAAATTGAAAAGAATTGTGCTTCTTTACAATTCTTCTCTGGATTTAGTTGGAAACTGAGTTTGTTATTGATATATCTCTTAAATTGTATATGGTGCAGTGGGCCCTTATGACATTACTTGATCCACCACATAGCTTGGCTAATTTGATTTACATTGGATATAGTGGTAATCCTGCTGCAGCACTCCGTGTTACTCGTAGAAGATCAGTAGATCGCAAGAAGCAAATGACAGAAAGAAATGTGTTCCAATGCTATGTTTTTGGTTCTAAAAATGCCGGGAAATCTGCTTTGCTGCATTCATTATTGGGAAGGTGTGCTTCTGAATGAAATCATCATAGTCAATGTGTCTGAGTATATGTTGCTTCCTTATATTTTAATCTATCAGCATATGAAATTTAATATGCTCGTCCTGTTTATTTCTGCTTTCCTTCAAAGCAACAATTAACTCTGTCAATTTCATAGGCCTTTCTCAAATAATTATACTCCAACAACAGTTGAGCAGTATGCAGCAAATGTCATTGAATTAATAGGGGTGAGTATTATGATGAGAACACATGATTATCATTTAAATAATTTTGAAAAATGATATTGTCTTCCTCTCATGTTTTACCCCAATCTAATATACTCTATTGCAAATAAATATATGAAGTCCCATAGATGCTGTGGTGGAAGTTAAGTGGGTGCAAGATGCATTCTATATACTCATAATCCTGATGTTTACTATATAGGGAACTAAGAAAACTCTCATATTGTGCGAGATACCAGAGGATGGAGTATCGAAATTTTTGTCAAATCAGGATTGTTTGGCTGCATGTGATGTAGCTGTTTTTGTGTATGACAGGTGTGGTGCAAAATGGTTTTATGTGGTAATGCTTTGCTACATTTTAGCTGTAGGAGTGCTGTTTTGCATTCTTGATTTACTTTAACCAGCAATTTTATTGGCAGTGTGGAAACATAAATAAGATCTTCTAGAACTGTTTATGATCCCTTAAAATGCTTGCCTTGCATGCTGTGTTTCCCTATGAGCTGGTTAATTAGCTATGTTGATGAAATTTGCTGAATTAGAAGCCAAGACTTTAAATCCTGAAAGTCTCAAATCCCTGTCCAATGGATCATTTTAATTGTATTAAAAATCAATGTGAAGTTTAATTTGGCTTGCGTTTTTATGGTTCCTGGCTTTCTGGAAGTGTCTGGCGCAATTGAATTTCATTGCATACAATATATGTGGATTTATCCTGACAATTGAGAAGGACATATGATTTTATGCTAAAGCCAAAGTTAGCAATATACAAGCTAGAGTTAAGGGAGGAAATGGGGGAAAAAAGTTATTATATGCATTATTATGTGCACTTTTTGTTTTTAGGTGAGGCTATCTTCTCAAGTCAAATTCATGTTTAACTATAAAAGTGATTCTGACATACTAGTATTAGTACCAGATTTTGTGGCTTTACTATGTGCCTATTTCCATTGGGGCCATGGATGGAATAAATTTCCCCAATTGAAGTAATATGGCTTAATTCTTGTTGAATATTTGTAGTTTAAGTATTTTTTGCATTTTATTCCTGCGTCTTTATTTAAGATCTCTGTTTCCTATTTTCCAGCTCAGATGAATATTCATGGAAGAAAGCCAGATGTTTGCTTGAGAAGGTTGTTAGACAAGGAGAACTAAGTGGTTATAGAGTTCCTTGCCTCCTTATTGCTGCTAAGGATGATTTAACTCCATACCCAAGGGCAGTACTAGATTCAGTTAAGGTAATACGTTTTCGGCTCATGATTACCATATCACTGCATACATGATGATGATCTATAATTTCATAGCTATACCTATGAGTTCAGTATTTTATCATCTATTTATCTTTTGTATAGGTTACTCAGGAATTGGGAATAGAGGCACCTATTCACGTTAGTATGAAATCAGGTGATTCATGTAATGTTTATAATAAGATTGTCAATGCTGCAGAACACCCTCATTTGAGCATTCCTGAAACTGAGATTGCAAGGAAAAGAAAGCAACACCAGCAGCTTCTCCATCACACTCTTATTTTTGCCTTAGGTGCGTTTATTTTTTCTACCTCTCACCAGTCACCAGATCTTGACGGCTTGACGCATACTCCACAAACTTGCACAATATCCATTTTTCTGTTTTCTAAGTGTTGACTTTTAAATAGCTTTCTATCTTGAATTTACAGTTGGGGCTGCTATGACAGTTGTTGGTTTGACAGCTTGTCGTTCACGTGCAGTGAAGAAGAATTTTTCTGCTTAGCCATCAAGCAACTGTTATGTTATTGTAACTTAATTAACTGTTGACTTCGTGCCCAGTATTGTGCATTCTAACCTTGTTGGGCAACCGAAAGTTAGAATATTTGATGTATAGTAAATTACTAATCACATTTATTTTTGTTGTGAGGATGCTTTAACGAGGCTTCCTTAATATGATTTAAATCCAATTTTTTTGGTTTTCAATTCGATTTTCATTGTGGATACTTTAATCATATGAAACCATTTCGAGGCATTATGATTGGTCAAATTAAGTAATATATATATATATATAAAATTTGCTGTTAGTTTTATGATTTCTTCCTGCCTTTGCTAGAATGTTTATATTCTCTTTTTTTTATATTTTTTTCCCCGAGCCCTGCTATTTCTTTATTTTCATTTTTTTCTCCCACCATCCCCTTTGGAAACTAAGAAATCAATGCTTGGAGGAAGGAGATGAAACATGAAAACCGACTCCAGGTATCTAGTAATTTATTTAACAATTTTCCTCTGACAAATGGTTCATGTGAGATGTGTTCATATAAGCTTTCTTATGTTTTCTTCTATTTTTAAATGATTTTTTTTACCTGTTTTTAACTAAGAATCGTACAAGCCAGGAAATAGGTTAGAGTTTGCATCTAATAAAAATAAAACGTGTATGCCTGTACTTATTCTTTCTCATTAATTGTTTCTTATGGATAGGGTGTACAACATATTGGTCATATATCAAGTTTGTTCCTTACGTTACATATAGTCAGATACAAAGGAGGGGGCTTTCTGTAGCTCTGTCTGGACACAACTGCCTGATCTATTCAGTTGGCTCCCTCGTTACCAATCCGCCTAGTAATACTTGAACTAGAGTGAGAGTCTATCAAATTTTCTAGTGTGAAGACTCCAAATGGTTTTCTCTACGATATTTGTAGTGGTAGTTTCACAAACCATTGACTGCACAAATTTTGCTGTGCGAAGAAAGTTTGTAAAAATATGTGAATAAAATTTGGAGTCTTCACACTAGAAAATTTGATAGACTCTCACTCTAGTTCAAGTATTACTAGGAGGATTTGTAACCAGAGAGCCAACTGAATAGATCAGGCAGTTGTGTCCAGGCAGAGCTACAGAAAGTCCCCTCCTTTTGTATCTGACTATATGTAACGTAGGGAACAAACTTGATATATGGCCAATTTGTTGTACACCCTCTTTTATTTTAAAAAAAAAAGTTTTTTAAATAGTTTAATATATTTGGACACGTTATTTTTTTAAAAAAAAAAATTGAAGCACTAGAAAACTTCATTTTTTTTAACTGAACTTTTATGCTTCTAAAAAAGAGCTTAATAAAGGTAATAACTTCATAGAAATGTACAAGTATCATCACTGAGAAAATTTGCCAAGCTAAACCCTGTATAAGCCTTCTTTGAGGGACAGCTTTCTGCAAGTCTTATCTTGTAAGATCGCTGTAGATAATTAAAGATCATCGATCTAATTATAAATAATTTTTTTTTTTACTTAGAATAGAGGAAGAATAAAAGTTTAAACCCTAAAAAAATAATTATTGAGAGGATTTTTTAGTCGCGACAGTGCTCAAAGATTAGTCTCATAGTTAGGGGTGTTTGAATTTCGGTTTGGATCGATTTTGAATAAAAAAATCAACTAATCCAAATAATGTCATTTACTTCGATTTGGATTTGATTTGATTGAATTGATTACATACTAAAATCCGATAAATTGGTTTGGATTTGATCAATTTAATTGGTTTTTGACTAAAAAAATTTTAGGCCTAGAATGTTGAGTTAAAAGGACAAAACTTAAGTCCATTTTCATATGTCCATTACATTGATTCAATCAATCAAGTTATGACATGTGTTCATTAATGTTCTTTCTCTTACTCTCTTTTTTAAAAAAATACACACATGTCATAACTTAATTAGTGAAATGAATATAATAGATATAAAGAAATGAACATAAGTTTTGTCCTAATTAAAAAGTAATTTAACTTATTAAAAAAAGAAATAAAAGAAATAAAAAATAGAAATAATTCATTTTACATACTTAAAATAATATATGATCACATAAAGTGAGAGAATTATGTGAAAAATTAAAATTATTATAAGTAAAAATATAATATTAACAACAAATAAAAATATTATATAATATTAATTAATTTTGATTGGATTAAATCAATTTTAAAAATCAAAATCAAAAGCTAATTCAATTTAATCGATTTTTAAAAAATAAAATCAAAATTAATTAAATTTATTCGATTTTGATTTTTCTGTTTCATTTTTAATTTAGATTGAATTTGAACATATCACTCATAACAATACTTGTGAGAATAATGATAATAAAAAAAAAAAGATAGAGGGAGGACCTCTCCAATCCAATGCAGAATTTGCTTGAAATATTAGAGATTCGAATCTTTAACTAATCATGACCCTTGATTTGGAATTGAAAGAGTTAATTGCTTGTTAAAAACAAATAATAGGAGAGGGGGGAGGTGTACTTGGGTATGAAAGTAAGCCCCTTCAGAATTCAAATATTATATTACCAAAAGTGAATTCTCGAATGATCGATGGGAAGAATTTTGTGAAAGACGAGAAGAACTGGACAATGGGGTGATGTGAAAAGTGAGCATGTGGGTGGAGATCTAAAATAGTTTGAAAGAGTTAAACTACAAGATCCCATATTGACGTCCCTCAGCCCCAAAGAGGACACCCGGTCGGGTTCAAAATTCCTGTCCCTCACTCTGCGACTCCTACAATGCGTACCCGACTTGAATTTCTCCCTTTAGGTCCTATCCCCTCCCTAATAACATCATCATCGTCATCATTATCATTATTATTTGCTTTTGGCCTTTTCATTATTCATTTTAAAATCTTGCGGAATTGTTTTTGTTGTCTACCGTGACCTGGCGAAAATCTCTCAAGATACTGTAGATTCTTTTTATTTGATAGGGATTTAAAAATTATAAAAAATTTAGAATAATCCAAAAGAAAGAATAGCAATAGAGAAGATAATATAATCTCTTCAAAACTCATTTTTTAAGTAAGTTCAAAAATTAATTAAAAATTTAACAAAAAGATTTAGGTTTTATGATATTACTGATAGAGAGAGGAAGAAATCGATGATTTATATTAACTACGAACTTTCATCTTATTTTTTGTATACGCAAACTCACTATCTTATTTATTTTTTACCAAATTTAAAATACAAGATGATATATAAATTCTTTCAAAGTCTTACTTCTAATCAATGTAAAATTTTATTCTTTTGAAAATATCACACTTTTCACAACATTTTTTTGGTTTTTGATCATCAGAGTCTAAGAGAGAGGGAATAATGTCCTTGCTAATGCTATCCGTTTATTATTTAAGAAAAATGTTGCAAGCGGGCTAGTGGTTTCAATCATATATATTAAGAAGGATATGATATGAGGGCATTCTCGGCTGCAGAAGACTCTCCCTTGCCTGTTTTATTAAGGTGCTAGAGAAAGACACCTAAAAAAAATAAAATCATAATCCACTATTTAGATGACAAGCATATCTCCACAAGCCATGCAGGGTCTCACACGTAATATATCACTGCGTTACTGGGCTGTACTGTTACCCCGATCGATTTGAATGAGGTTTTTCGTGTAGCGTGCTCTATGTCCACTTTTGTTTTTGTACATCTTTTTAAAAGTGTATGGTCCACATAACCCTTTTTAAAAGATAATGTTTTACACGTCGAATTGGAGATTGAACTAGTAAGCTTTATAAGTTATGATTCTATTGTTTCAACCATTTAAATTTGTAATTTAATTATAATTAAATTAGATATTATTTTACTAATAGATATGACTAATTTATAATTCAACCAATTTAACTAACTGTTTTAATCAGATTTTTAAAATACTGCTTCTTGTGTACTCTTTCAGACAAGACCAATGGTTTGAGACTATCAAAAAATTGACGCCTATTTGAAGGGCAGTTAGTTTAACTAGGAAGCCTATTGGCTTGAGAAAATTGGATTTGATTTATAGTATATTTAGATTAACTTCTTTTGTATTTAAAATAATTTATAATCAAAAGTTTACTTAGAGAATTTTTTTTTTTATAAAAAAAGTGATTATTTCTTAAAAAATTATCAAATCCGAACATGCACTTAACCGTTTTTCTGCTTGTTTTGAACTTGAACCCTATTGAGTGGAATTCTTAAGTACCCAAATGCTTGTAATGTCAATTCCCTGTGCTCAGCCCATTATGCTTTAGCTTGAATTAGAGCAACAATAGATCCATGATATCAAGGTCTATGGTATGCAAACTCCATAGATGTCCAAGCACTGTGTATAGATGGTGGGAGACAAGAAGGGCTGGGGTTTCTTGTTGGCTCTTACTTCCTACCTTAAATTGATAACTATTTGGTAAATTTGATTTCCTTATTCACATAGACTAGTGGGCCATATATATAGCCGAAGCGGTCAAAGCGAATCCAAAGAAATTGATATTCCAGAAGGAAAATATTAGATAGCTTTTTTTTTTTAAAAAAAAGAATTTTTGTCAAAATAAATTGACATTGTTAATGACTTTGAATGTATGAGTAGTTTTCATTATTTTAATTTATCAAACAACTAGTTCATCAAAAAAAAAAATTATCAAACAACTACCCTTAGATTTTGATAAATTTTAGGTATAGTATTACTCAATTAAAAATCTCGCTAAGTATTTGAATTTGAACGTGGTGGACCTCAAAGGATATGCTTTTAGATTTTCTGATGGCACCAATTTAGCATCCATTGAAAAAAATAAAAATAAAGTACTTATAAACTTGGGTTAGGGCCTTACGAATTATACTCGTCAAATTATCATCTTATACTGCAGTTATGTTATTTCTATAATTAAGATTTTATACTTTTCATATACCAATTAATGATGTGTAAATTATCGATTAACAAAATATATTAATTGGTTATCTACCAATAATCTAATAACTGATTCCTAATTCGATAATTAATTAATATACATGATTAATCAATAATTTACTTATCATTAATAGGCATATAAAAGGAGTATAATCTTAAGTGTTAAAGAATTATTTCCCTTAAAAATTAGTATATTTTATATATCTAAGACAACGAATTTGACAGCCCCAGAGAAATGGGTCAGTGTCCTAATTGGAGCTTTGCATGGAGGCATGCAGCATATGCCTACGCTAGCCTAGCCAGCTAATTGGGAATGAATTAAACCAACCCAAACGTGGATGGAGCTACAAATGAATATTGGGTAGCAACAAAATACTAGGGGTCGATTTATTTGTATGCTTTTTAAGATTTCAATAATGTTATTTTTACACTTTTTTAATGAAAAAAAGAGAGAAGTTCAACTCTTTTTTTCTTCTCTCTATCTTTTTTGCCATAAAAAAAAGTAGAGTCAGAAGTATTATTTGTACATATGAAATTCTACATCAATACACGTTGATTAATAATTGACAAGCTTTTAACGAGTGTATAGGAGGTGTAGAATGTTGAGTATACAATAAACATTCTTTGGTGAAGAATAAGAGTATAGAAAATGAGGTGTGTGACTAATATTTTTTTTATTTATTTATTTTTAAATATAATGTGGATCACTCTGTTTCTTCATCCATTCAAGTGATTGGGCTGTCAAGTCCAAAATAGTTAAATCAATTTGTATTCCAAAGTGGTCATTTGAAAAAAATAAAAAATCCCTTAAAAACGCAAGTTGTCTTTGGGAATGAAAATCTCGATCACCAGCATCACCAGTACCACCACCAACTTTGTCAAGTATGATCGAGCACCACGGTATAGTCTGGTGGCTTGGGTTGGCAGCCACCCTGTTTCATGGGCCCTGTCCTTGCCTAGTATATATGGCTCTTATTCTTTTCCCTTATCATAACTTAATAGTGATATGGGTCTCCTCATATAACTTATATGGCTTTACATGCAAGGGATTCTGTCAACTCCTCTGATATTGGCCATGCAGTTAGTTTAATTAATTAGCCAGCTACTTGGGGATATGTCCCAAAGATGTTTGGTGTAATGGATTTGATCTACTTCAAATTGGGAACTGAAACGAATTCAATCCTGACCACTAGGGCACTTGAAACCCCCGAAGAAATCACACTTCCAAAATGGAATGTGGATAATTAGGCCTATGACATGGATCCAACAACACTAGCAACTATTCACATAGTTCAGAACATGTGGCAAACAAAAAAGTTGAACTGGGTAAGAGCTATAAAATTGAAAGTGATATAAGTGGAAGACCACATATATATTGGTGGGGGATACAATTTTTTACTTTTGAAATTAAGCAGACTATAAGGCGTCTTAATTTCTCAACGTGTAGAATAATTAGTTGATAGATATGTATGTGTAACGTGTGTTCAAGCGGTCCTCCTTAACACCTAATCACGTCTTGTTTGTGTATCCTTCAATTGGCGGTACATCTCTCAGGTATTATTGCTTTTCATCCACCCATGGACAACAAAGAAAAATCCACCTTATATAGCTAAGCTATCCATTATCTATGATAGACACAGATTTTGGACGAGGGGGGTACAGTGCTAGTGTGAGCAATATATATGATTCACGGATAAAGGACTCTAGAGGACAGAGGGGGAGATGCGCCCTTTATTTTCAAAAGAAAATGTCAATTTCTTGAGTTGTCTCTTGGTGGGGTTGAGGTTTCATTTGTGTCCAAGGTTGGGTTGACCTGATGGTGAGAGTGGGGTTGATTTGAATTTTCGTTGCTACTTGCTAGTGATGGCGCATACATGAATATTACACCCTAACTTGTCTTTTTTCAATATATTAAGAAGTTGTTACTAGATGTCTACACTTGAAATCATTTTCACTTAAATTCTTACCCAGGACAACTCAGTATATTAGTGCATTGTCTATTTGTCTTCATTCCTTTGTTCAGATGAGAAAAATATTAGAAATTTAAGTGTAAGTGTTGAAATCTCACATTGGTAAAGAATGAGCGAGTTGAAAGCTATATAAGTAGAAAAGACTTATAGATCTAATACCTTAAAGTTTTGGGTCAAGGTATATTGTCAGACCTACTATTGTAGTTTCTCACTTAGCCTATTGATAGAGATCTCTCCTGTTTCTAAACTCCTCCTATGGCCTAACAAAAAATTCGTAGTGTTGTAGTAGAAGTGTCATTGTGGGAAATCTAAAGTAAACAAATAATATAGATACAATGAAAAATAAACTAGACAAAATAAAATAAGTGAATACATAAGGTCTCAAGCCGAGTTCGAGTCTTGTAAATGAGAAAAATTAGTGATAACTCTTAGAAATAAGAGTTATTACTATCTTTTTTACTTAATCATTGTTCTTGTTTTGATCAATTTTGGAGAAGAACTTCAAGTTTTTGTTTGATTGAGTAAAATTCGGTGTTAATCTGATTAATTGTGAAAAGCTGTAAATTCTGATCTGTTATTGCTGAAGGTTTGATTTAATTTTGAGCAAGTTTTAAATGTGTAATTGCTGAAGGAATTGCTCTAGGATGTTTTGATAAATCAAATATTTTTTTGGAATCTTTGCAGTTCTTTGGGGAGCGAATCATTATAAGATAAAATCATTTTCAGCCCAGCTCTTGCCCGCTAGAAAATAAAATACTTGTTGTACTGTGCTTAAAAGGAAGAAAGAGAATACAATGCAAAGAAATTACAGAAGAACTACTTGGGAATTAGTAAAAGAATATTTTAGTATTTGAATTTGTAAAAGCCCAAAAAGTGAGGATGAGAGAGTGTGTAACCCTATTTTGGGAGCTAGTACAAATAGTGAGGGTGACCTTACTTTTAGGGAGCTTTTGGAGGGTACTGGCAGAGCCGTCAGCGTCTGGTTTTTATCTGTAATTCCAATTTTTACGCATCATGTCTTTATTTTCCATTTCTTTTTTTTACTTTGTCTTCAAGCTCATTATGAGCTAAATTCCATTAGTTAGGATTCTATGAATTTGTAATTATACTGAAGGGTAATCAAATGTTATGGATGTTATTTATTTTCTTCTATTCTGCTTTAATGTTTAATTTAGGTTTAGCCTGATCATCTAATCTGAATTAGCAACTAATTTCGTTTGGAAAAACCAAGTTAGTGGACTTGATTAGAAGATAAAGATAGAACAATTAATTGGAAAATTAATTGTGTTGAATGAGCTAGGAATAGCCTTCAAGTCTTTAAGTAGTTGGACGTCTTCTTTGACAATATCGAGGAAATTAATTTGAACTTAGGAATAAAAAGCTTTTAATGAACTCGCTTTTTATCATTGAAAGCAAAATTTATTTCCTGGACTAAATGTTGTAGCATCCTAAAGCATGCGTTACCCTGAAGTTAAGAGTTACAAAGGATTAGAATCCTAACTGTTTCCATTTCTGTTTTAAACCACTCATTTATTGCTTTTATTAATTCCTTGCATTTATTACTTACTGCTCTGATACCTCATCACTCCATTTATTTTACATGCTTAAAAATTTCTCTTATTTTATTACATTAAATAGGAAAGGTTAAATCTAGAATTTGTATTCAATCCAATTAAATCCTCGTGAGAACGATCTTTACTCACACTTTATTACTTGTTTGACTATGTACACTTGCACATCTTTTAACAAAAAAAACAAATCCCAACAAGTTTTTGGCGTCGTTGCCGGGGATTGACAATGGTGTTGAATATTTAAATTCTTTTGTTAACTTTTTCTATTTAGTTACTTCTAAAAAATTGGTGTACTTGTGCTCAAAGAACAGTATTACAATCAGTATCTTGTGACAAGGGTGCACCTGAGTTTCAAATTGACTTGGAGATAGAGAAAACAGCTAAGAGGTTAAGAAAGAGAACCAAAGAACAACGTGCTCAAACTCAACATTCTGAGTTAGGCTTCATGGCTGATCTTTTCTTAAATGATGAGGAGCAACCAAGTATGATCGACATAGCAAATGACGAGAGAGAGGTCCATCGGGGACTATGCGCTCTTTGATCCCCAAACGATGAATACTGGGATAGTGAGGCCAGAAATAACTACCCGGCCAGTTTGAATTCAAGCCTATGATGTTTCAAATGCTTCAAATGCCGGTAGGCGATTCGGTGGTGCTCCTACTGAAGATCCTCATTTGCATTTAAGGCAATTTCTAGAAGTGGCTAGCAATTTCAAGATCCCTGGAGTGAATGATGATGCATTCAAATTGAGACTTTTCCCTTATTCACTGAGGGACAGAGCAAAGACCTGGTTGAACTCTCTGGAACCCAATTCAATTACTACTTGGAATGGATTAGCTGAAAGGTTCCTGACAAAATACTTTCCTCCCACTAAAAATGCCAGAATGAGGAATGACATTACTTCCTTTAGGCAGATTGCTGATGAATCACTGTATGAAGCATGGGAGAGGTTTAAAGATCTGTTGAGAAAGTGCCCTCATCATGACATTCCTATATGTATTCAAATGGAAACTTTCTACAATGGATTATTACCTCCGTCAAGGTTGATGCTGGATGCCTCTTCTAGAGGTGCTCTGTTGACTAAGTCTTATAATGAAGCTTATTAGTTAATAGAGAGCATAGCTGCCAATAGCTATCAGTGGCCAACCAGTAGAGTAACTTCCTCTAAAGGTGTGGCTGGTGTTCATGAAGTAAAAGAGATAATCAAGCTGCTATGTCCGCTTTCGGCTGTGCGCCATTACCAATATCTTTGAAAAATTTAATGCGCTAATACCAAGAAGGAACCCGTTATGGTTGAACCTACTATGGCCCCTGTAAATTCAGTAGCTTGTGTTTTTTTATGAAGGAAGGCATAGGTTTGAAGAATGTCCTGATAATCCAGTGTCAGTAAATTATGTGGGGAATAAAGGGAATAGTTCTTTTTCCAATACTTATAATCCAGGCTGGAAGCAACATCCTAATTTCAGCTACAGTAATCACAGCAACACTCTGAATCCTCCAACTGGTTATGCTTCTCTACAGTACCAACAACAACAACAGAACAGTCAGCAGTAACAGAACTATGCTCCTACAAAGGAATCATCTTTGGAAGCTATGTTGAAAACTTTCATAGCTGAAACTAAGGTTCAAATCCAGAATCAAGGAGCTACTGTAAGAAACTTGGAGAATCAAGTAGGTCAGTTGGTCAATACATTAGCTAACAGACCTACTGGCACCTTACCCGCTTCCACAGAATCTCCATCATCTTCAAATGATAAAGGGAATAAGCAAGTTAAAGTCGTAACCTTGAGAAGTGGTAAAGAACTACAGGATGCTATAGCATCTAAGCAGCAGGGAATAAAGACAACTGAACCAGCTGAAACAGAGGAGCCTAAGCATGAATCAGCTCCACTGCCTGAAGATACAGAGCAAAGTATTCCTGAGTGGATTGAGCCCAAGCTGATTCCAGAGAGGCCTCATCCTCCATTTCCACAGAGGTTGAAGAGGGCGGCTCAAAAGAAGCAATTTAAAAAGTTTCTGGAAATTCTGAAGCAGTTGCACATTAACATACCTCTGGTTGAAGCTCTATAACAGATGCCCAACTACACCAAATTTATGAAAGATATCCTCACTAAGATAAAAAGATTGGGAGAATTCGAGACAGTAGCAGTGACAAAGAAGTGCAGCCAGCTGTTGCAGAATAAAGTTCCACAAAAAATAAAAGATCCAGGCAGCTTTACTATCCCTTGCTCTATAGGAAATACATATTATGGAAAAGCCTTATGCGATCTTTGAGCAAGTATTAATCTGATGCCTATGTCCATTTTCAAGCAACTGAAAATTGGTGAAGCCAGACCTACCACTGTGACTCTGCAACTTGCTGATAGGTCTATTGCTTACCCAGAAGGAAAGATTGAGGATGTTCTAATCAAAGTGGACAGGTTTGTATTTCCAATGGATTTTATTATTCTAGACTTTGAGGCTGATAAGGAAGTTCCAATCATCCTTGAAAGACCCTTCCTGGCAACTGGAAGAACATTGATAGACATGCAGAAGGGAGAGCTTACTATGAGGGTGAATGATCAGCAAGTAACTTTCAATGTTTTTAATGCATTACACTATCCTGATGAATAGATGAATAACTGTTCTGTTATTACTGATATTGATTCCCTTGTGCAAGAGCAATTAATAGCATCAGGGCAGGACTTAGAGCGTGAATCTGAACTGAATAAGGAAACTGATTTTGAAAATGAAAAGTTAAAGCAGCTAGTTGAAGGGAACTTGACACACAGATCTTGGATCAGAAAATATGAATCCTTAGATGTATCTGCAGACACCTTCAAGGATAATGTACCCTCCGTTGAAAGACCTCCTACCCTTGAATTGAAGCAACTACCTTCTCATTTGAAGTATGCCTATCTTGGAGAAAAAGAAACTCTTCCTATCATCATATCTTCATTCTTAACTTCTGAGCAAGAAGGTAGTCTTATTTCACTTTTAAAGAAGCACAAGAAGGCTATTGGGTGGCAAATGGCAGACATTAGAGGAATCAGTCCTAGCCTTTGTATGCACAAAATTCTGTTAGAAGAAGATGCCAAGAACAGTATTGAAGGCCAAAGAAGATTGAACCTGATTATGAAAGAAGTGGTAAAAAGGGAGATCATTAAATGGCTTGATACAGGAATCATCTACCCCATCTCAGATAGTGTGTGGGTAAGTCCTATGCAGTGCGTGCCAAAGAAAGGAGGAATTACTGTAGTGAAAAATGAGAAAAATGAGTTGATTCCTACAAGAACAGTCACAGGTTGGAGGATATGTATGGATTATAGAAAGTTGAACAAGGCCACAAGGAAGGATCATTTTCCATTACCATTCATTGATCAGATGCTTGATAGGTTATCTGGGAGAGAGTTTTATTACTTTCTGGATGGCTATTCTGGTTACAATCAGATAGCAGTAGCACCCGAAGATCAACAGAAGACTACTTTCACTTGTCCCTATGGTATATTTGCTTTCAGAAGAATGCCTTTTGGGCTCTGCAATGCTCCAACAACTTTTCAGAGGTGCATGATGGCCATCTTTTCTGACCTTATTGAGAAAACTATGAAAATTTTCATGGATGATTTCTCAGTTTTGGAGATTCATTCATGGGATGCTTGGACAATCTAGAGCAGGTGCTGGACAGATGTGAGGAAACTAATTTAGTTCTAAATTAGGAGAAGTGTCATTTCATAGTCAAGGAAGGCATTGTGTTAGGTCACAAAGTGTCAAAGAAAGGCTTAGAGGTGGACAAGGCTAAGATTGAAGTAACAGAAAAACTCCCTCCACCCAATCCTGTCAAAGGCATCAGAAGTTTTCTAGGACATGCTGGGTTTTATAGAAGATTCATCAAAGACTTTTCTAGAATATCCAAGCCACTGTGCAAACTGCTGGAGCATGATAGTGCATTTAAATTCACAGAAGAGTGTTCATCAGCTTTTGAAACTTTGAAGAAGGCTCTGATCACTGCTCCTGTAATAGTAGCTTCGGATTGGGAGAAGCCATTTGAATTGATGTGTGATGCAAGTGAGTTTGCAGTAGGAGTTATGCTAGGTCAGAGGTATAACAAGATCTTCCATACTATCTATTATGCAAGCAAAACTCTCATTGACGCTCAGATCAACTACACCACTACAGAAAAAGAATTGTTGGCAGTTGTATTTGCATTTGACAAGTTCAGACCATATCTGGTGGGAACCAAAGTAGTGGTATACACAGACCATGCAACCATCAAGTATCTCATTGACAAGAAGGATGCAAAGCCAAGGCTTGTCAGATGGGTGCTCCTACTTCAAGAATTTGATTTGGAAATCAAAGAGAAGAAGGGAATTGAAAATCAGGTAGCTGATCATCTCTCCAGAATTAGAAAGGAGAAACCAAGCCTCAAGGAGAAATTAAAGAAAATTTTCCTGATGAACACCTTTTACTGATTGAAGATGCTACAGCACCCCGGTACGCAGACATTGTGAATTTTCTGGTCAGTAGGGTAATTCCAGTGGAGTTGAACTCGCAAGAGAAAAGGAGGTTCCTGCATCAAGTTAAACACTTTTACTGGGATGAACTTTTTCTGTACAAAAAGTGCCAAGATCAGATCATGAGGAGATGTGCTGCTGAGGAAGAAATGCAAGATATCCTTAGTGATTGCCATGCTACTCCTTATGGTGGTCATTTTGGAGGAAAAAGAACGGCTGCAAAGGTCTTACAATCGGGGTACTTTTGGCCCACGTTGTTCAGAGATGCTGAAGAGTTTGCCAAGAATTGTGATAGATGTCAGAGGGTGGGGAATATTTCCAACAGACAAGAGATGCCTCTCAACACCATTTTGGAGATTGAATTGTTTGATGTTTGGGGAATAGATTTTATGGGACCATTCCCTATATCTTATGGAAATGCTTACATCTTAGTTGCAGTAGATTATGTCTCTAAATGGGTAGAAGCAGTAGCATTGCCTTCCAATGATGCCAGGGTAGTCACAAAATTCCTACACAAGAACATATTTACCAGATTTGGCACTCCTCGGGCTATAATCAGTAATGAAGGGACACATTTTTGCAACAAGTTGTTTGCTAACTTGCTTGAAAAATATGGAGTGAAACACAAAGTGGCCATTGCCTATCATCCTCAGACCAGCGGACAAGCTGAAGTGTCTAACAGAGAGATCAAAAGAATCCTTGAAAAAATGGTGAATCCTTCAAGGAAGGACTGGTCTGTGCACTTAGATGATACTCTTTGGGCCTACAGAACAGCATTCAAGGCCCCCATTGGCATGTCCCCTTACAGATTGGTTTATGGCAAGGCTTGCCATTTACCAATAGAGCTGAAACACAAGGCATTTTGGGCCATAAAGAAGTTGAATTTTGATGCACAAGCAGCTGGAGAAGCAAGGTTACTGCAGCTAAATGAACTTGAAGAGTTTAGGCTATTTTCTTATGAGAATGCTGAAGTATATAAGAGTAAGGTCAAGGCACAGCATGATCAGAAAATCCAACCCAGGGAGTTAGTTGAAGGCATGCAAGTGCTCCTGTTTAATTCCAGATTAAAATTATTCCCTGGGAAGTTGAAATCAAGGTGGTCTGGGCCATTTAAATTAGTCAAAGTGCATCCTCATGGAGCTGTAGATTTGTTGGAAGAGAGTTATGGAAGAGAGTTCAAGGTGAATGGCCAAAGAGTGAAGCAATATTGGGGTGAGTCGTGTGCAAGAATGAAGGTCACCACTCATCTTTCAGATCCTTAGCCACCAGTGTGGAGTCAGGCTGAGGACATTAAACCAATCGCTACTGGGAGGTAGCCCAGCTTTATATCCTTTATTTTGTCTTTTGAATTTTAGTTAAAATGGGGCAGTTTAGTTTAATAAATGCTGCTAACAAATGTTTGCAGATTAGAGCTTTCTAAACCCAAGCTTGTGCTGGAAAGGGTGGTGTGTGGTCACATCGGGCCCAGTTAACAGTGTCAGTGGTGGTGACAGTTGGACAAGCAAAAGCCCATGTTCAACTGCAATATTTTTGAATTTCCAAATTCAAAAGTTGAAGAGTTAGTGAGCAAGGATGGGTTGTAGAAATCATGGGAATGTAAATTGCGTCCACCCACTCACTTAATGCCACCTTTTTCTCCACCACTCACCTCCATCCTTAACCTCTCACCTCAACCTCCCTTTCTCTCTATTAAAGCCAATGTCTTCTCTGCCTTAGCCCTACACGCAACCACACTCACACGTTCTGTCTCACTTGTCTCTCTCTATCATCATCAACCCACTTCTCTTTTATACCATTCCAAATACCATGGGTAAAGTACAAACTCAGTCTTCCAAAAAGCCCATTATTGCCAGTTCATCCTCTTCTGGTGAGGAGACCAATTTGTGTTTTGTGGATGAGGAGGGAAGACTTAAGTTCGAGAGGGAAATCAAGAAGCGGAACTTCCATTTGGAGAAGGGTTTCTTTATTCTGGACTCCCCTCATTATGGGCTCACTGAGGATGTTGCTGAGATCATAGATAATCACAGCTGGAAGAAGTTCGTGACTCACCCGAGAGAACCCATAATCCCTTTTGTGCGCGAGTTTTACGCCAATCTGACCTCACCACAGCAAAAATATGTCATAGTGAGGGGTTTGAAGGTGTCGTTCTCTGCTTCCACGTTGAACAGAAGGTGGGGCTTGAACAATGTTGAGGATGAATACTTGACTTTGTTGAAAAATGCTGAAGAAACAGAGCTGAATGACATGATGAGGGAAGTCACGGTGGAAAGGGCAAACTGGATTCAGACAGAGAAGAGTTGGAAAATAGTCAGGCCTGATCTCACCCCTTTGGCCAAAGTTTGGTATCATGTCATCAGAACTAAGATTCTCCCCACCACGCACTTAGAAATAGTAAACAAGGAGAGGTTAGTCCTCTTGTATTGCATTCTGAAGAAGAAGAAGGTGGATGTAGGACAACTGATTGAGAGGGAAATTATTGCTTGCGCATTCAAGAAGAAAGGATTGTTGTTTTTCCCTTCTTTAATCACCTCTTTATGTTTGAGATGTGGAATAAAGGCCTTGTCTGAAGATGAAATTATGGATAACAAGGGGGCCATAGATTTGATGGCTATCAAACGTTTTGGGGCATTAGCATCAAAGGTGCAAGGTTTAGTTCCTCCATCTGAGCAGCAGGAACACCTGGATGACGTGAACACAAAGGTGGACCAATGCTACCAAATGCTACAGCATAGTTTGAAGCAGCAGCAACTCTTCTGAGAATTTTCCAAAGAGCAACATTTGTGGATGCAAAGGACCCTTGGAATCAACAAACTAAGACAAGGTAGTTACCCTCCCCTGTTTCCTGAAGAAATCTTTGAACCTTTCCAGTATTCTCCCTCTGAACCCATGAAACAAACCAACCCTGCAAAGGAACCTGCACCTGTTAACCCTCCTACACCAGAACAAGACCCTGAAATCCCTTCTGTGCATTCCACTGCTAGTGAACACTTAGTAAATAACAATGAAGTTAGTTCTGACTGGACACCACCACCACCACCCAGAGATCCAACACCCCCTCCAACTCAACCAAACAGGTCCAAGAGAGGAAAAGAAAAGAGGATTGATAAAGCACCAGAAGACCCCCCTCCACCAAAGAAGGGCAGAATCAAGCACACAGCTCCTCCCAGGATTAGAAAACAATTAAAAAGTGATGTAAATGCTAAGGAGACTCCCACTGCATTCAGTGAGGACTCTGAAGATAACATGCCTATTATAGGAAGAGTTGAGAAACTCAAGTCCTTCACAGTCTCTAAGGCCCAGCCAAGAGCTGGTGGAGGGGAGGAGGAGGATGTAGCTGAAAAAGAAAAAAGTGCTGAGTTGACCATTACCAAGGAGATTTCGGGAACAAATAAGCCAACAATGAAGCAGATGGCCAGATCTGGCAGCAGAAGAAGCAGTGCAAGATTGGCTCAGCCTTGAGTAAGAAGAAACACCCAGGGTGCTACAGCATGCAGCAACATCAGATGACCAGGACTTCCCTTGATCCTTCTTTAGCTTGTTTTAATTTGTTTTAGTTTTTTTAATTTCTGTTTTTAGAATTGTAGTATTGTTTGTTTATTTTCTTTAAAAAAAAAAAGAGTTAATGAAAGAATAGTGTTTGATGTCCATGTGCATCTGATGAAGACAAGTTTTACCTTCTGCATGTAAAATACATTAACACCTTGAATTAATCCTTTCTCACCACAATCCCTAGCTCAAAATGGACTCAGAAGAAGGACTTCTTTCAAAAGTCACCAATCAATTGGGGGAATTGGGTTGCAAGAACCCTTGTCCAAGGAAGAGAGGGTGAGGTCTGAATTAGATTTCAACCTAAGTTTGGGGGTGAGTGAGACTGAATGAGGTGCTGTAGCACTCTACAGCATCAATCCTGTGAGTTTTTGGGCTTCAACAGATTTTGTTCATCATGCATTTCATTCATGTGTTTTCTCTGCAGAACTTGACTTATTTCTGTGGTTGATTGCATATTTCACTGTTGCACACAAATTGACTTGAGGCACTGTTTTTGTTTTAATACTGAGACTTAAAAGGCCAACCTTCAAGTATGACCCTTTGTGAACCCCTTTGAGCCTAAGATTTTCTTGTTGGTAATAAGCCACATTGCAAGTTCAAATTCCCTGAAAAATAATGTACTACCCTGTTTAGGTGGAGTTTAGGACTGTGTCAAAAGAGTTACCTAATTATAGGTCCTGACCACAATGGTTGAGGACAACCAACAGTATAAGTTTGGGGGTGGGGTGCTTATGCAATAAAAAGGGAGGAATGAGCAAATTATCAAAGGATTTTCTTCAAAAAAAAACACAAATAAAAACAAAAAAAAACTGAACTTCTCCCTTGTTACCAGAAAATGTGGGTAAAACTACAGAAATGTCTAAGTTTGGGGGTGGTAATTTTGACAAAGATCTTGAACTCCACCTAAGTTAGCTACCTTCCAAAAATTCCACACCCGAACCTTAGCCTCATTACAACCCATTAAAGTCCTCTTGCTGTGTGAAATTGGTGTATGTGCTTTTGATTGATAGAATTTTGTCAAGCATATGATAGAGTCGCATGTGAATGATGATTGAGTGAAACATCAACACAGAACATAAAGTTGAGTGAATTGAGCGAAATGACAAACCTAATAATGTGTTAAGCCCCTGTTCTTAGGAAGATTATCTGGTGAGTCTTCACCCTTGCATCCAAAGGATATTTGGAAAATGCACCTAAGACTCTATTGAGAGGTGGTTTGGTTGGAGTTCCTTACTAAAACTGAGTTGAGAGCTTAGGGAAATCACACGCATACTATGGAAAGTGATTAAGAAAATGGTATTTTGTGTTGAACATAATTCTGAAAAATGCATCTGAGGATTGTCATGGACTTTGCTTATACTATTCTGATTTTGTTATGTTAATGCTTGTTGAATGTCATTACTTGAGGACAAGCAATGGTTCAAGTTTGGGGGTGTGATAACTCTTAGAAATAAGAGTTATTACTATCCTTTTTTCTTCATCATTATTCTTGTTTTAATCAATTTTGGAGAAGAACTTCAAGTTTTTGTTTGATTGAGTAAAATTCGGTGTTAATCTGATTAATTGTGAAAAGCTGTAAATTCTGATCTGTTATTGCTAAAGGTTTGATTTAATTTTGAGCAGGTTTTAAAGGTGTAATTGCTGAAGGAATTGCTCTAGGATGTTTTGGAATCTTTCATACTTTGGGGAGCGAATCATTATAAGATAAAATCATTTCCAGCTCAGCTCTTGCCCGCTAGAAGACAAAATACCTGCTGCGCTGTGCTTAAAAGGAAGAAAGAGAATACAATGCAGCAGTTGTGTGTACTTGGGAATTGGGCCAATGAATATTTTAGTATTTGAATTTGTAAAAGCCCAAAAAGTGAGGATAAGAGAGAGTGTAACCTTATTTTGGGAGCTAGTACAAATAGTGAGGGTGACCTTACTTTTAGGGAGCTTTAGGAGGGTACTGGCAGAGCCGTCAGCGTCTGGTTTTTATCTGTAATTCTAGTTTTTACGCATCATGTCTTTATTTTCCATTTCTTTTTTTTACTTTGTCTTCAAGCTCATTATGAGCTAAATTCCATTAGTTAGGATTCTATGAATTTGTAATTATACTGAAGGGTAATCAAATGTTATGGATGTTATTCATTTTCTTCTATTCTGCTTTAATGTTTAATTTAGGTTTAGCCTGATCATCTAATCTGAATTAGCAACTAATTTCGTTTGGAAAAACCAAGTTAGTGGACTTGATTAGAAGATAAAGATAGAACAATTAATTAGAAAATCAATTGTGTTGAATGAGCTAGGAATAGCCTTCAAGTCTTTAAGTAGCTGGACGTGCTTCTTTGACAACTGAGGAAAATTAATTTGAACTTAGGAATAAGAAGCTTTTAATGAACTCAGTTTTTACTGCTGGAAAGCAAAATTTATTTCCTGGACTAAATGTTGTAGCATCCTAAAGCATGTGTTACCCTGAAGTTAAGAATTACAAAGGATTAGAATCTTAGCTGTTTCCATTTCTGTTTTAAACCACTCATTTATTGTTTTTATTAATTCCTTGCATTTATTACTTACTGCTCTGATACCTCATTACTCCATTTATTTTACATGCTTAAAAATTTCTCTTATTTTATTACATTAAATAGGAAAGGTTAAATCTAGAATTTGTATTCAATCCAATTAAATCCTCGTGAGAACGATCTTTACTCACACTTTATTACTTGTTTGACTGTGTACACTTGCACATCTTTTAACAAAAAAAATAAGCCCAACAATTAGCGTTAAGAAAGTTTTACACATTTGTGGTATAACTCAGCTTGATTCTGAATTAGTCGATGTCCAATGCGCCTTCTAGATACCAGGAGGTTTACACAACAACAACAACAACAACAACAACCATGCCTTTTCCCACTAGGTGGGGTCGGCTACATGGATCAGACGACGCCATTGTGTCCTATCATGAACCAAGTCTTCAGAAAAGCCATTCAAATCTAGATCTTTTTTAACCGTTTCACCTATAGTCTTTCTTGGTCTTCCTCTACCTCTAGCTATTGGGCTATTCTCCATCTGATCTACTCTTCTTACAGGGGCTTCTAAGGGTCTTCTCCTTACATGTCAGGAGGTTTACACAAAACAAAACAAAATATAATTTGATAAATCATATGCCTTATTTCACTGATATAAATAAGTCTTTCAAATATATTTTTTTTGGGTTTCCCAAAATGATACAGTTAGGTCTTTTTTGAATTAGTCGATGTCTAATGCACCTTTTAGATATCGGGAAGTTTACACAAAACAAAACAAAATATAATTTGATAAATCATATGTCTTCTTTCACTGATATAAATAAGTCTTTCAAATATTTTTTTGGGTTTCCCAAAATGATACAGTTAGGTCTTTTCTACAAGTGACATGTCCAAGGCTCAAACATTTGTTCTCCTTTAAGAGAGCAATTCGCTTATCATTGTACCCAACTCCCCATGGATAATTTGCTTTTCAATTTGAGAGGGAAAAGCTCTTACAAAGAAAGACCACCATTGAATTTAAACCCAAAACCAAATCCTAAAACTCTTGTACACAACCTCATCCACATAGATCCTTATGGCTTTATTCCCTCGAATAGAAATCACATGTTCCCAATTCTTATCCCATTCTCTGTCCCCTTAATCAAAACTTGACAACTCATGCAAAAAACACACCTTATAGCGGTTTCCAGTTGCCAGAGAATACCGCACACGGTGGTGGAGTTCAACTCGTGGACAGCATCCAAGTAAGTGTCATGGTTGGTGATCGTGGCGTTGAGCCAGGTTTTGACGTCGTTGATCTTCGCCGGAGGGAGGATCTTCTCGGCACTGCTATATTTGTCGGTGCTGAGCAAGGAGATCGAGTGGTTGAGTTTATCCAACACATCGTCGAAGACAATTTTGCAAACGTGGAAGTTTCGAGAGATTAGGATGCCTCACGGTATAAGGAAATCGAAATGAAGGTTAGGCGGGTGAGAACTGAAGGCACTGAAAGAAAGGAGATGGAGGAAGATGATAACAACTTTAGTTTTGTTATGATGTTAAAAAGGGTGAGGTATGTTTTATAGATGAGTTGTCTAATTTTGATTGGGGGGGATAGGGAATAAAACAAAATATAGGAACATGTGATTTCTATCTCATTCCCTCATTGGGCTTACTTCTGTTTTATGCTTACACTAACTTGACCGATAGTAAAACTCGACTAATCAATCTTCCGGATCTAGTCAAAGACAAATTATTCATGCCGGGATTAAGAGATTCATAAGGATATTATTTACGACCTAATCTCACATAGTTGATATTCGAACTTATGTGACAAAATTAAAGTATAAATATTTAAAATATAAGATGAGATCAATTGTAATTAAATAATGAAAATATAAAATAATATGTGCATAATATTATTCATCATTTAAATGAACTTTAACTAGCAAAGTCGTGCCCTTCATATGTCTAACAGTTTCCTATGTGAAATGATTAAGTGTGTGTTTGGATTGCAGTTGGTAAACTTAAGTTTAGTTGAAAATGTGTTTGTAAACTTAAGTTTAGTTAAAAGTGTGTTTGCAGTAACGTAATTTATGTTTGGGAACTTTTATTTCAAAAGTGAGTTTGAATAAAAATGAATATAAAAAATAGCCTTCAACTGGTAAAATTATTATTTGCTTCAATCACGTTTAAACAAAAATCATGTTGAAATAATGTCAACTAATTTCCACCCAAACATACTTTCTCTCCCTTCAAGAATTTTAAAGTCACGTTTGGACCCTCCAACGGGTTACCAAACATGCACTAACCGTTCTGCGTTGCTAGCTATTTGGAGACAATATTGTTTGTGCTGAACTAATCAGCATCCTTAAGTCCTTCAACTACATAACATGCAATCTGCAATCACAGTAACGAAACTGCGGTACCAAATTGCAACGTTGTCTAATCATGTGACCTACCTACTGGATGCAAATCCTCAAACGGTAGACAACAAAACAACAAATTATGGTATATGTACCTCTGTAATTAGATGGTGAACACTAAAATTCGATGAGTAATAATTTTGTCCACACACACAATCAATTTGTCTCATATACCCGCTAACTCATTACTTTTTATAGAGCCTATAGATGTAATTTATCTATTGAACTGTGCATGGCAAAGTTAAGTTAGGGAATCATACATGCTGATCAAATCTATCTACTTATTATAATACGTCATTTCTGAAGCGGGTATTATAGAGTTACCACATAAGCAATATTTTTCTCTCTAAAACTGCCATATCAATTTCTTCTAACTTTTCCTGCATTGTGGAGTTTTTAACACTTCAAAGAAAAAAATTGTTATTAAGACATGAACTATGCAATCAATTTTTTAGGCACTTGCGCAATGCGCAGAACTTTAACGAGCATGTCATTTCACCCCTCTGACAATGCTTTTTGAGAGAAATTTTAAAATATTTTTAGTATTCTTATGAAGAATTTTGTAATTATTTATTTTTAATTTAATAATAACATGTATAGTTATAAGTGTCGTATGTTATAATTTGAATGAAATAGTGTAATATTTTTAAAATATGTAAAAACTTCTTATTTTTTTAGAGTTTCTTTATCTTGTTAGGAGAAAATTTGCTACGTGAAATTTCAAATCTTTGAGTATTTTGGATATTTAAATATGAAAGTCTAAGGTCCTCATATTTGATTATTTGATATATGGCAATAAAAAAATTACTTAAAATTCTTAAAAATATATAATAATTATATTTGATGATATAAATTTTTTAAAGATTGAAAGCAATAATTTTTTATCGAACAATATATCCAACATTTGTAAATATCTTGATGCTTACATTTTTCCGAAAGGCATGACATGTCTAAGATTGAGATCTTGGATTTGTGGGAATATTACATTTTCATAAATAAATATGATGTGGACATATTAAACATAGACTTTTTTATATTAAACATAGGCATCTAACAATACCAAAAAAAAAAAAACATAGACATATAATACCAACATTCAAAATGTTGGATATTCTATTTATATGACACCATGCCAAATATCTCTATAACTTCAGCGGCATCAGACGGTGGAAGTTATTGTACAAAATCAACTTTGCTAAGAAATGAACTATCGAGGTGAAAATGTTTCTTTCTTGCTTCCTTTGTTTGTTTAACTTGCTTCGAACATTAAAACCCTTTTACCTTTGGGCTTTGGCAAAAACCTAAATGGAATCTAAAGAGAAGTTCTTTGTTAATTTATTCTTATCTCCATCAACATATTGTATAGAAATGAGTACAAACACGTGAAAAATAATCTCTCTCTCAAATCCAATAGGGAGTACAACGCACGCAACGTTAAAATATAAAAATTATTCATGAACTTTCATTTAACAACTTAAATTTTTAAAAATTGATTCTTGACTTGATTGGAACTTCTATAACCAAATTTTTATTAGAATTGATTTTAACATAATGTCAAAATTTTTATAATCAAGTAGTTAGGAGTTGAATTCTTGTTGTTATATTTGTTCGAAAAAATGATGATTTTATATCATTTTTTTATTTTATTTTATTTTTTATTTTATTTTTTAATAATTATGATTAAGTAAGAAAAATAAAAAAAAAACAATATAATCAATTATATAAGAAATAGTATATAAAAAAAAAGATTAAAAAATCAGAGTTTATTTGTTCGGATTCCTTTTTAACAGCTTAGATACGAGTATAAACATACGGACAATAACATGATTCTCAAATTCTAGAACAGTAACAAATGTACCCAAGAACCATAAACCTGGATTTGGTGCAGACAAAGTCAAGCCATAACAGGAAGAACAGAAACACGCCATTTTTTTCACTCAACTATACATGAATCTCATCATTATCATGTGAAAAAAGTTCCACGTGTCTCTAACTGCGGTATTATCACAGATTCCACTGATTCTACCTACGAAGAATGTTAGAGAATAAAATTAATTTGTAGAACCAATTGATGTAAATCTCGTTACGTAAACCCTTCTGAAAGGAGATTTTTTTTTTTTTATAAGCAAAAGATATATTATAAAGAGTACAAGAAGTACTCTAACCCATATACAAAAGTCTAAGTAGAAAAAGAATTAACAACAATTCTTAATACAATTAATAGGATATATACATCAATCTAAAAATAAATAGTGATAACCTCCCAGCCTTACTATAAATCAGGATTAAGATCTAACTTTAACAAAGTTCAGAACACCAATCATATTAAAAAAAATCCCTTAAAACAAAAATTTATTACACATCAACCCTTCTAAAAAGAGATAATGCATATCAAATGCACTTAAGTGAAGGGTGAAGCTATAAAAACTTAAGAGGTTGTTGATAAATGCTAATATCACATTAAAAACCAAGAACAATGGCTGAGTCTGTGTTGCATTTCTTTTCTTTTGGGTACAGCCGTAGGTCGACAATGAAACCTCAGAAGCACCATTTGCGTACACACTAAGTATCGAATCGAAGGATAAAAATTGTGGCAGGGAGAGGGGAGTCCTTTTCCCCTTTAAATCATGTTTTGAAGATATTAACATTAATACCTCCAAGTGACATTAAAATTAGGGGACATGCTGATTGCCCCAAAGATTTTTCTTATTGTGACATGATATGGTGAGAGAATATGTGCTTAAAGGACCTCTATAGCTCACAAACAAGGTTCCTAAAGCACATCATGTTTGGGACAAAATGATACATGTGATGGTTGAAAATTGCTTTTCACTGTCATCCAAAACCTCACCAAAATAGGTTAATGTATGGATGCCCAGACTCCACGATCAGGCACTGCCTTCCTCTATTAAGGAATGTCACACCCAGCCTCATCGCTTCCCCTGTCTAACCAACCATCTTCCTCCGTTCTTGTGATATTACAAATTCCTCTAACCATTCTCATTCTTCTCTTTTTGGCCCCATCAATCTTCTTCTTTTGGGGGGTGGGGAGTTATATTGGAGGTGTAAGCACTTGGGGAATGAGAGGAAAAAAGTGATTTGGTGTAAGAATGAACTGCCGACATCAACACATCTACGCTTCAGTTTTAAACACTAGACTAGTGACTAGTGCCAATTGAATTACAACTAACAAGTTCTTTAGTCGCTTCCAAACCTTAAAAAAGTCACATCAATGTAACGAGGGTCTTATACTTTGATGATGTAACTCTTATATTCTTACATCAAATAGTGTATATCTTCTTTTTATATCTCATCTAATATTATTTATTATATATAATTTTTTTATTACTTTCTCTCATTCAATCACATCTATTGAAAATAATGTGAATAATACCTATATCTCTAAAAAGAATGTAAGATGATTATTTTCCTATGATATATATATGTTTTTTTGGAAATATTTTCTCTCAACTGAGCAAAATAATGTTTGGCAATTTTTTTTTCCAAGTTTACTTCAAAATTTTTTACTCCAACGTGTGAATAATAATTCTTGCTTTTGTGTTAAAATTGTTGTTCCAACTTTTTGAAATAAAAAATTTCAAACATAAATTAGATTATTTTCTAAACTTAAGTTTGTAACACTTTCAACTAAACTTAAGTTCTACCAACTGTAATCCAAACACACACATAATCTAACATAAGAATTATTCACTGAGAAATTAATTCTTACACACCACTTCTTTTACATCTTTTATTGCTCCCACTTGTTTTTTAAAAAATGTGTTTCTTTTGTCTTTTATATATATATATATATATATATATATATATATATATATATATATATATATATAAAGAATGGCATAATAAAAAGTGGTGTGTTAATTATTGTCAAAATAAATGTGGAATGTAAATAAAATTGTTGTTATTTAATATAAGAAGACAGTAGGGCCATATTTCAATTTGCAATTAATTTGTTGATAACATGATATTGAATTTTTTTTTATTAAACTTGGAGTATTAAGTTAGGTATATTAAATCAATTAATATTCAATATTTTTATAAATTTTTATATTTTTAATTTTATAACATAAAAATTTATAAAAATATTATATATTAATTAATCTAATACATTTAATTGAATACTTTAAGTTTACACAAGAATCTCTCCGTGATAGACTCTGACGAGTGGAAATGCAAGCACATGGATGATACTACGTGATGAAGTCAGCCAATGTTACTCTTTTGGGGTCCCTCCCACTTTTTTAATAGTTACCAGGCAATGGTATTGAGGCCGTATGCCACAATTTGTTTTAGGTTTGCTCAAGGGAGACGGTACGTGCAAAAATCCTTTTCAAACGCTTCTTTGATTTATTAACGGATTAAGAATCCATCCATTTTGATCCCTCACGACTGCAAACCTTCCATGAGCAAGATTCCAAGCCCATCCATGTTGCTTTAACTGACATAGCCCTAGGGAAGAGTTCATTTCAGCATGTTTCACCCAAATCAAGAATGGATGTAAAAAATATTTAGTGAATGTGTTAAAAATTATAAATTATATTATTAAATATAAAAAAATTAAAGTTAATAAATAAAGATATATTCACATTTAAATTATTTAATGAGTTAAGATCAAAATGTACTATTTTAAATTAAAAGTAAATATATATTTTTTTGTTAACTTTAAAAGAATATTTTTCTTTTATTTTATAGGAAGATTTATGAATAAAGTGAAAAAAATAAAAAAAAATATTTATATCATATAATGCATCACAATAGTAGTTTTTTTACATCATGATTAATAGGCAAAATAAAATTTTTATATGTATAGATTTTTAAAAAAGAAAGAGAATGTGAAGCTAAAAGTGAGAGAAATTAGTAAGTTTATTATATAAATATTAAAAATTAATAGAAAAATGAGTTGAAATTATAATATCAATATATATAAAATAATTATGAATCACATCATCAAATACATATCAAGTATAAAATCTTTTAATTCACCATTTTTTCTTTAATATAATTATCTTGATCTCTTTTGATGTTAATCTTATAATATTATTGACACTTTTTTTGTTTAAGAAATTATTCATATCTCCTTTTTTGTATTTTCAATGGAACTTTGTATAATGTTTATACATAAAATAAGAAAAAGATATGTAATTTCATAAATAAAAAAATGTGTTAGAGTGTAATAATAATATATAAAGTCAAAGATATAAGTATAATTTTAAAATAAGAGTATTAATGTAATAAGTATAAATTTATAAAAAATCAATATAATTATCTCTTTATCTTTTAATAAATTAAATTAAATTAATAGTACTTAAAAAATGAAATTAGTGAGCCTTAAATCCGTCACTGGCCCAAATGATCCACAGTTTTCAACATGAAACATGTGTGAGATTATGGTTTTGAGGATGGACGCAAACATGCTTCAAAAGTTAAGAAGACATATCAATGGTTAAGGACTAAGATTTATTACCCGAAATTTCGAGTTCGAATCCAATTAAAAACCCATAACATGAGTGAAAAAATTTCCTGCATAAGCACTGTCTATATAGTAGGCATTGTAGTAAGGGACTCACGTGCTTAGTGTAGGCTTAAATCTTGACGAAGTGCCTATCATAAGCATTGCTTATACGAAAATGGCATTGCTTATACAAAAAAAGTTGAAGCAAATGGACTACTCATGACACCTTATGTAATTTGAATTTCGATGGGGAAAAAGAAAATTCAGACATGTGCCATAACAAAATATCTAGTCAACATATTGCAGTTAAGGTTTGCGGTCCACTGTTTAGTTGGTAAATTATGCACCATGACCCAGCTTTTTCTCCCTTCTGTTTTATTATAATTTTTTTTGTAGTGTGCCTCTGTATATTGTGCATATCAGTTTTTTTTTTTTTCCTCTCAAGGAATTATGCTTTCGAAGTTTTCCAGAAACATAAAAAGTATAATGAATAAAATAAAACAGAAACTTTTGTACCAAATAATAAATAAATAAAAAGACAGAAACAAGCACCACAAAGGGAGAGAAGAGAAGGACGATGTCCAATATAACTAATAACTATAATAACTACCATTAGGACATTCAGAAATTTCAAGCACAGCTTCCAAATTCCAATCATAACAGCCAAAATCCTAAAAGGAAATAGGAAAATGGGAAAATGAAATGAGAGATAGAAAGAGATAATAGTAGTACTAGTAAAATAAAGTCTGCCTAGAGACACAGAGAAAGAGAGGGAAGCTCGAAGTAGCCATCGCCAAAAAAGTCTCTATTCCCACTTTCCTTGCACCTGCTAGCTCTGGCAAACTTTGTCACTCCCATCTCATCTTCGCCATTCCCAACGTACTCTTCCAACTCCTCTTCTGCCCCAGTGTCTTCTTCACCACATGCTTCTTGCTTCTGGCTTTCAGCTTCTTCTTCTTCTTCTTCATCACCACAACAAGAGGCACCAACAATCTCAAACAGTCGAAGCCTGAGCCTGCCATTGCTACGCTCAGCTTGAAAATAAGGTTGAGGAGAAGAGGAAGTTACAGCTTCCAAGATTAGCCTTCCATCTTCACGATGAGGCCTAACTTGGACCCCTCCAAAATCAGTAATTGAACTCAGTGGAGGTGGAAAGCTGTTACCTCGGTTCAATCTTTTAGGCACAGAACTTGTGTTAACTACTAGAGTATCTCTCGTGAAACATGAGCTACTTTCTGATGAAAACAAAGACATGTCATCACTGCTATCACTGGCATTACTACCAGTTTCACAGCCTAGACTTTCAGTACACATTTCCAAGCTCTTTGCACTGAGCATTAAAGAGGAGCACTTAACAGCAGGGTGGACATAGACATTTTCAGCTTCAGGCTTCTCAGTTTTGTTACAAATGTTGGAGAGAGATTGAAGGAAACTCCAGGTGCAGCCACCTGCTTCAGAATCTTTGTCCCTTATCATGTCATGTTCATCGTTTGGGAGTGTGACAGTGTTGGTGAGGGGTTTCTCATAGGCGTCAGAGTCTGAGAGGTTGGACCCTGGTGGAGCCAATTTGAGCCTCAACACACGTGGTTCGATAACAAGGGGTTCAAGACAAGATTGCAACCCTTGACAGACACTTGAAGAAGACATTAGCATTATCCACAAGGAAAACGTGAAAAGGCAGAGGAAAGGAACAGAGTAAGGAAGAAACAGAGGAGGAGTTTCAGTTTAACAAGTGGAGAGAAAAACTTGGGATGTGTGGTGAAAACAGAGGGTGTTAAATAGAAGAAATCAATTGGTTTGGCTCAAATTGAAGATGGGTTCCTTGGAAAAGAGAGGAATGGATATGCAGGAGAAGTGAAAACGGTGAGTCTGTATATATAGATGGGCAATGGTAAAGTCCCGTTTGTAACTTTATTTTGTAGTGCGGAGAGGGTCCCTAACAATACCGAGGAAATGGTTTAAAAAGAAAAATGACACGTTTATTTTATTCAGCCCACGGCTTAGAAAGAACTAAAGAAAAAAAAAATGACATATGATCTTGATTACATAATTAGTCAATTACACAGCTCTAATCTTCTAATTTAAGTGATTTTTCAATCCACTTTTTTTAAATTGTTTCAATCGAGCCCCTTGATTTTATGTAACCGCTTCACTTTTCACTAAGTATTAATAACAATTTGTAAGGTTGTGGTTGGAATGATTTTTGCAACCCAAAATTACGTTTGCGTTTGTATTTTTCAAACGTGTCTTTAATGCCATATCAATATGTTTAATAACTTTTTACCATAATTACATTTGAGTGCAAATTTAAGTTTAGCACTTCAATAGAAAAATAACATTTTGTTACTTTTACATTGAGAGAAAATTTGTTTATGTGTGTATAAATAAATATCTCCTTATAATTTAATATTAAATACTATTTTAATAATATTTAAGTAATTATATTATATAACTTAATAATTATAAAAAAAATATTGTAATTATACTCTAAATGATTCTATTTTACAATACTCAAACAAACCTAACTTTTAAAAGAAATTATTTTATCATTAGTTTATTGGCAATTAATATTTTTAGCATCAATATTTTTGGATCATTTTTAGCATCAATCTATTAATAATTTAATTAAAAAAACTCATATCTTTTTCAATAATTACACATGCAAAAGTATTTTTTATTAACACTATCAAAATAATATTTATTTTAACAAAATCAATTTTAAAATAAAAATCTCTAAATATTAATCATTTTCACTTAAACTTATTTTTATTTAAAATTAAATTTATATAATTAAATTTATCTAAATCAAATTTATAAATTCTAATTCAAACACGCAAATATTTCATTGTGGTTTTGACTAATAGTTACAGGTGCTATGCTAAAGTCATTGCAACATGCCATTCAGCTTATTGAGGGGGTTTGAAAATTAGATAGAAATAAATAAAATCAATTGCCACATCAACATTGTCAGACTAAGCTAAAGTAACAGCGTACTAGATTACAGATTTCACAAAATTGAACTTGTTAATTGAAAATTTTAGAAGTTTAAGGATACATAGAAGTCTAATATGGATCTTTTAAAAAAAATTATAGATGAATTATGACTTTTAAATTATTGATTTATTATTAAAATAAATCATTAACTTAGATTAAAAATAAATTTTAATTAGTAATACTTAGATTTGTATAGAAATTTAATCAAATTAATTTTTTTATAAATAATTATACATATAAATAATTTATAAATTTTAATTTGTAATTTTTTATATATTTAAATTTATATATAAATACTATCAAATTAAAAAAATCTATTAATAGATCCAAATTTATTACATCTATATTAACATCCTCCTAAGGACACGCTTGAAAATCAAATTTCAGAGGAATAACGTAAAGGAAAAGGCAAGGGTGAATATAGACCAAGTGAAAAAAAAAAAAAAAAAAAGAACACGAGAATTTATATTTTGAAAAGAAGGTAAAGTACATAGGAAAGAAGAGTCTGGTTGCATAGAGTTGGAGTGGAGGGTATCTATTGAACAGTTTTGTTATTAAAATGAATGTCTTTGCGAGTTTAAAAAATAATAATATGGTCACTCAGCATATATATAATTATAAATTTCTATTACCATTCTTTTTGTATTTATTGTTATCTCTATTCTATTTTTTTTTATTAAATAAAATTTTTATTTATTTTGATTTAAAAATTTAAATTATCTTATTTAATAAAAAGTTAATAAAATTAGAGTAAAAATAAATATAAAATAATGACAATAAACACTCTCATAATTACCTCTTATCTATTATTTTACATTATAAAATTTCTCCCCTCACACATGAATTCCTAATTAGAAAAAATGATTTCTTGCCACCGAGAATTGAGGAACCAGAGGACAGATAGACAGACAGAGTTCTCTATGTTCGTCAACTGAATTCCTTGCTTTACATTCTTATTGTGGCCATGGATCTGGATTACCGAATATGGAACCCAAAATATAGAAGAGAAAGTATGGCAGCAACTATAATCTAACTTTTACTCTTTCCCTCCAAATGCATACAATAATAGTTAGGGTCAAGTGTAAAAATGGAGTGAAAATTTCATAAATAAGTTTTTAATATAATTTTACTGATAAAATTAATTCATGATATTTTCACTTTCATTTTTAACCTCATACGAAACATCCCGTAAGTAATAAATTTCGAAATTATTATCATTTTTTTCCTTTGAAGATTCAACTATCAGATATTCTCCATCGGAGATGAAGCGTAGATAGGTCATGGTCTCCACTTAGTTTTTGTTTTTCGTTTTTTTTTTTAATTCTAGCTGACATGGTCTCCACTTAGTTACAATACATGACATTGTAAAGAAGCAATGTTTTACATATTTTGTGAACGCTTTGCCGCTGTTTGTTGCGGATTTGAATATTTTTATATTTTTTTATGTAATTAAGTAAAAGAAAGATATAAATATAAAAGTTATAAAAAAAATTTATAAATCATAATTAAATTTTATTAATAAATGTTTTTATATTTATTTTTTTCTTTACTTAATCACATAAAAAAAATTTATATAAAAGAATCCAAATCCGTTTTTTGCACCCCCTGATATTTTGAGGGAAGGCATGCAGCTTTTCATTGAATATATAAGATAATATAGTAGCATTTAAAGTCAACCGACCAAACAAAAGGAACCAATGGAATGGATAATAATTTTTTTTGGATAATCCTCACTTTATTGACTTCTAAGCTAAGAGGTCTCTCAACTTTTCTTGACATCTTCCATTAATCATGAAGTTTACAACACCCACCTCAAATTCTATGCCTATTGTATATTTCTGGTCGGAGAAAAAGACATTTTAATACTTTATTTTCTTTCCTTTATTGTCCTTTCTAGTTTCTAGCCTTTCTATTTCGAAAAAATCTCGACTTAACAATTAGCCAAAACTATACAGATAATGTATTATATTACTGTATTTTCTTTGACACATTAAAGAATATTGGCACAATCGCACAAATAGAAAGCTCTTAATTTGTTTGGCTATCTGCTAGCGATCAGCTGAGGAATTTAGTAATTGCACACAAAACGTGCAAAGCAAAGCAAATTTTGGCTCTGACATATGTAAAATTTGAGGTTCATTCACTATACGCAAGCAACTCTTTCCTCTTCTCATAATAAGCTACAGGAGACAATGAACCTGCAGACCGAGAAGACTGTATCAAATTCACTGGAAATAACCTCGAGCTTTATTTTTGTGGACAGTAATGCATCCACGGAAATATTTTTAATGTTCTGAAATAATTTTAGAGCATCAATATTTCATTTTTTTACACCGTTGATTTTGTTTAAAAAATAATTAAAAAAATATCAACAGCTCATATTTTATACCTGTAACCTTAATAATAAATAATTTCTAATACAATCAATAATTACAAATTGTTTCTAAAATATTTTAAACTTACAAAATAAAACCTTGTGATTTACTCTTCCCTCCACCCTCTAACTCAGCTCCCTCAAGTTGGATGATGGAGGGGTCTAGGTCCTCCATGGCTACCAACTGCACTCTTGCCCTCACCTGGCTCTATGTCCACATGGTCCCTTTCTACCCACGCGCCAAGATCACCACCATCTATGTCTGACCCAAACCATAATTAGATCTTGGAACTCATAATCGAACCCAAACCTGCAACCCACCAAGCCAGATGGCACGCCGGGCTAGTGGCGTGTGGAGATGACGACAAAGCTCATGGATCTACGCAACCGTTGCGAGAACGACGGCGAGGCTCTATAGATCTGTACGACTAGTTCTGTTTCACGGATCTAGTGGCGTGTGGATACACCGTCTTGTACCGGAAACACCACCCAGAGCTGTCGTTCAACACCGCAAGCCTCACTATTGCCTAGATCGGTGCTTACCACCCATTGCCGTTGTCCTCCACCTTCACGTCATCACCCACGCGTCACCATGCAGGTCAGAAGTCACCAGGGACTGCCATCGGTCTGCTCCTGCCACCGCATGTCGTGCCTCCCTCCATTGTCTCTAGAGTCACGTGTCAGCTCCTTCCCCTCTCTTGCCTTTATTTGTGACTTTTTTTTTTCTTCGTTGCTAGAATCGGTATGTTTCTTGATGAAGTTCTCGTCGGTGAACTTGGAGCCATAAATGGACTCGCCGCCAGTGTTGTTTCCGATAGTGAAACTCAGCAGTGGGCTTGCCGAAAAAAAAACTCATCAGAAAAGAAGAACAGTAAAGACTTATGGTCAAAATAAGAGAAATATAAGGTTTAAATAATAAATAACTATTTAAAAAAAACTGTTGATTACCTATTACTATAAGTAATTTTGGTTGGAGCATTCATACTCAAAACTTGGACAAAAGCATTATAAACGTCTCTGCATCCATACACTGCACTTGCATATGTGAGGTATCGTGGAGTAGAAGTTGCACTTGCACCCACATAGACATGGATTCAGACACAAAATTGCAAGTTGTGTTCGTGGCTCTTACACCATGCAGGAGCTTATTCAATCTAGCATAAAAAACGTGCACTGCCTTGTCTCACAACTGAGAATTAGAGTTAATGACGAGTCATCAGTGCATTATGGTCATGGCAGTAAATGAAACAAAATGTTGTCTTGTGAAACCCTAATGGTGAGTTTGGCTAGGTAGAAAATTAAGGGTTGAGTTTTCAATATAAAATTACATATAAATCTCATTCACGAATTTTTCACCTCATTTTTAAGTTCATAGACCCTAAATATTGGAAATAGTAATCTTTCTTTTGCCATTCATGTCTCGCCATTTATATGATATCCAACTAACCCATGGTAACCATCTATATCAATTGGTCGTCCGCACTGATATTGCAATAATGCTTTGGATAATTTCTCCATGATAAAGGTTATGAACTTCTGCAAACTATCCAACCTCTCACCATTAACTTAATCTTAATAGCTTTTTCTCCATTAATTTTATATATATTGAGATAACAGTGGCTAGCTCTAAACACATGAAATGTCCATTTCACATCTTAAAGTGCAACTATTACCAATTTATCGGAACCATTTAAAATGCTCCTAATAAGATTTTGATCATGGATGCTCCACTCATTTTACCCATTATAGCAGGTTTTTATATCGTTGACTCAATATATTTTTTTAAGCATCGAAAAAAAAACTTGTTGGAAGAAAAATCAACCAGCGTGAGAGAGATGGGGTTGGGGTTGGGGTTGGGTTGTCGTGGTTCACGATCATGGCGGAGAGAGGTGGGTTTAGGTTAAACATGGTGTGTCAAATGCGCTCGATTTCTTCTTCCCCAAACCAAAATGCTGAAGGTTTTCTCACCATCCATGCTCATTTCACTACTGTTAATGTTCTCATTCAAGTCAATGTTTTGATTTGTCTTGTTCCCAGCATTTTCAGTCATGTGAAAATTTGGGTTACCATTTTCTTTTATACTTTCTGAACTAACTCTAACCGCTTCATCTTCAGTAGTCCTTCATCTTCAGTAGTCTCAGATGCTAAAACTTTTACCTCTTTATTGGATTCCCCAACGTTACCAATGTCCTCGCAGAACTGAAGATGAACTTGGACTTATAGCTCCATGACAATGCACTAGTGGCTCTGAAATAGGATCAAGGATTGGTTTAACAACTAAGTGCTGGTACAGGAAACTCTACAGGATGACAACCAGGCCAAACAGCACTGGGACCAAACTTAGATACAGTGGGTTCACGATCGTGGCGGAGAGAGATGGGATTAGGTTGAACATGCTGCAGTTGACAACTAAGACATCAATGTCTCTGAGTTGAACCCTTGTTTTGGCAGATAGAGCATCGAGTGCTCCAAACATTACTGCCTTTGCTTCCAAACGCGCCTCTTCTATGCACAAGTTTGGTGGGCAAGACATGATGCCTCTGAGGAAGTACAGTTGAGCAAGGCGGCTGAACCGGAGAGGCGAGTGAGTGTGTCAGCGAAGAGAAAGTGAATTGAAAGATAAAATCTGGGAAGAAAAAAAAGAAAGCAAGGAGAGAGAGAATGATAAGAAAAAAAAAGAGAATGAAAAAACAATTATGATAAAAGCAACCTGCTATACAGGTTGTCTGTAATAATTTTTAGCTATTGATCATTTTTCTTTACAAATTAATAGTGATCAATTTTAAAGCATGCATGTTCCAAAATTATTTAGGTGCATTGTAAACTTTTTCCAATTTTCCACGGGCATCTAAGAATAATTAAGTGCAAAATCACATTCCTTAGCAGTGGTCAAGTCACATCAGTTGACAATCAGATGAAAGAAACAATGTAAAACATTGCCCACAGTCATTTTTTCTGCGTCCAAACTTAATTAGCATAGATTAGTTGATTGATTGTGTGGTCCCTCTTAACATTGCAAACTACTAATATAGTAACATTAGTTTTCAGACAAAGGATGACGTGAGACATCAATTATACCGTACCAACCTTGGTTTTGAGACATGTACAATGCTGTCTATAAAGGAATCTTATTCCAATAAAGGAGCTTATGTTTATAAATGCTGAAAACGGTTAAGGCAAGAAGAGAGGGGGTCTAGAATACCTTGCTGGTTTTGGTACATCACACTCACAGTGTCTTCCTAGCTAGTTGCTCTATATATATTAAGCATTTAACACAAGAAAAACAGGGAAGTTAAAAGGGAGTGAAGATGAGGGGAGGCCGAGGGAAACGAATATGACAAGGGAAATAAAATAGGGGACAAGAATATATGCGCCTTGCACACTTTCTCCCAAAATGTCAATGTCCTCACCATCGAATATGCTTGCATAATACTCCCTTTGCGGTTGTTTTGAATTGGCCAACCAAGGGAAAACTTTATAAACCAATGCATAAATTTTCTTTAAAGTAGAATGTGAACCCTAAAGCTACTTAGATCTCATCATGTTCATTCTATGTTAGTGTAACGTTTACTTAAGTGCAAATTTGTTTTTTAATATTGGTTTTTTCTAGGAAGAAAGGCAATGGATTCTCTTTTATGAATCAACCTAAAATGTTAACACGGCGCACTATGCCTCGCCCAGTTGAGTTTAAGTTTTGACCATGCTAGTGCTGCCACTTTTTTATTCCACTGGTCGTGCGCGCTCCACGCAATGAGATGAAAAGATAAATGCATCTTGTTGCATTCACCAAAAACAATAAAAAATGCTTCTTGCCCTTCTCTATTAAACGCATCAGCTCCAGCTCATATATGGAGTATGTAGCAAAATCCGAGTGTAGAAGTAGAGTTGGTAAAATAGGTTGGCTTGATTGGATCATTTTTTAGCTGAGTCAAGTATGTTTTAATGCTAGTTCTACACAATCTATTGCGAATGGTTTACAAATTGGGCAGGTCGACTCACTAACTCAACAATTTTTTTTTATTTTTTTTTAAATAATGAATTTAATCTTTAAAAAATTAAATTAGTGAAAAATAGAAATTTTAGGTTATTTAATTTTGGATCAATGATAAAGAAATTAAATTATTAGTTCAATTGTCAATTGAATTTTAATTTTTTAAATAAATAATAATAATTTCTTTTTAGATATATATTACTAGATTAAAAAAATAATTAAAATTTTGGTCAACGGGCCAACCTAACCCGATTTCAAGTCGAATTAGATTAAGTTGAATCATGTCGGGTTAAATTAAGTTTGAACTTGAATTTTTTCAACCTAACTCACACTTTTTATCGAATTGATGGATCAACCCATTTTAACAGCTCTATGTATAAGAGTAGATATGCACAAAATAAGGTAACCCTATGTTTGGATTTTTAAACTTTAGAAACGAGAATAAATAGTAGGGATGGATTTTTTCAAAGGAAAGGAATGAAACATGGATTCCTCCCTCTTTGTTTGGAAGATTTTATCGAATTGATGGATCACCTCAATTTTGGGGGAAACAAAAATTGGTCATTTGAGGAGAAGAGGGGGGGAAATGATTCTCCCCCGTTGTTCCATTCACACGTTTTAAAACTGTAAAGAGTAATTCCGATATGCATCCAAAAATAAGGTAAGATTAGTTTTAATTAGAAAGTGAAATCTGAAATGTTGTAAGTGATGTGTGTGTAGATGTGAGTAGGTAGATGTACTCAAATGAAAATGTATAACAGGACTTGCACGTAGACCGTGCAAGGCTGTCAATAGTCGCAATACATTTAATTGCAAATGACAAACATAAAAAAACAGAAGGTGCATTTGATGCTTTATGGACGGTTAAGTTATCATTTTTTTAAGGTTGACTTCAATCTAGTTTAAATGGATCTCGGCGCAGCTCTTGCAATTCTTAAATTCTAAGAAAAGAAATATCATCATTATCTTCTAGCCAATGAAATTAGGAGGATGGTAGACCGGAATGTATGTTTATGGCACATTGGCATGCAATGCAATGCCATAAGTCATAGAAAATGAAAATTAGAAGCAATTTTAAATTCAATGTCAATATAGGCATGCTTAAATGCAGAGATCGGTGGAACACAACTGTTAAATTCCAAAAACCGCGCTTTTTAAACAATTGATTATATACATAATATAATCCCTGACATGTTGAGAGTTGAGACAAACTTGATATTTACCTCGTTGCCTGCCTAGGTGATGTGATGGTAAATTCAGAGGGTAGATATAATAATACGTCGTTACCTCCATTTAATCCAGATGGTTGTTACTAGGGAATTTATAAATTTAAAATATCAAATGGGAGAACGGTATCCCTGAATGACAATTTCCCACACGCATTGCCAGTTATAAGTCCAAGCCTGTGACCCAAAATATATACGTATATACGAGTCCAAGATGGGCAAGGTACAATTATTAAAAGAGATGGATCTCCTATGCATCAATAATAAAATCGGATAGTAGATACAATTGAAAGAGAAGTCATGACACATGAAGATTTTGAATTTCAATCTGTAGCATTCTAAGTTTTTTCTCAACATTTGATAACTCTTCTTGAATCTCTACTAGCTTGTTAAGTCTATTCTGAACTTGATCTTGGTAAGGTTTGCTAAGGACTTTCACAACGGTATCCAAATTTTCTATGGCTTCAGTGAAATCCTTCTTCATGGCCTCCTCAAGTTCATATGTCAAGGTATCTGCTGTCCTTTTCACCTTATCTATCACACTCTGCCTACGAGTTGGGAAATTTGATATAGCTAGATACCTGAAATAGAAACAAATGTCAACCCAGATATTAGCAACAAGTCAACAGCCCAATCATGCAACCAATTAGAATAATTTTTAACCATCGAACAAAATTTTGAAAAGATGAAAAAAGCATGTCAAGGCATGGTCAAGTACATAGAAACGTGTGGCAATGCAAAAGATTTTTTTTCATATGCTTTCAACACCAGCAATAATTAATATATATTATAAAAAAAAAAGATAGTAACTGATTACTTTGTGAGATGTTATGCCTGATAGCAATTATTAGAGAGCAAAGAAATATAAAGCAGGTTAATATAAAGTAGGTTAAGATCAATGATCATGAAGAAGGTTCTCCAAGAGTGGGCTGATATTTTGAGTTGAATCATGGATGTTCATGTTCCTGTTGCTGTAATAGTGCAGGTCACAGCACAGAAGTGAGCTATATTATATTGCCACAGTAATATTTTATTCTTAAACAAAAGTGCAGTTTAAATATGTTTTCTTTTTATAAAGGGTCTAAGATCAAAGTGTCATCATGCACACATTTTGAAATACAATCCTGAGCAATCAGAAAGGAACTCAAATTGAATAAAAAACATTACCCGCCAGCAGAACAAATGCCAAGAGCAAGAAGATCTTCCAATGTGGTTGGCAGCACAGATGTCAGTAGTGAAGCAGATAAACCAGCCACACCTAATTGACCAAAAGTCCCTACAAACTAATTTAAAAGGCAAACATTGTAGATCAGATTGGTTTAGTGAGAGTATAATAATAATAATAAGATGCTAAAACTTAGTTCACAAAAGCAAACTATAAATAAAATATTTACTACTCAAGAAGGTTTAGATGGAATTCACTTTAGTGTATAGGTTGCCAGGGTCAACAGAGATTAAATGGTGCAATTTTGCAGAGATCACCAAAACAACTTAATGAGAAAAGGACATTATAACTTCTCTTATTATATAGCTCCATGCGGTGTGACAAAAAATATATTAAGGACCACAAGAAGCATTATTAAGTGGCATTGCAAGATTATAATAAAAATAAAAAATGAAAGACAAAGCAGCAACCTGACTAACCACACAGTGGTAATAATTTCTCAACTTTTAGACATGTCTATAATCATTCATGTAATTTCGAGGCTTTTACAGCACCTGACTAGCACCACAGTTAACCATAACTCTTTCTGAATGTTAACCTAAAGGCAATAGCCTAGACATCCTTCAAACTCGTTGTTATCTGCTGATTCAGCTCTTCCACAATTTCATATTTCACAAGGCAGCAAAAACAATGGCAGAGATTTTGTGACATCCAAAAGTTCTTAGTACATTCAAAACCAGCATACATTATGCTTCTACTCATGCAACTAATCATGCACACATTTACATGAGAAAATCAAGAATTTTCCCAGATTGCTTAACTGTGGATTGTTCGAACTTCTATTCAAAATGGGTGGGGGCTAATTGCACATTTGGTCCCTAGTTTCATAGAAGTTTGATTTTGGTCCCCAAGTTACAATTGTAGCAATATTTCCCTCAGTTTTCAAATTGATGCAGTTATGTTTCTCTATCAGTTTGTTGTTCAATTGAGGTGACATTGCTCTTTTTTGCTGACGTGGAGATGGCAGAGCTCTCTCTTTTTCCTTTTAATGATGTGACCGTATTTTTACTGATATAGCACAAATCCACATCAGCCCAATTGCCTTTGATTTAAGGGCAATCTGATGGAGGGACATAACTGCATCAACTTGAAAGTTGACATTATGTGAGTAAAATTGCTGCAATTGGAGCTAACGGGACCAAAATTTAACTTCTGCAGAACAAGGGAACCAAAAGTGCACTTAGGCAAAAAATAAATAAATAAGCAAATTATTTCACCAAGAGTTCCAAACTTACCATCTCACGGACTTCTTGCTCAAATGACTTTGAAGCTGCACTGCTGCTGAAGTTTTCAATCACCCGACTGCCAGCTTGATCCACTTTCTTTAGTAACTCATACGTCTCAAAATTCATCTGACTATTTTGATAAATCAATGAGGGCCATCGTTGTTCAAAAGATTCCTTGTATAATCTCCCTTGTTGGGCAATCTTGGAACACAACCAATTTTCATATTCTCCAAGTATTTTCTATACTCAATCAACAAAAGATATTTTAGTAAAACATATCCAGCTAACTTTACACATAATATACTAATCATATAACCAAGCATTTATGTGATTTGATGCCTTGACCCTCTTGGGGCTATCCCAAGCAAAAGCAAAACTAAGATCTGGATTCACTAGTTCAGGGCTCAATTAATTTGGTAAACAATACAATACAATACAAAACAAAACAAAACTAAGATCCTTAACAGGTTACAGCCAGAAACTAACCTGAGCAGCTGACACAGCAGGACCAATTATGTCATTCTGAACTCTTGAGTTAGCAGGCATTGCATATTTTTCTCCTTTGAAAACATACGAAGCAATAATATCAATATTTGACAATTGCAGAGTAGCTTCAACGATCTCTACAACACGTGCTTTTGTAGTTTCAATCTGTTAATTTGTATCAAGGCATATTCAAGAACATACCAATTAAGAGATCAAATTGTCCTAAATTAAAAATTATAAACTTTTTATAACATACCAAAGATAGAGTTTGTCTCCTCCATGAAAGGCTCTCAGTTTCCATATTCATTGCAAAATCATTTACACTATTAACAACTTCATTCACTGCAGTCAAATCCTGCTTGGCATATCGGCAGTCTTGTGTTACAAGAGTTTCACATGCAGAAATTAGTCTATCCGCAATTACAATAGGTGTTTCAAGTTTGAGCCTCATTCTGTCCATTCCAGGGATTGTTGACCCATCTAGAAAGCTATACAAGAACTTTTCAAGCTCATAGAAGCTGCTGGCACCATAATGAGAACCAGAGACTGATAGTTCTTCATTAAGCTTCCCAATATTAGAGGTAGCCATAAGTTTTGCTTCAAGAGCAGATCGAGCAGACACAGGATACAATATCACATCTTCAGTATTCAGCAATCTCTGCACGTTGTCCTTAATGAAGGACATTGCTTCCTCAAGCTGCATTGAATTGTGAATACATAATGTAAACCTACTTTGGTTATTTCACTACAAAAGAACTACTTGAGATAATATCAGTACAACAATACCCAATATGAACCAAAAGACATAAATAAACCTCGCAAGTATTCTGATATATGTCAGCTTTATTCAAAACAAAGACCACTTTCTTCTTCCACTGCTGAGAATAACGAAGAAAAGCAATCTGAAAATAACATAAAAGAACACATGTCATACCCATGCTTGGACAATGATAACCAATGCCACACAAAAGCAACATAATATGCCACATCCACAAAGATGACTGACCATACCTCACTTCCAGTTAAAGGGCGATCGGCAGAAACAACAAAAAGAAGCAAATCTGCACGGGGTACAAATTCCTCTGTAAGACGCTGTTGTCTCTGAAGAATGACATTAGTTCCAGGTGTATCAACAATGGTCATCTGTTTTAAAAAGAATGAAAAAACTGCTGAGAGCACATCTAATTGCATACAGAAAATTGTGGCTAGAGGGTATAATAAAAAAAACTGTGTCTGATACACATGAAGGATGGGAGGAACCATAGCAGAGCTGAGAAAACCAGAAGTTAATTAACTTACTTCTTTAAGAATTGGAGCAGGAAGGTAGCAAATATATTGACCATCTGGTTGCCTTTCAAAACGTTGTTCTTCAAAATCCAAGTCAGTATATCGTAAAAATGTGATCTCATTAGTTGTTGGAACAACTCCCTCTTTGAGATATCTTTCCCCAAGAAGCGCATTAATCACAGTAGATTTACCAGAGTTGAATTCCCCCTGGTAATATCAAAGATTTCAATAAAGACAAAAGGCATGATATTGTGTCAAATAACTTCAGCACTCCGTAGCATGCCTATGAACTATATGAAAAGTCTATATAAAAAACTGTACAGTGACCAAAAACTATATGAAAAGATTCTCCTGAGGACAATAGCTTCTGAAGTTTGTAAAGACAGAAGAATCAACTACTCCCTATAAGTGAACCCTGAATCAACGCTCTAGTACGATGCTTATGCCTTATACATGGAGGTAGTCAGACATTCAGGCGAATTAAAAGCAGAAGAACAATGAATCAACGAGGAGAAAAGTTCACAACAAATAGCGCTTATTAGTTAAGTAGGTTCTAAATAGATGTATTAAAAAAGATTTTCTTTTTGAAATTTAGAGCTAATACCAATGTATATCCCAGGAACCAGAATTTGTTGAGATTCAGCACACAATTACCACTATAACCAGTAAGAACGGCTCATCAATTTGAGAAACTGCATCATTAAGAAGTGAAACCTCCTCCATCTGTCATTTGAAACCAATCCCAATTCAACGCAAAGTAAACAATATACTGGTCAAAATACAGAATAATGAAAAAAGAATTACTTCAAATACCAAATTTTTTAATTAAAAGATCACCAGTGGTGCAGCTTTCTTGATAACTTCTATAGCTTCATTCAACACTGATCTCTCCGTTTCTATTAACTGTTTCTCCCTATCCTCCACTTTAATAAATCCAGCCAAAACCTCGGTTTTACTCTGAAAACCATTGTCCATGTTCAATAATTTATGCTCACTGACATAGTCGCCATGACCATCTAGTGTTCTCTTATCATTTGCATACCCAGTATCAAATAGTTTGTGCAGAAAATCATCATCAAACAAACCAAAAGTTTCCAAACCAGTAACAAAACCACTAGCGCCAGAAGTGAGTAAACTCGATGCCTCAGCAAAAGACATACTTTTTCCACGTGAAGTACACGAAACAAAAATAGGTATCTTTACGTTCTCATATACAGAATTAACTTCCTGACAAACACGTTTCACATCACCACTGCCATATATAAGAAAATCAGCACCTTCGGATTTAGATGCATTTACAGCAGCATCTACAGTTTGGACAATCCTAGCCACCAATGGAAGAACCACCAATTCAGATTTGGAATCCAACAATGTATTTCTAGCAACAACAGTGGGAAGACCTGCAAGAGACAAGAGAAACACATTACCTCATTTTCACTGTTGAAGCTCTAGAGTCAATACAAGGTCCTTGAGATCAACTGAATTTGCCTCATTTTCACATTAACGGCATCCAATTAAATGGGGCAAGTGATGAAGCAATGCCTTGGCTTTTGATGAGGCAAAAGTGTTTGATGAAATGCTTAAAAGAGAAAACAATTAAGTAAGCATTTTTTTTTTTTAATAAGCAGAGCAGTAATAATAGGAATACTATAAAGAACCTTGATCAGAGAGCAAAACCCCACTAGCACCAGCAGCGGCGGCAATATCAACACGCTCAGCAACCAACAAAAAGGCACGGTCCCGAACCAGGGACTTCAACAAGCAAGCAGCCTCGTAAAGTCTGCCACCACTTGCTTCACTGCTAGCGAGCACGACGATCCCAACCCATTTGGACACCGCCTTGTCGATCAAATCTAAGGCGTCGCCACCGCTCAAGACCTCGTCAGGGTCCAATTGCAGAACCAGAGTGGGGGCCTTGATCTCGGGTCTCTTGTACCCGCCCGGGTACAAGGTTCTGGGCTGTGCCTGTGGATGTGGTGGCTGTAGATTTGGACGAAGCCTTTGTTGGTTGTATTGGCCGGAGGAGCCATTGGAAGTGGAACTGTTGGGGATAGAGTTGATGGAAGAATGCGTTCGGCGAAGGGGAAGGGGAAGTGGGGAGCGAGAGAAGTGGGTGTGGCGGGGGAAGATTGCATTTGCAGCAAAGAGTGAAGAAAGGGTTATGGAGCAGCAAGGTAGTACCATGGGATTTGGGGAAGGGAAACAAGCTTGGAGCGTGACTCTCTGTGTGTTTGTAGAACGTAGAAACAATAAAAGAGAGAGAGATTGCGTTATCGGGCACGGATGTCCCTCAGTCACTGAAATGGAAGGTTTTTATCTTCTTATTATCCTTTCTTCCCTTCCCACTATCAACTCAAACATCAAGGACCGCCCGCCTCTGACCCAATCAAAATCAGATGTCGGTCCAGTTCAACATATTATAATAAATATACTTTAGTTTTCGCTTTACATTACTTCATTTTTAATACTAAATCATAATCAGTTGTCAATATATATTGTGTTTTATGGTGTATATATTATTATTATTTTTTGACAACGGTGTATATTTATTTTTAAAAACTATCTTATAATTAAAATTTTATAAAAATAATTCTTTTAATAATTAATCAGTCTTGGTTTGATATGATAATTTATGTATATAAAAATAAAATTATTAAAATAAGAGGATATTTAAAAAAAATCAAAATCAAATATGTACACAAGATATCAGTGTTAAAAAAAATTATAACATTATTTATCAAATTTAAACTTGTAATGTCAAGTTTGACCTCAAAGAAAAGCACTTGCACAAATAAATAGTCTCATAATTCAAAAAATGATTTAAAAGGTGCGTTAATACCTCGTAAAAACAGAAGAAAAAAAAATTATCAAAAGATTTTTTTTTTTTTTGAGTCCATGAAGGGGGAAAGAGCCCAAAGACAAAGAACAAATTACAAACTAATCACATGAGAGAGTAAGGAAGCCCCATAAAAATCAGTATGAAGCAAGGACAGCAACCCTTCAGGAGAAGAATTAAACATGGAGACCATACTCTGCAGTCACAACCTAATTTGCAAGTCATTCTGCACACTTGTTTCCTTCCCTGTAGATATGCCTATAAACAATCTCACAGTCATGGTGCTGATATCTTCGAATGTGATGAACAATATCATCATTCTGAATAGGAAGATGAGACTCACCCTTGACCACATTGATAACTGATAAAGAGTTACTTTCAATCACAACTTTACGAAAGCCTTGTCTTCATGTCAAACGCAACCCATTCCAAATTCCCCACACCTCAACAGTAAAAGGGGTGCACACACCTAAACGACGAACAAACCCCGCCACCCAGCTACTAGAATTATCTCTCAAGAGATCCCTACAACCAGCCTCACCCGTAACACCTTTCACCGCACCATTTGTGTTTACTTTCACTCAACTGGGAGGATAAGGATTCCACCGAACATCAAGAAGGGTTCTAGTAGACGTCAACTGAGAGTTTTTTGAAATGGTTTCTGGACCATCCTAGCCTACTTTGCATACCACTTTTAAGTTCAGCCTATTAATACGGATGATTAAGTTGCGGGACTGTAGATCGTCCCAGGCTTAAGGGACCATTACAAATTGCTCATACAAGCCTATTTGTTAGGTAGGCCTATTTCAGAGTAATAAGGTTCGAAGAGTCTGAGTCAATCTGACCAAGATACTCCTTGAGGGATCCGACCTGTAACATCCCAACTTTTGGGTAAAAGACCGTTGTGTCCCTATTTTACTGTTTCTTGTTTTTCTGTATGAAATACGTAAAAAATAAATTGTTTGTTATTTTATTTGGTAGTTTTACACGATACAAACTTGTTTTAAATTTTTTCTCGTATCAAAAACAGATGTATAATCTTGTCTAAGTATTTTATATAATCGTTTACGTTTTTTCTTCAAGACAAATGAAATAAAAATTTTTTGAAATTTCTTGTTTTAATTTTTTTGAAAGATATACGAGTATATAATATCTTTCTTGATATTTTATTTGACGTTTTGGACGATTCACTACGTTGTGGGAAAAAACAAAAAAATGACCGTTACGTCCAACGTCTTGCTTTTTCTTCTTTTTCTTTGTTTTTAATTGTTTTTCTTGATTTAATGTCCGAGATATCTTTGTCTGTAATTTTATATGGACTTTTTTGTGTGAAACTCGGGGTAGGAAAATAATATTTTTTCGGATAGAAAATCTGCTTTTAATTATTCGAAGCGGGGATCTTACTAAACCCAATTGAATGAAATTTAAAATTAATCTTTTAATTTTTAGGATTTAATCACAAATAAAATAATTTTATATTATTATAATATTATTTTATTAACAAGATAAATAAGTGACCCCAAAATATTTTGCGGGACCCACGCTTAGTCATCGAGTCTTTTACAGACCAATGAGGAGCCTGGTCAAAATTGGTGCTATGACTCATCATCGTAGGCCAATGACGATGACACGTATGCGTGATACTCAAGATCATGACTCGCCAGCCTTCAGAAGGTTCCGAAAATTGACGACGGCATGATGCGACCAAGCCATGATGACTTCGCCAGCCTGTTCCAGTGAAAACTCTCGATGACTCAGCATATGACCACCATTTATGATCACGACCAATGATGCATCTTGAGATTGTGATCATCATTGATCAATGCCGAATAAGACGCATTCGCCATCGCCGACTCACCGCTTTTTGGAAAATATCTACGCCGACTCATCTCGCTTCTTAGAAAATATCTACGCCGACCGCCACGCCGACTCACCCGTTCTAGAAAATTCCACGACGACTCATCATACTTGACTCATCGTAGTGAGTCACATGTTCTAGAAATTTCTCTTTGATGACTCGCTTTATGACTCATCAAGGGTAATCGATGAAAAAAAATGATCAATAATAATTACTACTCTAATCTAAAGTAAAAATCTATGTGTATTTTATTATCTATTGGATAATAGATCTTGACTTTATAAATAATAAATATTGTTCATTGGTTAAAGTGTACTATAAAATATAATGTAGCACCATAGAAATTAGTCAACAAAAATAGCAACCAATAAGAATCAAGTTAGTAAATATTTAACTAATAGAAATTAGTCAAAATTAATGGCTTGAATTTTTAAGAACAAATAGAAAACAAGCTTTTAAACAAATGTTGGACTTCTTGGAATTACATGTAGCTACGGTGGGGAAGTGAGAAATTGCTCTAATAGCCTAATTCACCAAAGTGAGTTTACGTAGAAAGCTTTAGACAATTCATTTGGAAAGTCAAATTAACCAAATAAAGACTAGTCAACATTGGTTTCTTCTCTTTGAATTCATTCTACGGCAAAGCCATTTTGTGTGAAGCTAATATTTCCATTCAATTCTTCCTATCTTACATTTAATTACCCAAGTACAACAAAGTCAAATTTAGTGGCTTTTCTTGGTTGCTTTCTACGGTGAAGTAAGCCTTTGGTGAGGCAAATATTACAATCAATTCTTATTATCTTTCATCTAATTAACCAAGTGAGACCAAGTCAAGTTTTGTGGCTTTATGCATGTGCTTCTACGGCAATGCATAAGTGAAGGAAACAATATTAAATGTTTCAAATCATTCTTGCTCTCCAAGCCTTTCAAATTAGTCAATTTTGGTGGCTCTCCTTGTTAGCTTCTACGGCAATTCACTTGGCTTCCAAGGCTATTCACATTTGGTGAAAGGCAATATACTAAAATTAACTATCTCACTTTGTATTCATTCCTCCTATATTCTAAGGTACCTCACGGCCAAAACTTAGAAAATCCAAAGGAGATTTGTTTTTATTTCTCCAAGTCTTCATCTTTCTCCAAAGCTATCAAGCAAAACTCTCAAATATTCTTCCTTCTTTTCTCTCTTTGTGTTCACGGCCAAAGCTCCCAAATGGAGACAATCTTCATCAATTTATTTCATTTGTTCTCTTCTATATCTTTTTCTTCAAAGAACCAAGATCAAGCAACCAAATTTCTTTCCTTTTTCTCTTCCTCTTGAATTCGCCAACTACAAAAAAATCACCTTCCAAGCTTCTAAAATTCTAAATGACCATAGATCTTGAATCTCCATACCATTCTAAGGAACTTTCATGTTGGAAGTTTTTCCTAAATCATCCATTTTCATCCTTGTTCTCCAAGCTCAAGGTTTAGGGTTTTAAGGTGAAGTTTATGAAATCTTCACTATTGATTTTATTCTTTCCTTTTAAACCATATTTTGATTCATGGTTTTCCTTACTCAAGCCTTAGATATTAATATTGTATGTTTACTTTGATTTTTCAAGTAGCTCTTGGTGGAGAGGAATTGCTTGAAGGAGACATACAATGGCTTGGAGGTTTCTACAAGAGGTAAGAGAGGAGATTACCCTCATCAACCAAGTGTTGGTGGTGAGGAATATATGTGGTTGTGCTTGTAGAATCCATAAGGATTCGGTGGTGTGCTTGTTTTGATGTGTTAATTATTTGTGTGTTTGTTATTTGTATGTTTGATAATTTGGTGCTTACTAGTAGGTTGTTGTGTATTTGTTAGTAGTCTTCTTATGTGATATTTGTAATAATTGCATGTCTACAAGCTTTAATTTGCATGTCTACAAGCTTTGATAATATGGCATGTGTTAGAAATGCATGATAATATATAGGATGCAAATAATATGTCAAGGATTGCATGAGTGTTCCAAAGGACACATTAACAAGGCTCACGGCCATGATTTAAATGGGGAACCAAAATGTTCTCTTAATTTTCTTAAAAGGTGACCTAATTAACCTAAGAGAATTGGTAAGATATCCATTTGTTTAGATTAAGAAAAATGAATTTGGAAATTAAATGGCATAACCTTACATTTTCATTCAACATGTCTAACTTCAACACTTTGATTTCTAAAACTATTTTCTAAGGTAAGGATTAAATCAATGTAGACAATACAAGAGATTAAACATGTATTTAAAAGGTGAAAAATAATTTGGAAATCAAATGCAAAGTTTTTATCAAATTCGCCAACATGCCAAATAATACATTCATGATTTCTAAAAATTAATTCCAAGCTATTTTCAATCAAGAAGAAGCAATACAAGTTAAAGTAAATTTTCTACAATGAGTTTTAAAGAAATAAAATAGTTAGAATTAAGTTTAAGAGGTTAATACTAATGGTTTTTACTTGTAAGAAGAAATACAAGAGCTTTATAAAATTTCTAACGATATAGCTCATCGTGTGTTTTGAAGACGTTAGGAATTTTCAAAAGTATAATTATTTGGTATTAATAAAAATGAAAAGGACTTTTAAATGGTAAATTTAGGAAACCATTATTATAATTTATTAAACAAAATACTTGTCATTTTTAGTAAAAACGGATAAATAAGATAGAAAAGATGTCCAAAAGACAATATACGCTATGAAAAATATTCTACGTAATTTGAAAGTCTAAATATTATTTACGTCTGTTTTAAACAGCTTATTTAAGGAAGTTGGACAAGAAAACGATTTAAAAATCTTACGCGATTGAGAAAACGTATTAAAATTCTACGCGATTTTGAAAACGAAAAAATATATTTACGCGTTTTGTAAACGTTTGTAAAAATGAAGGAATTGTAAAAATACGATAAAATTTCTACGCGATTGAACGATACTATATTTATTTTATGCTGTCGGGAAAATGTGAACCCGTACAGATTATTTTTGAAAATCTTTCGCTGTCGGGAAAATGTGAACCCGTCATGTGCTTTTGAAAATTTATATCTTTGTCGGGAAAATGTGAACCCGTCTGAGCTTTTGTGAACCCGCATGAGGCTTTTGAAAATTTATATCTTTGTCGGAAAATATGAACCCGTGTGCTTTTGAGACTATATCTGTTGTCGGGAAAATGTGAACCCGTCATGAGCTTTCCATCTATCTGTTATGTGTACCATGTATTTGGTGGATTGGTTGACGAGATCGAATCACATCGTGTTGTCGATGCGATAAACGTAGTGTGGTTCATTGTTCTAATGAACTTGGAGACTTTAGTGTACGGGATCCCACACGCGTGAATGATGGAGTCGCTCCATTGGGCCGTGGAAACCAATAGCACACTATGGTACTTTCGACATACACTATATTTAATCAAGATTTGTGAAATCTAGTAGTACATTTGCCCGTAGTCTTGCCACAACGTGAGGCATGAACTACACCACGCCTGGATTGATGGATTCCCGTGTCGTGGGGCATAGACGCAACGTGTGACATAATTAGTTGGTGGGGCGCCAGAGTGTATATAGATTTTGCGAGTCATTCCTCTCTCGATACTTGTGTTTTCTTTAGGCTCCATGGAGTAGGATTGTATCTTATTGTATATGTTGATATGTGGTGCATTATTATCTTCTATTTGTTATTTTTATCTATTATCTTTTATTTGTTATTTCTTTTATCTCATTATCTTTTATCGTGATATTTTTATTTGTGATCTTTCATATTTGATATTAATTGTTTATATGTTGTATTTTTGTCGTGCATTATTGTATTTTTGTTCTGCTATGAAATTTGTTGTTATTGAATTTAATCTTTATTTTTATTGTCTTGTTATGATATTTTATATGGTATGAATTGTTATATCTATCCCGATAATGTTATTACTTGTTTATTTTATTAGGTTATATGTATGGTAGAAATATTTGTAAATTGATAACATTATAATTGTGATTATCTCATGTGTATGGAATGACTTTGTTTTCATATTCTTTACTACCGTCTTGAAATAAAAGGGGATCTCACCTCTTTTCCTGTGTTGTTTTTGTTTGGTTTGTATTCTTCGACCGTATAGTAGGCGGAGCACATTCTTAACCCTAGGGGAGACAATATTCAAGATGGTAATTGAGTGGTTTTTTTCAAGTTTCAAAAAGATGCAATTGAAGAAACGACTATGTAGGTTGAATTTTTCTCGTTAGTGTTGTTCTACCTTATTGGTAGTGCATCGTTTGGGTTTACTAACTGCGTAGTTGAGGATGGCAAAGGAATTGATTAGGTGTAGAATATATCAACAAGTTGCAACTTCTTTTCTTGAGCTTCAGAACATAAGAACTCCATCAAGCGTCTTGACTTGGAAGAATGTGGGATGGGTGGCGACCTCCGGAAGAAGTTCCTATGATGTGTGTGTGAGTGAGACAAAGACGCCGAAAAAAGATCCGTGTTGGTTTGTGGAGACACTCGTCAATCCAGCAGGCAGTCCCGGGGATGTTACACGACCGATCTATGATCAAATAATCATAAGAAATTCAACATGTGTTTGATACGATTTCCTAACGGTCACTAGCCGACCGGCGTCATCATAACTAACGGTTGCGAGTAGTTTCGCACTTTAATGACCAAACATAATGAATCTTAACGTTCAGAGCCCTAATAGCCTAAGCAGTAAGTATCAAATGGGTCAGTATTGAGACCTTCTATATAAGTTGGCCTGATAGTATAGACCAAGTATGTTTCATTTTTACCTAACACTCAGATTAGTCTTTACACACTTTGCGATCATTCTGTTGACCTGCCTAAGTGTTTTAGACCTTGTTGTTTGCCTTACAAATAGGTCTCCAGCAAGTCTTTCTCTCACTTGTCGACCAGTACCTGGAACAATTTCTGAAATGGGTTTTGAGGTATAATCCAATATCAAAAAGAGTTTAATCATCACAATGATTATTAAAGAAGTTAAAATCTTTTAATAATTTGACACGACATGATGATCAAGTTTAAAGTCAAAAGTTTTTTATTTAATCGATTATTTCTTAGGGCATAATCTGATTTAAAACCTTTTATTGTCAAATCATTAAATAAAAAGTTTGACAATCACATTAACTATATAAGAAATTTAATTTTAATGATATATGTTGACATATTTTTATATTATAATATAAAAATATTTACAACAATCAAATTTATACTCTTAAATTAAACATTAAACATCCATAATTTTTTGAAAATTAACATTCATTCACCTTAAACTTTCACTCAATTATAAATAGTTATCCTAAACTTTTAAACCATTCAATTTAGTCTTTAAACTACACTAATTCTTGTAATTAGTAGTCTTTCATAATTTGTCCAATTTAAGTTAGCTAACTAATAAAGCATTGCGTCACAAGAAATCCTAAAATACTCTAAGAATATATACTTTTTACAAATTTATAACAGTTCATATTTAATTTAATAATATTTTATTTTATAATCCAATAGTATGTATAATATAAGTGCTACGTACAATTTAAGTGAAATAGTATAATAAAAATTTTGCATACATCACGTATACGTGAATTATTAATAATATATTTGTCATGTCAATTAATTACTAATGTATTTATACATGACGTAGTGAGTTGATTGAAATTGAACGAAAGACTAATTCAAACAATTAAAATAGTTGAAGGACTAAATTAGAGGATTTGAAAGTTTATGATAACTAGTTGCAACTGAGTCAATGTTTAAGGTGGTTAGATATTATTTTTTCCTCTCTTTTTTTATCTCCAATAAACATCCATAATATTGTTGCATTTATTTTAGTTTATATTAGCTTGCCCGTGTTTGATTAGGTAGACAATAACGTCCTAAACAAAAATAAAATAAAATTGTAATGTTTATAAACCATATATATTCGTACGAGAAGAGGCAGGTAGTTAAGTACCGAAAGAAAAATAAATAAATAAAGGGCTGGTAGTTGCTTAGTTTTATCTGGAACTGCTGGTTCTCATACTCTATCTCAGTGAAAGCAGAAAAGTTAACGACCAATGGCCACGCTTGCTTCCTCACCTTCCTTGCTCTTCTCTGTATCCTCTTCCAGCCTCCTTCCACTTTCACATCCTTCTACATCGCGCCTCTCTTTCTCTTCTTGCCTTCATTCCTCCTCCTCTCTATCAATTTCTCCTACCTTTCTAGCACACCCTTCTTCAAGTTCTAGACGTTTTGCTAGTCATGCTGCCTTCAGCATCAGTGCCAGTGCTGCAGAGAAGAAGAAGGTGCTTATCGTCAATACCAACAGTGGTGGACATGCCGTAATTGGCTTCTACTTTGCAAAAGAGCTTCTGGGTGCCGGCCACGCTGTCACCATACTCACTGTTGGTGAAGAAACCTCAGACAAGATGAAGAAACCTCCTTTTAACAGATTCCGAGTTAATGATCTTTATCTATCTCACTCTGAATCTGAAAGATATATTTTTTACAAGCGCAACAATGCATGCATGTCAGTGTTTTTTTTTTGTGTGTGTGTGTGTGTGTGTGTGCCTCTCTGGATTTAGCTACTTGCTTTGAATGAATATTGTGAATTCCAATCATTTCATCAAGATTTTTGTGGGGTTTGAAAAATATTCAGGAAATTGTGAGTGCTGGAGGCCGCACATTGTGGGGAAATCCAGCAGAAGTAGGAAGTGTCGTAGGAGGGGAAGCGTTTGATGTGGTTTTGGACAACAATGGCAAGGATCTTGAGGCTGTGAGGTTTGTTGTATTCATTCTTGTACGCTTGTGTTCAATGCTTGACTTGTTTGCCTTTCTTGTTAACTCACATAGACTGATAAGCAGTGGCATGCAACACATACAATTTGTTTTAGTTTTATGCTAGCATACTGCAATTGTTAGAAATCTGCTGAAAAAAACAGAAACTTCTCAGACATGAGCAGGTGCAATATATAAGACAGACATCCTAATATCAATCTTCACTTGTAGGCCGGTGATAGATTGGGCCAAGAGTTCTGGTGCCAAGCAATTCCTGTTCATCAGTAGTGCTGGAATCTACAAACCAACAGATGAACCTCCGCATGTTGAAGGGGTATGTTGAATATCAGTGATCCCCAAAGCATTTGTAAAACAACTATGGCAATAGCAATTAATATAAGCTAAAGTGAAAATCCGCTGTGGAGCAGGATGTTGTTAAAGCAGATGCTGGTCATGTTGGAGTGGAGAAATACATTGAAGAAACTTTTGAGAGTTGGACAGTCTTTCGGCCACAGTACATGATTGGTTCTGGCAACAACAAAGACTGTGAGGAGTGGTTTTTTGATAGTAAGTGGAAAATTCTCAAACAAGCTTTACTTCTAACCTTTCATCCTATGAAGCTTTGTTGCAAGATCTACACTTGTTGGAGATCTATACTCATTGACATCTATAAGAAAAAAATGTATATTGTTCTTTGTAGGGATTGTTCGGGACAGACCTGTGCCAATTCCAGGCTCAGGACTGCAACTCACTAACATATCTCATGTTAGGGACTTGTCCTCGATGCTTACTCTGGCTGTTGAGAAACCAGAAGCTGCAAATCATAGCATTTTCAACCTTGTGAGTGACCGTGCAGTGACTCTAGATGGAATAGCCAAACTATGTGCTAAAGCTGCAGGGCGCCCAGTTAACATTGTGCATTATGATCCAAAAGCTGTTGGAATTGACGCAAAGAAAGCTTTCCCTTTTCGCAATATGGTAATAGCATATCTTCTAATCTACTCCAAAACCTAATGGTATGATGCACGGAATCGGGTATAGAATGACTTGCTTAACACAAATCATTGAACTGATTAACAGGACAGGGTGGTAATACCACCTTGTTAATCAGTTTATTGATTTGTTTTAAAACTAATGAATTCATGCAAAGAAAATTTTACATACTGTATAGATTGTGTTGCATAAATTCATGCAAAGAAAATTTTATAGAAAATTTTATCAGGGGATACTATGAGAAACCAAAAAAAAAAAAAAAAGATTGCCTTGCATAACCCAAATAACTGAATTGATTAAGCTCATCAGCTTGGCTTAACCCATCGAATTCTGAGTCCTAATATGCTGTTACATATTCTAAAATGTACAATATATGAACATTTTTCAAGTTTCAATTATATAACCCTCTTAATTATTTTAGCCTAACAATTTATATTAACTATGTATTATGCAGCACTTCTACGCTGAACCTAGAGCAGCCAAAACTAAATTGGGATGGCGTGCTACCACAAACCTCCCTGAAGACCTAAAAGAACGGTTTGAGGAGTACATAAAGATTGGGAGAGACAAGAAGCCCATACAATTCGAGTTAGATGATAAGATATTGGAGGCCTTGAAAGTTCCTGTGTAATCCATTTATATCCAAAATGTATAAACATTGATTAGACAAGATTTTTAGATTTCTTGTTACTCAAATTTAAATGAACTGTATGAAAGCAAGTTACTTCTCTGATTCTCTCCCTATTGAGTAACATAAACAAAACAAAAAACCTATAGAGCTTAAGCAGCTCAATTAGGATATCATAAAATCCTTCCCAATTCAGTCCCAGTGAGATTTTTAACTGCAATGGGAGAAGCAGTGATATTTTAACTATAACAAGAGAAGCGGGCAAAGTGTAGCGGTGAGTACTAGATCTATACAAACTGGTGTCAACTGTCAAGTGCTTGACTGAGAAATTGACACCTAAAAAACCCAGATCAAATTAGATACACGAACCATGAACGAAATATCTAGCAAACTTTGGTGAAGAAAGTATTAGAAAAAAACGCTATGCAGAAAATCACGAGAAGAAAGGAGGAAGAGTGAGAGTTTTGGCTGAATTTTATTCAAGATAGGAAACTTCACTGAAATTTCCGTTGAAATGGATGTAAAATATCATTTACATTCCAACTTGCACTTGATCTTGCAACCCATCATTCCAAGTGCTCGATAAAATAAAAAAACTGCATGAATTCTAATCCAGGGTTCTCCTGTTGATAAGGCAATTTGTAATTCTAACATGAGATTTGTCGTTTGCCCTAGTTTTGGAATGAAAAAAATCTTCCCTCATTCTAAACTTTTTTTCTACCCAATAGAACAATACAATTTTTTTTAAAAAAAATACATATTAAAACAAAAGACTGGATATTGATAGAAGAGTAGATATCAAGGCCCGCTTGTAGATTTTCAACAAAAGCACCATTAAGGTAGCTAGCTACATTCAAGTTAGCTATGCCCAGAGCTTTCAGATACCTTGCTTGCAATTGGTTTACGTTGTTTATTCAGCTATAGCCTTCAAGGCAAAACCACACAAACATGATACAGTCCTCAAGAATTAAAATAATCTGCAAATGGAATCAATTGTAATAATTATAGAGAAAGAAAGCAGAGATCCAGCAATCAATAACAAATTGCCAGAAAATAGAGCCCAAAAATTTCTGAAGCTAATACCATTTCTTGTCTTGCCAGATATATTAAGAGCATATAACTGGAAAGCTATAAAAATGTCAAAGTTATGGAATACAAAAATCTAAAATACAACAGATTAAAGCTAGCTATTGTGTCTGAAACAAGCATGTCTGTCGAAAATATTAATTGGCCTAAAAATTAATTTGAAGTAAATGTTGCATGCCTCTGAGTCCTATGAATCTTCCTAAATCTCAAGGCCCTTCAATTTTGACTCCAATTCATCATGATCAGCATCTTCTTCAGCCTCCTCATCAATGTCTTCTCCTTCAGGATCATTCTCATCCAAAGGACCCAACTTATCAGGTGAATTTTTAAATATATTCTTCAACTCATCAATCCCTTCATCAGATATGAAGTTACCATTAATGTTTAGCAACTTAAATCCAGGTTTTTGCACAACAGCTTCAGCCAACAGCCTAGCTCCTGACCTTGTGATCGAATTTGTGCTCAAATCAACTTCATTTAATTGGCCCTGGCCTCCTTCCAGTGCCTTGCTGATCAAAATTGCACCTTCATCCTTGAGTTCATTCTCAGACAAATTTAACTTGGTGAGGAACTGTTTGGATGATATACAGGCAGCCAAAGAAGCAGAAGCTTTTGCAGTAATGTCATTTCCAGCCATATCCAAGATTTCCAGTGATGGTGCAGATTGCTTGAGTGCATTAGCAAGGGCTTCTGAAACATCATCCTCCAAGTTCAAATAACTTAGGTATATCTCTGTAAGATCTGCAAATGCAGGTATAACTTTACTTAGAGCAACTCCAGCTTCCACTCCGAACATGTTGTCACGCAAGTCAAGCTTCTTCAAATGCGTACAAGTCCCAAGTGCTTCAGCTAGGGCAACCCCACCATCAGAGCCTACCCTGGTAGATGAACACCGAAAATCTTCCAAAGCTAGGGAACGTTTCACAATTTCTGAAATAGCAATTGCCCCTTCATCTCCAGTCATGTTATTATGGAAATGAAGAACCCTAAGCTTTTCAGTGGAAGGAATCAATTCAGAAACTGCTTTTGCAGCTTCCTCTGATATACCGTCATTCATCAAATAAAGCTCCTCCAAGTTATTTTGAGATTTTAGGAGCGACCGAAATGCTCTGACCCCTTTTTCACCCATGGCATTATTTGACAGGTTCAGATACCTTAAAACGCAACCTTCCAGTGCAGAAGAAAATATAGTCATCACTTCGAGAGCTTCAGCTTCTGGTCTTCCAGCAATAAAATCCGATAGATCTACCTCTTTCAGTTGATCCTTAATTGATATCAGGATGGGTTCAGCAACACGAGCAGCATCCAAGCCAAAACTTCTATTGCTGAAACATATCTTAGTATAAGAGTTTGGTCCCCTCAATGGTTTCAAAAGTTCTGCAGCTTCCTCCCCATCAATAAAGGCCCTGCGACCCCCAGATATGTCAAAAACAGTTTCACCAGTTGCACTAGCCTTTTCAGATATCAACTCTCCATCCTCCTTCACTCTTGGGCCTCTTTTCAAAACCTCCAACATGAGCTTACTTGATTCCTTGGCATAAATTTGCACAGCAGAACTCCCATCACCATCAGGCTCCTTCTCAAAGTGTTGGGTTGCAGTAGCAAAAGCTATATCCTCAATTTGCTTTGCATCCTCCTCAGCCTCTTCTTTGCTAAGCAGTCCATACTTTCTAGAGAAAATGGATGGAGTTGTAAGGTTCTTGGTCATTCGTTCTACAAGCATTAGCCTAGTACTCTGGCTGGGGGGCCATAATTTGATTGAAAGTGGACGATGTTGGTATGCCTGTGCTGTAGACTCCATACCAATGCAACCTGGAAACCAGTGTAACAACAACATTTACATGTGTCTGACAAAACCATATGCTTCACTAGTACTAGAAGACAATAGGATTGAAAACTGCTTATGGAAAACGACAATTATAATTGTATATCATTATATTTACTCTTGAACCAAAGTGCAACTTTAGGGTAGCAACCACAACAAGGGAAACAACATTCAGGTTTGAGGCACTGGTTTGACAATAAAAGCAGCAAATCTCATAGTCATAGACAGAGTAGTGATGTCATAATAAGGTATACGATTTTAGTAATACTTGCCTAATGAGCAACAAACTTGTCAAGATAAACCCAGGATGTAATCAACAATGGCAAAGAAAGACAAACTGTTCTTAAAAATATATATCTTTTGTCAAAATAACCATCATATGCATATTAGGATATAGTGTTGCAAAAATCTGGTATTAATCGGCACATAAAGTTTTTTAGAAAATCATCATGTCAACAACTACAAGATAAAATCAAAATCAAAGAATAATAATATGCATATTATGATATATAGTTGCAACAATCGGGTATTAATGAGCACAAATGACAAATAATATGAATTCTATGAGATGGCACGGACCTTAAAAAGTATGGATCCAGTGTTTCAGACATAAAAGTTGTTTCAACATCTAAAGCAAACATTTTTAATAATAATTGTAACTTAAATTAAGGAACAGGGAATGAAATTACAAAGATCCAATTGGGGAAAAGATAAAAGTGTGCTCCCTGAGTATTCATATGCGATAGTCAAAGAGTTAAACTAAGAGGGGACAAAAACCCATGAATCCAAACATTGTTCATTTTATGCGCCCCCCCCCCCCGACAAAAAAAAAATGTTTCGTTTTCTAAAAAATTTATGGGTAGCCAAACAGAGCAACTATGGCAACATGCCGGAAAGAAAGTTAAAATGAAAAAGGGGCAAAAAAAAAAAAAAGACCTAAAGCCCGAGACAGAAAGTAATAATATAACAACGTTATCCAGAACAAACAGAGAACAGAAAGAAACGAGGTAATGGATTCAGTACCCGAGTGAGAATGCAAGATTACGAAGAGGGGCAGCGAAAAACCCTAGACAGAGTGTGAAGCAGCAGGAATATTTGAGAGAGAGATAGAAGAAGAACAGGGAATAAGGATTCTGATTTTTTATTTTTTTCTGAAATTCGAGAACTTCGTTGACAATTGGACAATTGGTTAGAGGCCTTTTATGGTGGTACTGGTTTCTGGCGGAGTAGGGAAAAAATTAAAATTAAATTAATGTTTGGATCGAAATTTAAAATTAAAAAATATATATATATACGAATATGGGATGGGAAGCGTGCGTGTGGAAAATTGGAGGGAAATGATGAAAAATGAAAAAAATCCAATGAATCCAATCCAACTTTTGAAATACCACACCCACATTGAAACCCCAAGCGTGGGTTTTCCGCTTCCTATCCTCTTTTTGATGTTAGATGACAATTATAACCTCGTGTTCCCGTTATATTTACGTTTTGTTGATGAGCTTGGTTGAGACTTGAGAGAGTTGATAACTTTTTTTGTCCTGGGCCTAGTCCTGGGCTGGGTGAATCTCCGATTGCATGGGTATCAATTTGAAAAAGAGCCTAAACATTTTTTTTTTTTATTAAGAACGGGGCCTAAGCCCAAAAAAGAAATTACACAGAAACAAAGCGGGGAGTAGAAACTCCCATTACATCAGAAAGCAATACTTGTGCAACTTGCACAGGAGGAAGCTCATAAATCACTAACTGGAACCCAAACCCACAACCCAAATTAGCTAATACATCAGCACTCTTATTGGCTTCCCGAAAAATATGAGAAACCCGAACCTCCCAATCAGAGCTCAATAATCTGCGAATCTGCTTCATCAAGCTCCAACCACAAACACTCCCCAAACTTTCTCCTCTAATACACCTCTCCACCACCGCAGAGTCTACATTCAATTCAATAGCTGTAAATCCTTTCAATTTAGCCAATCTGAGGCCTTCAAGGACACCCCATCTCTGCTACAAAGGTGAAGTTTTGCCTAACTGTTTGGAAAACCCCCAACCATTGACCATCACTACCTCTAAAGAGACCGCCACACCCAGCCATACCAGGAGACCCTCTCGCCGCGCCATCCGTGTTCAAACGAACCCAACCCTCTGGAGGTGGAAACCACCTTATATCAATCTGATGCCCAGTACGTTGCATATTAGGAGAAAAGGAGCTACGAGCATGTCTATACTTTTCCATGCAGCGATCCACTACCACCGAAGGTCTAGCTGGACGCACAAAATCTGGGTCATAAGCTTCATTATTCCTCCACCGCCAAAGGTAGGAGCAAGCAACTGCCCACTTACCTGCCCAATCATCACCAAACTCGTGCCCAACATTTGTAACCAAGTTTAACTCAATCCATTGCGGAAGGTCAACAAGGAAAAATCTGCTACGTTGATCAACAGCTACCAAATGGGACCACAAAAAAGATGCTAGGGGGCAATCTCTCAACACATGAAGCACGATTAAGAACAATTATGGCAAAAAGGTTCTCCAAGACCTCTACGATGTCTCCACTGGTTAGTTATCAGTCGAGCATGCATTACCTGCCAAATGAAAAAACGCACCCGCTCCGTCACCTGTAAATGCCACACCTTCCGCCACCCATCGCTAACTTCTCTCCTCTGATGACCTTGGATAAGACTATAAGCACTTGACACCGTGAACCTTCCCATCCTATCCCCAGGCCAAAGTCTCTCATCCCTCCCATTGTCCTGATCCGGAGGGTAAATTGCAGAAAGACGCTGTAATATCTCCTCAGGAAGGACTAACGCCAACTCTGCCCACTTCCAAGCACCAGTAATATCCACCATATCAGATACTTTCCAGTCCATCATATTACTCGGCATAGAGACCATATAATTCTCAAGCCGAGTTTCTGCATCAATCCATCTATCACTCCAAGCGTTCACTGTTCTCCCATCACCCACAACCCACCTTTCATAAACACTAAAACACGGCCGACTCTACCCAAGCTTTTCCAAAAATAAGAGTCGAACTGCGAACAATAATGTCATTACTATTATCTGTTCCTCTTTTATATTTACCTTGCAGAACTTGACTCCAAAAATCCACCGCCCCTTGACGCAAAGCCCAACCAGATTTCAGCAGGCAAGCGTTGTTCATGACATGCAAATTTCTAATCGCAAGCCCTCCTGCAAACTTAGGCAGCATAAGTTTCTCCCAGCTTATCAAGTGAGCTCTCCTTTTATTCTCCTCATCCCCCCAAATAAAGTTCCTTTGGAGCCTTTGAATCTCATCCAAACATCCTTTCGGAATAGCAGTTGTCATCATAGGATAAATAGGCACAGCTTCCAAAACTGACTTTGACAATGTAACTCTGCCAGCAAAGGATAACTGCTTCGCTTTCTAACCTGTCAGCTTCGATTTGACTTTATCAATTAAATACTGGAAATCAACTTTTCTAGGAGCCTTACCTAATAGAGGGACACCCAAGTACTTTCCCAGCGAATGTGTCTCTCGAAAACCAGATAGATTGAGCAGCAACCTTCTTGTATTAACAGCCACATTTTTTGAAAAGAAAATACTTGTCTTCTCAACACTAATTTTCTGACCCGAAAGGCCACAAAACCTGCCCAACACCATCTTGACGCAAGTCATTTGAGCAACAGTAGCTTGACCAAACAAAAGAAGGTCATCTGCAAATATGAGATGAGAAACCATAGGCCCATTCCTTCCCGCTCTCATAGGCTTCCAACTACCTTTATCAACCTCCGGAGAAATCATATGAGAAAGTTTATCCATACAAAGAACAAAAATATACGGAGACATTGGATCTCCTTGTCTGATTCCTCGTTGCGGACTAAAAAATGCTGATCTACTACCATTCCACAACACGTTTGTCCTCACACTAGTAATACATTGCATAATAAAATTCACCATGACCGACGAAATGCTCACCTCCTTCAAAACCTCTTCAATAAAAGACCAACGAAGCCTATCATAAGCTTTAGCCAAATCCACTTTAATAGCAAAGAATCCAGATTTCCCATTCATACGCCGCATACTGTGCATCATTTCCTGAGCAACAATGATATTCTCATGAATGCTTCTGGTTGGAATGAACCCCGTTTGAAAAGGAGAGATAATATCCGGAGGTTTAAGCCGGTTAACCATTATCTTGGTAAGCATCTTATAACTAGCATTGCACAAGGATATTGGCCGAAACTGATTAACAAATTCCAGCTTAGAAATTTTTGGAATAAGACAAATGTCAGTCAAATTAACCTCTCTAATTGATTCCAAAAAGCATACCTAACAAAATCACAAAGCTTGCGAGCCACCGTTTCCCAGTTAGCTTGGAAAAAACCAGCAGGAAAACCATCCGGCCCCGGGGCTTTCCAAGCAGCCATTCCAAAGATCGCCCTTCTAACTTCCTCAACTTCAATAGGCCTACTCAAATCATGAATAACCGCTGGATCTAACCGAGGAAAAGTGTAATCCGTTTGATACCAAACAGAATCAGCTTCCTCCTCCATAAACAAATCTCTATAAAAATCATTAACCATAGCTTTTAATTGAGACTCCTCCTCAACCCAATCCCCATCATCATTCCGAAGCATAATAATTTTATTCTTCCTTCTCCTATTAACGGCTTTCAAATGATAGAACCTAGTGTTGCGGTCCCCATCATTTATCCATTTTGCCCGAGACTTCTGAAACCAAAGTAATTCTTCCTGATACAGGGTTGTTGCTAACTCTCTTTGCAATCGACTCTCCAATCGAACAAGAAACTGATTATGGGAACCTGAAAATTGAACTTTTTGTATTCCTCCTAACCGGGCCAAAATACGCCACTTTCTCCTCCTGATATCTCCAAAAATGTTTGCATTCCAATTTCTTAAAGTATCTTCCACTGCAGAAAGCGTCTGAGGCACTGGTAGGTCAACTTCCCAACAACCGCTAATAGTATCTGAAAAAGTAGCATGAGTTATCCAAGCACTCTCAAATCTAAACGGACGAGAAACAAGATTACCCGAGCCACTCCACAAGGAAACACAAATGGGATGATGATCAGAAAAATCCACCCTAGGGAGGACACGCACAACAGCATCCGGGAAGCTGATCCTCCAATTAACATTACATAAAGCCCGATCCAGTCTCTCAAAAATCCTAGAATAACCATTAAACAGGGGACCTCTCCATGTAAACCTTGAACCAAAGAACCCCACATCCATCAAATCACAGGCATCAATTCTTTCCAAGAAAGTATTGCACTTTCTTTGGTTCACTGGAGCACCCCCTTTCTTCTCGCTTTGACTTATTATATCATTAAAATCACCAGCTACCAACCACTTTCTCTGCATACTGCTCGCTAAAGCCTTCAAATTGTCCCACAGCTGCCTTTTAAGGTCCGCACAAGGGCTCGCATAGACAGGAGTTAAACACCATTCCTCTTCAAGAGGAAAAGCCACCTTCAAATGGAGATACTGAAAGTCAGTGGCTAGAAGATTGATTGTAACACAATCAGTCTTCCAAGCCACCACAATACCCCCCGAAAAACCTCTAACCTCCGAACTCAAGAAACCATCAAAACCAAGCAATTGAAAGGTCTTCTGTAACTTAAAAGGATCAATTCTAGTTTCCATAATAACCAATATATCCGGATGATAACCATCTATATATTGTTTACAGAATCTGAAGAAAGATGAACTTGCAGCACCCCGGCAATTCCACAAAAAAATATTATTATTTTTATTCACCATAAAAACCTAGTCGATATTCATGATAGCCTCCCCATTCTCCAATTTTTCAAAGCAAGTTGTCTCTTTTACAGTCTCCATGCCAACTTCCTGCAAACTTTCATTTTGATTCGAGCTCCCTCCAGAACACCTACCAGTCGTCCCAATAGCAATATCAGAAGCTAAAAATGACGAACTGCTCGACTCTGGAGTTTTCATAGCTATATCCGGAGGGCGTGTAGGGTGGGGAAGAACAACGCGACCCCCACAATCTTCATGCACATTGTTTGACTTAGTATTTGCCACCGAAATTGTCACCACCCCTCCATCAACATTAATTTCTCTCCTAGCTTTTCGTGTAGCATCAGCGTCAACAACATTTAAAATTCCCTTATTTTTTGCACTTTGAGGATTCTCCTGATTCTCCTTACTTTTGTTACCCTCAATCATTGGCCCATTTTTATTCTTTTTTCCTTTAGCAATAAATATATCTCATATCTGCTCTTTAGGATTATTATTTTTATCCAGCATCTCCTGCTGATCCTCTCCCATATCTTTGCTAACAACCGGATCATCATTTTGTAACAACTGATATCGAGATCCCGAAACTATAGCACGACTGCCATGAGAGACTTTTCCTAAACCGTAGAGACCGCACTTTTTGTTTCCCGGCGCCACCCTAGTCCCCTGCACTGTTTTTAGGCATCTCTTTCTCCTTACCTTTTCTAACTCTTCTAGATTTTTGCACCACCACCCATGGTCCTCCTTTCCTCATCTCAGCATTAGAAACTGTACCCCCTTCCTGACCACCCCGAGTGCCTTCCGAGCTACCTTTATGATCGCCATTAAAATCTGCAGACTCCTTAGATTTACCATTCCAGTTCCCAGCAGTTGCTTTATCAGGACAACCCTCCATGTAGTGGCCAAACCTACCACATGTAAGACAAAGGAGGTGAAGTCCTTCATATTCTACCTTATAATACCTCTCTTTAACCTCAAACAGGGCTAGTAGCGGCTTCGTCAGATCTACCTCTACACATAATCGAGCATATTTACCACGCTGTTAGTGGAGCGTGTTCTTATCCACCCTAACCGTCCGACCAATTCTGTTCCCAATAGAACGCAACACCTTGGCATCATAATACTCGATAGGCAGTCCTGAGAAACGAACCCACACCACTACTGTATCAATAGTTGCACTACTAGAGTGGAATTTTGGTCTCCATTCCCTCACCGTAAGGTAGTGATCATATATTAGCCAAGGACCCTCCTCCAGCGCCTTTGTCTGATCCTCTTTGTGAGAGAAGGTGACCAGAAAAAACTCATACCCTAAGTCAATAATATTGATGACCCCTTTCCTCACCCACATCTGCTTCAACCTTGTCTCCAAAGCCTTATAACCAATCTTCATACCCAACAACTTCACAATCACTCCGCTCCTCCAAGGCCTACGAATTCTAGATTGCTCTCGTTCATTTAGAATAAAGGTAGGACAGTCATATATCCCTACCTTCCCCTCAATAACATCAATCCCCACTTCCTCCTCTCCTTCAGAATCATCGTCTATCGCATCCTCGTCAGAATTCTCCATCCATTCCTCACATTCCCCTTCAGAAATGAAACCCTGTGCCTCTCCTCCAACAACTCCCACAACAAAATCTCTGTAGGATTTACTCTCAGGAACATCAGCCACAATGTCAGCATAAGAAAGAGGAAGGGAAGATTCCGTAGAAAATTTATGATCCCCTCCTTTAACTTTTTTTATACTCCGAACAACCAGATCAACCTCCTCCGTAGAGGGGGTTCGCTCAGCCGCCTTGGAAGGAGTTTTCTCAACCATTCCTTACAAAATAGAATTTCGATGTCAGATACCAGTTTTAGTTGGGCCTAAACATTTCATTCGTATGAAAGTTTTGTGAATTCCTTGTGTTAATTTATTGCCCATCCATATATAATACGAGCATTCATAATTCGATATAGATTCAAAAAATTAATTAATTTAAATAATATTATTTATATTAATTTGGAATGAATTAATTATATTTTAAAAATTAAACCAATTTAAATTAATTTAAATCGATTTGAATTAGATCGATTTAATTAGTTTTTAACTTAGATTGATTAAGTCTAAAATTTTATAAGTTAAAAATAATTTAAATTATTATAAAAAACAATAAAAAAATATCTTATTTTGCATATTTAAAATAATACTTGATCACATAAAATAAATAAAGTATGAGAAATTAGAGTTACAATAAACAAAAAATATAAATTTAATAAGAAATAAATATATTATATAATATTAATTAATTTGAATTTAATTTGATTAGATTTAAAAATTAAATCAATCGATTTTAAAAAAATCAATTTAATTCAATTGATTTTAAAAAAATCAAATCAAAAAGATCTAAACTTTTTTTTCATTTTGATTAAATTTTAATTTTTTTATTGGATTTTTCAGTTTGATTTGAATTTGATCGTGTGTGACATTGATTCAACAAGTGTTATTAGAACTCAAGTGAAATTTTCAATTTCCAAAAATACATATAAAATGGATAGATACGTGTGAGGGATGTTGACTTCAAGAGTATTACTGAGGGTGTTCTGCAGTCGTTTGTTTCTGAAGTGGAAGACCATGTATAAGCCAAAGGTTTATCTGAAAGTTTGATATCCACATGCTGTGAAGGGAATTCTTGCGGTGCTTGTTTGTTGGACATTGCTGGGAAATTTTGACAGTTGGACGATGAAGGACTAAGATGGTGTTAAATCTTGGACTAAGCAATTCACCATTGAACCTTTTTATGCTACGAGCTGAGGAGATTCGTGGGATTTGATGAGAACAACGAGGTTGCATTGGGATAGTGTTTCTATTATACCTTATCTTTGCAAGATGGAAGCACTTAACCCCAGTGTGAACTGGAAAAATTAATACATGTTTTGCCTTCCCTATACTTTCTTTTGCTTCCCCCTTCTAATACTATTAGATAACCCACCATGTATAAGAGAGCAAATTAATGCACTCAACACTTGGACGTATATAGTTCAAGAAGTTAGATTGAATAAGAATTTAAATGAAGATTATAATTTTAAGTTAAGATAATAATTTGGTTATACCAAGAAAATTACAGTAAGCTATTCCAATGCAATGGTAAGACTCAGTTTGTTGAAGATGTGTGGACCGATAAAGTTCCATGGGCCTTGGCTCGATACCAACAGGATTGCCCTGAAGATGTTCCAACCCAACTGGCCCGATATTTATTGACTCTCATAAGTAAGAGAAGTTCTTGTATACTTACATAGTATTACACCAGTTAAATAAAAATGAAATATGTGTCATTTATAATCATATATGAGTTAAATAAAAAAATATGTGTCATTTATTGTCATATATATCGTTAGATTGAAAAATAAAATATTATAAAAATAAATATCAACAATTATAAATTTATTTAAAATAATATTCTAAGAGTAGGTTAGAATTCCTCCATAAGTAGGCTTTAATGCACTATCAAGGAGTAAGTAGCTTGACAATTATGCTTCCGTCCACGTAATCATATTCATATTGCGTCTGCTATTCGGCGTGGCCACTAACCACTCGAGATCCTCATCTATAACGGGTGTAAATGAGAATGAGGTATTTGTAAAGTATTCAAGCTATACTTGTTAAATGTTCTATCAAGTTTATTTATTTAATTAAATAAATAAATTCAAGATTAAATTTAGTTTAATTACATAAATGAGCAAATTTCAAATTTTATATGCTTAACATTAAAAGTTCATGAATATCTCATGTATGTATGTATATATATATTACTACTCATTTAATATAAAAAGTAAAAATTAAATCACAAAAAATATTTTAAATAAGGAAAAGTATAGATAATATATAATATTAATTTTTTTGTTATTATTATTAACTAAAGGCTTCTACAATAAAGTTATGAATTTTTTAACTAATGGATTATGAAAAAAAAGTTTTTTATTTATATTTTTTGTTGTTTACTTTATTTTTTAGTACAAAGATGTTTACTAAATATTAAAGTAATAAATTTAAATATTCAAAGAAAAATTTGATAAAAGAAAAGAGGAATAATCAAGTTATAAATAAATATAACAAGTCAAACTCAAATTTTATATTTTTTTTAAATAAGTAAAATCTAAGCTTTAAATTTGATTCATTTAAATAAATAAATTAAACTTAAATAATATTTTTCTTCCACAAATTAAATTTAAACTTTAAATATTTAATTTGACTCAACTTATTTACATCATTGTTGATAACTACAATGCCTCCCCATTTAAGCAGATAAGTGAGAGTGCTCTAACATATGTTCAATCCTAGTCTAAATACCTAACCAACCTTCTCTCTTATTTACTTAGGTGTCAATGTATCTTTTGTAGGTAAAGTCTGAACATACTTAGCTGAAGAGGAACCCTCTAATGAGATCAAGGAAGCAGAACACTATCCTTTGAGGAATAGGCCAGAACAAGGTCAAAGACTAGGATTGGCAGTTAACTAATTGATACCTACACTCTTCATTTATCAACCACTGTCTTATTAATATCATAATGAAATGAAAAATAATGTGATATCTAAACTAAGACTAATTAAATGCATGTTTGGATTATAGCTTGTAAAAAATATTTAAAATGAATTTGATTTTACAAATTAAGTTTTAATCTAAAATGAGAATGCAATAAAGTGATTTATATTTAGATATCTCAATCTTTATTTAAAAAATTATAATTTTGGCCATAAATGTTTTTAACTCAAAGTAAAAGCAATTTTTTTTTACTTCCACTCAAACCATGGTTTTAGAATTAAGATCAAAATTCCCTTAGACACTCTCAAGTGAATTTTTGCTAAACAAGTTGATTTGAAAGTAAAACATAATTTTTTATCCTCTAAATCATTGTTTGCGCTGCCCAAACATGTTCTAAGGGCTTAAAAGTAATTATACAAAAGAAAAATAATGCTCACATATCACTTTTTGCACATTTTTTTATGGTAATAAATTATTAGTCTGTTCATTAAATAATACACATTTTTAATTAAGAATTTATACATTATTAATAAAGATAAAATAATCATTAAAAAAGTACATTCCACGCAAATACATAACGCATGACAGTTTCAGTTTGGGCCTATGCAAAGATAATGCCACACGCAATAGCACCAAATCGAGCATCAATGTCATCGTCATGGACATGCTGCAGCCATCCAGTTGATTCTAACTTCTACAAGGAAACAAGGCCTTCCGTGTGGACTTACTTTTCCATTCTAATGTTATCCTTATTCCTTAGTCAAGTCAACCTTAAGTCAAAGACAAATAAAAATGAACCACATGGCATATTAACCCGACCCACTGTAATGAGTCAGCTGATGACATGGGCAATTAATTACAACTGATGAACACATGGCAACTCAAACGGCAACCCAAACAAAAAGCATGAGTAGGATAAGTGAAATTTGTATGTGCTTATAATTTATTATATAATTATTTAAGTATTTAAATTATTATTTAATGTATATAAAAATATTATTAATAATTAATATAATTTTATAATAATATTTATTATTTTATATATATTAAATAATAATTTAAATATTTATGATAGATAATATTTATGTAAAATTCTTCTTAAGGTAAAAGGTGAGAGTAAAGGAAAGGGAAGTTATGCAAAATGTGAATTGTTGTTTCCCTTCTCTTCTCTCTAATACTTCTTCTCTGTTCTATGAGTATATTCTATTCTTGTAATTGAGTGATTTTGTATACTTGATTCATTGATTATTTGAAGGTATTATCACCATATTACTACAAAAGTTGTTCATAATTATTGATCCAATTGATCTTAATTTTCTGCAATTCTTCTCTATTAGTGCTGCCCATTACATTGGTGCTTTCATCAATTTTACATGGCTGATGAGTTTACCTCTGAAGACCTAGATTGTAACATCTCGGGATTGCTGTAAGATTGATGAGTATCTCCACAAATCAACACGGGTCTTTTCAGCGTGTTTTATCCTCACTCACACGCATCCTAAGAAAATTCTCAAGAAGTCACCTATTCCACAATTGCTCCAGGTCAAGCACGTTTAACCATGAAGTTCTTATGTTCTAGGCTCCCGAAAAGAAATTGCAACTTGTTGATATGGCTACGCCTAATCAATTCCTTTAAACCATCCTAAACTATGCAGTCTCATACTTGTACAGTCTCTAAATCCCTCTCATTCTGATGCGTATTTAGTTTATTCATGGGACCCTTCGCCTAGAAGCCTGCCAAGAGCTGCTCCTTATACGTGCTTCTCTTGCACCGGCATCCACTCCCCTCCCTCGTCGTCATCCCGGACACCACATGCCCACCAACTTCTGCTTGGTTCGTCCCCGAACTACACTGTACTAGGAGAGGTCCCATCTCTGATACTATCTGTAACATCCCGGGCTGCCTGTAGGATTGATGAGTGTCTCCACAAACCAACATGAGTCTTTTCAGCGTACTTTGTCCTCACTCACACGCATCTTAGGAAACTTCTCAAGAGGTCACCCATCCCACAATTGCTCCAGGTCAAGCACGCTTAACCATGGAGTTCTTATGTTCTAGGCTCTCGGAAAGAAGTTGTAACTTGTTGATATGACTACGCCTAATCAATTCCTTTAAGCCATCATAAACGATGCAGTCTCATACCTGCACAGTCTCTGAATCCCTCTCATTCCGGTGCGTATTCAGTTCATTCATGGGACCCTTCGCCTAGAAGCCTGCTAGGAGCCGCTCATTGTACGTGCTTCTCTTACACCGGCGTCCACTCCCCACCCTCGTCGACCCTGGGACACCACATGCACCAATATAACACTCTTGTGGGGATGTCACATTTATGATGCAATAAAATAAAACCTTACCCAAGTTATAAAACATTTGATACATAATTATATGAGTTGTAAAATTTTTCCTTTTATACAGGATAACATTAAATAAAATAACACGAAACATAAAGTAAAACAAACTATTATCACACTCTATAATATACATAGGATTTTGTTCTAAGTTGTACAAATAATTTACAACTACAAATATTTAAGTAAACAGTAAAAGAGTTAGCATAACAGCAAAACATAAAGTGTCCAAGTGCACATCAAAGATTCCTAACCCTTCGAAGGATCACTCTCAGATTGATCATCAGATGATAAAAATCTAGGATGTCTCGAAGCTCTACGGACAGGAGTCTGTGCTGTCGATACAATACTGATATCACGGGGTGTGCAAAAAAGTCCTCCACAGTGACGTCTCAGCGCCAAAGGCATCTCCAAATGTAAATACAAAGTAGTAGTAAAAACATGCTCCCCATCAAACTCGCCTAGCAGGGACACAGTCAGACGCTCCAAGTAAATCACTGATCCTCTATCTTCTCGCAGTCGCTAGGCCTCCGAGCCTTCGTGAAACTCAAGTCTCACAAAACCTAAGAATCCAGGCAACGCCATAACCACAAGATCAATCTAGATGGTATGGGTGGTCGAACGGCTCGCCTTCCTCGAACTGATCGCCCAGCTACTGCTCCTCAGGGTATAGAATCTCAAGAGGTTGTTCCTCTTCCTCTTCCTCAAACTCTTTACAGAAATAAAATAATATTACAGAAACATATACAAATAAAGAGGTGAGCCAATCTACATCAATACCAGCATGGCAAATAAGAAAATGACAATACAACAGATATCACAGTTTAACACAATAATGCATACCACAATATCATAAATAATAACACAATCTAACACATTAATGCACACCACAGTATCATAAATAATAACACAATTTAACTCATCATACATAATATCTCAAATAATAACATTATGATGCATGCCACAAATGCAAATGCACAACGACTCATTCCTACTTCATGGAGCTAGACATAGACATCAGAGAGAATGATCTGAAAAGAACTATCAGTACCTCAGGCTACATAACTAAACTATTACACTGTCCAACGTTGTGTCTATAGCCCACAGTCTAAAACATCATGTAGTAGTACACAGTCCAAATACGTCGTGCACTACAGGCATTGTACTAAACAGTCTCCACAAGATCTTGATTAAGAATAGTACGTGTCGATATCATTAGTGTGTTACCAGTTACCACGGCCCAGATGAGCGATCAACTATCCACATGTGGAATACTCCGCACACTAATGCCTCTAAGTCCACTCAATGAACTACACTACGTTTATCACACCGACAACACGGTATAATTCGTCTCGTCAATCAATCGTCAATTTCCAACCAATTGACACGACTCTCAATGCATGAATAAGAACTATAATTACAAAATACCATTGGTCTCAAAATGTCACCATATTTACAAAAATACCCTTAATCTTAATATTCTCAAATATAGTACGTCTCCACTTGACATTACCATATCTCAACATGTCCGGGTCCACCACTTTGGCCCTACAGCAAAACTCACTGTTCTAATTAATCGTGTAAAAATTTTATCGCGTTTTCATAATCGCGTCACTTTTACAAACGTTTTTAAATCGCGTAAATATATTTTGACGTTTTTAAAATCGCGTAGAGTTTTTAAATCATTTTCCCAATCGTGTAAACTTTTTAAATCGTTTTCTTAACTGTAAAGCTTTAAAAACCATTATTTTAAATAAGCGTAAGCTATTTCTAATACTTTTAAACTACGTAGAATATTTTCCTTACGTTATACATATTTTATGAAACTTTCTCTTTTATTTGTCCGTTTCTAATAAATTTTGACAGCATTTTGTCTATAAAATCTAATAAAAATGTGTTTTCTACGTTTTTCCTTTTAAAATTAACTTGCTTTAATTGTAATCACTATTTACATTTTGAAACTTACTAATATGCTTCAAAACTCAAAGTGAGCTCTATGTTAGTATTTTTAAAGTGTTTATTGTATTTCTCCTTTATAGTAAAATCCTTTAGTTTTAGTTTCTAAAATTATGTTCATTCATTTTATTCCCCAAAGATTCATTGAAATCAAATTCTTTTGTAATTAACTACTTAATCTACCTTGGAAAATAATTTTAGAAATCAAATATATGTTATATGGCACGTTGACTGAATTTAACAAAATCTTTGCATTTGATCTTTATTTCATTTTCCATCTTCTAAATCATTTTGGAATTCATTAATTTGCCTAAATTCATTAAATCATTCCATTAGAAAATGCTTGAGAACATTTTGGTTCTCTTTTTCTTGGTGAAGCCGTGAGCTCCATGTTGTGTTCTTTGGAACACTCATGCAAACTTTACATGTTATTTACATCTTATATTAATAATCATACATTTATAAACACATGCAATATATTTTAAAGCTATAAACATCCATGCAAATATAATCAATTACAAATAAAGAAAGCATTTAAACAACCACATAAATGAATCCTTATGGATTCTTCACACACATACAATCTATTTTCTCATCACCACACAAGGTTGATGAGATTAAATATCCCTCTTACCTTAAAGGAAGACAACTCCTTCTACTCTCCTCCTATGGTTTTCGTGACCTTCCAAGAGAAACCTAAAGATCTTAAATAAAAATTTAAAGAGTCATAACTATAGGAGAAAAACATAAACCATGGATCAATCATGACTTAGAACCTTAGAAATCATGTTAGAAGTAAGAAACAATAAGTTTCACCTTGTAGGAAAAATCTCCAAAGTGATTTTCCAAGCTCAAAATGAATTTTTTTGGAAGAACTCTCAACTAGAGATGTTCTTAGAATGTTGTTTGGATTTGAGAAGTTGGGTTAGAAGTAAATTTTGAAGGTTGGAAGTGTGATTTCTTGGTGTTGGCTGAATGGCTCTCAAAGAAGCAACAATGATGATTTTTGTTCTAGGTGTTCTTGAAGAGAGAAAATAATAAGTTTAAGTGAGAGCAAAGATGAAGAATGAAGTGAAATGCTCTCCTAAACCCTACTTGGCCGTGAGCTTCATCAATGGAGGTCGCCTCCTTTGTTGACTCCTCCTAACACTTAATAGTCTTAGATTTGATCAATGATTGACATCAAAGGCTTTGGCTCTAAGCTTGTCTTTAATTGGTGTAGGAAAAACTCTAGTCATCTAATGACTAAGCCTTCTTGATCCTTCTTGAAAGCACTAGCCGAATTGCTCCAAGGAGAAGTAATTAGGTTTGTATTCATTTATGAAATCTAGTTACACTTAAGTGCATTTGATTAGTTTGCTTAGTTACTTGCCTAACTATATGGTTACTTAGGTTAACTAGGTTTTGTCTTGATATTTTGAGAACCTTCTCTAACTAGGATTTAACTAGATAGCTAACTAGGTTTATTTCACTTAGTTACTACATAAGCTTTCCATACTAACTTAGTTATGTTTTAAGCTAATTCGATTAAGCTTTTTAGTTTAATCTTAACAAGTCTAACCACTTTTGTGGACTTGATTCTTATTGGTTTAAAATGTTCAAACCACTTTTATTGACTATTTTTCATTGGTTTAGGATTTAATCTAGCCAGAAACGTTGACTGGTTCACTAAACGCGGGTCCCACAGACTTTTCTGAGTCCATGATTATTTTGGAGCAAATTTCTACTATTTTTGAGACAGTAGATCTTGTCAAATAAAATAATATTATAATAATATAAAATTATTTTATTACAGTTAAATCTTAAAAATTAAAAGATTAATATTCATATCACTCGGAATTGGGTTTAGTAAGATCCCTCAGCTTTGAATAATTAAAATAAGATTTTCTCGGTTCAAAAATTATTATTTTTTTGACTCGGAGTAAATCATACAAAACATTCAAATATAATCACAAAACAGTCAACTAAATTTTATAACATACAAAAAACATAAAACAGTACATTTAGAACAATACTATTATTTATCCAAAAGTTAAGATATTACATTGATGAGCTCGAAGCTCATATCAAACATCTCTCCCAAATGAATTTAATAACACATCTCTTGTGCCTCCTCCTTAAACCCTTCTCTTCGAGCTCTTTCCCTCAATTTCCCTCTTTGTAGGCTTTCGCAAGTGAAGTACCACTATTCCAGTGTGATTAAAGAACATAAATCTCTAATTGCCTTCTCAAGGAATGGTGCCAATGCAAGAAAAAGAAAACAAGATAAATGCTTTAGAAATATGTAAAATTAAAACCTTTGGAATAGAGAGATAATTTCTTGACACGATGAATAATGGCCGTTGGAAGAGGAATAGATAAATACTGACTTAGTTTAAAACACGACTAAACTTTAGTTCTAAAAGAATGAATAATCTAAACTATAGAACTTCCACATTTAACTAATCAGTCATAATAATCATTCAAGTAAAGCAATTGCCTGATTCGGAGTGACAGCATCATGTTGATTATCCTTTTCATCTCCAAATCCAAACCATATTCATTTGCATTAATTGGTTGCTTCCTCAGTTCCTCAGAAGTGAAAAATCATGAGCGTCAACCATGTCCACATTCCTCATATTAGCCGGGATCTTGTTCTTGCAGAGAAGTCATGCTCACTGCCACTGGATCATCTTCTTGAAACCCATCTAATTGAAGCAATCTCTTAATATTTTCTCTAATCAGACACAATGAAGGCAGAAAAATTAAAACACAAAACTGCTAAAACAATAAATTGAATCAAATGGAAAAAAAAAAAAAAATTGGGTCGTGAACAGTAGCCTTCCACCAAAGTATAAGCCCCTGTATTTAAGAAAGCAAACATAATTAAGCTTTTTAAATTTTATCAATACTGTTTCATACCCCCCCCCCAAAAAAAAAAAAAAGAAGTTAAACACAACCTTGATTTCCTTTAGGATGTTCTCCGAAAGTGCCTATATCCTTAGGTACAATTAATGGAAGCAATATAACCGATAGTGAACTGAATAAATAAAACATCCTAAATCACAGCATGATGAATGTAAAATATTGATAAACAAATAAGGTAAACAATAAAAAATGACCATAAATAATTGAACAAAAGTTTTAAATTATATTATTAACGATAATATTTTATCACATCTAAACATTGGAATGATGTTGCCAGATTATCTCAAAAAAATAAAATAAATAAACAGAATATGTTCCAATAAAGATAAACACAAAGAAGATGACTTCTATGCATGTGTTCTCCAGCAATGGCATAATCAAAAAATGAAAATGGAACATAACATGATTGGAATGAACCAAAATTGATTTTATCATAATTAAGACGATTGCCGAGTGTGAACCAGTGCAAAGTTTGCCGCCGAGATCATCTGTGGCACCACGACGTTGGCTGAGTTCAATGAACCTAGTGACATTGATATCAATACCTTCAACTAAACCAGGGGTATGCCGGGACAGATTCAAGAAACAAGCAGGGCGAAGTCAAGATTTACTAAAAATTAGATATATATCTTTAAATATTTAAGTTAAAAAATCTAATTATTATATGATATAAACATAAAAATAAATTCAATTCAATTCACAATTAACATGTTTTGAATTAAAAATATTCATAATAAACACAATTAAATATAAGACAATCTTAAATATATATTTTCAATTGAATATAACACAATTTTTTTACTTTTTACTTTTTACTTTCTTTACTTTTTATATTATTTTATTCTTACTTTGTGATTTTTTTGTCTTTTACAATAAGAGTGTATGACTTATTTTATAACTTGTAAAAATGAAATACAATATTTATTTTTTTACTAGAGGGACTATCAAAAAAATATAAGACAACATTTAAGTTCATTTATTTATGTTTATTACATTCATTTCACCAATCAAGTTATAATCTGTGTTCATTAATATTTTCTTTCTTACTTTTTTTTAAAAAAATACACATATATTATAACTTTGACTAATAAAATAGATGTAATTAATATAAAAAAAAAACTTAAATTTTATCCAAAAATATATTATATGTATATAATATGTAAAAATGATATTCACCTTAGTTGGGAGTTAGAATTTTGGAAGGTTTTGGAGGGAAAAGGAAGGGAAGGTTTATTCTTTATTTTGAGTAAACATTCTTTATATTTGAATTTTTTAAAAAATTAAAGAATAAAATAAAATATGATCATATAACCTTTCAATAATCTTTTATTTATTTTTATAAATATTTTATAATTTTCTTAATTTAGAAATAAAAAATAAAACATTCCTTTCCTTTCCTTCCAAAACCCTTCATCCAAACAATATGTTAAAATTATTAAATAAATAAGAATTTAAAATATTTGTTTTGCTCAATAGAATGATGACATTAGTAAAAACAAAAGGAATGATGGACTAAAGTTAAATTTATATAGAAATCACATTACCTTTTTATATAAATTTGCATGCAATCTAATGATTCTACACTATTTTATTTTGTATATAAAAAAATTGTCTACCTAGTATTTCATTTATATAAAAAATGTAAGAATCAAAATAAAAAATTAAAGAAACTAAATATAAATTAAACAAAAAATTTCATATACTACTAAATAAAATTTGAATCAATTGGGGGACTGAGGCTCCCACTTACCTGTCATTGGATCCGTTTTTGGGAGTATGCATCAGATTCTAGAGGCAAGTAGACAGAGGAGGAGCTAAGAGTTTTATTATTTTATGGTTGCCAATGGTAAAAGTGGTATAAAATAAAGTAGCTAAATCTTAAGGAAAATTAGTAATTTAAATTAAAATGCAATTTGAATTGAGAGATTAGTTGTTTTCAAATTTTTTTGGACTTTTCTTATCTCCCATTTAAACTTTGAAAATTGTTTAAATTTACCCATGTGAAAATAACAACTGTTCTTATTCATCTTCATTTAATTTGTCATGGTGTTTTGGGTCTTTTGCTATGGTTTATTAATGTCAAAACCATAATCTAAGAGTGCTACATATTTTGTTCGTGACGCTTACTATTTTTATCAAGAATCTTTCTTGAACAAGCTATATCGGTTATTATATTATTTACGTTAAATGTGGTAATAACAAGCTAATTACTTTTTTTGTCTTTTAAATTAAGTTATATAATTTTAATATGACTTTCATTCCTATTTAAGTTGACGCTTTATAGTATTTTAGCATAATATTATTATTTTTATTTACTCCTTCTTTCTTTTTTAGTATAATATTTGTCTATGTAATTTTTTTTAAAAAAAAAAAAATCGTGAGGGTGGGGCCGAAGCCCATTTCCTCCGTCCTTGCATGGCGAATCAAATACGTATGATTCTCGCAATATATGGTAGCAAGAGTCTGGTGGGTTGGTGGAGTGCAAGTAGTCTCACACATGAAAGTATGATAGCTCATGAGCCAGGTTGAGCCGGAATTTAACCTGATCTTATATTTTTATCAAGCCAAGTTTTCAAAGTTAAACCCAAATCAATAAGACTTGAATAATAATTGACTTGGAATCAACCTAATCTGATATTTATATAAAATATATAAATTTGACTATTATATTTAATTAAATTATAAAATTTTTAAAATAAAAAATTAAAATTAAATGATGTTTTATTATATATATTTTGAAAAAAAATATTAATATAAAATATTATTAACATATGTAAATATAAATCAATAAGTCTTATAATTTATTAATAATATTTTAAAAAATAATAAGTTTTAAAATATTATGTAACGATAAGTTGGGTTAGACTAACTCAGAGTATGGCCTGACCCAGACCCAAAAAGTTCATCGGGTCTATTTGCAAGAACTCAGTCCGACCCAATTAGCTTTAAGCCAAGCCGAGTTATCGAGAGTAGTTGAGTTATGAGCACCCTTACATGGAACTAGACTCTGAGCACAACTTGGGATAGTTTCGGTTGGCACTTGATTAGGAGTGTCAAAACGGGCTGGGCCGCCTCATTCGGGATCGTGTCATTCTTTGGTGGGCTCATTTAGCTCATGTAAGTTTTGCGTTGATATTTTCTTCATAGTTCGACCCAACCATTTATTTACTATGTAATGTTAAAAGAAATGAAATTTCCAAATTCATTCTGTATGTAAATTTCGATCGACATTTTGCTAACGCAGCCCGTCTATTTTGTCGGGTTATTCGGGTCAACCCATCAGACTTGACCCATTTTGACACCCCTACACTTGGTGGCTTTATGCGTAGGCGAAGATAGTGCCACCCACCAATAACACCACTAAAGTGAGTAAAGTTGTTAAAACGAGTTGACACGGTCTATCTAGGTCTGCCCACGCTAACTAACTCATTTTTTGAGTTAGGGCGGACAAAGGTTATTACGAGCTAGTAATTTGCTAGCTCAATCCGACCATATGAGAGTTGAGGTTGAGGGTTGGGTCTGGTCAGCCCATTAGCTTGAATTATCTTTTTTTAAAAAAAAAATCTTATATTTTTAATACTTAAAAATTTTATTTTTTTATATTTCATCATTATATTTTTCTTTTACATACTTTAAATATTAATAAACATCAAATAAAATTATTTTTGTAATACAAATATTAATTTATATTTAAAAATAAGGACAAAATTATTTACATATCATAAAAATTATTAATTAAACAATTAAATATCGGGTTAGCGGATTAGCCTAACCCATTATGGACTGACTCACATCAAATTGGGCCAAAATCAAGCCAATCTAATCAGGCCAAAATGTATTCAGCTTGCAGACTTGGGTCAAAGCATTAAGCCTAAAAGTATTATGAGTGGAACAAAAGTGTATATAAAAAAAAATATTAAAGAGGATTGAAATATTCTCTCTTCTTTTAAAGAAACTTTTAGGTAAACACGGTTTATCACATTATTTTTTAAATACTTAAATTATTATTTGACATATATAAAAATATATTTAAGATATTGTATTTCTATCATGAATTTCTTTTTCTTGTCTCCTTTTTATGCCTCTATAATTAAATAATGACAACTAAGTAACAAAATTTCTCTTTCTTAATTGACAATAACTTCTCTCTAAGTTATAAAAAAAAAATAATGAGTTGTTAACATTTAATTAGGGAATAGTGAAGGGGACAAAAAAAGGAAATAGTAGATTTCAATCTTATTAAAGAAACCAAGTTGTTGGAAAAATTCTAGCATAAACATAGAATACTCAAATTAGTTATCTTAAACTAATCACAACATTAATTAATAGATAATTACTATACTTAATTAATAAATAACTCTAATTAATTATGCTAATTAATACAATAACTGGTCTAATGTATCTAACTTAGATGCGTTAGGTTTATGTCCAAGTTGATGTGCAAAGTCTTCTACCTGGTTTTTATTGCCATCATTTTTAAATGCAAGAGGTAAGGCCCCTGCATTTGTACTTTTGTATCAATGAATTCAAGCAATTCAACAAGAGGAGGGATGTCATTATCCATCCTGAACATACAGTCTATGTAAGACGCAGAGAACAAAATGTTTGTACGATATCAGGTTTTAAATGCTGCTATTTTCATGTGCAAGGTTGGTTAGTGCACCGGCTGCTCTCCTAACAAGACCAGTAAGTGCTCGAGAAATGCTGCTGGTCTTATGCCTCCTTAACAAATCTACAAAATGGGGCAAGGCGCCTGCATCAACAATGAGTTGTTGATGCTCTGGCTGTTAAAGACAAAGATTAGCAGAAATCACGTCAAAGATATTTGATGATTTACAAAAATCTGAAATCAGAAAAAGAGAAATGGCTTCAAAGAAACATCATCTTCATCAAAACAATAAATGGAATACATGTAGAGATTCAATAGTGTCATTGTGCATTATAAATTTATAATTGATGACATTAATCTAATACACCCGCATTCCGTACAACATTGCTCATGGTCTTCCTTGGGCATGCGCTTAATAAAGATTTCAGAGGAACCTTACATGCCTACACACAGCAGGAACAATGAGGCATGATAAATAGGTGTTGGTCAGTGATAGATAGGCCTCGCGAATAATAAATTCCTGTTTTCAGGCCCAATTGAATATTCAGCCCATAAAACCCCAAAAACAAAACTCCTTGAACCTTGGCAGTCAACGAGTGGCATGGAATGGGCCTTCACAGCAAAGAGCTAACCATGTGTTCAATAAGCAGGGTCTTAATAACACCCTCATGAAATCTGTGGGCCTATTGTGGCCCTTCCAAGATATTTGATGCTTTCTTCTAGATTTCTTTTGGAAATATAATTCATTCGTATAAACAAGAGTAGACTCCAATTGCTTACAAGTTACAACCATTCATACAACTCGCAGGTCGCAACCCAAATGGAAGTGTATATGTACTGTTTTTACATTTAAAGTTTACTGCTAATTAACATATATCATGACATACAATGGATTATGAGAGTCATGTGTATTATATGAACTTAATTCTCATCTAATAATGTGAGAATGGTAAGATGAGATCGTGCTTGATGCTTTCTTTGTGACACATTTCATATGAACTTTATCATATGACGCATGTTGTCCCTAAGAAAAGGAAAGAGAAAACTATGCTCTTTATATATATAATATATATCCTGTATTTTTTGTATTCTAGCTACGAGATATCTAATTGGACTTTACTTATTTGAATATTAGAGCTCATGTTGAAGTTGAACAGCTGAAACTATTAACAGCCAAATATCAGTACATTGATGAAACTGCGAAGATCTAGAGTCACCAACTGGCCAAGGAAAAAAAAAAAAGTCAGCCGACCAAAAAAGAAAATGAAGGCGGGTGGGGTTAGGGCTTCGAGATGTCAAACAAATATGGTCTTTCCCAATTGCAAGAAACAAAGAAAAAAAAAAATAACAGTAACACAACAGTGAGAGGGTATTACAAGACTAACGTAGTATTAGCCTAGCTTCGTCGAGGGTGAAGAAGCTTCCCCTCGGGTTTCCGACAAACATGGGGTATCCTTGCACACACCACATTTGCAGCCATTTTTCACTGCTCCACACTCCTTAATTTGTCCTTTTCCTCCTTCATCTACCCAGATAGAACCGCACTAGCTACTAGATCACACAAGAGAGCCAATGCCATCATATTGTATTGTAAATCATATATATGTATATACAGTAGAGTAGTTTAATTAGGTGTTGGTCAGTAGCGGACACAGTAATATATTATATATACCAATTATTATTATAATAATCCAATCAAACAAAAGGACCAAATTGAAGGAAGGCACTCAGCCATGAGCCCATGACAACTATTTATATATGTACAAACATGTAACCAAGTTGTCACGTGATATGCACGGTTGGTTAACCCCTAACACTTATATGCCACACTGGTTAGTGGTTAGCAGTAGCAGTATATAGAGTACAGACTACAGACGGTATAGTTAATTATTGGAAAAAATTATCTTATATTTTTTAAGAAAATATAGATATTGTTGATATTTTTAAAAAAACGTTAAATTTAGTGAGAGAAAATAAAAAAATATATAGATGATAAATAATATTAAATAAAATATAAAATAATATATATATATATATATTATTTGATATAAAATTATTAGAGTTGATTATTGTAGTTGTACTCGCCGCACCTGCACTACTTGCAGTTTTTTCTTTTATTATTTTGCACTGTTTTGTTTCTGTTAGTATTGATTATTATTTGTTGAGAGAGTTATAGCTAGCGCTGTGCATGCTTCATTGGAATCCAGTTATTGAAGCTACGTGGTAACACTAGAGGCGATCCGATTCAATTAGCTGGACAGCTTGCTTCACGAGACCGATATGATAAGTATAGTGTCAGTGCCGGCTATTATTATTTATCGGGTTTGCTAACAAATAAGTCAAAAAAAATTAAATATTTTTTAAATAAATTAATATATTAAATATTTTATTTTGATTTAAATTTTCTTAAAAAAAAAAACTATTAAGACATTTGTTAATAAAATTGATGTAAGATTAATGAATAAAAAAATAAAAAAACTCGAAATTCTAAAGATATTTAATGTCAAAAAATTCAATCTTAAAATATAAATATAAGTATTAAATTCAATAATCAATAATTAACCGTAATCTAAATATATATGTGGAGTATTTATAACCCTCAAATAACAAACTAAATAAAAATCAAATACAAATATCTAAATATAAAATTTTAGATTTAGATAGAATCCCATTAAAATTAAAATAATAAAATAAATAAAATCCTTAATTAAAATCCCAATCTAAAATAATAAGAAATTTATAATAATAAAAATCATAATTATTCTAATATCATATGTATCATTCTCCCCTTCTAGAAGAAATGGCCTTTGGAGAGTTAAATCTCAACTTCATTCAAGATCAATATGGTAAGAATAATATTCAAAAACCAAATTAGTAACAAAATCAAGGTGGTTCTCCTTCTTCATAAGATAATGACAAATAGGATTAGGAGAATAACTCACAATCAACCATGTATCCACAATCAACATTGTATCATTCAGAAGCGGCATTGTATTAATTTGGTTTGGATATTATGATTAAATTGATGAAACTTTAGACACGGAAATTGTTGGATGATATATGGCAACAACTAGAAAGGACATAGAAGACTCAAAGGTATCTTTAGAAGGAAACAAATCATCAACATTAAAATTATGATCCCTAAAATGCACATTAGAATCCAATTTATAATTATCACTACTTAATGCAAAGTAGCGTCTAATGGTAGCACACAATTTAAGGATACGATTGATAATTATCTTAGCTGAATCAAAATGTTTAAGATCTAGTGGTATAGACTTAAGACTAATGAGCTCATTATTTTCTTTCTCAATAGTGGTTATGTCTTTGAAATCCTCAGCCTTTATCTTTTGACGTTCTTTACTAGGATTGATAGGTTTCAAGATAATCATTCTATGACATGATCTTAAGTAAAAGGAATATGTAGTATCCCTATTGTTGTGGGTCATGTCATTATCATATATCCAAGGATAACCTAACAAAATGTGAATAACATTCATAGGTAAAACATCACAAATAAACATATTTCACATAAGACCTTAGTACAAGTGAGACTCTATACATATGGGTGACCTATAGATAAGTATCATTTATCCAAAGTATCTTAAAAGGTTATAGGTGAGATTCCACATTTAGACCACATATAATCACAGTCTTTTTAGAAATCACATTTAATGTTTTATCATTATTGATGACTAGACTACAAATTTTACCTTCACATTTAATGTAAGTTTTCGATGTATTATAAATAGGAAATTTACTAATGCACTTTATGACACTATTGTGACTTGACAACAAATTGTTAATGCTTTATAATAGGGACATATCACAAACGAATAAAACAAGTGCCAACATGCTAGATGCAAAATAGTGATAAATATAAATTATTCTAAAGGCACAAATAAAAATCAAAATTTCAAGAACCAAGATTAATTATAAAAATTACACCTTTGTCACCTTATGAAACAAAAAGAGAATAGAATAGCTAAAACCCCTCGTTAGAGACTCCAAAATGCAAAAACAAACACAAAAACAGATCTAGAAGACCAAAAACCTAAGAAAAGAAAGTCTGGTCAATGGAGATTTAAGCGAGTTTTTCAAAGATCTAATGAACAGTAAGTAGCAAAACAATTTTAACTATGAAAAATCTTTACTTTCAAACAGGTCAAAAGTGTGGGATCAACAAGACTTTGATATCAATTAATGGAGAAAAAGAACAAAAAACCTTCAAGGTTCCAAAGATATTTAATGTCAAGAAACTCGATCTCAAAGTAAGAATATAATCAACTGAATTCAATAATCAATAATCAATCGTCTTCTAAATATATAAGAAAAATATTTATAGCACTCAAACAAAACAAATTAAATATAAATTAAATACAAATAACTAAAGATAAGATTTGAGATTTTGATAGAATCTCATTAAAACTAAAATCATAAAATAGATAAAATCCCTAATTAAAATCTTAATATAAAATAACATAAAATTTATAATAATAAAAATTATAATTATCATAATATCATTTGTATAAAAGAACTCATAAAATTTTTTATGATACATTGATAAATTTAATACTCATGATGAGTTGTCAAACATTTTTTAAATGTTGAATCCATAATAAATATATAAAAATAATCAATAACTAATAAAATATTTAACAAGCCAATCTAAATATTAAATCCTTAAAAAAACATATAAATACAATACGATTCCCCAACCCATATACATAGCATTTAATTAAATACACCCGTGTAGTTTCTTGCATCTACCTACTTTACATAAATACTCTTCAGGCCAAGGGTTTGACTCGTGGAGGCTAACATGGTTTACCAAGTCGAACCCTCAATTACTAATTTCAAAGATTAATTACTACTATTAATTGCATAGCACAACTCGTTTTCTTAGAATAATAGCACAGTATGTCAAAAGGCTCCCAATTTTTATATGCCATTTTTATTATACTTTTTATATTATTTTTTAATAATAAAATAAGAGAAATATAAATTTTTATATATATTCTCTCTATTTTCTTAATTAAATTAAGTAAAATATAAAATGATATAAAAATAATAATATTTGATCAACATTTTTCACGTGAAAATTAAGTTCAGTTTTACGCGCGAATTGCATCGAATGCCGTTTTGCCGTACCCGCATGTGTGCCATGTGTCCTGATAATGTTTAGGGAAAAATTTTAGTATATTTATAAAATACAATAAATAAATAAATGAATATTATAAAAAAAATTTATCATCAATTTTAAATAAATCATTATTTTATACGGTATAATGCAGGAAGTAAATTAAAAAATTATAATAAATAAGAAAAATATTTTTAAATTAAATATATGACATATCGAATAATTTAAATAAATTTAATTAAATTATAATTAATAAAATATATAATAAAACTTATTTAAAATTATTATTTTTTATTAATTTTCTCTTCTCATATTATGATAACTGAATTATATAATTTTTCATAATAAATAATTTTTTATATAACTTTCAATAAATAATTTATTTATTTAATTTTAATTTTTAATTCTAAAATTTATTAATTTTTAAAAATAATAAAAAATATATATCTCGAAACATGTATTTATTATACTCATCTATCATGTAATAGTTTCTCAATTCAACAGAAGCAAGGATATTCAGATCTCAGACACACATGGTATTCAGCAAGTATAGCAGATCGAGTAGAGAACCTCAGCTGTTTCTGTACATGTTGTCAGAACAAAATAATCACTTTGATTTCCATTACTGAAATTTTTGCCATCACTTTATGTGTTAATGTGTCCACTGTTATGACGTAAAATCAAATTAAGGTCATGAGCTCAGTTAACCGTTGCAATAATTATTTCCGTTTTTTTATAAAGTAGGAAATTACTAAAAAGTTTAGGGTTTAAATTTTAGTAGTAAAATTACTTCTGAAATAATTGATATTAAACTCGTAAAAAAAATGATATTAAAAGAATTGATTTTAAAAGAATGAGTTTTTGTGTTAAGAATTAAAAAATAAAAATTATTACATAAAAAATTCAAATATTTAATGTTTAAAAAAATAAAAATATTTTATATCTTTTTAAATAATTAAGATGAATAATAAATATTATTTTTAATTCTTAACATATGCAATGACACAAGGTTAATTTCTTTGTATTTTGCAAAAAAAAAAAAATTTGCACTCACCCTCATGAGGTTTTCAACTTTGGCACGTGGTATCCCTCTAGTTTAAAAAATGACACTGTATTCCCTTGTTGGTGATGCTATTTGAGTCTGTTAATTGTAAACTTAAAATGATCAAACTACCCATATGTTAATAAACCTCAAATCCCCAAATCAGAATCTCAATAAAAAAAAACCCTAACTCTCTCCCTTTTCTATTCAGCTTCGGGACCACTTCGGAAGGAACAAGACAACTGCGACTATGCAACTGTGGGGGCCACCATTCTGGTAAGCATTTTCATTTCCTTCTTTCGTATGTAATTTTTGATTTAATTTCGATAGGAAATTTGTGTTGCGAACTTCAAGTTGGGGATTTTTTTTCAGTGTTGAATGGAGAATCATGGGTGTGGTAATCCTAACCCATGATGTGTGCATCTAGTCGGGAAAGAGGGACAAAACAACCTGTTTGGATTAGTCTTTGTGGTTGAAACCTTTAAGTCTGCATTTCTCCCACATTTGCAGCTCTTGTTACAGTACCTTAACCCAAATCCTTCGCTTCCACCACAGCTTGATGATGTCATTGCAACACTAACAATCAAACAAGGAAATTAAATGAAGAAAGCAGAAGACAAAAATGCATTTGTTAACTGTTACATTTCATCAAACACAATGGCTACAAGGTGATTCTTTAACTTAACCCTGTGTTTGGATGCTTTTTTATTAACGGAACGGAATGGAATAAGTGAAGATGGATCGGAAAGGAATGGAATGGAATGGAACATAGTTTCCTCCCTCTTTGTTTGGAAGATTCATTAACGGAATTGAACGAAACATGTGTTCCCCCCATTCCACCTCAATTTTGGGGAGAACAAATATTAGACATTTGAAGGGAAGAAAGGGAAAATGATTCCCTATGTGTTCCGTTCTATTCCTATGCATTTTAAAACTTCCAAACACAAAAATTTATTTTCGTTTCTCCCATTTTCTTTCCGTTTCCTCCATTACTTGTCATTCAAACATAGTGTAAAATAATAATAATAAAAAACCAAGGGGCATTCAGAAATTGGGCAACTGAAAATCAACATTAACTCACCTCTTCAATGACAATTAGGACCACTTTGATTCATCTTCAAGCTTGGATCCAACCACCTTCGAAATCTTCAGTCAATAAAGATATAATGTTGAGTTCGATCTCAGCTTCCTTCTAATGAGATGGAATAAGGGCATGAAGGTGATTTTATCCCACCTAGTCCCCCCAAAACTTGTGTGTGTTGCATGTGATCCAGAGATCCATTAGTTTTCCTAACGACATCTGACGGAGGAGGGGTATAAGTGCAACAATGAAACATTAAGTGGGGACATGGTGTCATTTCCGAAACTAGTACGATACCACGTGTCAAAGTTAAAAACCTAAGGGGAAGTGAGTGCAATTTCCCAAAAAAAAAATGTAAGGTCAATTTTATAATTGACCATTAGCGTTTAACAGTTGCAAAATGAAAAGCCAAGAAATCTTGCAACAAATGGAATCAATTTTGGCAGCTGCAACCTCATGTTCAACAGGCTGAATAAAATTAGGAGTGTTAAAATGAGTTAAACTTAATATGTCGATCTGTTTAGCCCAAGAAATTAGGTGAGTTGAGCCAAAAAAAAATTAATACAAAAATAGAATTTGGTCTGATTGGATCAACCCAATTTTGGCTTGGTTCGATGCAGGCTAGCCCGCTATGGGATGAGTCGGGTCGATTTGTAAGCCCGATGCTTAATTTTAAATTAGGGTATTATTATTTAATTTTATATGATATATACATATTTTGTTCTTATTTTTTAATGTGAATTAATATTTTCATCATAAAAATAATTTTATTTGATGTTTGATGGGAATTAAACTATGAAAAAGAAAAAAAAAGTGTTTAAATAGAAAAATATTTTTTTAAGTGTTGATAACTAAAGATAAAAAAGTGTATAATGCAAGTTTATATAGGATTGGGTTAGGCCAATAATTTACCAGCCCGCAACATTTATAGCCTAACCCAACCTAACCCAAAATGTTGTTGGCCCAATACGGTAAGGTTATAAGTAGAGGAAATGAATATATGTGAGGTACCTCTAAATGTTTGCTTATATAGAGGGTGAAACTACTAAGATCTTAGGTGATGAGTCATGTGTAAGCTATTATTAGACTTGAGTCTACTAGGATATACCTGTCCACATCCTCCAGCTCGACAATCAATGAGCGAAACATATGGACTGCTAAGGTATATAAGTTGCAACACATGCAATAATAATTACTAATTAATAATTTAATCATATTTGACTTTATTATTGTAACTGATATCATAATAAGATGAGTTAGTTACTTCAAGTACGAAAAAGATACATCAGTCCAATTAACTATGAATTTCTTATTAATCCTTAATTTAAAACTCATTAATTATATATAAGTATCTTATTATCTAAATATGTTTAGTAAACGATTAATTAATTATCCCTACTACCTTAACAAGTAATTAATTTAAATAATTAAATAGTTAAATAAGTTAGATAACTAGTCAATTGCATATCTATTAGGAGTTTGTGCACAACAACTTTGTGCAGATGTTATACTATTCTATAAGAATAATGCTTAGTACACATTGCATATTACTTTGCATCTGTGTAAGGTGACAAAATTATAGATGTGCAAAAGATAACGTTAAAACATATGTAATTAAATAATAAGAATTATATAAATATAAGATAATGTGTATAAGTATGTATTTAGCATTATATATTTTTTAATAAAACCTTGCCTTTTGGGTAGGCCTGGTATCATGAAGGTTTTAAAACAAAGATAAATAAGTGAAAAGCAAACAAAGTTTTCCAATTAAACCGTTAAATTAGTATACAAAATTGTATTCAACTTTCTCTCTCAGTAAACTATCCAGGATATCCTATCTCTTTCTCCCCAAGTTATTATTTGATATTAATCTAATACGATGCTTTTCATTCTTCATGAGACTTAAAAAAATGCCTTTTATGCTTCATTATACTCATCCATGTAGCCAAAGTGGGGCTATTTAATTTGAAGTTATTTGCACGAATGCCCAAATCGTTGTTATTCGGGACACTTTTGGCATCAGGTATCTGGAATTCTATCCTTGGATAATGAATGCCATTCCAATACATAAAATGTTCGTGGTGCAGCTGAAGATTCTTCAAGGATAATGTTAGGAGAAAGTGAAAGGGGCATTCTTAATCTATAGTTATAAAACATTAAAGCAGCGTCAATGCTTGGTTTGGTGGAAAATGTATGGGGATCAGTGTTATTAAAAAAAGAGTATAACTTGGGTCTCAATCAAGTGGGTTCTACGTTGCCCCACCCTATTAGTCACTTCAACCTCACAACGCCTTTGCCTCTTCCCATTGGTATCTTCAGTCTTAATTTTTACATGATTTGTGAAATACGTGGTCATCAATTTTTTTGTGAATACTGAACTAGATTGCCCACCAACTAATTAATTAAGCTCAATCTTGCTCTTCACTTCCCACATTGATCTTGAATGTCCTTTTAGCAACCTTTTCAAATATTATTTAGTGTTAATAATAAAAGAATGAAGAAATTAATAGATCGAATGGACCAAAAACCAACCATTTAAAGACAGACCACCGGTTCTACGACACTTTAAATTAGGGATCCTTTAACACCAAAAAAAAAAAACAATGAGGGATCCTTATTTTAATAAATGACTCATTTATGCCTAGGGGTAGAAATAAGTCATGCTGTTTGTCAGGGGCTTATGACTTGATATGTTTGAAGTCTTATCTATTTATTATATAAGTTAGGTAAAAATCTTTTTAAAAATATGTTTAACTAAAAAAGTCAGATCTCAAATCATCTAACTAATAAGTCTTTTAAGCTTTAATTAATTAAATTGAGATATGTTTAATATATATAATATAATATATATTATTATAATAATTATAATTATTAATTTATTATAATATATTAATATATTTTTAATTAGATTTTAATAAAAGTCAAGTAATTAAAACTTAAGTTAGTAAGTTAAAATAGAAATAATATATTTATTAATATATTTAATATAATATATTTATTAGAATGAAAATAATAAATTAAAACTCACCTCTTATTTTTATAAATGCTTACTATTTTCTTATTCCTAACATTTTGTCGATGTGAGATTTGGAGATATACCAAGTTATAAAATTATTGAAGACATATAGTTGTAAAACATGAATATAATATTTATGGATTTCTTGTTTATATATTTGTTAATAACATATGTAAGATTATTATTTTAATTTCCTTATGGTTAAATCGTGTAATTATTTTGTCTCTAGTTACATAAACTTGACAAAAAGTTACCAAAATTATTGGACTATATTTCATGTCTAACTCATTTAGCTATTTATGGAATTCTTAGGGTAATATGTCAACCTCACCAATTATTGATGTTATGATATTATCTTTCTTGTCAATTCATTATAGAACATACAATTATTATCATGATGCTAATTCATTATAACTTTAATTTTTCTTGCATCTATGTTGTAATTAGAGAAGCGTATGTTCAATCTTCATATTTTGTAACTATATGCCTCTAATAATTTTGTAACTTGGTATATCTTTAAGTCCTACATCGACCAAAGATTAGAGTAAGAAAGTGATGAACATCTATAAAATTAGAAAGTGAGTGTTAAATTATAATAAAAGTCTATTGGCCTTAAGTAGGCTCATTGACCTATTTCAAGGCTTAAGTTTGTTAACCTATGTAAATGCATGTTGACTTGTTTAAAGGTAGGTTAGCTTATATTGTAAAGACATATTGATTTATTTAAAAGTAGGTCTGTTAGCCTATATAAATGTTTGTAGGCCTATTTAAAAGTCTTATTGAAAAGTAGGTCTTTAAATAAGTTTTCAGGTCATACTAGACTTTAAAAACGACAGGTCAAACCTTAAAAATCAACCTATTTCAGACTCACAGATCAGACTCAGACCTTATATAATTGGGACACAGACTAGTCTGTTTAAGGCAAAACCTGATCTGACCTGACCTGTTTCTACCCCTATTTATGTCCCAAACAGCAACTACTTGATATCTCTCTTTTCTCTTTAATATTTAATTCTTGTGGGGAAGCCTATGTTCTTAATTCTTAATTATCACTCAAGTTTGTCTTGACAAAATATAGCAATGCTTTGGAATCCGCTTTACCAAAAGAAGAAACAAACTCCCCTTAAAATAAGCGTTGATAAGAAGGCATTAGGCATCAACTAGTCATTAATAATGATGCTATGGTGCAAACTTTTGAAGCTTTTCAACTCTTATAAAAATGATAAAATTAAAGAAGGTAACTAGTGAGGCACTGAACTTGGAGCTTGAGTGCTTTACTAGGGAAGTTTCTAGTTTTTCACTATGATTCAGGTGGTGATTCTTATTAGATTCATCATTAGAAAACTCTGGTATGTGGCTTTTGATATTGCCAAGTTGTTAATTGAAGACGATGACAATTAGGCCTTAGTTCTATAGGTGAAATTTTAGTGAAGGAAAATTAATACAGTGACTGTTACAAATAATACATATAAAGTAATCATAATTTAGAACTCGCCCACTCTGCTGCATCCATTCCTAGTGTTAATACTTAATATATATTAACAGCGGCACTAATTAATGAAACATAGTTAGTTAGGTTGACTAATTTTGATTTTATAAACAGGAAAGATGGTAATTTCTGTTTATATTTTTTATATACATGCGACTAATAGAGCTTTCCCACGCTACTCGTAGATGCATGAGATCAATGATTCATGTGCATACGTGGTATTAATCCTACGTGGACTTTCTGTTAGTTCGTTAGAAGTTCATTTTCATTTAGCTCTGATCATTTCATCTTTATTTATAAGACACTTCACTCTATAAGCACTGATGTGCTCACAGTTAATATCAGATTCAATTTTCAACTCAATTACAAATCTTGTGAGCGATCTCGAGCAAAAGGAAATTTGCTTGATACAAACATATGGCAACCCGTTGATAATAAAAATGCTCAAATTCAGAGTAGTTGAAAAGTTTTTTCACATGCATTTCGGTATTTGCAGAGTATACGGAGCTATTATATTATTAAAATAATTCTTGCATACATATAATTTTAACATATCATATTTATATACATATATAAAAATAAATTTCACTCATTTTTGTATGTATAAATAATAAAATATGAAATACAATTTATTTTTATATGTGTGTAAATATGATATGTTAGAATTATATGTATAATTTTTTTTTCATATTATTATAATTTTCCTTTGACCTGCTGAATCTATTAAATACTACTCTTTTTTTCCTTCCCTAAGTCATAGAAGTTAACACAATACAAATATAAACGAATAGTAAATAAGAAGGAAAATATAGGCCTAATCTTGTGTAAATATAATGTATTAAAATTATATGTATAATTTTTTTTTTTCATAGTATTATATCATTATATCTATTAAATACTATTCTTTTTTCTCCTTTCCAAGTCATGGAAGTTAACACAATACAAATATAAACAATAGTAAGTAAGAAGGAAAATATAGGCCCAATCTTGTGATAACTCATACTCCAATATATATATAGAGAGAGAGAGAGAGTTTTGTATTCATGTGCACTAAATTTATTCTGAAAAAAATAAAGAGGAGAAAAAAGCCAACGACCATTGACCATGACTCCGTTAAACTCTCTCTAAATTATTTAGTGTTTATTATTATATCAAAGGTTATAACTATTTATTATGATATTATTTGTTTAACTTAAATTTACTTAACTTTGATACTATTTGTTAGAATGAGCCTATACCACTAAAGTATAAGTTATCGAGATAGAGTCAAATAGACCGGAGAGGGATCTCCCATATACGTGATCCACTTCCTATTTTGTCGGGTTCGGGTGGTTTTGATTTTGGAAATTGGAATTCATTCACAGCCAGGTAGCCAACAACCAGCACATTGACCCGAACCAGCCAACTTGAAGCCGCCAAGCTCCACTGCGGCTTAATTTCCTCTACCAATTCCTTCTTTTTGGAAAATTATGTTCAACTATAATTAAGAGGTTCTAAGAAAATTGGTAACCTGCTGAATAATTAATTAATTTTATAATTTAATAAATCATCATGACTATTTTGTAAAAATATACAACTTATTAATTTAGCTTGAATTTTAAATTTTTTCATTCTTTGCTAGTGTTTTTATTTTATTTTAATATTTTCTCATTTTTTTATCTCTAATTAATTATTTATGAAAGAAGAAAGATATGATGGGAGAAAAAAGCATGTTTATGAATTATGTGTTTTTTTCATTCTTCAGTGTAATTCAAATTTCAATAACTGATATTTTATATGAAAGTTGATAGTTAAATCTGTAAATCACTCAAGGATTTTTTTAATTAAATCAAACACCTATAAACATAATTTTCAATTTTTATGCAAAGCTAAAATATGTAAATATTAGTGGAGGTTTTTTGGTGCTCTTTCTTTTTTATAAGGGTAGCGGTGTCCCTTATTTGTCCATATATATCATTATATATCAGTTGTTTGAATTATAAATACAACAAGTTATTTTTTATTTTAATTAAATAAGAGATATAACTAATTATTGATCACTAATTATTATACCGACACCTTTATAAAAACAAAGGATACTAAAAGAATATTCAATATTAACATATCACATTTTAATTGCTCTACGGAAGTAGAAGAAAACAAAATTTGTTCGGATGCGTTAACAAAACTTGTTGGAAAATGTTAGTAATATATTTTTTAGATATTTTTTAATGTTTATTTTATTATTAATTTAAAAATAAGTGTATAAAATGAATTAATAATAAAATAAATATTAAAAAATATTTTAAAAAATGTGTTATTAAGGTCAAAAAAAGATAATTTAACGATATTTGGTTAAAGGTACGTAGTACCAGTTAGGTCCATTAAATTGTAATTTTATTGTTGGTATTCTAATAAATCTGAAAACGCGGTCCAATTGCCATTAATTTATCCAACATAACTGCAATCTCATAGTCAGTTTAAGAAACGGCATAGGATGAACCCCCTCATTAAAAACTAAGACAAATGTCACAAAGCTTGTATTTTATGACTAACTAAATCTAGTCATGTATGATAGTACATGTTCGCACCTTTTATTTCAATAGCAAAAATCTCAAAAAGGAAAAAGAGAGTCAGATTATTAGCTATTAAGTCCTAATATGGAATCCCAATATTTAACTTATTATCAGGCCAATTTAAGACAAGCTACTAGAGTTGAACTACTGATGTTTGGATAATTTATATAAAAATATAAGTTTAAATCTCATTTTGTCATTGTATTAAAAGAAATTTGCGTAGAGGGGTAAGCACTAAAAGCTTCAATCTCAAAATCAGAAGAAATGAAGATCTATGCAAAGCAAAAGCAATTGATGGGAACTAATAACTGTGAGTGTGAACGGTGAAATTTGTACACTGAGGAATTCCTTAGGAAATTCCCTTCCACATGGACCAAAACCGAAGCACACAAGCTGAGAATGGTTGGGGTCCCCCCCTTCCTTCCACCCCTCAAGAAGCCCCCACTACTCTTACGATGAAACCTAGAACTTAATACTGTGAATATCCCATGTCCATATTCTGTTGTTAAGCGTGAGCCAGTCCACATCAAACAGTTTGTCTAAAAACCAGGGTCGGAACCCCGATTTATATTGGCTAAGCCGTGAACCTTGTGTCGTAGTTACCTAATGTCATTATCGGTTCAGTTAATGAAAGTGAGGTGCGGGAGTATATATGTTCTGCCACGGTGCTACCTAACTTGTAAAGTGGACTTAACAAAAGCTTTGAAAAATATCAGAAACCACAAGGAAAACCAACGAAGACAGTGACATATAAGGCAGCAGATATTACAGGCTATTTAATGCCGTGGCATAAGCGATCGACCAGTGGCCAGTGGGTTGTGTGATACCAACAGTAGGAGAAATGTGCTACACTGCAATCACCAAACTCAACCACCAGATCAGGTCCAATATAATTCAGAGGAGCATACTATAAATGAAAGGTTGATCAAAAAGCGAAATTAATGGAAAGAAAAGGTAATTTCTGTCTTGTAAGTTTTGTTAAGAGAAATCATGAAGAAGAAGAAAAAAAAATCTTTTTAATTTGTAGTTTCGGTCGTTAAATTATTTTTCCATTAATTCTAAAAATTATTTTTATTTGAAATTAACTTTTAACTTATAAAATAACGTTAATTTCATCCTAACATTTAAATTCATCAAAATAAAAAACTTTTTTTTTTGTGACAAAGAAAAAAATATCTATAATCATATATGAGTATAGCATATCCTACGTATAACAATAATATATATGACATGAATTAAGTCTGACATAATAAACCCAAAAGCTTATCAATTTATATTTTCCCCTTCCCCTTCTTTTTCGGCCATGGCATGCGTCAACATGCGAAGTGAGTACTGACTTACAAGAATTTTTCCATTGTTAGTCCTGATGATGTCTGCACCGTAACTCCCATGGGCCCAATGGTGGTACTCAGCTCAAGAGAAAGAAACGATAAGTTATAAAATAAGGGTTTTGTTAATTTGTGTTTTAAAGATACATGTTAAAAAATAAAAAACAAATAAAATTAAATATAAATATAAATATTTGTTGTGAAACAAGAAACTTTTAATGTTATCGGTCGTATCTCAAGTAGGGTTAGGCAAGACTACAAAGATAAAATTTTGAGAGGATTTAGAAGGTTTAATTTAGGGAATACCTTTAGGAAAGAAGATTGTTCTAGGAGGGGACCTAAATGGTCATGTGGGGAGTGAATCTAGGGGGTATGAGGGTTTGCATAGGGTGTATGGTCTAGGAGTAGCTAATGTTGAGGGCAAAGCGATTCTAGATTTTTCGGTAACTTTTGATTTTACAATAGCTAACACTTGATTCAAGAAGCAGGAAGAACATCTTATCACGTACAGAAACGGGAAGTTCTTACTCTCAAATTGATTTTTTTCTAATAAAGAAATTGGATAGAAAGCTTTGCATGGATTGCAAAGTCATCCCTGGAGAGAGCTTGACTACCCAACACATGGTTTTGGTTATGAATGTTCGAGTTAATATGAGAGTAAAGAAAAATTGTCGAGACAGAGTCCCAAGGATCAAATGGTGGCAACTGAAGGGAGGAAAACAAATGTTCTTTCAGAGGAGGATTATGGAAGAAGAGATTTGGGAGGTACAAGAGAATGCAAATGATATGTGGGATGTCGCGACCGTAATCGCGGCGGGAGCGGCGAAACAAAATAAATAATGTTAGGAGTCGCCACCAATTTTATTTAAATTAGGAAAAATTGGAAAACCCTTTTTGAAAATGGTCTTTGGAACCAGATTGGATTCTAGGAGTCGGTTATGCATAGGGAAGGGTGGAGACTTAATCCCCACAAAGACTTTTCTAATACATCCGTCCTAAAAGTTACTCCTAAATTAGTTATGCAAAAACTTAATAATCTTACAATACATTTGTTTTACCCTTTTTTTTTTAAAAAAATAAAAAAACAAAGAATTTGAGAAAATATAAAATTTGGCTTGACGAATAAAGATTCTGCTTCCTACGTATCCTCCCAGTGCAATGAGGAACTCAAAGTCACGTAGTTCTTTAGAAAATAAGTGTGGGTTAGTTGATTTTATTTAAAGAAAAGATTTAATTTTTTTATTTTATAAAAATTTGAATTAACAGTCGTCGCGACTTATTAATCAAATTAAAGTTCGAATAAATGAAGTTTGCGTCACGCTGACGTCACCCACTGGAGTAGTTGCTTTTATTTAAAGAAAAGATTTATTTTTTTATTTTTATAAAAATTTGAATTAACAGTCGTCGCGACTGTTAATCAAATTAAAGTTTGAATGAGTGAAGTTTGCGTCATACACGCTAGACGTCATTCGCTGATTGTTAAATTTATTATTATTAGGTGATGAATGATAATGAAATTTTTAGCCTTTATTAAATAATAATTTATTTAAAATGATTTGAATCATTAGGTTGTCACAACTCGAATGATCCAAAATAGTTACAAGATTAACAAGCTGTCACAACTCGGTTAATCCTGTTTTTTTTTTAAAAAAATTATTTTACTTTTATTATATTTTGTTTGTTATCCCCTTTTTATCTTTTTAGTTTTTTTTATTTTAGCCCATTTAGGCCTATTTCGAAAAAAAAGAAAAAGAAAACTACCAGAATTCTAAAACAAATAAAAGAAAGAGAAAAAAAATAAAAAAAACAAATAAAACAAAACGAAAATGAAGAAAACACAAAAACTTACGAAAAATAAAAATTGAAATAGAAAGGGGGGTTTTCTTCTTCTTCGTTATAGCAGAGAGGACTCAAAGTGGGGAATGGAGGTGATGGGAGTGTTTTGATGAGGAAGATGATAAAGTTATGGTGGGGTGAAGCTTTGGTGGTGATTTTAATGGAAGATGGCTTGATGGAGAAGATGAATAGTGTAGTAATGGGAGGTTGAAGGAGATGAATAGTGGGGAGTGATGTGAGTTGAAAGTGAACATGTTTTGTGAGTTGAAAACTGAAGGTGTTTTGTGAGTTGAAAGTGAAGGTGTTTTGTGAGTTGAAAGTTTGAAGGTGTTTTGTGTGTGGGGGTTATGGGTTAATATAGGAAGGGTTTAGGGTGAAGAGTTTGAGTTTGAGTGTGATTAGGATTGGTTCAAGATGATAAGTCAGGATCTGTTTATGATGAGTGTTGGGGTTGGTCTAGGATAGCTGATGGATTTGATTAGGATAAGTTTGTTTATGGTGAGTTTGAGTTGGTTTAGGATATGGGTTGTGGGTTAGATAATGGGTCATAAGTTGGATATTGGGTCAATGGGTAGGTTAATGAATTATGGACAAATGGGCTAATGAACCAATGGGTTGAACTTTTTTTTATTTTTTATTTTTTATTTTTTATTTTTTCAAAAATACCCGGACAAAATTGGGTGTTCATTAGCAGCTCTCTTTACTTGTTTCTTACTAGATAAAAGGAATAACCACAGCTTTTCATTTTATCATAGTGAGGAACGAGTAAAGAAATGAACTCAAATTTTGTACGGGAAAAACAAAGAAACAAATATGAGAACAAGGAGCGATTCGCTCAAAGGTAAAATGACAAAAATCTAAATGTCAAAAGCCGATGCGCTCAAAAATAAATGACAAGAGCCGATGCGCTCCAAACTTAAATCACGAGAATTTAAATGACGAGAACCGATCGCGCTCAAAAGAAAATAACATGAGCCGATGCGCTTAAAAAGAAAACGATCAAATTTAAAATGCATAAAACTGATACGCCTAAAAGGGATTTCAAATGCAAAGAGCCAATAGAAATTTAAAAAGTATGGAGCTGATGCTCTCAAGATGCAAGGAGTTGGGTTGCTCCAAACAATTTAAGAAGTAAGGAGCCAATGCACTTAAAAGAATTTAAAAACATGGAGTCGATGCTCTTATTGATACATGGAGCCGATGCGCTCAAAATGCAGTTAGCCGATGCGCTAAATAATGCATGAAGCCGATGCGCTCAATGATGCATGGAGCCGATGCGCTCAAAATGCAAGGAGCCGGTGCGCTCAATGATGCATGGAGCCGATGCGCTCAAAATGCAAGGAGCCGGTGCGCTCAATGATGAATGGAGCCGGTGCGCTCAATGATGAATGGAGCCGGTGCGCTCAATGATGCATGGAGCCGGTGCGTTCAATGATGCATGGAGCCGATGCGCTCAAAATGCAAGGAGCTGGTGCGCTCAATGATGAATGGAGCCGGTGCGCTCAATGATGAATGGAGCCGGTGCGCTCAAAATGCATGAAACAATTTGTGCCAGTAAGTCATAAACTTAAGATCTTTTCCTTCTCAATCTTTTTTTTTTTTTCCTTTCCATTTTTCTTTTCTCTCCTTTCTTTTTTCCTTTTTTTTATTTTTATTTTTATTTTCTTAAGAGAAATAAACCAACGACAATTACGGAAAGCTTTGACCAATCAAACCCTTGTTCACGTGCTTTTGCTGTTAGACCCGATGGTCTTAATCCCGCTTACCCATCCTTTCTCTCCTTCTCCTTTTTTTCGATCTTATTTTCCTATTTTCTGCTCTTAACTACTCTCTTTTTAGGAATTGAGATGACAATCTCTTGTTGTGAACCCTTGCTTGGAGCCACCGGTCTTTGCGAAAATTTTTTTGCCCCAAAGTATTCGTTCATTGATCATTGACTTCCCGCAACGGCCCGATGACTAAGTCGTCTTTGTTACTACTTCCCTCAACATACATTCTCGAAGTTTTGCCCAAGATGCCTAATTGAATGCGAACCAAGTTGCTCCTGTATAGCCAATTGATCGCAACTAAAATTGCCCTAGTTTAAGCAATTCCAATTTATTTGCCTTGACTCTTGCTTAAAGCGCCTTTTCGAGTTTTCAACATAATGAGCTTGAAACTTCTAAGTTCTTTTCGATCTGAAAAGTTCATCAGGTGATTGCCATCAGATAGTCGAATCATAACTTTTGTTCACCTTTCTTGAAACATTACGTAACAGACATACATGAGTACGACATAAAAGGAACTTTCTGGGTAAATAACTTCTAGATTGGTCTTAGAAGTTTGACTATACAAAAAGACACGAATGATGATATGAGATCCAAAAAGGTGTTGACTTGATACGAATAGGTTTGACCTTCATGAGACCAATCTTTAGTTGTCCACTAGACATTATGGCCAAGGATTTTTTTCTGCTGAACATCTACATCAAGCCAAATTGAACCGAAGAGAAATTTGCCCCTGTCTAAGACTGAATTGAGTAGGACCAAGACCTATCCTAGCGACTAAAAGATTTGCCTAAGACAAATTGAACCAAGGAAAAATTGCCCCAGTTTAGAGTTAGAGCCGAGCGAACGGTATAAACTTGTCCTAGCGTAGGGCCACATTGAACCAAAGAAAATGTTTTTAGTCGAGTGCAATTTGTCCTAGTGTAAGTCTCTTTTTTTTTCTTTTTATTTTTATTTTTTTTAGGACAATGAACTAAATACTTGGATGAGCATAACCTTTGCCTCAAAATTAAAGTTAACGAAAATGACAACAACCCTTCATTGATCAGAATGGACTTTTTGGGGCTTGTAATGTGGCCAAGGCTAGGGCTTACGAAAGGAAAGATATAAGGCTCAAACAAATGTTTAAGGGTGGAATGAGACTAAGGATCATTAAGCTTCATCAACTGTTTTTCCACTTTCAAACACTTTTATCTTATTATTCTCCTTTTCTTTCCAATTTTATTTCATTTTCTTTCATCCTCCTTTCCTTTCTTTTTTTTCTTTGCCTTTTTTTTTTCATCATTTTTTTTATTTTTACTTCTTGTCCTTTTCACCTTTTCTTCTTTTTCTATTATGCTTCAGAACATTCATCATAGCAATCAACCTTTGCTTCATGTTATCCCCTAGTATAGGAGTGATCCTTATCCAAGGTTTATTAAAAAAAATTTCAAGCTCAAAAGGGGTAACAAGAGATGATGAAATTTTATAAAAGATAGAGAAAAAGCGGTCAATCTTCATTTTCAAATCATGATTGTTTATTTTCACAACTTTAATTTTGAGACAAAAAGATTGTGTAAACCAAGTGCTTACTTCTTTGCTCTTTTTTTTTTTTCTCTTTTGATTTTTCTTTTTTTTTTTTGCAAAGGCACTTAAACACACGGACCCGACTGAGAATTACCAAAGAAGACACTTTAAGGAAATGAAAGAAAGACGAAGTGATGAAAGGAAACAAAGTACCCATGCAAATTCATTACATTAATGTTTCAAGAAAGTTAACATGAGTCCAACATCACTAAAGATCACTTCAAGAGTTGTCAACAATATTAGGTTCAACTATTTCTTCAATGTTAAGCTTCCCATAAGCAATTAGCTTCCTTACTGCAATCTTAAAGGATTCACAATCTTCAATTGAGTGCCTTGCGACATCCATGTGGTATTTGCAAGTTAAACTTGGATTATACCCCGTTGGGAATGGTGGTTCTAAGGGACGTACAGGAGTTCCCGAAATGAGGTGAGCATCAAACAGCCTCTGGAAAAGATCTGCATTTGAAATGGACAATCTTGGGAAAAAGGGGTAGCTTCTGAGGGCGAAAGCGACCTTGATTTTGGATGTTTGGCCGAAGTTGTGGTTGATTTGGGTAATTTTGTGGGGGTGGAGGTGGATATCGAGTATAGGTTGGGCGAGTTAGTTGGGGTATGGGGATGTTGTTGATTTGGAATTGTGGAGTTGGGGTGATGTTTGTAGTTGGTATAATTTGGTGTGGGGGGTAGTAAGGAGGTGTAGGTGTATGGTATGGCAAATTAAGGTTAGGGTTATATGGTGGCTGATGACTTAGGTATTGTGGTGAATATCGAGGCCTGAAGGTCTGTTGATACTGGACGTAATTCACATTAGGCTCGATCTTTTTCGGCTGGGATCCTTTCTTAGCAGTGATATCCTCTGTAGTGCTCATTGGCAACTTCCCAGCTTTGGATAAAATCTCAATTCTTTCCCCAATAGCCGATCAAATCAATAAATCTTTATAAGTCTGCTCAGGTCATTGCTCCGATAAAAGGATTTCCCAAGGTTCCCAAGAAATATGAGCACATCTCAGACAGTGTTAATGAGGGTTGAACTTGAGTCGCTAAGGCTCTCCACCTTTGTGCATACTGCTTAAAAGATTCATCATTTCTTTTTTGCATTGAGTTTAACTGTTCTCGAGTTACGACTGTTTCCAGTTGAACTGATAATGTCCCATAAACAGTTTGCCAAGTCATCCCAAGAAGAGATATTGGAGAGGTCTTGTTGGATACATCATTCCAAAGTAGGTCCAACAAGCTTTCATGGAAAAAAGCGACAAGGAACTTCCGGTCCTTCGACCAAATTGACATTTTGGTAATATATGATTTTAGGTGAAAAAATGGGTTGGTGCTCCCATCATATTTGTCAAATTCGGAACCTTAAAATCCTTTGGGATGATAATGTTAGCGATGAGGGCACAACTCTTCTATTCCAAGAGGACCATAGGTGCTAGGACCCTTAATTATTTTGATTTGCTCCTCCATCTTTTCCATCCATTCTTCATCCCTCTTATCATTTTGAGCAGTAGCGGGACCAAGATTACTAGTATGAAATCCCGTTGATGTCGGGATTGACATATGCGTGAATTCAAGCATTACCATGGACTTCATTTTGAGTATCCTCGACGAATGATGCCCTTCTCTAATAGGAATCATTAGTGATGTAGTATTTGATGTTCCTCCCACAAAAGGCATCTCAGTGGTGGCCCCAGGGTTTGCCCCATTGAAGTAATATTTGGTGGGTGCAGGTGTGCCCCAGTCATTCCTATACCTCCGACTGTTCCCATCAAGGTGAGGGTCTCCCTCATGGCTAACAACATTGCCTCCATTCTTCTATGAGACTTTGTCATCTCATTTATCCTTCCTTTCACTTCATCTACTTCCATACTCAGATTCCTTCCTTCGTTCTCAGCTACCATCGCTGCAAGCTTTGTTCGAGACCTTGTGTTGTGAACTCGGGTTTGATTAGTGTCTTCTTTCCTTGGTAGCGCAATGGTGCTGAGCACGGTAACACCAAACAAAAATAATGAGATGAAATGAAATGAATGAGATTCATGAGATATATGAAATGGATGAAATAGAAACATTCGTTCTTTCTTTTAAAAAAAAAAAAATGCAATGAATGTCATGAAAATGCATGATTTTTTTTTTAATTTTTTTTAGAATGCTAGGAATGCCATGAAAATGCATGATTTTTTTTATTTAATTTTTTTTAGAATGCTAAGAATGCCATGAAAATGCATGATTTTTTTTTATTTTTTTTTATTTTGTTTAAATGTTAGGAATGCCATGAAAATGCATGATTTTTATTTATTTAATTTTTTAGGATGCTAAGAATGCCATGAAAATGCATGATTTTTATTTTTTTTTTCAAATATGCCATGAAAATGCATGATTTTTTTTATTTAATTTTTTTTTTAGAATGCTAGGAATGTATGAAAATGCATGATTTTTTTTTTATTTAATTTTTTAGAATGCTAAGAATGCCATAAAAATGCATGAATTTTTTATTTTTTTATTTTTTTTAAATGCTAGGAATGCCATGAAAATGCATGACTTTTATTTTTTTTTCAAATATGCCATGAAAATGCATGATTTTTTTTTATTTAAATTTTTTAGAATGCTAAGAATGCCATAAAAATGCATGATTTTTTTTTTTATTTTTCAAATATGCCATGAAAATGCATGATGCTATTTTTTTTAAAAAAAAAGATGGCTATATAAAAAAGAAGTTCGCTCCTTCGTGTCCTAAGATATTGCCTTAAACAGAGGAATTCTATCATAAGGATCTATGAGTCTTTCGATTTGTGATAACTCTCGTTTGGTGGCTTTTCTATTACGAAGGTTTAAGAGCCAAGTCCCATTTCAAAATGTTGACCACAAAATAGTGGGTAAACCACTAGGTGTGGGACATTTGTGAAAAAGCGCCAGACTTCTAGATGAGGTTTTGCAATAGCCAAACAGGATGTACATCCAAAATGGTTCTGCCACTACACAACCTCTACTTAACTTAAGCTTCACTCGGACACCCTGGGTATAGGCCCCACTCGAATGTGTGATAGATGTGTAGGTGTGGTGGGTGTAGGGAGCATACAAACCTTCATTATCCTAAAGACTACCCACATCCTGCAAAACAAAAAAAACAAAAACAAACAAAAAAATCCAAGAGAAATTATCTATCCTAAGGTTTAAAATAAATAAAAAAAGAAAAGAAAGGTAAAACAAAATATACAAAGATTACAAAATTTTACACAACAAAATTAAATGGGCTTGACTCTCAAGTATCCCCAATGAGTCGCCATCTGTCGCGACCGTGAATCGCGGCAGAGCGTGAAACAAAATAAATAATGTTAGGAGTCGCCACCAATTTTATTTAAATTAGGAAAAATTGGAAAACCCTTTTTGAAAATAGTCTTTGGAACCAGTTGGATTCGGAGTCGGTTATGCGTAGGGAAGGGTGGAGACTTAATCCCCACAAGACGCCTAATACATCCGTCCTAAAACGTTCTGCCTAAATTAGTTATGCAAAAACTTAATAATCTTACAATACATTTGTTTTACCCTTTTTTTTTAAAAAAAATAAAAAAACAAAGAATTTGAGAAAATATAAAATTTGGCTTGACAGAATAAAGATTCTGCTCCTACGTATCCTCGGTGCAATGAGGAACTCAAAGTCACGTAGTTCTTTAGAAAATAAGTGTGGGTTAGTTGATTTTATTTAAAGAAAAGATTTAATTTTTTTATTTTATAAAAATTTGAATTAACAGTCGTCGCGACTTCTATTAATCAAATTAAAGTTCGAATAGTGAAGTTTGCGTCGCATTACGCGTCACGCTAGACGTCACCCAGTAGTTGCTTTTATTTAAAGAAAAGATTTATTTTTTATTTTTATAAAAATTTGAATTAACAGTCGTCGCGACTCATTAATCAAATTAAAGTTTGAATGAGTGAAGTTTGCGTTGCGCATAGACGTCACTCACGGATTGTTAAATTTATTATTATTAGGTGATGAATGATAATGAAATTTTTAGCCTTTATTAAATAATAATTTATTTAAAATAATTTGAATCATTAGGTTGTCACAACTCGAATGATCCAAAATAGTTACAAGATTAACAATTTGTCACAACTCGGTTAATCATTTTTTTTTTAAAAATTATTTTACTTTTATTATATTTTGTTTGTTATCCCCTTTTTATCTTTTTAGTTTTTTTTTTATTTTAGCCCATTTAGGCCTATTTCGAAAAAAAAAAAAAAAGAAAACTACCAGAATTCTAAAACAAATAAAAGAAAGAGAAAAAAAAAAAAAAACAAATAAAACAAAACGAAAATGAAGAAAACACAAAAACTTACGAAAAATAAAAATTGAAATAGAAAGGGGGTTTTCTTCTTCTTATTATAGCAGAGAGGACTCAAAGTGGGGAATGGAGGTGATGGGAGTGTTTTGATGAGGAAGATGATAAAGTTATGGTGGGGTGAAGCTTTGGTGGTGATTTTAATGGAAGATGGCTTGATGGAGAAGATAAATAGTGTAGTAATGGGAGGTTGAAGGAGATGAATAGTGGGGGAGTGATGTGAGTTAAAAGTGAACGTGTTTTGTGAGTTAAACTGAAGGTGTTTTGTGAGTTGAAAATTTGAAGGTGTTTTGTGAGTTGAAAATTTGAAGGTGTTTTGTGTGTAGGGGTTATGGGTTAATATAGGAAGGGTTTAGGGTGAAGAGTTTGAGTTTGAGTGTGATTAGGATTGGTTCAAGATGATAAGTCGGGATCTGTTTATGATGAGTGTTGGGGTTGGTCTAGGATAGGTGATGGATTTGATTAGGATAAGTTTGTTTATGGTGAGTTTGAGTTGGTTTAGGATATGAGTTGTGGGTTAGATAATGGGTCATAAGTTAGATATTGGGTCAATGGGTAGGTTAATGAATTATGGACAAATGGGCTAATGAACCAATGGGTTGAACTTTTTTTATTTTTTATTTTTTATTTTTTATTTTTTCAAAAATACCCGGACAAAATTGGGTGTTCACATGGGATGAGATGGCTAAAGGAATTATGAAGGTAATAAAAGAGATACTAGATGAATCAAGAGGCTTTGGATCCAAGGATAAAGAATCTTGGTGGTCGGATGCAAGTGTACAAGATAAGATTAAGGTTAAAAGGAAATGCTATAAAGCTTGACACGTGTGTAAAAACGATGAAAATTGAGAAAAATATAAGACAACTAAAAAAGATACTAAGAAGGCGGTGAGCGAGGCAAAAATTAAAGCGTTCAACGGGTTATATCAATCTTTAGGCACCAAAGACGGAGAAAGAAATATTTACAGGCTTGCTAAAAGTAAGGAAATGAAGACAACAACTTGGATCAAGTGAAATGCATTAAGGATGAAGATGGTAAAGTCTTGGTTACGGAACAAGATATCAATGATCGATGAAAGGGTTATTTTCACAAGTTATTTAATGAGGGACATGGGACTTTAAGGGACTCAGACATTCTAAATACTAGAGAGAATGACCAAAATAAAACTTTTTATCGTAGAATTCAGGAATTCGAAGTAAAAGAAGCTTTGAACAGGATGGATAATGGAAAAGTGGTCGGACCGTATAATATACCTATCGAGGTGTGGAAGTGCTTAGGAGAGAAAGGTATAAGCTGGCTCATAAAATTATTTAACGAGATAATAAGATCTAAGAAAATGTCAAATGAATGAAAGAGAAACACTTTAATTTCTATTTATAAGAATAAGGGAGATATACAAAATTGTGAAAATTACAGAGGGATTAAGCTCATGAGTCATACTATGAAGTTATGGGAAATAGTGATTGAACGGAGATTAAGACAAGAGACTTATATTTCAGAAAATCAATTCGGTTTTATGCCTAGGAGGTCAACCATGGAAGCAATCTATCTTCTACGAAGATTGATAGAGAGGTATCGGAGGAAGCAAAAAGACCTACACATGGTTTTCATTGATCTGGAAAAAGCCTATGATAGGGTACCGAGAGAGGTCTTGTGGAAGGCTTTGGAAAAGAAAGGAGTCCGTATCGCTTATATTTGAGCATTCTAAGATATGTATGACGGGGCTAAAACTAGTGTGAGAACACAATGTGAGGTTACAAAAGATTTTCCTATAACTATAGGATTGCACCAAGGGTCAACTTTGAGTCCATATCTTTTTAGCTTGGTCTTAGATGTGCTTACTACGCAAGAACCGGTGCCACAATGCATGTTTTTTGTAGATGATATAGTTTTAGTTGGAGAGTCGAGAGATGAAACAAATGAGAAGCTAGAGCTATAGAGACGAGCTTTGGAAGAGCATGACTTTTGTCTAAGCATGAATAAGACGACGTATATAAAATGTAAGTTCAGTAAGAAGTATGCTAATACTAGCTTAGCGGTGAAAATTGAGGATCATACTATACCACAAGTCACACGGTTTAGGTATCTTGAATCTATCATACAAAATGACGGATAGATAGAGGGAGATGTAAACCATAGGATTCAAGCTGGATGGATGAAATTGATGAGTGCTTCTAGAGTGATTTGTGATAGAAAAGTGTCTCTCAAGTTTAAGGGTAAATTTTACCGCACAGTTATAAGGTCGGCGATGTTGTATGGTACTGAATGTTGGGCGATAAAAAACCAACAAGAGTATAAGATCAGTGTCGCGGAGATGAAGATGTTGCGCTGGATGTGTGGTCATACAAGAAAAGATAGGATTAGGAATGAATGCATTAGAGAGGAAGTATGGGTAATACCTATTGTGGAAAAAATGATAGAATCTCGCCTTAAGTAGTTTGCACATGTAAGGAGAAGACCCTTAGAAATTCTAGTAAGAAGAATAGATTAGATAAAAGATAATCTAATAGCTAGAAGTAAAGGAAGACAAAGAAAGACAATAGGTGAAACAATTCAAAAAGATTTAGATTTGAATGACATCTCTGAAGACTTGATTTATGATAAGACATAATAACGTCGTTTGATTGATGTAACCGATCTCACTTAATAAAAAAAAATTTAATTGTTGTTATATAATATATTTTAATTAAAAATTATATATGGTCTACGTGATGTTATATCTCCCAAATTGCTCTCTTAATTATAAGTTGGTTAGATTAAAACCCTTGCATTCGCGAGTTTATCCAACCGGTGGACACCTTTAGTGCCATATATTCAATTTTGAAGTGAAAATATGACCAAAAAAACACTTCAGCCTTTCTAGTTTTTTGGAGTAAAAATAGGCTGGTCTTCACTCCACAAATCACGCAGCCATTTCACAATTACCGTATCAAGGCAAAAGAAAAAATAAAATGAAAACGGCAAATAGTCCAATCGTTGTCTCTGTTTGGTAAAACTAACTTCATCATTATGTCACTACTCCTTCCTTCTTTCCGAGAAATCATAATCAGAAATTCAGAATCAAGGGAGGAAAACTGGAAAAGAAATAAGTAACTCTTCCAGTTAAATTATTAAATGCTATTAACTCTGACAACTGGCATAGCTAGGTTAAAACATTGGTTACAATTACCACTTACCGCGTTAAAATATCAAAAAAAGGAAATTTAAAAAAAATTAAAAAAAGAAACTAGCGGCCGTTAGCGAGAGGGGTGACGGCGGAATCCTTGCAGGGACTAGACGGCGGGCTGGGTTTCCCGGCAGCAACGAGACGTTGCACGAAGCTATCGATTCTGTTTCCGTTAGTTTCCGTCAGTAACCGTTTCCCGCCAAACGGTAACGACTCCAGTCCCCTCTCTTTCAGCACCTCCTCCTCTTTCGTCCCTCTCTCCTTCCTCATTCCTTCACTTCCCAAACCGAACGCCTGCATGCCACACAACACACACCGTCAATTCACTCATTCTATTTTCTTTTCTTTTCCGCTATTTTCTAGGAAACCAAACAGTATCTGGATTCTGACCAGAACCCAGAGATCAGCGATAACAGAAGAAAAAGTAGAAACGTACCTGAATTCTGACGTACTCCGTACGGTTCCAGCAGAAGGCGTTCCCCAACATCTGGTCAATGGTCTCGGAAACACCGTCGAGCACAATGTCAACCACCGACGGGGTCGAGCACTCGCGGTTCTCGCATGCCTTCGCGCTCGACGATCCGTTGCCCAAGGAGAGGACCAAGAGATCCTCAACGCCGTTCACCGACGGGAAATCGCGCTTGTTGTGGAGAACGTGCGTGACGGCTGCAGCCGTAGGGTTGTTCATCACGAGGCCGCCGTCTACGGCGGAACAGGAGGTCTTGCCGTCGACGGAGGTGAAGCGAAAGGGCTTGAAATGGCTCGGCGTCGCTGACGTGGCGCGGCACACCTTCCAGAGCTCGAAGTTGAAACTCGGAGATTCGCACGCATCGGCGCGAGAAAAGACGAATGGCGCCGAACTCTTGAGGTCAAAGCAAGGGATAAGCAGCGGTTTACACGTGTCCTTCAAGGTCAACAATAGTCCATTTTCCTCCTTTCTCTGGAACACTTGCTTCAACACATTGTCCATGCTACTGGAGGAGAATCTTCGGCGCCGGCGAAAGACTCCGGCTAATTTGAGCTTGTAGAGTTCGGAGTTCCTCTCGGTAACGACACGGACGGCGTCCCTGGCAGTATAGAGAGGCCTGCCGAAGGCATCGGCGGCGGTGATCATGGCTGCGAGGAGGGCGCCAATGCCGGTACCGGCTACGATGTCGAAGAAATCGGCAATCTGAGCTTGGGGATCGCAGGTCTGGAGACGGATCTGATTCTCAAGGTGGATGAGGGCAGCTCCGGCAACAATGGCGGTGGTTCCTCCGCCGTCAATGCTGAGAATGCGGGTTTTGTTGGTGGCTTTACAGTGAGAAAGCCACTTCTGCTCCAGTTTGGAGAAGATCTCTAGGGTCACTTTACTCAGCTCCATTATTGGCTCTCACCCTCAGCCTCACTCTCTATATATTAATTCTTCGCTTTGAACAAACAAAGAGATTTTGATTGAGTTGCAGCTGTGTGTAATGTGAGAGAGAAAAGAAAAGAATGGAAGGTGAGAAAGCAAATAGTGTGTCACGCTTTGGTGCTGAAAGGCATAAATGGTTTAAGTGAAGGATGCGCGTTCTTTACTATTCCCTCTTTCTTTCTCTCTCTCTCTGATTCTCTGCTTTGAGTAGAGTTGGTGAGAGTTAAAAACAACAGGACTGAAAGGTGCGTTTGGGAATGGGGGTAGTTATATACGCGACCCCCTTGTCCTTGTCGCTTATTTTATTACAGTGCGTTCTTCTTTTTATTTATAATTATAATTGTAATACTCCCTTTATTTATTTTTTGTTTTTCTTCTTTCCACTTTCTTACTTTCGTCCCGTGAGAGTCTTACGGGTTAGGACTGTCGTTGCACGTGCAACTGCTCGTGCTGTTATCGGGTTGCGGGAAGCGCGAACCTCGGCTTTTCAATCGGCTCGGGTTACGCTTGCTCAGTGTATACTGTATAGTACCACTACCACCAGCCCCAGCAGCCGCAGTCATTTCCCCTCGTTTATGTTTCTGTTCAGCTTCATTGTTTTTTTTTTTTTTGGTAAATATTTTTTTATTTTTTTATTTGGTGTGCATCTGCGCTTCTTTATTTAACTGTAGAGGAAGATAACTGGAAATGTCTTCACTTAGATTTGGGGAAAGTAGGGGTCAGGTCAGGATAACCAGAAATTTCTAAGAAACTACAGACAGCAAGAAATAAATGTGAAGAAAATTTCATAGATTACTGGTATAAATAAATATAATGGCTCTTGCTAATCCCCAACAAGCTAGTGGTTGACAAATAGAAGGCTACAACGGTTTTTCTTTTCTTTTCTTTTTTTCTTCCGGGAAAGGAAAAAGAGAAGCAGAAAAAGAAACTACGTGATGTGCATATAGCATGATTACAAATGCTTGAGTTCAAATTTATGCTTCTCCTTGGCTTTATGTCTGGGATTTCTCTCGCCCCTTATGCACAAACATGGGCTTCCCATACATAAAGTAATATAAATTTAGATAGACAAAATGCTCACCGTAAAAGCTGTCTGAGGCCCAAAAATAGAAATATTCTGTCTTGTTAACAATGTTAGGAAGGAAAATAATAACAAAGAGCCCAACTTGACTGCCCAATTGATGTTTTAATGAAGCAAGCAGGCCTCAGTTTCAGCCTCTCACTCAAGTATTATTTATTATTTATTACAAATAAACAACAATGCGTAAGAGGCCCACAGGATGATAATCTTGATTTAAAACTGTCCGGCTTCTCTTTAAAGTTGGTACTTTTATTGGATAGTTGGGCCTTAATCTGACTTGCAGGTTATCTGGTCTTCTAAATTACTTTGACAGCCGAATTTTTATTTTCTCCTTTCAGATTAATTTTTTTAAAATAAATATTACGATCTTATTTTCTCCATAAATATGACCTTATTTTTTTATCCTTATGAAATAAAAATTAATACTATTCCCACTATTCTCATTTTCATGTATACTTTTTTTAAAATTAAAACTTAAACATATGAAATATTCAAGTGATCTCCGGACAAACTGTTTGAATCCTAATGATATTGTTAATCTTTTATTAATTCAAAAGATTGAATCGATCACTAACAAAGAATTTATTAAAGATGAAAAAAAAAATGGATATTGGAAAAATCCGGAAAGAGGAACACAGGTGCCATTCCAGCTATCATGTGGATACGGGATAACAAATTAATTGTTGGAAATTAAGAATATCACGTGGAAAACCAGATCCACATATTGAAGAAGATATTAATTATAATCAAATAATCATATATATTAATAATTTAAAATTTTGGAAGGAATGCTAGTCTGCTACCAATTAAGCCTGACAATGGTATGGAAAGCAAACGGAGATAAAATGCACAACTTTTGTGATGAGTGGGCATATCGAAAGATGAAGCAGAAAAGATCAAGGTATAGAAACCGTTGAAATGCCAAAACACCATCCAGATGTAGTCACAAACTTAAAATAACAACATGATAACAAATACGTGTTCATACAATTGATCAACAAATTAAATGACAAGGTTTGGGGGGCTCAAAAAAATTAAAACATGCTAATGTCTACTATATGTGTTTGTCGGTTATCAAACCAAAAAGTAAGTGCCTAATGGAAGAACAGCTGCAATGGTGAGGCAAGAAGCTGTGAGAATTGCAGGTGCCATAACAATAGGCGACAGTGACACTGACAGGGATACCTCTTCTTCACCCTTACCGCCAAGACTGTGAGGACTGGGAGTAGTGGCAAGTAGGCTTGAAGGATGTCCACTAGTACTATGATGGACCTTAATGTGAAACTTTTGTCCAGCTAGACAATGGCCATCGTTGCTACAAATGAAGTAGAAGTTGCCTGGCTTGGTAAGCGTGATGGAGTCAGAGTGGTAGAAGGCCTCTGCAGAGTTTGTGTTGCAGTGAACGTAGTCGAAGTGGCTCACCTTCATCACGTCATGGTATTGCTTGTGGTAAGAGAAAACTGCATTAACAATAATTATATTTACACTATTTTTTTTTTAAATGAAAAATACTATATTCTTTCTTCTTTTTTTTTTTTTTACTAAAATAAATAAAGTATAAAATAATATTAAAAAAATATTTAATGAACATTTTCCTATTATTAATGAATGCAGAACAACGTACTAATCGAATATCTTCTAAATATTATTATCAATGTTACTTTCCTTTTTTATCTTTTGTCCAATTTGGAATATGTATACACAAATATATTGACCATATATCAACATTGAGGAGTAATGATTACCTGCCGCTAGAGCTGTAAAAATGAGTTAAGTTCAATGATCGATTCAAATAACTTGATAAAATAGATAAGTTAAATTAGTAAAATGTCAATTTGAAACTTACATGGATCGATCTAATTAGACTTAAATGGACTGAGTTCAAATGGGTTGAGTCAATCTGACTCAAATACATTAAAAAAGACTGTGTTAAGTTAATAAAATGTCAACTTAAAATTTACATAGTTCAATCTAGCTCAATTCAAAAATAACCCGATCCAATCTAGTCTAATTCAAACAGGACAGGTCAGCCCATTTTGACAACTTTGATCTTAGATTGATGCATATATATAAGATATATAAGAGGGTTATTGATACAACTCAATCGTATCATTTATGTGCGTGCCAACTTTTGTACCTCATAATAAATTTGGACGATATGCATTAGGTCATATTCATGATTTAGATGCATTAAGTGAATGACGAATGTGCCAGAATTCATTAACACATAATATAAGGAATATTGAAAGGAAAAAAATATGCAGAAGAAGGTATAAACTATAATTAAAGTGAAGCACTCACTAAGAGTATCGCCAACATGAAACTTCTTGGTAGAAGCCCACTTTTTGTAATCTGGGTGGTCTATGATAGTCCACCCAGCAGAATCTCCCACCCTTTAGACAGCACTCGTGGAAACCCCAGAAAGACTAATCAATATCACCGTCACATGCAAGAGAACCATAGCCATCAGATCCTTGGTCGAAGCAATGAATGGTGAGCCCATCAAACAAATACGAGATTGAAATCAAAAGACACAACCAAACTAGAAGGCAGAAGACACATGCAGAAGGAGATGGAAATTAAGAAGTTTGGTCAGTGAAATTGTGTGAAGTATATCTTGCTCTTTGTATAGAGCCAATTCATGTACACCTTATGGCATGTCCACGTAAGTGGAAACTGAAATTGACCTACTTTAGGGAAATTTGCGACCCATTTTATCCTTCAAATTAGACTAAAAAAAATAATGGAAGGCAAAAATAAAACAAAAAAATGGTTTACTATATAATGATTCACTTCAAATGAGAAGGATGTCTTCCTCTTGACATTTGATTTACTCATAAGCAAACTAACTCCTCAGAGTTTTTACAACTTTCAAGTGCAATTCTAATTTAGTGACTATTTTTCTTGAGGATAAAATATTTTTTGTACTATTAAATTTAATATCCTGTATAAATATTAAATGCTGATATGAGTATGGATGTATATAAAAAAATATTATATTTTAAAGTGAAATAGATATACCTATACAAATAACAGACTTGTTCTTCACTCTTGAAGAGAAAAAAAATTCACAACTACTACGCACACTATATTCGTGGGTGATATTGGTTATGAACTCACCTAGCCCGATATAGTGAGGACAGGCCCAGATTGGAGTGAATTAACATAAGACTATGCTGGTAAACCCAATCATTGATGACCCAAAATAAACTTTGAACCCAATCATTTGGCATGCCCAATTTTTATTTTTTTTTTAAGCTTGAGAACCGGGTTAAGCCTAAAAGCTCAATTCGTCCGTCTATCCAACAGATTCATGTACATATTCATTGTTTGTTCTTCCTTTTTCTTTCGGAGAAGGTCTAGTTATACGAAAAGTTTGTGTTTTGTATATGTGCGAACTTGTTACATTGTAATGGATATATGCGTCAAATTGTTGATATGAACACTACATATTTAGAAGTAACTTCCTCTTCTTTTATCTTACAACATTTTTCCACACTTTTTAGTTGTGAGACTTATCTCCACTTGAAGTATTGAAAGTATTTTTCTCTACAAATAATTTTAACTACTTAATTCAAACTTACTTACCACTTAAGAAGCCACTCCTTTTAGGTATTTATAATTAACTTTAATAGTGAGGATATGTGACCTTTTTTGTTGAAAAATGAATGTATAATAGAAGCTTAATTTATTTTGTCTCTCTTTTCAATTCTCACTCTCTAAATTTACTTTTTTTCCTAAAAAAATAAAACATGACAAAGGGTGACTTTTTGTGCCTTTTGTTCATAAAATAGGCATTAAATTAGCCTTAAATTTATTTTATTTTATCTTGTTTTAGACAAATGAATTAATTTGTAAAACAAACTTGAGTCAAATTTGACTCTCTTTTTTTAACAAAAAAAAAGAAAAAAAAACTGAACAATAAATCTTCATAGAAGTTTGCCACCAAGTTATAGCCATGGATTTGGGCCATGACAAGATTATTGAGGTTGGGCTTAGGTTAGCCACGTAGGCACAATCAACTAAAGCCGGTTTTGGTCTGAACATGGTGGGTATGTTTTATGATATGATGTGATATAAAAATTAAATTGCATAATTGCGCAAAAAAAAAAATTGCATAAAACATATTTTTACACTATGTTTAGATAATAAGTAATAAAAAAAAATTTTATTATTTAAAAATTTTAAAATACATGAAAAAAAAATGAAATATATTAAGAACTATTTCTACTCTCTTCTTCTCAATTGTTCAAATTGTATTATCTCTAAAATTAAGATAAAATGAGAAGAATTAAAAAAAATTTAAGTTAAAAATAAATAATTAACATTTTTATCCACATTGTTTCTTCTTTTCTCTTTCATTTTTATTTCCATTATTTCTTTCTCTCTCTTTCTTTTCTCTCACGAACACCTATGTTGTCCATCTCTCGCTGATAAATTGGTAAAAATTATGATGACATGATGAATTCCATATATAAATAGTAGCATACAATATGGCACTACTTACCATGACCAACAGAATCTTCTCATTCTTTTTAGATTCCCAGACTTCATACTGATCATAAGCTTAAAAACGTAGATAAGCAAAATAATAATAAGGAGAAAGAATACTCATAATTCGTTTAAAAAAAACACACAGTTTTAAAAATTAATTTAGCAAAATCAAACATTTACTAAATCTCTCTTAGTTTATCATAACTTTAAAAGTATTTAATAATTTTCAAATGTTAACAAAAACAAAATAATAATTCGGTATGTCTTATAATGAGTGTACGCCACAAGCTATAGTTTTTTTGGATACAAAGTTTTTTTCAAGTTTTACAAATAGGTACATTTTATTAGTATTATATGAGCTTAGAAAAGTTATGAAGATGCATAAAACAGTTTTAAGAGAAAAGGATTTGTAAATCATAATATATGACATAAGCAAGGGTTATTTGAGAAGTTAAAAATTATAATTGTTCCATTTCTTTTCTTTACAATATAACTTTTAAACAAGGTTAATGAAGTTTCATTCCTTTATTAATCTTTTAAATAAAGAGAATAATAATTATGTTTTATTCATTTTTTTATTTTTTGTCTATTATCATCGATTTTGTTACGTTCCATTAATGAAAAACATCTAAACACAAAGTTAGATAATTAAGCAAGCTATCTATTCAGTTTTTTTTCTGCTTCGGGGGCACTATCTGTTAAGTTTTTGACACAATAAGTTTCTTTTCTTTCTTTTGTTGTAATTGTTTTTCATTTTTTTATAAACTAAATGCAAATAAATGAATCCATCCCTAGTTTTATTTACTTCAAAACACTAACTATATGAATGGGTAGGGACTAGGGAGATTTTTTTTACTTAGTTGATGCCATTTTATTCTAAAAAACATGAAAGCCATTACCTTGTTAGTTTACTCATAATAATATTACTTTAATTTTATGAAAAAAATTGTGAATTAACCAAAAAAAAAAGGCTACATAAAGTTGAAGAAAAGCGAAATACTAAGTGCATGTTTGGTAATAGATTAAATCTGTTGCCAACAATTTTTTTTAAGTTTTTTTTTACTGTTCAATCATGTTTAGTAAAATTAATTTCAGTTTTTATACGAAATTTAATGCATTATAAAATTATTTTTTTCATAATGCTAAAGATTGAAACTTATGATTTTAGAGTATAAATTATTCTTTACACTTTGAAATATAAATACTATTTTGTCATCAATTAAATAATTTTTTAATCATTTCATACTTATTTTGATAATTTAATGTATAATAAATTCATTTTTATACCATCTAAACAAAACAAATTAGTTTAAAATCACTTTCTAACTAATATATCCAAACATAAAACTGATTGTATTATAATCGATTATAATAATAATTGATTATACAATGATCGATTATTGAAATAATCAAGTTTTCACAACTCTTCCCAAACACCCCCTAAGATAAGTGTATGGTAAGAGGATAAAAGTGGGGTGGTATAAAATTAGTGTGTGTTTAGACTAGTTGAATTTTTTGATTATTTTAATAATTAATTATATGTATAATTGATTATTGTTATAATTGATTATAATAGAATTAGTTTTATGTTTTGATATCTTTAAGGAAAAACAATTTTAAAATAATCTATTTCGTTTGGATAATATAAAAAAAATTACTTTTATACATTAAATTACTAAAAGATGCATAAAATGATTACAAAATTATTTGATTGAAGATAAAATAATATTTATATCTCAAAATTTTTGAAATAATTCTATAATTAAGAATCAAAAGTTTCAAACTTATAAGAAAAAGTTGTTATAATGTTTTAAATTTTGTTCAAAAAATTTTCTTGAGTTGCCAAACATGTTGTGAATAGTGACCAACAGGTTATTTTTAAAAAAAATTGTTGGGATGAGGAAAAAAGCTTTCCCAAATATGTTTTTAGTGTGTGTTTGGTAGATATTAAATTTTAATTAATTTTTTTTTTGGGATAAAAGTTTTTTTCATTGTTTTAGCATTGCTTGTGTAAAATTGATTATAGTAAAAAAAAATTTTTGCACCATAGTAAAAGTTTTTTTATCTTAAGCTTAATTTTGAACATTATGATAAAAAAATGTTATTTTTTTTCATTAGAAGTTGATTATGTTATATTTTTATCAAAGTAACCTTAAAATATAAAAAAAATATGTAATATAAATAAATCAGTTCATACTATTTTTAATAATTTAATACATAAAAATTATTATTTTTATACAATTTAAATGAAACAAATTATTTTAAAATTATTTTTCAACTAATATGACCAAATATAAAACTAATTTCATCATAATCAATTATAAAAAAAGTAATTACACAATTAATCAATTATTAATTTTTTTTTACAAGTAATCTATACACAGCCTTAGCTTTTTAGGGCTCAAATGGGATCCTTTATTAAGTTCATCTAAAAGGAGAGCACTTTCAACTAAAGTCATTTCACTAGTATTGATGTATCCACAACTAAGGTTGTAATATTTGCTGACGCTTGCTAATATTTATATGCATTTGATATTTAAAAAAAATCACATTCATCAATATTAACAAATTTAAAAGTAATTTATTATCAGCTTATACTATTGATTATGTTTTATTTTATATATATATATATATATATAACTTAGCTTGTTAAGTAATTATTATTATAATTTAATTTTTTGAATAATATATCAAATACGTAATAATTAAATAATACTATAAAATTAAAGTTAACTTCTTTACTCCAATAGATTAAAATCAAAAGCTATTTAAAGTAAATTGTCATATTAATTTCTGAAAAATGAAAATTATTTCAGAAGTTTCTAATTATACATTTCATCATTCAAATTTGTCATTGTGAATAGAATTACTTTATGTGAACAAAAATTAATTTGAACAATGAAATACATATTTAGAGATCTCATAAATAATATTTTTCATTCAAGACTAAAATTTTGTTATATCTTTTTAAAATGAGTAATATTATATCCTCATACCCAATCATCTTAATAATTATCTTAATATTAAATAAATAAAGTATTAAATGAAAAACTAAATGGATCTAATGTCTTGAAAACATAAAAAATATTCAATATTTTTTTTTATTTAGTAATTAAGAAGATTAGTAAGATGATTGGGTAGGAGGATAAATTATTTATCTTTTAAAATATACTTTGAATAAATTTTTAAATATTAAATAAAATAATAAATGTATTTAATATTTTAAAATAAAAAATTAATATTTTTTAATAATTAAAAAAGTATTAAAAAAATTAATTATGATGATTTAGAATTATTATTCATGACTAATAGATGCACGTGCTATCTTTTGGGGACTAATTTCACCATTTATTTACTATAAAATTTATTAGCGCGTCTGTTGTACGTGTACATGGGGTTGGTGATGGTCAGGTTGGGGGGGTATTGGAATTAGGCAAACAATCCTTTGAAAAGAGTGGAGAAATTTCTTATCTGCAAACACAACAACGCAAGGCGTAGGCAACATTCACAGTCACTTGTCTCTCACTCATGGCAACGTCCTTCTCTCCGACAACTCTTGTCCGCTCCACCTTCCAACCCCACCAAAACCCTCCCAAAACCCTCTTTTCCCTTCCAGGTGCGTCTTCTCTTCTCTTCTCTTCTCCTTTTACAACTTAATACCCATTTTCTCCACCCAAAAAAAAGACTTCTTTTTTTACCTATTCTGCAGAGTCCTTCTATTTCTATGGAGGCCCCAATTGCGTCAAACGCTCATGGACCTCTGCTGCAAGCTATGTCACTCTAAAGCTCCCTGGTAGCTTCAAAGTTTCTGGCAAACCCGTCCTTTCCAAAGGGTTGCTGCATAGGAGGTAAGAAAGCTCTTTGCCATTGTCACTGTGGGTGATTGCTTTTGACTGCTTCTGTGGTTCTAATTGGTTTTTTGAAATACCCAGAATGGGAGTTGTGAGGGCCGCAACTATTGAAGAAATAGAAGCGGAAAAAGCCTCTATTGAGAAAGATGTTGTAAGTCTCTCAATAAATTTTGGCTTTATATATATATATATATATAATGTGGATATGAATTTAGTGTCCTTGAATTCCTTAATATCTCTCTCTCCATTTGCCTCCCTCAGAAAAACAGGATGGAAAGGACTATTGAAAATGTTCGGTCAAATTTCAACTCCATAAGGACAGGGAGATCTAACCCAGCTATGCTTGACAAAATTGAGGTATACATGCAATTCTGGTGCCTTGTGCTACTAAATTCTAGAAAATGCATAGAAATGGTTTTATTTGTTGCACTTGCACCCAATTTAGGCCACTCGGGCTTATATTCTCTGAAATTTATTTCTTTTTATATCACTTATGCAGTATTTGAAGCATTTTAATTTCATAATTGAAAGGAATTCATTTGCAAATCATATGAATTCTTTCATTTTAAAGATTTCAAATGGACTGTTAGTGAATGCAAAACTGGATAACTTGTGTCTCTAGTATTCTTAAAAGTGTATATCCTTCAGTACTGATTGGTGACTTATTACCCTTTTTTAGTAGAAAGTGACATGAATTAGTCAGCAACTATTTGACTTATCATGATCCAATGCTAAATAGAAGTTAATAATCTATGTTTTTTTTTATATAAACTTTCCAAACTTGTGGAGGGGGAAAAAATGAAGTGAGAACCATCTATTGTATGTTTTGCAGCTTAGCTACCAGCTGCTTGTAGATTTGCAGAACTCAAAGTAAATGCTTTGTCTGCCATGCTTTCCTTGCATGACCATATCTGCTTGTAGATTTCAAAATTGAGATATCAATAATGTAATTGCATGTTAACTAAATGCTAAACTAAAGTGATCACATATATTTAGTTTTATTTTGTAAATAGTTTTGTCCTGTAGATGAGCTATTTTATAATGTGTTTCTAGGTGGAATACTATGGAACTCCCGTTAGTTTGAAGAGCATTGCTCAAATCAGCACTCCTGATGCCAGTTCTCTTTTGGTACAGCCATATGACAAATCAAGGTGTGTTATGCACTTATAAATGATAAACTGGAAAGGTTGAAATAGATAAGAAACATCAAACTGATGTTATCCATGCTTACTGTAGACTTCCACTTCATATATGGTGTGTTTGTATTGGTCTATATGGCCTATTTGTTCCTGTACTCTCTGTTAATTTGTGTATATTACTCATTGATTGGGAATATACATATTATTGCATACAAGCTTGTGAGGCATTCTTCAATCACATGACATAAAACAGTTTTTTTTATTGTGGTTGAATGTGTTGATGTGGTATCTTGTATGTAGAGTAATTCTTACCGAACTCTTGGTTATTCTATTGTTTTTCAGCTTGAAGGCTATAGAGAAAGCCATATCTAGCTCTAATGTTGGCATGACTCCAAATAATGATGGAGAAGTGATACGATTGAGTATCCCTCAGTTGACATCTGAAAGGAGGAAGGTATTTTCCGGATCCATTGATGTTGTAGTGTGTCTAAGCTCGTTCCTTTATGAGATTCCTTGTGATTTCTCATTCTTTGTCTGTGAATTACATTCTAACTTACACTGACTGAAAGTAATATTCCTAATTGGTTCTCATTTATTATTTAATTAATAACAAAATGAAATAGCATCACCTCTTCTATAGCCATGAGCCATGAGAAAAGTGAGCTCTCCAGGAAAAAGTTTACTTAATATTCCTGGCCATAATCCCAGTAGTATTGTTTAGTTATTGATTTATTTTGTTTGCTAGATCGGTGCCATTTTTATATAATGGTTTTTTACACATAAATTCTAGGGCATATTTTGAAGGTCTAAATGAATATGTGGATTTCTATAAAAAAAATAAATAAATGAATCTGTGGAATTCATGATTTCATCCTAATAATTTAATTATAATTAAATGTTTTTTTTTTCTTGGCAGGAACTGTCGAAGATAGTGGCTAAACAAGCTGAAGAAGGGAAGGTACATTTGCAACATTTTTTACACTTGAGATAGTGAACTTGTTCTTGTTTATTGCCAATTTGAGGGGTATACTTTCATTGGAACTTCTTTCATGGTTAAGAGGGAACAAACTTAAGCCAACTATTGAATTTTAGATACCAAATTTTGTTTTCTTTCCCTGTTTTTCTGAAACTTATAACCAGTTGAGGAATAAAAGTTAATGATTTGTAATAATCAAAAGCACTAATGTGAAGAGTGCTTATTATTTGGTTGTAATACTGTAATATTACTTGATATGTAAATCATATGGTTTTATATGTTATATGTTTCTAGGATGAATGTTTTGGCTGAATAATAGTCATTTGTAAATTCCTTTTGAATGATTGGGCATATTCTATATTTTTTTTTAAGGTGGCTTTGAGGAATATAAGAAGAGATGCATTGAAAGCTTATGAAAAACTTGAGAAGGTTTAAATCCTTGAATTTCTCACCTTTCTTAACTCTCTTCTTTCTCAACTCTCTTCAGTAATTGCTTCCTTGTCTGCCATTCTTCCTACTTTTTCAGATTGTTAGTTTTCAATATTTTGTTAATAATTTTGTTGGAATTTTCTCATAGGAGAAAAAGCTCTCGGAAGATAATGTGAAGGATCTGTCAAGTGATTTGCAGGTAACTTGATATCACACTATATTATCATATAGTGTATTATGAACTTCTAACCCATTTAAAATTCCTGCTGCCATCTCTCTTTTCTCTTTTACTTGGAGATGGGGCAATAGTGTGAAATGGAACAATCACAAACACAAGCTGCAAGGTGGAATAAACAATTTGACAAAAAGAATAATTCCCCAGCCCCCAAGAAAGAGAAAGAGGGAAGAGGGAGTAGATTTTACCCGCTATGTATTTGCAACCTTCATAGAGTTGTGCATGACCAATATAGTGAGAAAGATAAACCAATGTTGATTCCGTATGTATCAAAGAATGGAATTGATTTTTTGGAAGTTGCTGACACATGACAATTTTAGTTTATCTTCTTTGTACCCTGGGATGCTCTTCTTATTATATTGTAGCAACTAACAAGCAATTTATATTTTGGGCACCTGTTTGTTCAATATCAATGTGAATGTTCCCTAATAGCATAATTAATTTTATTTTATTATATTATTGGTTAATGATGGATTTATAAGCCAAGCTTATAATTTAAAATAAAAAATAGACAATTTTCCTTCTTTTTTTTTTCTCGTAATAATTGTGTTATCTTTATGTAGAAGCTGACAGATGAGTATATGAAGAAGGTTGATACCATCTACAAACAGAAAGAGAAGGTATTATATATTTCCACTTAACTGATATGTTCCTTAATAGCTTATGACAGATGGTAGATTAATGAGATGCTTAGACACGTATTACATGCACAAGGCCTCTTTTCTAATACTACTTTAGAATTACTTCTATGAGTTGTTCTCCCCTCTTTTTGTTTTCACTTCCACTACATTAGTTTTATGGTTTTACATATAGTGGTGCATTATGTTCTGGGAATTAACATTCTAAAGTTCTACTCATGATGCTTCATTTGGAGTTTTGGACATGGAATAATGGGTAAAAGGAGTGAGTCACTCTGTTCATTTGGACATGTAGACTCACTTGGGTGCCTCTGACACTTGACTCTGGTCAAGATTAATAACTTAACGGAGATTTACATATCATGGAAAGTGGAAAATGTAAACAAAATCTAAGGCACAGATTATTCTTTGTATCCTTTTGTGGTTGGGAAAGAAGGATATCAACAAACAAGAAGTTGTAGTTGATTATTGTATATTCCCTGATTAATGGTCATCAGTATCCTAATTTTATTTTCTATATACTCCCTGATTTTTGTATAATTATTTTGGGTTTGACAAGTAGATTATTTTCCTTATCTTTCAGGAGTTGCTGACAGTATGAAGCATTGATACAAAAAGTAAATGTTGAGTTCTCTCTATAGAAGATCAAATTTTGTGTCCACTTTGCCCTGAGTTGGATAATTGATGCATATGTATATATGTTATAATGAAGACAACTTTTGAATTAAATAGATGCTTTTTCAAATTGAAAAGGTGAATTCATGCGTATGAGTTGGAAGATTTCTTTACGTATTGCATCATTGAAATTATACCCTTATAGAGTAGATATGCTAATTCTGTGAAATATTCCTAATTGAATTCCTTATGTTTTTTAGTGTGGAAAATCCATGGGTAGATATTATAACCACAGTTTTGTTAGTTTATATAGCTGATGATTTTTTCTTTCCATGCAAATATGGGATGTTGTTGCAGAACATAGAACAAGATGCTCCAAAAGTAGTATATAAGTTGGAGTGTTCATTGGAATTGGCTTTTGTATGCAGAGAAATTTTTGCATAAATTTAGAGTACTAGACCAATCACATTATTAGTTAATAGATAACTATTATAATTAATTATCATAATTTACTATAATTAATGATATGATTAGCTTAGTATATCTAATTTGAGTGCTTTACGTTTATATAAGAATTTTTCTTTTATGCAACTGATCGTTGTGTACTTAATCTGTCAATGGTGGAGGTCCAAATTGAAGAAACAAGTTGAAAGAGTGAGAGTAATCTTAATGGGATGTCAGGCATATCTTGCGTCTGGCCCATTTTCATTCCTCCTTTTTTTTTTGTGTTTTTAAAGAGTACAAACCATCCAAGAAGACTAAAGAGCTAGAGATGAAGGTATTTTTTATGTCAAATGGCAGTGGCTGGATGGAGACTGGTAAGGATAACTATCAGATTGGCATAATGGTTCTTTGGAAGTAACAGCTATAATTGGATCATTTATGTGAGGAAGGTAGTCAAGGATAGCTCTCAAGCTATATGGCAAGAATTCAACTGAGGTGGTAAATCTTTTTTTCTTTGTGAGTTGCTACGAAAAAGGAGTTGGGGCGGTCAGAGACTCATTCTATGAGTTAACATGACCTGTTCTGGAATCCCAATTCTCTTTCAGGCCAAGAACGAAATGGTATGACCCTTCTCTCATAAGGTTTACTTAGAAATTAAACACATTTCTCTCCCTGAAAGATGCAGCTTGTTTCCATTAGATGCAGTTTGTTTCCATTGTGTAACCTCATGCGGGTACTGAGGTGGTAAATCTTATCCACGCTAATTCAATAAATATTTCCATCTCCATCCAGGCATCCATCTTGGGTCAGAAAAGAAAATTTAGTACCTTTTGTGTGTACCGAAGCATGCCAAAGCCACTTACCAGGCTGAGATATAGTACTCTCTCTCATAGTTGTAAGAACTGGACCAAAAGATTGGCTGTCCATCTAAATGAAGCAGCTATATTAACAAAAAAAAAAAATGTTGAACCCAATATTTACTTTTCAATTGAATTAGTCATTTGACCGGATCAATTTTTTGGGGCAACTCCGACCGGCCAGTTCTTACAACTATGTTGCTTCCTCTAATGGACACATATTTGGGCAGGGTCAAGTATTTTTCTCCCCCTCATTATGAACTTTTTTTTTTTAGTTTTTACAATAACAAATCGTATCTAAAATGCGGACAACTTGCATTATTAGTCCATATAACTCCTGCCCATGCCTACTGAGTTGTTGCAACTATGTCTGAAGCCAGTTAGAAATGGAGGGTGGCTGAATGTATTCATTCCTTTAAATTTGTCTTACTTTCAGCAAACAAGTTTTTGGTTGAAGGGTAAGATACAAATTGAGTTTTAGTATCTCTCTATATTCTACAAATCTTTCAAACGATCAAGGGTCGTTTAAGCTAATATTTATCCTTCCAAACATCAGCCAACTCAAAGTGACATGGTCAACAAAGGTATGCATTCTCAAACCAACATATTCAGGAAAAAGAATTAATCCGTGTATTTTTCTGATATACCAGACTTCGATGTTCAACTCAATGAAAGAAATGGCATGATTCTATGAATTCACGGCAGGGGAGTTTTATCATGAATAAACCCCCCTCCCCAGATGAGCTTTCCTTGGTTATAAGTCTCCATATTTATTGTCATTCATCTATTGCTTCTGTATTCTTTCTCATGATTTGCAGCATGCAATAGGAAAGTGCTTTTCCTTTTCGTTTCCTTTATTCTTTTTACTTTTTTTTTAAAAAAAAAAATCTTTCAGATGACCAAAGATTTGTTTACTTCGCTGGAGGCCGAATATATTAAAATTTTGGGTGTAGTGGAAAGTTAATAATTATTAATGAAAACATTTTTTTTAAAATATATTTTAAATGAATAAAAAATTAAAGTCATAAACCTAACATTTTTTGAACATTGGTCTAGAGCGTTCCATTGTACAGCTTGCAATGGAAACATTATTAAATAATTTCGTCATCCCCTAACTTGAGAAAAATAAAAAATAAAACAAAGCACTATCAGAATAAATTTAAAAAAATTAGACTTCTGGTACTACAATTGAAAATATTATTGTTGTTTCTTCGTAGTCTAATTAAATATTGTATTCTTAATCATGGTGACCTCCACGATTAGCATCAAGACAAATTCACATTCCCGGAAGTCTTCACTATTCAAGATGCAACTCCAACGTGGAACAACCAAATGAACCAATGCTTGCCAATTCAACAGGTACGTCCAAATAAAATTAATATTTCTATTTTTGTCTACGAAGCTTGAATCCAACACATTTAATTATCTAAAGATCAGATTTCTTTCTTTGGCTTTAGTATTTGTTTAGGTTGAATGAGTGGATTCGTCTTAACCCACTAGTATATTTTATTGTTTTTATCATCAGTTGTGCATGTTCGTTAAAAAAATATATTATACGTAGTACTAGTAAGGAAACTAGCTTAGGTCAAAATACAATAAGCTCAATTAGCTAGTTTAATAAAGAAGTATTATACTAACATCCCAAATCTCGATTGGTCATGTGCAGGTGGATTGAACCCATTAATCAATGACCAAATCTCATTGAAGGTGCGCATAAACTTGGTTTTTATATCTTAATCATGAGGGCATTACCAATAAATTTTATAGTATAGGACAAGTGGAAGGAAGGCTGGGTCCCTCTCCTAGGGTTTCACATCATATATTATATTATATGTATGTAAAAAGTGTGGGAAAGCCGATGATGAATGCTTTTATTAATTCTTTTTCCAATTTTATAATTGAATCATTTGTTTATGCCTTGAGAGTAGAACTTGTACATGCATTATGTTTGTATAATACAGTATACAGTAACGTGTACTTCTATTTGTTTTCTTTTCTGAATAAAATATGGTGTTTGCTTTTCTGAGTGTTAGAAAATTATATTTGCTTTGATTTGCATCACTCTTGCAATAAAATAATACCCCTTTTGCAGAGATTATTATCGAGGATTTAACTATTGCCAAAGCCAAGGATAAAGGCATCTTTGTGCTTGGAGGAACATGCTTTTGATCGCAATGATATATATGTGTGTGTGTGTTTTTTTATTAGGATATGCTCAAGTTACTTCAGATTCAACCTTTTATGCAAGTAAAAAGAAACGACGAGCGGCCTCATATGCGGTCATTGATTGTTAAAAAATCTTATTCCCACCCGCCAAATACTTTTCCTCTTTTTTTTCTGTCACCAAAAGAAGATGGACTGTGGGACAGGCTTTGCCCCATATAAATTTAAATAAGGTAAATTATAAAAAGCGTATCATGTGGACCTAATGGAAGGCTTATATCTGAAATAAAGAATGTAATCCGCAATTCAAGCTGCGCTTCAAAAAGACAAAAACCAATATTTCTAATCCTTTTATTTACAATCAAGTTCTTATAAATAGCTACCAACAATGGTTGAAGAGGTGGTAAGTGAGTCACATTTTTTTAAAAGATTAAAGCTTGAGTTTTTAAAAAGATAATTGTTAAGAGACATTATAATATTTAAAAATTAATCTCATAATAATATATGTAAGATCAAAGACCATTAAAAAAAATCTTGTAACTAGCTTTGAAAAATCAATATATATATATTACTAGGCAGATCTGGCTACCTAGTAGCTTCTCCTATTAATAATTACCAATATATGTTTGCTTTAAAAATAAGTAATCGTTAAGTACTCCTTCCTAGTTTTACAAGAGTGTTTGATTTATTTTTTATTTTTATTTTATTAATATATTTTTATTAATAATTATAAATGTATTATATTATATTTATTTTTAAAATTTTGTGAAAATAGTAAAATAACAAAATGCTGTTTTATTATTTATTCATAAAATTTTGAAAATAGAAAATAAAATAAAAATAATATGAAATTTTTACAATTATTAATAAAATATATCAACTCAAAATAAAAACATAAACAAAACCAAGCACGTATTCCCATTGTATAACAACAGCTTTCAATTAATTAAACCCTAATATAGCAAGTTCATTCCCATTATATAGCTCGTCATTAGTGTGAGGAGGAAGAGAGAAGGGGAAGTGAAATTCATTTCATACAAAGTTTAATTAATCACACGGTCACTAGTTACATTTCTGTTTCTAATGATATTAATGATCTGATTGGCAAATAGATAACGAGAAAGACTAGGGATGGCAATTTTACCCGTATCGACGGTAGTATCCGCATTGGGGTAATATCCGTGACGGAATATATCCGTTTAATTTTTTCGCGGGTATAATACTGGGTTTAAGTTATCCCCGTTTAATAAATGGGGCGTAAATGGTAATTTCCGCACTGCATGGTACCCATGAAAAAAAAATAAAATTTTTTTATATAAAATTATTAAAAATCTTATTATATAAATTAAAATATTATTATATTATATTTTTTTAAATTTATTTTATTTTATTTATTAATTTATTAATTTTATTTATAATTTATTTAATACCTGATATCTCACCAAGATGATGGCTTTTTCCCTTACTTCCTGATTCACCAAGATGATGGCTTTTTTTTTTTTTTCCTTTATTCACATAGAATAATGAAAAAAATAAATATTTTAATAACAAGTGTCTTAAGAATATTGTTGAGGAATTAAAAATATAATTTTTTATTATAAGTAGTGCATTTAATACACATTAAAAATTTAAAAGTTTTATTTTTCAATAAAAATTTTATATTTTTCCTTAAAAAAATAAAAAAGAATACTTGTTAGATGATCTGCAAAGCATGGATGGAAAGAGCATTGGATTCAAATTGACACTTAATTGGCTCATATTTTTGACATTCTTTTTCTAGAATATAATAATTTAAAAATTGTCTTTCCATCGTAGTTAATTGAAAGAATCAAAACAAAATTTCAGGGCAATCGGTAAAGTGAAAGTTGACAAAGTTTAAATTTCACTCCACGCTACTCTCTGCCAGTGATTGCTGGGCAACGTTTAGAGCTTGTAATTTTAGTCATTGATATGGAGGACTTTTGAATCAATAGTTTGAAAACATTATTTGTAACCTATTAAACTGGTTATTGTATAAAAGTCTTATTTACAAAGTTAGTAACGTAAAAATAACAAATTGTTTGAAAGTCCCTAAAAGTTGTGGTATGGGTAGAGGCAGAGGTGAGAAGGGGGCGACGGCGTCCTCCATGGGTTTTAGGTGGTCTGCTTGTGGCGAAGAAGGTTGTGGGTTGGTTGACAATGTGGTGGCGGTGTGTCTCTGGGAGCGGCAATTCTGGTTGGGTCGCATGGATCAAGGCAGTGTGGTTTGGCAAATGTAAAGTAAGGAAGCTTACAAGTGGAGAATCTCGCCAGCTTTCACGGTACACTCAAACGGCTCCTCCTAGGCCATTGAAGTACAACAGGAACTTGGACATCTCCTTGTCCTTGGCCTTCGGAGAAGGACAAGCGTCCACACTGTACCAAGGCACATACCTCATTGGCTCTTCAACATCCAAACCAAACTTTCCAGTGTTACGCAAACCCACAACCCCCAACCAAATCAAATCAACTCTAAAAGGTGTTTCCTTTAGGACACTTGCTCGCCCACGATTGTGTGAGTGTGCTTCATGAAATATATATATATATATATATATATATATATATATATATATATATATATATATATATATATATATATATATATATATATATATATATATATATATATGAGGAGGATCAATTCTGTAATAGTGTAAGTTTTTTTTTCTGATTACACTTATTTTCAATAGATTCACTTTCATTAATGGTTATTTTTAAAAAATAAATATATTAGATGAAAGTGGATCTAATAATAAAAATGAGTGTAAGTCAAAAAAGACTTACACTAATAAGCCGATCCCCCTATATATATATATATATAATCAGCTATTGAGAGAATTATTTATTATAAAAGATGAGATTAATAAATATTAACTATTAAATCTTATATAAATAATCAATTAGAAAACATAAATATATGTGACTTTTTTAAGTAGTCACATGATCTTTAAAACTTTTAATTTTGACCATTCATGTATGGTTATATGGTCAATATTTACTTCTCTCATATTCTCACAATAAAAACTTCTCTCACTAGATATAACCTATATATATATATATATAAAAGAGGGATCCATTTATACCAGTGTACGTTAATTTTCTCTTACACTTATTTTTAACCGTTAGTTCTACTTTCATTTAATGGTTGAGATTATTTCATTAAAGGTAACCATTAGATGAAAGTGAAACTAACGGTTGAAAATGAGTGTAACAAAAGATCAACTTATACTAGTGTAAGTTGATCCTCTCATATATATATTCAGTGAAAAAAGTTATTATTGTGAAAATGTAAGAAAAATAAATTTTGACTATATAATTATATATGAATAATCAAAATTAAAAGTTAATTAAAGATCATGTAATTATTTAAAAAATTATATATATTTATATTTTAATATTGATCATTCGTGTAAAATTCAATAATCAATATTCATTCTTCTCGTCTCTTACTATAAATACACATATTATCAATTACATTCTCTCTCTATATATATAACGACAAGTATAGAAAATTTCATAATTGTATTTTTGTTTATGTTTTTACTATTTCTAATTCTTGTCTTCTTAGTTTAGGTTTATTGATATTTAGAATTTAAATTTGTATAATATAATTTTATTAAAAATTTTAAGTGATATAGTTATAATTATTTAAATAAATTGATAGAACAATGAGATATTAAATGTAGTTTTTTTTATATAGCATGTGAGTATAAATAATTTTTTTAAAAAAATAAATTTTCAAGATTGATATCAAAATTTCTCTTAATTAAAATCAAGAATCGAGACAAACTTAAAATTTTTTATAATAAATCTTGATTTATATCTTAAAATTTCATCTTATCATTTAAACAAAAGAGATATCATTGCAAACAACTTTTGTCCGGTGACAACAGTGTAGAGATTCTATTCTGATAGGGATCCTTATGGAACTATGTTTGAGAGTGTTGGTTATCAATTCAGAGGTTCACAGCTAAAGGCATTGGCTCCAAGAGCTTCAGCAAGAGTAGGGCTGGTTCAGGCAAAGGCATGGTGGAGAAACAATGGTTGTGGCCTGTTAGCCTGAAGACTTTGATGGTTGATGGAATTGGTCAATGCTAGAGATGACAAAGTGGGTTGCCCTATCCCGACCCATCCCAGGTCAATCTCAAAACGCGGCGGGATGGGTTGATTCGTTTTAAAAAATGAGTTGTAAACGTTAACCCACCTCATTTTGTGATAGGTTGGTGAGTCAATCCTCTCAAAAAAAAAATATGGAGTTGGTCTGATCTCAGAACTAGAAAAATGCACAAAATGGGAACAAATCTAGAAACTAAAACCTCAAATCTGGCTAGGAACAAATTTTTTTTTTTAAAAAAAGACAGAAACTAAGCTCGAGACAGGCTGTCGTTGTGGTTGGTACTTAGTGGTGTGGATGTGGTGGTGGAGTCGTGACTTGCGACAGAGAGAGAGAGAAAAACTCAGGTCGAGTCGTGTCTGCCGATGGTGTGGTGGTGGAGTCGCGACTTGTGTCGAAGCTCGCAGCTGAGAAAGACAAACGCCGGAGTTCACGGCTGAGAGACAGACACCGGAGCTCACGGGCTGTGGTTGAGAGAGAGACAAACGTCAATGGGCGAAGGCTCAAAGCTCCCTAGTTGTAGGAGCTTGTTGGCAGCTCCGTTTGTTGGTGAGTGTTGTCGACTGCAACTTGTGTTGGTGGAAGACGAAGATGGTCATTTGGTGGCTGTGGGTGGACAAAAATTAGAATGAGATAAAGTGAGAAAGAGAAACCCTAATTCAATCTAATTAAGCTAACTCCATGACTCACCCAAATGGTCAACCTCATACCATTCCCATCATCATTCAACCCAGACCCAACATCATTGGGAAAAGGAGATAAATAAACTAAAAATTACATAATTAAAAATAATAAGATATATTCCAAATATATTAAAAAGTCGCATATTTAGTTTTATACAAACATAATAAATCTAAAATAAGATAAATAAATATAATAAATTTTTAAGTTAATATAAGTTTAAATAAACTAAAATAAACTAACAAGTCTTGAAAGTCACAAATAACAAATTATATTATTCAACTAAAGTCAATGTCATAGCATATAGTATATAGATTGACAAATCGTTTTCTTTATTATCAATTTTTTAATATATTATTTGTCATCTAAGCGATTAATTAGATTTTTATCTCAATAGTTCATTAAAATGTTTCATGAGTTTCTCATTAATTTTTTTTTATCGCATTCTCAATATAAGTACAATGCTTATACCTAAACTTAATTGATACTTTAGAAAAATCAGAAGAAAGTAACTTCAAATGTCACAATAGCTAAATAACTTTTATTTAAAAAAAAGGGCTACTTGGGTGGGTTGGGTTAGATTTGTGTAGGTTGACACGTTTTAAACTTGTTATCCGAAATCGTATATTATAAGTCAGAGTGTTTTTCAATCCAACTAAACTCACATTTAGTAGATTAACTTGGGTTAAAACTCATAAATTTGTGGATTAACTTAACTCACTTGACACTCCTATATAAAATAATAAATACTAATAATTTATTAACTTTTTCTAATATTATTTAAATTTATTTTATTTTTTATACTTATTTTACAAGTCTCGAATATATATATATATATATATATATATATATATAATTATGATATTTTATCACAAATAATATATACATTATTTTTATACCTATCTAATACTATTTATTATATTTTTTTTTTATTATTTTTTTCTCAATCACATATCTTTAAAAAGAACGTATACAATATCCACAGCTCTTTTAGAGATATGAAATTATTTTTTTCCATATATATATGGTTAATAGAAAATGAAAATGAGATGGATGGTCTTCCATTCAGTGCTTACAATTACAGTTTGAGGTTATCCAACGAAAATTCACTCTCTTCATAATTACTGAAAATGGATGAAAAGGAAAGCTTTTCTTACATTGCAAAATTTAATTGACTGATTTATGGTATAAGTTGAGTTCTCAAAGCAAACCCATCCTGGTCTCATCATTTTTTTAATAATGAAAGTGAAAACAAGGAGTTGCATTAATTAGATAGCAAGAATATTTCGAGTATATGAAAATCTGGTTTAAAAATGAAGAAAAAAAAAGGAAAATTATAAATTTACATTCGTTATAAATGCTTTTTAGGTTTCTAAAATGTTAAATGCATCAAATTTCTTATTTAGTTATTTTCTTATTAAATGTTAGGAAGAATATTAATAAGAGTTAAACAATACAAAAAACGTAAGAGGAAGAGTGCCACTTGCACGAATTACTATACGTGTATTTATTATTACATGATGTCAGAAAAAGTAATACAACAAATAAATGGTGCTTACATAGATCATAAACCTTTTGCGGAAAAATAAATAAGAATTCATTTATTTTTATTCCCAATCAAAAATTTTCTACTACTTATTTATTATTTTATGAGAGATTTGTGAATAAAAAAATATCTATCATTTCTAGACATATAAAATATGCTGTCCTATGCGGCTATATTAGAAGTAAGAATAGGATTATTAAATCAAATAACAGGTGCTCTTTGTAAAGACATCGAAAGGTGTACACTTAAACATAAAACTAAACTCAACTCTATTATTTTAAAAAACTAGCAAGTATCTAGTATATTGTTGGTTTTTTTTTTATTTAATTAGAATATAAAATTTATACATTAAAAAAGAGAAGATATCAAAAATTGTAAAAAAAAAGATATGTATATAATTATATTACAAAATAATGTCTAAAAAACGAGAATTTAATTCAAATTAAAAAATAAAATTACATTTATCATTTTTTAATGAAAATATAATTAAAAAAGTAAACCTCTTATAAAAAAAATCATAATTTAATAAATAGAGATTGATACTTATATACTTAAAAAATATAGTTTCAACAGTTCTTCAAGTATAAAGACTTGAGAATCTAACAATATATATAATTAAATAGTCGTATATTATATTCTAAGTCAAGTTACATAATTAATTCTCCCCTCTATCGGCCTCCAGAAACACTTCTGCATCGATTTTTGCCTTTGATGGCTGCCGGCCTATTAAACGTCCACGTGGCTGCCTGTACCTACATGGCAACGCCCTAATTATCGTACGGTCCATATGAGTAACACAAGGTTGATGGTTGGTCCTGTCACATTGGACGGCAATCAGAAAAAAGCAAAGTAAAAAAATATTTATGTAAACTTTATTTACATAAATTGTATAAATTAAATTAATATAAATAATATATTATCAATTTTAATATAAAATAATTATATGATATAAAAATTTATATAATTATTTAAATATTTATTAATTTAATTCACACAATTATATAAATAAAATTTACCTAAACCTCTCTTTCAAAAAGAGAGATTCATGTAAAGTACAGCATATAAGTATCTCTCAGAAGGTCAGAAGTGCTAGTAGGATTTTAAAGTGGTGGATCCCCACTTGAAAATGAATTTGTTTTGGTTTCCTACTCCTAGCCAGACTTGTCCCCACCGTGGAGTGTATAGGACCCATAAAAGCACTAATATGAGATAATTAAAAATAATAATATTAATTATGAGTTTTATTAATATATATTTTTAAGATACAGATTAAAAAATTAAATAATATTTACTATTTATTTACATTATTTTAAAAAATATTAAATATTTTTAATTTTTTAAATTAATAATTATTTATATTTTTAAATTTTTAATTTTAATTTCTTAACTTGTGTCTTAAAAAACATACATTAACAACAATCATTAATTATTATACGATAATTTAAGTTTGACTTGCAAGGGAAACCCCCAATTCCCCATCAATCACCATTCTACGTCCTCCTCCTTTTTCTTCTCTTGACTTGTATATTTATTTTTAATTTTAATTACAGTTTTCTAACTACATTCTTTCTCTCAAGTCTCAACCATGCCACAAGATATTTCTTTGTGCCAACCCTTCCGTTGTGAAGTTCCAGTGTTCAATACTGTTTCTGAAATATAAATAATTTCTTTTTTTAGAAAATAATGTTATTTTATTGCAATCAAAATATATTACATAAAATAGATATTTTGATCTTTTATATTTATTTCTTTTATAAATTGCTCCACTATTTTTTTTAAAAAAATTGGTCCTTCATATAAAAAAATGTTTATTAATATGATTTTTTCCTCATAATTTTATCATTTTTCTAACATAAATGATGATGTATCATATTATTATTTACACATATTGATTGTGTCATATTATCATCATATTACACATATCATCACCATGTTAATGATATATCATTTATAACATCACTTTTGTTAGGATTGTAATGGAACCATAACATAATACCACGTTGATAAATAATTTACAAAATACATGATCAATTTTTTTAAAAAAAGATAAATGAACAAAATACCTATTTTACTAATATATTAAATTGTTATATATACACGTGTTTTGATACTTTTATATATGATTAAAGTATAATAGCGTTGTATTCTTTTTAATATATGTTATACATAATCGTACAATTGACTTTTGACTAATATGAGCCATTAAATTAAAATATATTCAATTTTTTTATCTGAAAATATATATTCAATATTATTTGATTAATATTTTACTTGGTTAATAGTTTATACATGTTTGTGTCTCATATATTATGACATTTTTAAAGAATTATATAAATGAATAATGCATATTTGATGATTTTGAAATGATAAAATTAAACTAACTACAACTTTACAATATAATTTTTTTATATGATAATTCAAGTAGCATGAATAAGCAATGGAATAAAAAATCGGAAAATCACAATATTGCAAACTAAAAAAGACATGTAAGAAAGATATGAACTTTTTTACCAAAATGTGATTAGTTTTAAAATTATTTACTAAATTGCTATACTTTTGAAATTATATATTAAATTATCATATTTTTTTTGTTTCATTGACATTTCTTATTATTTACAATTATATTAACATGGATGACGTTTTACGTATAAACGTAATATCGTTAGGCGTTATCCACATATTAACACTAGCGCCTCTAATGTTTCTTACTTAATAATGCCAAATGTGTTGGCATTATTAACGTAATAATGTCATTTGTTTAGGTGTTACTAGTGTACTATTATTAGAACACTCATTTCCTTCTCTTATAGAGGATGGTGATGATATTTATGTTCAGCAGTGCGCACGAGCATATATACTTAGATTGATTGGAAGATTTGTTATTTCTTGATTAGTCTAGTAAATATGTGCACATGATGTTCCTTCCTCTGTTGAAAGACTTTAGCATTGTTAGGACATACAATTGGATCTACAGTCTTAGCATACTTGTATAGGGAACTTTGCAAAGTCACATACTACAACGTGCACTAGATTAGAGGTGTTTACATCTTGTTGCAATATTGAGCATGATATAAATTTTTCGGTCTTATCCCTACACTGATTGATGATACTAATCTTAAACTTTGACTGCCTATGCTGTTGATTGTGATCATTTACGTCCATTAGGATTTCAATAAGTTTCTCAATATAAATGATTGTTAAATGACTAAAAATTTATATGTCGTAAAAAATAAAATTTATAATGAAGCAGTTAAATTTGATAAAACAATTAGAGAATAATTATATTTATATTTACATTTTAAAAAAAATAATGCGTACATAATAGTACTAATGTGTTAGGCATTATTACCTTGATAATGCCAAAGCTTCTAGTGTTATTACGTTGAAAATGCTAGAAGCGCTGACACTATTACGTGGATAACATCTAGCGTTCTTGTGTTTCCACGTGGATAACACCATTCGTTTTGACGTAATTGTAAAATATTAAAAAAATGCCAGCAAGGCTAAAGTTGTAACAATTTGATATATAATTTTTAAAATATGACAATTTGATAAATAATTTTATCATTAATAACAATTTGATACACGAGCCGAAAGATCCTTGTATTAGAAGAATTGGCTAGTTCCATATTTTAATAAAATTAAACATTACGAAATGGGCATTAATTTTTGTGACCTATAAATAAGAGTTGATGTTAAATGTATTAAAAGCTTTTAACTCATTGTTTACTTAAGTTTATTTATACAACTTGTAATTTTATAAAAAAATAAATATACAACTTGTAACCGAAATACAAATTTAAGCCTTTTGTTATTATCTATATTTTTTAATAATAAAATTGCCTTAAGAAACTATTAATAATATCATTAAATGCATGTTACTTTTAAAAAGAATAAAATGATGAAATTAAAAATCACAAAAGATTATGTTGATTTTTACAAGAAAAATAATGGAATAGTGAAATTTAAAATGACAATAATATTACGATGTAAATATTGATAAGAAAAAGCTAATCAATTACTAGTGATATTGTACAGTAAAACTACCCTGAGAAGCCATTAATAATATCATTAAATAATAATAATAATAATAATAATAATAATAATAATAATAATAATAATAATAATAATAATCATGAAATTAAAAAACACAAAAATACTTTGTTAACTTTTAAAAAGAAAATAATGGAGTAAACTACATAGTTTAATTGAGACTAAGACATCCTTCAAATTGAGAGGCTTAAACAGATGAAGCATTTTATGAGTACGATCGAGGAATGCGTTACATTCTAAAAGTTTTTCAAGTACATATTTAAAGTTTAACTATGATGAAAAATCCTAAGTGATGCATATTAAAAATTGAATGTAGGTACCGACAAATGATGATAAAATTTATTGAAATTATCTATACATACTTTAATGTACTATTAGGTTTTATTATAGGCTTTAATTCGTAGTTAACATCCTGTTATTGCCTGGATCTCATATGAATAATTGGTTCAATGTCGTTCGTATATGTCTCGTTTCGCAATAACGAGCAAAAATGTTGTTTCTCATAAAAAGTTTGTCATGAAACTACACAGAAACCCGCGTTTAATATGCAGCACTGTTATTTTTTCTTTCTTTCCTAACATTTATTGTGTAGATCTCAGAGTAAATAACTAATGTGATTGGGTCTACGTAGTTCGTGTATGTCTCGTTTCGTTGGATTTAGCACTCTTCTTTCATTTTGAGAAATGTTGTTTCTCATGAATTTTTTTTCGCGAAACTACACATGAACCTGTGTTTAATATGCAACACCATTATTTTTTCTTTCTTTCCTAACATTTATTGTATCGATCTCATATAAACTGCTGTGATTGATTCCACGTTGTTCTGTGTATGTCTCGTTTAATAAGATTTAGTACTCCTCTTTCCTTTTGAGAAATATTGTTTCTCACAAAAAAGTTTTGCAGGAAACTGCACCTGAACCTTAGTTTAATATGCAGCGCCGTTATTCTTTTTTCTTTCTTTCTTAACATTTATTGCCTGGATCTCATATGAATAACTGCTATGATTGGTTCCATATCATTTATGTATGTCTCGTTTCGTAGGATTTAACACTACTTCTTTCTTTTATACGAAGCTTTCTAGTTGTATTGTCTTTACGATAGAGATGTTTCAGTTTCTTAGTTTATTCCACCTTGAACATAGGTGCTTGTTGCTCTATTTGATTTATACATTCTTTATTTGTTTCTTGCACCTCATAGTTATATTGTTTAAACCTTTTTTTTTTTTCATTCTAGCTTTGAAAATCATACTTGTGAGAAATGTTTAATTAATGTATCATTTTGTGCTTGGAAGAAAAAAGTAATAATTGTTTGAATCTTTTATTTGATTTTTTTTGTAGGTATATCATTGATTTAATTCTATTGGTCTTTTTGACCAGGATATACTTATAAACATTATTATGAAACTGTTCTATCAAGCACAGTTGTGATTAGAATATCTTTTTAACAATTTTTTTTTAAAATTAAAATTTCAATCATCTTTCTAAAAATATGACTCACTTATCATCTTATTAATTATGAACTATAACTTATTTGATCTTAGTTTCAATTTTTTTTTTTATAGACATTGCATTATTTAACTGCATTCCTAAAATATATATTTGTTCAAATTTAAATTCAAAATGTTAGGTCCTCAAATTCTATAATATATATATATATATATTAATTTTATATATTAATTTAAAAATTTTCTCGTAGTTTAGTAGTACTAATTTCTTTTTTATTATTTACCCCACCTGGGTGCTGCCCACTACAACTGAGCTGGGTGTGGGCTGCTCCCCACCTGCACAGGGGAAGGTGAATTTATTTATTATTAATTTTGAAAGAAGAAAAGATATGTGAGACTGAGACATGCCCACTTTAATTTCGCATTCGATATTCCATTTCCATCAGACAACAACGTCTCTGCCATGTTGGCACCGGCAAACCACCACCGTCGGATCGAAGGCCTATCCAACAGCTCCAAAAGCAAATCCGAGCCGTCCGCCACTGCCCGAGTGTGATATGTGTGTGAGTTCTTAAAGTGAAGCATTTAACATTATCTCTTTTTAAGCACTTTTGAAAAATTAAAAAACTTTACTATTTGATTTTTTATCTAAATAATTTTATTTTAACTTTCAAGTTTTATAAAAAATAAAAAAGTAAGATTATTATGAAAATAAAATATATAATATTTTTTAATTTTTAATATATTTAATATTTTATTTTTATTAAAAAAATTAAAATTTAATTTTTTAATAAATATATTAAACAAAGTTTTTATTTTTATTATTATTATCTCTTAAAATATTTATTAAAAAAGTTAAAATAATTTTTTAAAAATAAAATATTTAATGTATTAAAAATTAAAAAAGTTTACTACTAATTTTATTTTCATAAAAAAATTATTTTTATTTTCTTTAATAAGTACAGTAAACTTTTATTATTATTATTAATGATTAAATAAATTTCCCTTTAATTAAGGCAGATAAATTAAATTAAGTCAAAATAAAAAGAAAGAAAGAGAGAGAAGAGAAGGGTCGTCCCTTCATAAGGCTCACGTTTTCAGCTCAGCCAAAACAAAGGCACAGCAGAGAGAGAGCCAGTGCCGGTAGCCGCCGTTAATGGTGGAATTCCGGTGACGCGCCGTCGTTGCTATTAAAAGTGATTTCTCAGTGAGTTTGGTTACATGATCGAAGGAGGAAGTTCATGGACAGAACTAGAGAATCCAGAAGATCATCGATGGCCACCTCCACCAATGGATTTCCCAGACGCAGACATCGAACTATTGCTCTCAGAGACTCTTCCGGTATGAACGCGATCACTTTCTCCTTCTTTTTCTTCTTTTTTCTCTTTGCGTTCTGTGTGTGTGTTTCACTGTTTCCTATGATTTTGCGACCTATGTTTCTTCGTTGACAGAGGAAGGAGCGGTGGTGGAGTTGAGGGAAGCTCCGAGTAAGAGGGGAAGGAACCGAGACAGAGATAGAGATTCGTCAAATAGGAACAAGAGGAGGAGAGGCTCTCAGTCTCACAGCACCGATGAAGACAGCGTCGGAAATGGACAAGACGACGACGTTCTAGACGCCGGGGTTTCTCTTATGCCTTCCCCCAATACAACGTCGTCCGCATCCTATCAAAATCATCGCCAGAGCTTTACGCCGGCGAAACCGCCCCTGCCGTTGAAGGTAACCGACGAAATGATCGGCGTGGCAGTTCCCAGGAAGGCTCGTTCAGGTGCTTCGAATGCGGTTTTTTAAATAACTCTTTGTTTCGATTGTTTTTCCTTTTCCAGTTTATTCCACTCGTTTTTGGTCTTCTCCGGGCACTGAATTTTCTTTTCTTTTTCTCTCCTTTTTTTTTGTGTTTGATGTGTTTCTGCAGCTTCTGTGAAAAGGTCGCACGAAAGTTGTGTCTCCGCAAGTGGTGGTGGCGGGGAGGAGCAGAATTTCCGGCGACGGTCGAATTCCCCTGGACGGAACAGTGTTGAACCGGCCTCGCCTTCTTCTTCAAATGTTTCTGTTCGGAAGAAGATGGTCTGCGCAAGTTTTTTTTTTCTTTGTTTTTTTCAATCTGTTAGATTTTTCTGAAAAAAAAAATTAAGTTTTGAGTTGTACGTTATGTTGCAGAAAGCGATTGGAGCTGTTGCTAAGACATCGAAGTCTTGTTCATCAGACATCGAGATTGAGATAGCTGAGCTTCTATATGGTTTGTTGACTTCCAAGAACCACGAGTCTTCATCTTGTCCCTCTAAGGATGTTGGTGGGTTTGAATTTTTGGAGAATTTCTCTTTTTATCTTTTATGTGCTTATTTATTTATTAATTTTTGACATTTTTCATTGGCATTTTTTCACCAGAGGAGAAGAAAGTGGAGGACTACAATTCTTCTTCTCTGGTTCGGAATAATTCAACTCCAGAGTTAGTCAGAATTCAAAGTGAGCAACCTACAGATGTGGATTTTCATGATGGTAATGCTAATGATCATGAAAATGCATCATCAGATGCTCCAAAAGTGGACATTGAGGAAGACAAATTGAATTCAGGTGCTGGATGTGGTGGTGTTATAGCAGATGGAAGATCCGTCTCTCCCACAAGGGAATCCAAGTTGGATGTTGATAAACAAGATTCAGCTTCTGCCAGAGAGTGAGCACCAAAGAATAATAGTTTATTTTTCCTTGCTCTTGTATATACTTATTGGGATACCTGATTTTTTTAGTATTGACCCCATTTTCTTGTGGCTGAATTTTTTAGGATGTCTGCTGTTCCAGAGGCCAACAGCCAACGAGTAGGCAAGTTTGAGATTGATCTGATGGTGAGGATCCTTCTTGTTCGCATTCTAATTACAATTTCCCTTAGTTTTTGATGTCAAATATCTGAAGAAGAGTGCCTTTCCATCAGGCTCCTCCTCCTGTGATGCTATCCCCAGAAGGGGATAACTTATCAAGGGGTGATTTCACGTCAGAAACTAAAGCTTTCGCACCGGATGTGGAAATGGTGAGTAGGTTGACTGTGAATCTTTAATTTATTTTTGTTCACCCTTTCCTCTGTTTCATACTCCAACTTGTCACAATTTCCGATGCAGAAGAGGGAAAATAGTAGTATCAAGGTTGAAGACAAGGTGGAAACACCAGTTAAGAAAGAAAAAACTCCGGAAGAAATTGAAGAGGCGAAGATGGTCACGTTTAAGGAAAAGTTGGATGTGCTAAAACATGATTTGGAGATGCCAAACAATGGCAATGACATAAGGACAAACAATAAATTAGAAGAGCAGGATAGGAATAAGGAACAACCTACTAAATTGTCAAATCTTAAAGTAGAGAAAACTGGTAATTTGATATTTTTTTGACTTTTTTTTAGATATATATACATTATCATATGTCAACTCTGATTCAGACCCATTTGTTGATTAGAAGTCTCTTGACGCTTTTTCTTTCCTTCTTCAGCTCAATCTAGTTCAGGGCCTGTATCAACAGCTGTATCAGGAAGGCCAAGCAGCCTCTCTCCTATTGGGTATTAGATCTTTACTTCTCTAGGAATATGCTTTTTTCTTCATTCTGATACTTCTCGAATTTTACTTCATGCTTGGTCATATCAAATATCAATAATGTGACTTTCCTAAGGTCAATAACTATGATTGGCAGTTACACGCCACCCTTGCAGACAGTTGTGAAGACGGATAAAACCATAGGATCACTGACAACACCACAGGTATTATAATGTCTCTCAAAACTTGTTCTTATATTTGTACTTATTTGAGTCCTTTGTTTATTTTCACGAATGCCAAACTGCCAATATACTAACGTCTTGTCTATTTATATGGAATGGTATCATGAATAATTCCTGCATAATTCAAACATGCAGCATGTGAACTTTGTTCTCTCTCAACCACAACCAAAGAGATGTGCAACCCATCATTACATTGCTCGTAACATCTTCTTACACCAGCAGTTTACAAAGAGGAGCCCCCTTTTGCCAGCAGCTATTGGCTCTGGTTCTCTCTGTGGCACAAAGCTCAACAATGTCAACTGTGTGCCTGCTGCAGAAAGTATGGTCTTTGGGAAGCAATCTCAAAAACACTTGCCAGGTGTAAACCAAAATGCTGCACAAGAGAAAGGGCAGGCTACCACAAGCGATCCTAGTCTTACTGCAATTAAAAGTTCTAATAATGCCAACCCAATGGATTCAACACAAAGGATGCAGCTTGTGCTCCAGCAAGGTCCACATCCTGGGTCAACTGGTAATCTAGTGGTATGGTCTTGTCACTTAATTGCTTCTGTACAGTTCAAAAATAGGGTGTTATCTATTTTACTGATTGCATTAGTGGCCCTTATTTTGGAAAGTCATGTGCTTTAATTTTGATTGCAGCATGGTTCTGCTTTCCTATTTCCTCCGGGCCAGCATCAAGCATCAGTAGCGGCAGCTACTAGTCAGGCAGGTGTGAATTCCACCAGCAATGCATCCTCATATTCAGCAGCCGGATCTCTTGGTACCTCCTCAACTTTGCCAGCAGTTGCTGCTGCAATGAGCTTCAGCTACCCAAATTTTTCAGCGAATGATACTCCGTATGTGACAATAGTTCAGAATAATGGGTATTCATTCCCCTTTTCAACTTCTGTTGGAGCAACTGCAGCGATTAGAGGTACAAGCCCTGCACAAGCAGCACACATACTCAATGGGCCTTTCTACTCTTCTCAGATGTTCCATCCTCTTCAGCATCCACAACAGCACCCTCAGTCACAAACACTGGTTCAACCAAGTTATGTTAATGCAAGCACATCAAGTAATTCATCATCTCATAAGCAGTCACAGGCTGCGCAAGTTAATGGCAATAACATTTTGACCTCTACAAATATGCAACCACAACAGTCACAAAAGCAACAGACCTCACTGTCTCATCCTCGCAAGCACGAGATTGAGATGGGTGGAGAGAATGCCCCATCTGTTGCTAATCAAACATCTTACCCCCAAAAGAATGTGCATGGGCAGAACTTCACAATTCCAGTTCAGCCAGTGAACTTTTCTTTCAGGCCATCTGCAACATCAGATGTTGTTGGTGGCAACGCTGGAAATTTTGGTGACAAGCAGCAACAACAACAGGCTTTAAAGGGGGGAGTTGAGGTTATACCATCTCAAGCATTTGCAATATCATTTGCTACATTTAATGGGACCAGCGTTCCTTCCAACCTTAACTTTTCATCCATGGCACAGAACCCAGTAATATTTCACAGCCTGCCTGATATTGCGTGGCAAGGATATCAAGCTGCAAGTACATCTCATGCTACTCAGCAAAAGCCTTATGCAATTGCTGAAGGGAAGAGTGGAGGTAATTCTTCCCACCAAGATGATGAAAAGAAAACCAGTCATGGGAAGTCATCAACCAATGGGCCAACAACCCTTGTTTTTGATAATTCATCGAAGAATCTTAACTTTGTGTTATCTCCTACAAATGGAAACTGGCCTAGTCGCTCCATTGCTTCAACTGCAATAACAAGTGCACCTCATTCTAGTAATGCTTCAAGGTCTCAACAGCCATCACAGTTGCTTCCGCATCAGAAGCAGCATGGTATGCAACAGCAGCAACTTGCTATGTCTACCCGATATAAACCATCATCCACCAATACTACTTCTGCTGCAAAATTTGCAAACAATGACCCTGTTTTATCACAAACTCTTCCTCAATGCCAAAGTTCTAACCTAGCTTCTCACTCGAAGAGCTTGGGAAGAGCCACAGATTCTCATGTTCATAACACATCTATTATAACATCTAATATTCCAACCCTCAAAAGTTTTTCTCAGGAGCAAGGAAGAGTTTCACTGGGTCATATGCAAATTTCTTTTGCAGGAAATTGCATAACCTCCCTGCCACCCCATGGGCAACAGCTACTCAATAACAACCAGCCTCTGTCTACAACAGTTTCAGGAACTCCACTTAATGGGGGCAACTTGAAGCCAAATTTGGAGGGAAGGAAAGCCAGTTCGTCAATGAACACATCACAAATGCAAGAGACAGAGAACTCTTCTGCTGGGAGTGGCCAAAAATCTTCCCCAGTTTGTGGGAGAAATGTCCCATCAATCTTAAGCGCATGCCCCAGCCACCTATCTGAGCTAAAGTATTAGAAATCAAATTGTATACTGCACCAAGATAGAAGAAATTCTCAGCAATCCCACTCCTTATCTTTAGTAATCAGCATATATCCTGGAGGCCCTTGCTGCTACTGCTTCATGTTCAAACTGCAATAACTGGGTTTGTTACTGCCCATGTGGTTACCCACGCATTCATGTAGGTTGCAGGGCAAGATTGAAGGGAGAAGTTTTGGTAGCTTATATCTCTTTTGTGGTAAGGTACGAATGATTGTGTGTCTTAGGCTCTTAGCAGCCGGGTGCTGGAGTTTTGCTTGCAGTTCTTTTCAGAGGTGGCAATAGTATGAGAGGAGTAAGGCAATGTTGATGTAGGATACGCTCATCTGAAATTCAATCTTGTGACAGGACGGGTGGTACCACATTTGCTGGTGGGAGTCGACAAAAGAGTGGGTGATAATGAAAGGAAGTTGGGGTCAATTAGGCCTACAATTTTGAAATAGATGTAGGGACTGCTATCTTGTCACATTTCTTGGTTGGTTGGCTTTTGGAAGGCTCTTGCATTCTCGTGGGGTCTAATTAATTTGACACATCAAAGCAATTCTATTATGTATATATATTATAATGTTTTTTTTCGCTCCCATAGCAAGAAATGTACTTAAATTAATTTTTTAATGAAAAAACCTGCAATTATTTCTTTCAATTTTGTTGTTATAGAGGGTGGATTGGTAGGACATTGAAAGATTGAAGCCACAAATGAGAACAAGCAGAGTCAATGCGTATATGCCAAAAATCCGGAAATGGTTCGTCTCTTTGCTTTTTGGCGTTTCCTTATTTCTTTCCATGTTCTTGATTTTTTATTCAAGCAGCTTCAATCCCCTGAAAATTCAGCTGCTAGCATTTCACGTCTATGGACTAAAAACCATGATGGTTTCTAACCTGTTTAAGTGAAGGAAAATGACTTTACCTGTAAGAGATGATGATCCTTGTCATTTTTCTTATCATTGAGATGATTCTCTCATCTGTCGCTTTTTATTTCAGACTTTTTGGTGTTGCAGTGGTCCTTAACCTGGAGAAGGGGTTGGAACGAGACTGACAGAATACAACAGTTTTCCTTTGTCGTTTGAAACAGAATCAGAGTTGAGACATCATATGCGCAATACTCTACAATTTGTGGCACTGTCCTACTTGAAACTGATTGAAAAGGAAAGAAAGCCTATTAATCTAGTCCTAGTGCGTTTCGGATGCTTGATGTCCCAAAAGCTACAGGGAAACGTTTGAGATCAATGTCCTAGGAATTGCAATATATATCGCATAAAAATGATGATCCTGAAAGATGACAAGAACCCTCAAGCATATCCTAAGCAAGGAGAAAATAAAATAGCTTAGAAGTTTATGAAAGATAAGTAAGTCATTTGCAACCATTGCCATTGGGCTATATTGTCCAAGTGGCAGCAGATAATGATTTAATTTCCTAGCATCAACTATAAGAATTCTTAATACCGGGAGGACGAAAATAGCTTTGTGGGATCAAATACTTCTTTCTGTCTTCTACTTCTTAATTATGTATTTGAATCACATAATTCATTCACGTCACGCAACCTGAAATGGCTCCTTGTAGTTGGAAATTTGGAATTGGAACTTGGAAGCTTCCCACATCGGGTTGGGTGGAGCTGTCCACATATTAATAATTCTAATTCTAGTGCCGTGCCTGCTATGTTTGGATATAAGGTACGGTAAGTGAAATTGAATAAAATGGAATTAGATGTGATATGATGGAATAAAGTGTAGTAGTGTAAAATTTCAATATTATTATTTAGAATGGTGAGTAGAATAAAATGAAATGAAATTACAAAAATTATAATAATTTTATTTTTATACCATTTCATTTCATCTTATTTAGTCTTAATTTAAGATAAAAGAAAAAGTGAGATTTAAAATTAAAATAAATGTCATCGTATGTGATTCTATTTTATCGTAACTTTAAAAATTCAAACAATGAAATCATACTACATTTCAGCCCATTCCGATTTATTTTATTTTTTACCATCAATCCAAACAAAGTAAAGAAAGGCACGTACATGGGATGAAGATTCTTTTATTGTAGCAGATTAGTCCAACCATGCGAATACCCCTAATAAGTGGGCTTGGTCATTTTGCTTGTTAGGCCACTTATGCAGTAATACAGTATCCTGCTGCGTTATCTGGAAGATAAGCTCTGTTACCTCTTTTTTATGAATATATTATGGTGAAAACTCAAAGCTCGAATAATTGTTATCACCCTTTCATCATCAAGAGATTTGAAGATCATGAAAAAAAAAAATGTACAAAGCCGCGTAGTTTATCGAAATAAATTAAGCATATGTATTACTAATCAAGATCCCACTTTTTTCTGTGTTCATTTTTTATGTCGAAGTCAAGAAGGAGAAGCCACCGAGAAATTTGGCTTTCAAAGTAACAGTTACATGCCACCTAGATCTTCAGGGATCAAAGAAACTAAGTCCAATGAATATGGTTGCCATAACAAATAGACAACAGAAAAATTAGTGATACAAGAAAAAAGCATGCAATACAAAACGTGAGTAGCAGATGTGTGGACTTATTGAACCATCCATCTCCTCCATTTATCATGACCCTGCGACAAACGAAAAGATAGATTATAATACCCGTATCAAGTTTGATATAGAACATAGACTATTAGAATATCAAGTACTTAATGCTTGATCAAATTCAAGTGTCTAAGTGAGATACAAGTCTTATCCCCTGTTAATGCCAACCCCTCCTAACTTAGGTTATTGATATAACACTTTTTATAACAACTGCTGTGAATCTGTGATAATATAGCAACAAAGTAACTAAGAAACCTACAGTGCCAAAGAGTGTTATTTTTTGTCATTGAAATGCTCCATCTTGAGTATGGAGATTAGATACAGCATGGTTTGCACAAATTTAGCAAGTGGAGTATTATATAGTGAAGCACGTTAAGGTGTTCTGAGAATATCTTGTTGGTCTAATGGTTTCCTCATAAATGTAGGCAATAATAAAGATGGCAGACAGGGCCGCAGGATAAAGTTGGTGGATTGGTCTTCTGCATGAAGTGGAGCTTCTCCAAACAAATCCTGCATTCGCAGATTTGGTTCTCCATGTCTTAAAATATCCCAGAGAAAGAAACTTTGAAGCTTAAACCCCCACCATAGTCGGTTGTTACCAATTGTTGTTATTAGTAATTAGTAATCCTAGTGCATGTTTGGTTTTGATTAATTCTTTAGAGAAAAATCACATTTTAATTATGAACTCTTTTGTAAGTTAATCTAAATAAACATTATTTGTGTACGACTAAATTTGGGCTCAAGAGATTTGCTCAAATCACCTATTCAATATTGCCTTGAAACATGAATCAGGCGGGACAAGACACAGTTATTTGCTTTGAGATGTTGCCGTATATAGATAACTGATGACAATATGGAATCGTAAACATAAAAGATGAATTGCAGTATAACTAGGTAAGTTAAAGCGTTAAGAAATATTGAGTGCGTGGTAAGTATCACAAAAAACTGAGATCGTGGCAGTAAATAGAGCTTAATCAAGGAAGGGAAGATAAGTATCACAAAAAGATTAATTTATAATAATTTTCAATTTTTGGATAAATATTACATTCATTTTAGAAATGTAGAAGGGAGAATACTTAAAAGATGGGTATGGGAGCATAGAAATGAAATTGGTATACTGTGTCAAAAAAGAACTTGGGGCTGCTGGGCTCCAACCAGTCGTCCATGCCAATAATTCAATTGAAGTGAAATTCACTCAAAATGGAGAGATTACAAATGCTCTACTTTATCATTAAGTGTCCGACACATTAGATATAACATTAAAAAATATAGTTAAAGTGAAAAATAATGATGATCTACAGAATTAATGTGGTAGACACTCAATGATATTGAATAACAGAAATCTTGCATTTAAGAATTTCTCAAATGGAGATGGCATAATTGTAGGCTCTATACCGTGACATCACTTTGACACTTTCACACGTTGGTTGTTGAATGAAACCTAGAGAATGATGTGGTAAGCAATATATATCCAAGAATTTCTCTCACACGACATACAGGGAATACATAAGGGGAGAGCAAATGGATGGCATCGTGAAGCCTGCAATGGGTTAGCCATTAGAATGATGAAAAAGATGATTAGAAGAAACTGCAGAATCAATTGCCCAATAAAAAGGATTGCATGTGGAATTGTAATCCCCATGTGCATGAGGCCCATGACTGACACAGAAAGAATGGGAAAGAAGATACAGAAGGAGGTGGGGGGTTTCAACTTTCAACTTTCAACTTTCATTAATGAGGAAAGAGGCATCCTCGGATTTGATAGCGAAAATGAATGCATGTCACTGTTGTGTAAGCGGCGAACGTGCAGGACCTACCTTTGCCCATTGTTGGACTTTCCCCACCTCCAAATCAGTTAGTAAGATCCAGGTAAACATTTTTGAACCCTTCTGTTTTTTGAGAATAAAATTAGATTCATTGTACTTCTTGAATAAAGCAAAAAAAAAATAAATTGCATTATGTTATTTTTCTCTACGCTTACTAGTTGTTCAATAACCAATCCGCATACAAAAATAAAAAACATTTTTTTATCGTTATAACATCTACTCGCCAGTCGGATCCCTGGCTTAATGACAACACATGAAATGCCTTTTGGTTCCGTCTACTTTTTCTCTAATGGATGACATTTTGAGATCCCAACAATGTCCAATTGAGGAAAAGAAAAATCCCATTTCACCGCAAGTTTCCACCAAAATGATTTATGTTGTTTTGTTGTATGAGTAACATTCTGTTTCAATAAGATGTATAGTATGCACAATTCTTTTTCTTCAAATATTGCATGTACAATAAACTCAGATGTGTGTTACAGCCAAATAAGTAGGCCCAACCAATACAGCACACATTCGAATAGCAATGATATTGAGGGAATACTTTTCGTTGAAGGAACTAAATCAACTACGGCGTTTACAAGTCTTCTCACTCACATTTTCCTTTTACTGTTGGGCTGAATAGGGAACAAGAAGCAAATTTTTTATTGTACAACTACAGGTTTGCTTGTAATAGGAGTTCCTCGAATTTCTTTCAATTAGTTTCATCTTTTGGTTTATGAAAGTGCACCATGGTCTTGATACTTGCTCCAAAATTCCATGGGATTGCGAATGCGTATCTTGTATTCCTTTTATCTCACCCACAAACAGCACTAAAACGGTGAAACCATCAAACTAACTATCGCAATTCATGCAGAAGACATATCAGAAAGAACAGCCAGGTTAGGCAGTTTGCACATCCATCCATTATGTGCAGTAAATATTCCTTTCCACCTTCATTTTGGGTGGCTGCAAAGGCCTAAGCATAAGATTAGGATCACAAATATGAGTATGAAATTTCGTAAAGGGTGGCTGCAAGTCCAGCTCTTTTAATGTCATATATAATTTTTCTCCACTATCTGCAGAAGGGTAAACGAGATATCACTCGAGCACAACTCAAGCGATATGGATAGTGTGGAGAGATTCAAAACAAAAAATGGAAAAGCATAGGGTAGAGACAAAGTAAAGGTCATTGATCAAATTCTCTTCCAAACCAAGACAGGCATAAGTGAAGTGAGACTATTCACGGATAAAGCAAAGGTCAAAGAGCAATTTCTCTTATAAACATGGACCTGATTCACACTCTTCCTAAAGGATCCTTAAATTAAGGCTGGTGCACATGAAAATACCCGAAAACCACAATACTAGAAATTTTCTGTCAGTTTTTATCCAGCTTGCTAAAAAGAGAACAAAAAAGTTACTTGCGCACCTTTTTTTTCTTACCTCTTCTTACCATTGGTTTAATATAATGAAACTACAAATGTAAGTGAGGTGTGGAAAAAGCAAATTTCATTGTCTAAGAAAAAAATGCAACAGCAGGTCTCACCTTGCCTATCAAAGATTGTTGCCTTGACCTTGGAATCTAATTCATGTTTCAAGTAAGATGATCTTCTAGGATTATTTTTGCTCTCTATCTCTCACAACACACTGTGCTTAATAATGCCTTACAAGTTCACAATCAATCAACAGGGTTACTTCCAAATTAAAGCAAAACTTATTCGTGCATAAGTCAGGGTTCTAGCAGTACAGGAATATTTTCCAAAGGAGCACATATCGCTTCTTTAAAATTTCTAATATATGACAGGTTATAAACACAGATAGTTGGGCACATGTGACTTAATTACCATACGATGCCTAACCTACATTTTTTCTTTAAGACACAAAGTAAGCTTGTTCGACGTAGTTGCTTAAAAAGCAGATTTAGTCATACTCTAATTCATCAGGAGTGATTGGCCGTTTAAGAGGGATGATAGACTTCTTCTCAACGTCACGAGACAATGCCTTCCTCATATCTGAAAACAAGCCACAAAATGATAAAAGATATATAGCAGCATAAGCTATGTTTAAAGAGAAGAAGACCAAGAATAGGAACATGGAAGCACACCTAACCCATCTTCTTCCCCAGAATAGTAGCGTAGCACTCGTCGATATATCACATAGCCAAGCTGAGATGTCAATTAGGAAAGAGAAAAGAAGAAGTACTTAGTTAGGAATCCAAACTTTAAACTAAGGAAATTCTAATATATAATAATGGAAAATAATGTCTTAATCCAACATAGGGATCTTCAAAGACCCAAACTAGTTCCTAAATTCCAAAATTATTGATAATGAATCCGTAAATCCCCAATAAGAATAACAGACTCTAATCCCCAATTTACAATTACATCATAAATTAGTATAATAATCATATATATCATCCCCTTGGACTGCATTATTACCAAACTGATTTAGAAATAAGCAACCAACAACAAAAGCTCACATCTGAAAATTCTGTGTAGTCAATGATCATGCAAAGGTTGAAAGGAGAAATGGTAGATTGGAAAATGAGGGACAGACAATAAAATTCATGCATGGTCTTTAACATCTAAAGAGATGGAAGGTGAGAAAGGTGTAGGATGAAATAACAAGTACAGAAGCATTACCTTTTCATACATCTTGATAGCAGGCGCATTTGATGCTCTCACAAAGAGATCAACGAAGTAAGCATTGTAGCTGCAAAAATCACATTCCAATCCAAACTATTGAGATAATGGACCAAAGAGAAGTCATACAGATGAGGGAAATGTTTCAGAAACTTAAGATTCAAAACTCATACATATGCATGTCTTACATATTGTCACTGATGTTTTCCAACAGATTCATCAGTTTCTTGGCTAATTGCTGGCGACGAAACTCAGGGGCAACGGTTACAGCAGTTACATGACCATGCCAAGACTCTCCTTGCCCCTCTACTTTCCCCATAACTACAGTCATAAGTCATAACATAATAAGTAGCGGCATTAGAAACACGAAACAACTGCCATAGGCATAGCCTAATTAAATCTAGGTTTTCAAGGAAAAAAAAAAGGATAAGAATGCAATATTGCATTTGGGAAAGGGAGGATATGAATCATGCAACAAAACAAAAAAAAAAAATTGATTTAATGAGAGTAACAAGAGAGATTAGAATAGCATACTGTAACCCATGATTCGGTTTCCAGGAGCTTGGGCGACGTGAAAATAGTCGGGCCATCTGGCCAGATAGGTCATGTAGAAGGACATGTTAAACTGCGACAAGCAATTAACAACATCAAGATCCTAAATCCTAATGTTTGTTTGTTGCAACAGAGAAAAAACAAGTCAATCGGAAAAAGAAAAAAAAAGTTACGGTTTCAGTGAGATGATCAAGATTGACGGAGGCAAAACGAAGGAGGTCGTTGCAGCAAAACCTGCGTATAGTCGTCATATTGAAAAACCCTCACGGATTGGGACAAATTGCAAGGCTTATAAGCAGGGGAATTCAATCTAGTGCAGAGATTTCCTCAACCTCAAAGCCTCAACTCTGGGCTGTATCGATTGACGGTGGTGACACTGCTCACACGATACTCAAATCTCGAGGTCAATACATGTTTCATACCCAAAACACGGTGTCGTTTTCTGTAAGCTATGAACGTGGGCTGAACTAGGCCACCCTTGTGTTTCAAATATTTGTAATTCATTAATTTAACACAGTCATATGTACCCAAAATTTTTTTTTAACAAAGTCACAACTATAAGTTATATTGAACAAATTTCAAAGGCACATTCAACATGTAAGTGCTTTAAGCTAATATAATACCTTTAGAATCTATTTTTCCTCTACTGTCTGCAAGTTGCTTTTTGACACTATTATAATCAAGTGTTAATACATCATTAGAAAATTTGACGCTTTAAAATGTTAATTGTTAAAATCATACTCTTTTTATGTGACATTATATAATTAGATGATAATATATAATACTTATTTATATATATAACAAATCAAAATTAAATCTATACATTTGATTGGACTTTTAAAAGGTACATTCAAGTGCAAAATATTAAATAAAAAATTCACACAATTAGTATATGTAGATAAACAAACAAGCTTTAGGGAGGAAGTGAGATGTTTTTTAGGTGTAAAATGTATCAAATACAAAAGTGCACATAGGATAATAATACACATTAATATGCAAGTTATGACACAAAAAAATGGACTAGCAATGCGTGGGCCTGCCCAAATCCAATTCTGCTTATGAGTTATGTGGATGGGGCTGAAAAACCTATTCAGAAAATTGAGTGTTGAAATACGGACCCAAGTTCACCCACGTTCAGGGTTTTAATGTTTTATGCGCCAGCCCATGAAGTTTATCCGAAATGAACAGTTGTACGTCATGGAAGCACTTCATCCTTGTGAAATGTGATCAGTTATACTTATCACCCCATTCCTTCTCCTTGTGCAAGAGCTTCTGAAGGAGCGCCAATCCCTGGCCGAAGACACCGGCGGCAAGAGAGTCTTCAAGCACTCCGAGATCCAACAAAAACAAATCCAATAGCTCCGCGACCAAGAAAAGAGCGAATTAGAAGCCAAATCTCAACGCCACTCAACTTCTTCCGACACCACCGCAACCGCCCCAACCACATCCACCAACGCCTAACAGAACATAGGCTGGACCGGCTGAAGTACGTTCTCAAAGCATGGTTTTTCGAAGTGGACAGCGACATGACGGAGGGGCAGACCAACGATTTCCCGCGAGATATTGCAGAGTTGCGGAAGCGGCAGAAGACCGGGATTTTTAGCGAGAGGAAAAGGAAGAAGACCGACGACGGGGCGGTGGTGGACGGACACAGTGGGGCGGGGGAAGAGGATTTTAAGTACGGATGGTGGGTCCAGTGGTGTTGATGCGGATGAAGGCGAATTTCGAGGAATTGTGTGTGGAAGATAAAATTCTGGTGTTTTCAAGAGGCTGTTGAGCGAGTGGAATCAGGAATTGGATGAGATGCCTGAGTTGGAGAAGCGAACGACGAAAGGGAAGTCCATGGTTGCCACTTTTAAGCAGTGAGCTCGTTACTTGAACCCGCTTTTCAAGTTTTGTAGGAAGAAGGTGAATTCAATTCCCCTCCTTTCCTTCATTGTTATTGTTAACCTTCCATTTACTTGGTCTTAGTTTAACCTAGCAAAAAATGCCTACTACTATGCTAGTTAATATTCACTCCTGAGAATTCAGTTGCATGCAAATTAGAGAATTAGGCAGTCAATCTCACGATTCCCCAGGATGTGTCTGAAGTCATGCAAGGTTGTATTGTATTTATAGAACACTAAGAATAGCATTAATATGTCCTAACTTATAGAGGGATAACCCTGTAATGTTAATGCTATGCCTTTCTGCTACTAAATTTTTTTTTTTATGAAGTTTGATAGAATTGGTTAACAATTATGATTAAGACCCACTTTGCTGATCACTTAATAAAATCATCTTTATAGCTTATCATGGCTTAATTTGTCATTTGTATTGCTTTTTGGTAACTTCCCGGCAGATTAACTTCTAGGGAATAAAACAAATTGAATCAGGGGGAAGGAAAAGTAAATTGTTGTCATTATATCTTGAGAGAACTATTTATACGGTTCTTATGCGTTGGGAAGAGTGCAGACATTATAATTCTACAGTGGTTTTTAGGAAGGTGGTGAATAATTTGTTGGACAATTCTGAGGACTCATGTATCTCTCCACACTCTCTCGTTTAGTTTGTTAAAAATGTTTCCAGTCTCCGTCTTTCTAGCTTCATTGCATTTAAATACATCTACCTATTTTGTATTTGGGATGAAAATATGTAACTTTGGGTTGCACTGTTAAGAGTACATTTTCAAACTGCTTGTGTGTTGAATGCACTCATTGTCATAGTCGTTTTCCTTGTTCACTGCCTTTATGTGAAATGATTTCTGCAATTTTTCATTATATTTTTTTACGCTTTCTCCCCACCCCCCCTTTTTTTCTACCTTGAATCATCAGTTTTGTCTGCATGTAATCGTGGCTTTATTACATATGGCAAGGTGTATGTCGGTGTACAAATTTCAGTGACATTCAAAGATGATGAAATTACATTACTGGTTGATTTATCCCATTCCCATATCTTGATTTCCCCTCTCTCTCTTTTCACCAGTGTCGTCTATTGAATGTTTTAGTTCTTATTGATCTTGTGTTGAGTGCTGTAAACGTGGAAATTTAGCTGAACTTAATAGCTTGGTTATGTTTGTATGCTCAGTCTCTATCTAAAAAACAAAACTCTGCTTATTCTTAGTCGAATACTATCATGCTACATTTGAGTCTAACTACGAGTTATTAATTAGGGGGAAGTGACACCACATGAGAATCAGAGAATTTACTTAATATAGTTATAACCATTGAATACTTAGTTTATCTTTTAAAGGCTACTGCTCCTTGTCTTAATGCATTTCATTCATTTGTGAGTTGTAAGCGTTAAAATTGTCTCGTTTATATGGTATCTGCCTGTTTCATGTTTTGGGCAAGCATTTAACTAATGGAACGTGTTACATGCTATCTGCAGGTTCTTCCTGATGATATCCGACAGGCGCTATTGCTGGTGGTTGAATGCTGTATGAAACGAGATTATCTGGCTGCAATGGACCATTATATCAAGCTGGCCATCGGGAATGCACCCTGGCCTATTGGTGTCACTATGGTTGGTATTCATGAAAGGTCGGCTCGTGAAAAGATCTACACCAATAGTGTTGCTCACATAATGAATGATGAGACAACTCGCAAGTACTTGCAATCAGTAAAGAGATTAATGACATTTTCCCAACGACTTATCCAACATTGCCATCTAAAGCAGTTGAGTTTAATAGTTTGGCAAATGGTAGTGATTTGCACTCTCTTTTAGCAGAAGATAGATTTAGTGGGGTCAATCAGGCATCTCAGGACAGGCTTCGGATAATGCCTGCTCCAAGAGAGGGGTAGCTGTTCATGATTCTGTCCTAGAATGACATCGTATTTTCATGTTAGGAGTAAATGTGATGCCTCCGGTTCAAATCCCAGCTTGAAACTCTAGCTTCAAACTATCTGTGCCAAAAAAGAAAAAGTGATGTGATATATGTTAATTGCTGGAATTGGATCCTCTGCAGATTTAAAACAACAGCAGAGAATCACAACTTAGAAAATGTTTTCTTTTATGTCAAAATAAGAATTGTAAATATAGCAAAGTTTATGTGAACCATTAGATAAGAACCGCACTTCCTGCAGTTCCTCTTATAGTTCTAGAGAATCCCAATTTGTTAATTGCTAAATACAGTCTGTTTCTGTTGCTTAATAAGTGATTGTAAAAAATAAATGTATCTGTGAAAATGGGAAAAACGTGTAAAATTTTATCCTTGGGTCATTTTGGCACTTGGTTTTTTTCTTCCTCTTTTTATCCCTTGCGCAGAAAAAAATTCGGATCAAATCAAATGTAGTATTTTTTTTCAATGCTTTAGTAAAACTATATTTTTCCTTTCATGAGATTGTTGAAGGTCGATCAGAGCATCCAATCTTCTAAACTGTTCCCCACGCCATCTCTTATTTTTGGTGAATAGCTATTCCCTCTATTTTTGTGGTCAAAGTCCTTTGTCTTTTTTTGGGTACTGTTTCAATATGAACACCGGCTGGGCCTCCTCACTTGGATTCGTTTTTGGACTTTGTAAGCCAGCATCTAACAATGTTTTTATTAATTTGTCTGAAAAATAAAATTTTATTATTTATTTAAATAGATGTTATTTCATAGTAAAATTAAAAATGATTTAATATTCTTATCGTTAAACTATCTTTCGGGGGACAAAAGAAGTGAAGAAACCATTTAATTATTCTTGTTTTGAGAAATGAGCTTAGGTAGTTTGCACAGCCTTTAGGTTAATGTTTTCTTGTGTTCTGGAAATGTATTAAAAAAATAATTAACTATGTTAAACTACATAAGAAATTATGTAGGTTTTTTTTTTCTTTTTCCATGTATCCGGTTCATTGTTTAGATTGAAAAAACATGGATCATAATCATTTGAAAAGGAAAAAAAAGCGCATAAATTTGACCTTTCCTAGAACAGCTGTCAGAAAACACTGATATAATGGTGATGTGCAGGTCTTCCCAATGCTTGATACCCAGAGTTGTCTCATCATTAATTATGTGATGTCCTCCTCTAATCCAAATGGAGAAGAAAAAAATCTCCTCAAAAAAATATTGTTGTCTCTTTTTTCCCAGTAACACTTCTTTTGAACGAAGATCAACTTCTAAAGAATCTTAACAAATATGATCACATGTCAATAATTCAATATTTAATCAGGACGTGCATGACAAAGAATTTATTTTAACAGGAGTCGGTCCCTATTTGTTTTATATTTATTTTGTCATTATTTATTGGTTTGTCAATATTTTCAAGTCTGACACTGAGAGGAAAAAACAAAAGTGAAATATATATAAAAAAAATGTGGGCATATAGCTTTTGTAAACTCACTGGTGAGAGTACAAATACAGGCGCGTCATCCGTTGATATCCACGTGTCACTCTGAAGACACATACACTTGGCACGTAAACCCTTGTTCGTACACGAGTTCCAATCTACGTCGCACAGGTTCTCTTTCTTTTCTCTTTCTCTATCTCTCTCTTTCTTTGTGTGTGTGTGTGTGTGTATGAAAAGAACAGAATGAGAGTGTGATAATATTAATATCCACCACCCACCCGCTGAGGCTGCTATGGCTATGGACAGCTTCCTCCTGCAAGGTCCGTCGTCAATGGCGAAGCGACCCTGCCCCTCTCAAAACCCTAAGACACAAAATCTGAACCAGGCGGAGCATCTCCTCGATGCATTCCTGGGACTCTCCGATTCCCCTTCTCTCTCTCTCGATCTCTCCCTGGAGAAGCTTCTCGAATCGTTACCCTCCGATTCCGATCAAACGGTCGTCATCGATAGCGCCCTTAAAATGGGATCGATGCTTCTGGATGCCGCCAAACACTCCTCCAGGAAGCGAGCTTCCAAGCACAATTCCCTCGCTTGGCCTCTCCCTCCTGACCTCACCATCAAGGTATTCCCAACCTGCTTCATCAAATGCATCACTGAATTTTATCTCCTGCCTTATTTGATGCATTTTATTTTTATTTTTTCAAATTTTATGTGAGAAATTTGTTTGTTGCATGCTGGTTAGCTCTTTGGAGAAACCAATTTTACCATTACTTATTATCTGAAACTACCTTAGGTTAAACATGCTTCTACTAGAAAGTAAACTTTCTGGGTATTGATTCCATGTTGTGATGTGCAGGTCTTCTCAATGCTTGACACCCAGAGCCTATGCTATGCATCGGCTACTTGTTCGCTGTTTAACAAATGTGCTAAAGATCCTTTGTGCTATGCAAATCTTGATTTGACAACACTTGTTCCAAAGGTTAATAATTCAGTAGTTTCCACAATGATTCAGCGAGCTGGGAAGGCACTAAAGTAAGAACTTTTCTATCTCACTCATCCTTTCCATGCTATATTTTCTTTTGTTCCCAATTAAACTTTAATTAACTGCATACTTATGATTATGGGGGTATAATTTATAACAGTATGACTATGAACCAATCACCTAGTGAGGTGATCATTTCTCTTTTGTACTTCACCTTTGCCCATAAAATGCAAAAATAAAAAAGGGGGGGGGGGATATTTGGTTGCGTATTGATTATTTGTTTGTTTGGATGCTCTGCCTCATCTGCATTGTTTCCACATTTTATTAGTGACTCATCTCTAATGATGTATTAGATTACACACTCCTACCTGTAAATTTTGGTCCCTGTTAGAAATTGTTGTGTAACTAGCTTTATAGTTTTATGTATATTTTACTATGTAAGCGTTGTTAGCTCTATCAGCTAGGAAAAGACAAAAAAAGTGAAAAACTATCATCCATTTTAACCTATGCTAAGTTGCTAACTTGTTGAGCATGCATTACGACCTGATGTATTTTTTCCTCATTATCTTCTTCTCCCATCCATCTATTTTAATTCGTGAATAAGGTCTCTTAAGCTTGGTGTGATACCTGGTGCTACTGCTTCGCCTGGATCTTGTCAACCATTGGTTTATACCATCAGAAATGCTATTGTAGAGGTATCTAACTTCTCATGGAATGATAAGAGATCTCGACAGGGGAGAGAATCTTCCATTCTTACAAGATCCTGTTTAAACCCTTTAAGTAGGGATGATGGTGCTCCAGGGTATGTTGTTCATGGACTTTAGAGTTCAGTACAATTGGATTACTTGTTTTAAAGGGGCTCTTACATTTCCGTTTTGTAGGGCTCTTTTGAGAAAGTTGAACTTGTACAATATTGAAAGGATGGATAATGCATCCCTTAGTGGGGCATTATCAGCATGCCCTTCTCTCCTTGATCTGGAAATTGTTGGGCTGTAAGTTAGTTTCCTTCACCTTTTTCTCACTTCTTTTCCTTATAAGCATTTCCTCACTGCTAATGGATATAAGATTATCATTGGTTAAATGTCTTAAACATGAAGAAAATGGGCTCTTTCTCTAAGATGACTTTGCTTTCCTTTGATCCAGAATTCACACTTTTCTAAATTCCATCTGTCATAGTTAGACTGGGAATCTTTTCTTGGTACTTTTTGGCCTTTTGTTGTGAGTTGTGACTACAATTTTGGTTAGTTTTATTGTAATAGTTATTTCTTTCTTCTTTTTAAAGTTGATATGAATATGTTGTAGATACAAAGTTTTAATTAAAAAAGTGTAATTTTTCAGTTTTTAGTTACATTTCTGATAATTATCCTCTTAAGTTTTTATTATGTATCGGTATCTGTGTCTTCCTTACATACTTTCCACTGATTTATTTCTTACGAAATAAAAGGTTCTTTCCAAATTTTATTTTTCATTGGCAGTGATTTTTTTTACCTGTTTTTTGTTTTCAATGCTAGTCATGTTGAATTGAGGCAAACATTAATGTCAGTAAGTGCGAACTGCCACTTGATTGAGCGGTTGTTTTTTGAATCTTCTAAAACAGGTAAGTTGTTTTCTCAGTTATATTTTTCCACGAGTCCCTTTATATGTCTGCTTATCTATTTTTAAATATCAGGTAGAGATGACAGTTTGAAAACACAAACCTGTGTTGAGCTAGTAGACAATTGTCCTCAACTAACTTCTTTATCTCTAAGAGGGTTTAAGCTACATGATTATAAAGTTCGTGTACTGGTTAAGGTATGTTCTCTGGAAATTCTTAACTATTGCAATCTCTTGTTAAACCGGGGTAATTTTTCTTATGTTAAATTTATTCATTAAAAAATGTTTCCGTCAGTGTAGTATTTAATTTCTGCATTTTTCTTAGTAATTTGTTTAAGGCATAGGGAAAAGGGGGGAAGAGTTGAGAATGGAATAAATCTTCAAGTCCAGCTGGCAATACATGAGCTTAACTTTGGTTTGTTACATTGCCAGTCCACTTTTTGCACCCAAAAACCAGCTTGAGTTCAGGTTAAAATAAGTTGATGAACTTTTGCAGCTTACAAGTCTTCATGGAATATGAAAGTCAGTATGAAAGCTTTATAATAATAAGACATTGATATATGAGTATAATCTATTGAATCCATTATATTTTTCAATAGCTGGTGTGTGAATTTAGTTTTTAATTCTGCAAGGTTACATATCGCTGTGCATTGAAAAGCCTGTTTAGAGAAAGTGAGGGCAGACATATGTTATTGGTATTCTATTGATGTGTGATTTGAAGCCACCATTCTTATTTGAAGTTCAGATTCTCCTATTTCTCACTTTTATCATAGAAGAAAAAAAAACGCATTCAAAGGGCTATTAATTTCAACCTGTTCATGCAGGGATTTCGGAAACTGAAATATGTGGATTTTTCTACATCCTATTCAATCACTGGAAGCTTCTTAAGGTCATCTATTCTTAACAAGACCTTACAAGAATCCTTCTCATTCTGTCTATCTGTTAAGATTGTTTTCTTATATCCGGTTTTTTGGCCCTATTATCTCTTAATATGAAAACTTTTATTTTTCAGAAACCTTGGGAGCTGCAATGGTGGGAATTTACTTGAGGTCTTAATTTTAAGGGATTGCATGCATGTGAAAGAGGTGAGAATCATAATACATTTACAATTCTTCGCTTGTTTCTTAACCATTCCCTCTGAAACGCCAATACTTTCATGTGCAGACGGAAGTTGCTAGGTTATTGACAGCAATTATTGCAGGCGATTTCAAAATGCTTGTACATCTTGTGGGTGCATAGAAATATGTCACATACTTACATTGTTAAAAATAACAGTGAAGTTCCTGCTTGACTTTAAGTTTTGCTTCTAGTTCTTACTATTGCCTTTAAACAGGATATATCCAATAGGGAAGGCTTAGCATCTGAGGGTGACTGGTATCACAGGAGCTACAACTCTAGGTAATGATTATCATTAGTAGATTTGATGTCTCAAGTCTCAACTTTCTGAATGACTGATATTTTGATTATCTATTCAATGACAAATTTGGGGATCTATGGTGCAGTATTATGCCTGTAAAGCAGGTTTTGGAAGCAAGGCCTGATATGTGTTTGGTGGCCGAATATCCATCAGAAGGAAGGTCAAGTATTTTTCCAATAGAGTGATTTGGTGCAATGTCTTTCATATTTGCATATGGAGGGGTTTTGTATTTTCTTTCTAAAATTTGCCAATTTTTGTGTTTCTGGATTGTGTTGCAGTTACATTGAGTCATTTGATACTGATATGAACAGTGAGATAAGTCCGCCATCACAATTGAGCTTCCATACTTCAGATGGATCGATTTTTTTGAGTACATCTGAAAGCAGCTACAATAGTGATCAGGGTAGTGGCAATGAGGATGGTCAAGATGCCAGCTATGTGATTTATGAGGAAAGTTCAGATGAGATAGACTTCTTGTCCATGTAGGGGATGCATATTGTATGGCATTGATTAAAAAGGACAAAATTAGTGAACTTGGTACTCTCTCTCTCTCTCGTGTGTGTGTGTGTGTGTGTGTGGAATATGATTACCCTAGAAGTCGATTTCTATTTAATAAATCATTTATAATTACAAGGATAGATTGATTAGCTTTGCTTCATAGGTCGACTTTGGGCCACTTTGAACTAGTTTGAAAGGCTTATCTAGGAACAGATATTAAGATGTTTTGGTGGATGCCATGGCTGACATGTGACAAGTTGCATCTAGTCTTTGCATATCCCATGTTGAAAACTAGAGATAATACTTTGTGCCACCTTGATTTTATCCCAAAAAATGGATGGTACAACTTGATGCTTCGAAATCAGTTGTATTGTTTGCAGTTCGTTTTCCTTCTAAATTCAATGTTTATTTGGTATGCTTTGTTCACCTCTTACATTTCCTAATGTTTGTGGTTTATGATTTATTTGTAAACTAGGGGAGCAGCAGAGAAAGAAGGATACGGCAGGATATCAGACTGTGGACTCTGGATTTTTCTTCAATTTCCATCTTGTCCTTGTCTTCATTGTAGTTCATTACTGTGGAATTTTCAATCTGGAGGAAGATTGGAGGTTGGTATCAGTTTTGTTGTCGGCCTTTATTTCCTTATTTGCAGGGATGCAAGTACACTGCCGCTTAAGGGTTGATGCTGCTCCCCTGCGCTCTTTCTTTCACTCTGCTGCCCCCTCATTTCCGGAAAGAAATCTGCACTAGTTCATATATCTTTGGAAGGTTTATTGTTTTAGTCAAATATGGAAAAGATTTTCAACTATGTATTTTTCTCTTTCATGCTGTCTGGCTAATACTGCAACTACAACCAATTTGTTCTCTATGCACGTGGGGCGCAAAACTGTTCTGTAATTAAATATTTAACTGTTCTGTAACTACATATAATAATGACATTCCGATGCCCGTGTCTTGCAAATATGAGTAAGCAAGGAACAAGTTAGCTTAGTAAGATGATATGACAAATAAGCTTTTTGGGTCATTTTTAATGTCATAATTAGTCATACATTTAATGGTATCGAAGAAGAATTTCTCTTGCTCGGAGCACCTAACAATTTCTTGATCCAATAAATTTTTAAATGCTCTTAAATGTAAGAGATTTTTCTCATCTTGTATTATTGAATGTGTATTATATCAATTTTATGGATTGTTATTTTCTCTTATTTTAATTATGTTTTTAATGTTACAATTAATTTGTCACACAGTAACAGAAAATTTCGGGAGCACCTTAAAACCGTAACCATTTGTATGAGTGTGAACTCCAACCGGGCAAAACGAGATTCAAGTAATCCAGGCATATAATATCTAATAGAGAAATAATTTATCTTTTTTATTATTATTTTTAATTATTAAATAAAAAAATATTAAATATTTTTATATTTTTAAAATATTAAATATATTTATGTTTTATTTAATATTTTTTTTATTTAATATTAAGATGATTATTAAAATAATTAAGTAAAAATATATAACTATTACTCTATGCCTGAATAAAATGTTAATAAATCACCAAATTGGTGAAAGATATGATTTCACATTACTCCTTGAAAGACTTAAATTGCGTTTGTGATCTCTGAAAGATCATTTCGTGGGTAAGTTCAATCATTAACTTTGCTCCATTTAACTTGATAAATGTGATGATTTAGCATATTAATTACCTAATCGATAGCAGCCAATCCCCAGATGACATGTTATGCTTGACATAGGTACCAAATCGGTTCTTGAAATATACATGTGATTGTTCAACGTGAAATCCACTGTTTAATGTGAAATGGACTTCAAACGGCCGTTTGGGTTGCAAGTGCAAACCAAACAAGAACTCGATGGAGAGGCTAACAATTGCTTTAACATACATCAATTTTATCCGTGATAATATATTTACTACTTAAATACATAATTTAAAATTATAAATACGTACATATTAAAAATATTAATATTAATATATTGCCATATATAATGTTCATATTGTACCTTATTTATAATAAAATTTTATTAATAAGTATCTTTAAAGAATTAAAATTAAAAAATATTTATTTTAAATTTTTAATGCATCAAACGCTTTACTTTTTATTTAATAATTTTTATTTTTTGATTTCATAAGAAGTGTCACACTTATTAGACAAACCCTTTATAATAATATAACTCTAATGTTTAATGTATCTTTCTTAAAATTAGGGGAAATTGTAACATTTAGAGGATCATTAAGATGACTCCAATCATTAATATTTAATTTCAACTAATTAAATAATTATTAGTCATTTTTTAAATTCAAGTTTCATTTTGAGTTTAATTATTGTTGAATCTAGTCAATGTTTACTTTATGTGTATGTGTATAGATAGCCCGAGTTGTGTTTTCTTCTTGTTGTGATTGCCTAATAATGATAGAAGTTGAAAGTCAAAAAAAAAAAAGTTTAAATTGTTAAGGTGTGACCTTAATATCTTAAAACCTAAAAGTATTTAATATATTCAAAATCTAAAAAATATTTAATATATTTAAAATTAAAATGATTTTAAAATTAATAAACATTAATTTTTCTTCATTTACTAACATCACTTCAAGTTTTTTTTAAAAAAAAATTTAAATATGATTTTGGTTCCTCGATATGACTAATTTTTAATTTGGACTTCATATGAAAAATGTTTTTAATTTGGTTATTATATATATAATTGTTTTCAATTTAATCTACACTATCTGGTGTTATTTATAACATAACAAAGTATATGAATCAAATTAAAAATGAATGTTACCTATAAAGACAAAAAAATATAAGTTAAAATATATTTTAATTTATATATTTAACACTTATTTTTAATTTAACTACTATACTTTATATTAATTTGGTCTTTATATTTACAATAACAAATGAGAGAGACTAAATTAAATATAATTGTATATATAAAGATTAAATTAAATTTTTTTATAAGAACTAATTTAAAAATAAATGCAATAAAAACATATTTTAATAAAAAAATTGTTAACGTGTCTTAATTACACATATTAAGGACTAAAATTATTAGTTATTATTCTTTATTAATTAATTAAGAATTTATTAATTTTTTAAAAAATATATATATTTACATTTTTCGTTTAAAAATTTTTATTTTAAATATTTTGAAGGGCATACCTTAATAAAATTCAAACGAAAAAAAAAATAGTAGTTGTTTTAACCTGACAATATAAAAGAGAGCCAAACGCAGCTTTTTGGGAAAACCGTGAAGGCTGATGGCGACGAGCACGAGCAGCAGCAGCAACCAACCGTACAGGCCCTACCGCCACGTGAAAACCCTAACCGCTCACCAACGCGCCGTCTCGTGCGTCAAGTTTTCCAACAACGGAACCCTATTAGCCTCCGCCTCCCTCGACAAAACCCTAATCATCTGGTCCTCCGCCACCCTCTCCCTCCTCCACCGCCTTATCGGTCACTCCGATGGCGTCTCCGACCTCGCCTGGTCCTCCGACTCCCACTACATCTGCTCCGCCTCCGATGACCGCACCCTCCGCATCTGGGACGCCACCGGCGGCGGCGACTGCGTCAAGACCCTCCGCGGCCACTCCGACGCCGTCTTCTGCGTCAACTTCAACTCCCAATCCAATTACATCGTCTCCGGTTCATTCGACGAGACCATTAGGGTTTGGGAGGTGAAGACAGGGAAGTGCATCCACGTCATCAGTGGCCACACCATGCCCGTCACGTCCGTGCACTTCAACCGCGACGGTTCCCTCATCGTCTCGGGTAGCCACGATGGGTCTTGCAAGATTTGGGATACCAGCTCGGGTACTCTGTTGAAGACCCTCATCGACGATAAGCTCCCTGCTGTCTCCTTCGCTAAGTTCTCACCTAACGGCAAGTTCATACTCGTTGCCACTCTCAATGACACCCTTGTAAGTTTTGGTTTATTTTTAATTTTGTTTTTTTTTCTTAATTAGTGCATAAATTTTGCTTGATGATGTTGCGGATGATGGTAGATTAATTGTTCCATTGGTTGTCAAGAGAGTAATTTGGTTGTTGATGTTGCATTTTTCTGATATCTATATAATGGATTTTCGTAGCTCTGCTGCTCTAATAATTAGGCTGCAGATTTCTATTTCGGGGGTTTGGAAGTCGTTGATCTTCAGTGTCATTTTTAAGAAATTGACCCTTTTGATTTATGATTTACCTATCAGTTTCTGCTTTTGCTTCCTGATATTCAAACTTATGTTTAAGCACCACATTTATGATTTATGCTGGTCTACCCCTATAGTATGAGGTTGATTTAGATGAGAAGAGTAATCCCTCAGTGGCAGGAGGACTAAACTGAACTGAACTCTTTTATCCTTTTGGTTAGCTGTTTGAAATTGATTCTATAGGTGTCTTGCAAGTTTGTCCTTAATTGGTAGCAGACTGTTTATGTAGCAAGCACGGATCCTTAAGGTTAAGATTACAGAAATTTAGAAAAAATTGTGGACTGTGGTTGTTGAAAACAAGCAAAAAGGAAATAACTCGGATTTCTTGCTGGTTTGTTTTAAATGAAATTTATCTTTGTATTTTTGAATCCTTAAAATGTGTTCCAAGTGCACTTGTTAGCAAAACCTTTATCTTTATTAATTACCAAAGCAAGTATTGAGATAAATGAGTTGATCATTAGTCCTGCCAGCATTTTGTGGCTGAAAACTTCGTATTTATGATCTTGTCTGAGGTTTTGGGGTTGATGAAACTGTTACTTCTGTTCTTGTTGTGTATCCTTATGCTTACAGCATATTAGTTTTGCAGATTACTGATTTTCTTTGATAACTTACCTGACAAAATGGAATTTCTTGGTGCAGAAGCTATGGAACTACTCAGCTGGGAAGTCTATAAAAATTTATTCAGGCCATGTGAATAGAGTATACTGCATAACTTCCACGTTTTCTGTGACAAATGGAAAATATATTGTTAGTGGATCAGAAGATCGCTGTGTTTATTTATGGGATCTTCAGCAGAAAAATATGATTCAGAAACTTGAAGGCCATACAGATACTGTAATATCTGTTACCTGTCATCCAACAGAGAACAAAATTGCTTCCGCTGGCCTTGATGGTGATAGAACTGTGAGGATTTGGGTACAGGATCCCTGAATAATAACAAAACTGTATGTGGATTATTTTCCTCTCATGTCTTACATTGTAGTTTTCTTCTAGATTTCAACTGCATGCTTCCTTTTGATGTATTATAGTCTTTGTTTGTTCATGCATACATGTCTGATTTCAATATAATGTTTAGTTTTTGTCTTCCTGAATCGCCTCTAGTTTGATATTTGGCTGTACCTAATTGCTACCTATTGATCATTTTCCTTCTAAAGATTTCTTTTTCATTTGGTTTGTGAAAGATTTTTTAATTAGCAATGAACTTCAGTTTTTGTTTTCCTTGCTGGGAAACTTGAAGGTAGGGGACAAATGTGAACATAATTATTAATTGATAATGCGATCTTAATCAGAGTTTTTAATCATTGAAACAGAGATAAATAATTGTTTGTTTATTTTCTGACAATTGGTATTTTGTTGTGCCAGGGATTCTCCATAGACTTGAGTTAGTCAAACATTCTGTCATCTCTAATGATAATGAGAATTGGCTTGCATATCTCCAATTCAAATTTCAGTCTACAGGTTAAAGCATATAATTGTGGATAGTGATTTCGAGGCAATTCATGGCGCTTTCAATATAGGAATCGATGAAACTTGAATTGATGTTACTTGTAAAGCAAAAAGGATCTAGTTTACTAATAGAACCTCAAAATTATTAGCATCAAGCCTGTTGTCTATCAATTTTTGTGCATGATGCTCGTTGGAAGTTTATATATATTTTTGCTTAAAAATAAAATGTAATTCACTTAGGTAGGGTTTGGAATAAGTTGAAATTAGAAATAATTTGATTTGATTTATAAATTAAATTGTATTTGGAGCTTATTTAAAAAATGAGATTTGAATTTATTTAGAAATTAAATTATGTTTGAAGTTTATTAAAATGAGAATTGATTTGATTTAATTATATTATCTTATATTTTAATTTTTATAAGTAGTTATTAAGAGTAAAATAATTTATTTTTCTTATTAAATTTGATAAAATTTTTAAATAAAAAAATAAAATTTATGAAATTTTAAAAATTAAATTGTTTTTTATTTTTTAACGTCTTAAATGCAATATTTAAAGAAAATTAATGTTAAGGACTTCTATAGAAAAATATTTAATTTAAAGAGACAAATAAAGTTAAAATTATTAAGAATGATTATTCAAATTTTAATTAAAGAGAATGGTCATTTAATTTTATATAATAGATAATAATACCTTTAATGAGTGATTATTAGTTGTTTTTAATTAAGTGGGTGTTGTCACTTAATGACTAATAATTTCAAATTAAATTATACGAAAGAAATTTGTGAAATATTATTATTTGTGATCATTTCTTGTTATTAAGTGATTAATGTTTTAAATAAAATTTAATATATAAAATATATGAAATTAGGAAAAAATTTGTGAATAGTTATTACTTTATATTAAGTTGTCATTAGTTTTTTTTAATCAAAATATTAAGTTGTCATTAGTTGTTACTGAGTGATTAATAATTTTAAATTAAGTTTTATACAAAAGAAATTTATGAATAGTTACTACTTATTGAGCAGTTATTTGATGTCAGTGAGTGATTAACGTTTCAAACGAAATTTAATATATAAAAATACATGAAATTAGATAGAAATTTTGCGAATGACTATTACTTTTTATTGAGTAGTCAGAAATTGTCACTGAATGACTAATAATTTCAAATTAAATTCTATATAAAAGAAATTTGTGAATGATTACTATTTCTTATTTAGTAGTCATTTATTATTACTTAAGTAATTGACGTTTCAAATAAAGTTTAATATATAAAATACATGAAAATAAAAAATTTGTAAATAATTATTATCTTTTATTAAGTGATTATTAGTTGTTATTAAATGACTAACAATTTCAAATTAAGTTTTATATTAAAGAAGTTTACAAATAATTACTACTTATTGAGTGATTATTTATGACCGAGTAATTAACACTTTAAATGAAATTTTCAATAAAGATAATTTTAACTATTAAGTAAAATTAAATCGTCATTCTCTTTAATTAAAATTAGAATAATTATTTTTAATAATTTTAACTATTTTAATCCTTTTAAATTAAAAATCTTTTCTTAATAATCCTTATCATTAATTTTTCCCAATATTTATTTACAAATTAATTTTTTTTTTATTTTTTACATTTCAAACACTTTCTTACATACGCACTTAGCTATTTTAGTGTTTCTTGTAGTCGACAATTGACAATCAGAACTCCACAGAACTCATCGGGAGCTGATCTATTTTTTCTTGAGCTGACAGTGACATTTAGCATCAAAATTGGAAAAATGCTCCTGAAACAAAGAAAAATGTAGACATTATAACCGAAGCCAAGAAGTTAGAAAAATATAGGACTCTACCCCTTGTTGGGTACTAATAATGCTTCTGGATTGGGTACAGCCAGTATCCAAATTCCAAACACACATACCTTAAAATTGCTAGGCAATGTGAAAATGAGGGCCTTGCTCAAACCCATTTCTCCAATCCGATGCTCAATCCGCATGTCTTCCTCAATTGGACAAGATTTCTCAACAAAACCATAGTGTTTGGTGTCAATCCCAGTGAATGAAAAGAGTATTTGTCTTAGATGAAAATGGGGTGCTTTGTGATATGAAGGGTTACCTGAATCACCTCTCCGCCCACTGACTTACATTCAATTAAAACGCAGCAGAAAATAGAAAAGTAAGCAAAAGACTTGATTTTAAGTAGACATTATTTCTTGTTCATTGTCAGGCATATTCAAAGATGATTGCTGGGCGCAATAGAAGAGTTACAATTTACAAATGGTGGTGAAGACACATTTTGGTCGTACTAAGAATCAGTGATTTGTACAATTCCTACTACTCCTCAGTTGTAACCATCTTTTATCTCTCGTCTCTGCATCTAAATGTATTCACATATTCAACTACAGAATAGAAAATGCCGAGGCATTCATTCACATAATCACATTAATGTAAATTGACTCGGAGATGCCAGTAGAGGTTGCCTCACCTCGGAAACATTCCACTCATAACAACTGCAGATGAAGATCCTCAGCAGTTTATGAAAACAATTATTTCTATAATATAATTTTGGAAGAAATATGGATAATAATGGGTTCCTGACAATTGCATAACATGAATTCAAATTTTGGGATCTCTATTGCAATTCCACTATAAATTTTCACCGAGATTGATGGTTTACCCTAATCTTAAAATGGAGAAAGCCTCTCTCACCTTAATTTTTTTTATTTATCAAAAAACAAAAAAAAAATGACTTGGAGGTCATAGGATTAAGAGACATGCCTTGGCAGTGTATGTATAAATATTTGACTTTGTCTTCACTTTCTTGGGTGTGCATGTACAGCTTACATTAACCTGTGCTTTGGTAAGATTAGCATTGAGAATTGTTGCTTGGATCAAAATAAAAATAAACAAAACATTTGTAAGAACTAAGAAGCAATAATGTAGCACTCCTTTGAGTTTGTTGTATGTTAGCTTACTCTCAAGTCTCATGTTTCATATTAGTCTGTTGCCGAAGTGTTAAAGGGCTTATTATCCCAACATCAGATGCTTATGCTTAAGTTTAAAGTCAACAAAATGAAAATCCATCAACATTGCTATGCAATTTCTTCTTCTTTTGTTTTTCCTCTCTTTGAAAACAGAAGATCATTCTTGACAGAGATACCGCTCAGAAGTTTATTGTAGCACATTCCTTTAAGCTCTTCGCAGACCATATATTAGTAACAATTTCTGCAAGCAGATTCTGGAAATTAGAAACTACAAGAAGAGATTACAGAAGTTACAGTAGAAACCAAATGAAGGGTATGTATGCAAGATGAGGAAAAATAAAGGGACAAGTTTAGCAATTTCATGTACTCTGATCACATCATTGTTTAAAAAGGTGGCTGTCTATCAATTTAACACCCAAGAATAAGACGTAACTACTCTATTGACTACTCATTCTTCCAAGCATACAAAATCAGAGAGAATCCAAGACCTTGCAACTGGGAATCCCTAAACTGCTGAGAATAAGCCCAAGTTAGTGCAGAAGGATCAGAAACAGGATGGGCTGCCCACAGCTGAGTTGAAATGCATGTTTGGAACATAAACACTGCATTTCCCATAGCATTCCCAAAGAGCCAATTATGCACATCCCAAAACACTTCAACCGGAACCCCATCCACCAAAATGGTGTGATTCCCTCTGAATTTCCACTTAAGTCGCTTCACCTTCATCACTGTCTTACTATCAATTCTAATCACGAGACAAGGATCGTTAAGCCCAACTGTGTCACACTCAATTGTGACATCGTGCACTTGCCCCTTGTCACAAAATTGAGCCTTTGCACCATAAAACTTCTTACCAAAAATGTGCTCTCTCTTTGCAATAAAAATGGCACCAGAGTGAGCATACGCAGTGTCACTGTCAAGCTTCTTGCATGCCTCCTTCTTCAGATCCCCTAGGAGCAAGACCATTTCTTGGTTGAACACAACAGCTACATAAAACCCCTCCAATGGCTCAGGCCCAGAACCAAATTTAGCACAACTCAAGTCCCAAAAAATATCAACTTTACTAGATTGGAGCTCCAAATTCTTAGACCCTTTTCTTTTTGAGAACAACCATGGCTTTATATCAACCTTGCAGAGGCAATGATTGCCCAAGTCATCTATCCCCACACTCAAGCCTTGACCCATCAGAGTTTTGGTCCATGAGATTGTAATTAAGCAAGAACGGCCTCTTATTTTGCACTGATAGACACAAGTAACCACATTTTGAGCTGCTCTTGTGGTACTTGACGAGGATGAATCAGCAACCTGAACACCATTTTCCCCAAAACAAGAAGGAAACTCCTTCATGGCAACACCACCAGCAGGAAAATTATCTGAACTCGTTTCTGATTTCTCTATGGTTTGGTTGAGCAAAAAAAAAAAAAGATCTTTTTCTGCTAATAAAAGTTGAATAGGACCATGTCAACAAAAGGGACTTCTCCCTCAGCTGATTCGAGATGAACACAAGGAACCATTGCTAAAATGCTTCAAGATCAGCTCCAAAAGACTTCATTTTTTAAGTGGGTTTTTAATTCTATTTCTTCAGAATGGGATAGTAGAGAGGGAGAGAGAGAAAGACGGGGGCAGAGAGGGACAGATAAAGGGAGAGTTAGATTTGCTTTACCCGTCAATTCTGTGCTGAGACTAACTGGAGTAATAACCAAATAACTGATTAAAATATTGCAGGGAAGGGAACATAAAGGAACGGTCAGTGAAAGGAGAGGTTGCTTTAAGCACATGGGCACCAAGGATAAAGGCTAGAATCGCCCAATGCTACTGCTATACATGAATGAAGCAAATGGCAAATGGCAACTGGCAACTGGCAACTGGATATGTATTTGCTGCGGAGACTGGCATTTATTTAGGAGAATTGGATTATACTTTGAATGAATATTACTACCTCTTTTTAATACGGATGTTAAATTATTATTATGCAAATTTTAATAATTAAAAATGTAGAGATATCATATACTAGAAGTGTCATAAAATCCTCTGCACACTTTTCGCTCTGTTATCTTTTTTTGTAATTATGTCTCAGCAGTAAGAAATTTTGGGTAAACTTTTTTTATTTTAAACATATAAATTATTTTTTGACATATGTAAATTTTAATTAATAGAGATATGTATATATTTAATATAATTGACATAATTTTATATAGATAATTTACATATTTTAGGTAGAAAATTCCCAATCAATTTTTTTTCTTATAGTGGAGGAGACAATATTGTAAAAATGTGGCCAATAATTGTTAGAAAATCATCAAAACGTAAATGTAATATTCAACTATCACTCTACTTTTTTTAATGTTAATTATTACTCAATTTAGTGAAAGAATATTTGTAAGAAATGGGTAATTGAACATTTTTTTTATTGAATTGAATATATCTTTTTATTTTCGAATGTGAGAGTAATAGTTTCATTCTTTTTTAATATGGAGTAATAGTTTCTTTAAAATAATATGAAAGTATTAATCAAGTGGGCTCCTTTTTAATCAAAACATTAATTAAGAACTAGGTGTACATTTCCAGAGTCCAGACCCGTGATAGGTCATCCAATCCCATGTGTGGCCTTTGCCATAATTAGTGGGTACAACTGTGTTTAAGATAACCAAAATTGAGTTTAGTACCAGTTAACTTACAACTCAGTTTTTTAATAATTACCAGGTATGGCTCAGTTGCCAACCTGAATTATGGTTGCTTCAACAATAAATTTTATCTCATTTCTATGATTATCTTGATGCATCCATTGCAAAAATGGGGTGGGGAGAGGAGACTATTTCTCAAAGAGTTTCTTAAGGTCTAGTGGCCAATTGCAGGCCGTTTGACCGTCATGTTCAATAATTAATTTCATTACATAATGGAACATCTTTGTTAAACCAAACTAAGGATTAGGTGCCCCACTAGGGAACAATTCGATTATGGACGGACCAACTCCTTGGAATTTTTCTTGATGGCACTGTTTGACTGTTCAGACCTTTTTGCCCTTTCTAAGAAGAAAGTGGGGGAAAGGTTATGTATGCTGGCACAATCATTCTGCAGGTGCGCCTTTTAGGATGAGGATCCTCTCCTGGCCAAAACAGGAGAAGATTTTGTTTTGCCACAAACAGAAAAAAATAGAGGTTAGAGGGTGAGAAGGGAGGGAGATAATTTTGTTTCTCTCTCCATTTTTTTTTAGGACTTTTTTTCTTGTATTAAGAAAATGCAGAATCCTCTCCTGTTTTTATATGTATTGAACAAAGAGGATCTTCATCCCTCCTTTTATTGATTGTCTACTAGTTACGGAGCACCGATACAGTTCTCATGTTGCCGTATTAGTGTCCAGTGTGTATCACTCATAAATGAAGATGCGTATAATATGCTAGAAAATGCATGGATAATTCTTTTTTTTTTTTCTCGAAACACTTCAAAATAGTCAGAAACCCGTAAATAGTTGGTGAATCAAATTAATCTAAAAAAAAATTAGATTTTTTGGGATCAAATTTACTGAAGAGATTTAACTTATTTAACTCATCTTAATCTTATATTGAGTCGAAAAATACTTAGTCATCCATAATTTTTTAGATTTGTGACCTTCTTCTCTGATTTGCGATCGTAACTTTTTCAGTGACTCTTTGACCTTCACCTCCGACCTCTGCTGCGCTTGTGTCTGTGATACACTGTGGAGTAGCTTGTTGTAGTGTTGAGACTCGTCTCTCCATGCTCAAAGCTCTCTCCCTGGCTGAAGCTCGTTCGTCTTCGTGACTCTCTGTATTCGTCATTGTGACTCTCTATTTTGAGTTGAAATTTAGACTTTTCAATTTTCACTGTTTTGAAACTTTGTAAGGTCTTGTAACTCTCTCCTTTTAATTATAATTTTTAATATTTAGATACTGATCAACTTAATTTTAATGTTGAAAATGTGTCTTACCAGACCTTTCAAAAGTGTTGACTCTCTCTTTTGGTTTATATTATAATTTTTAATATGTAATTTTAATTTTATGATATTGATCAATTTTATAAATTATAATTTTCTTTTATCAATATTGTAACACTCTAACATAATCATCTCAATATATTCATCATATATATGAAGATAAATGGTATTAGTTGTGCTACTACTAACTTATTTAACAAAATAATCTCATATCATTTATACAAATAAATATGAAGAGTCACGTTAAACAAAAGTTATTCATATTTACATCAAAAGTCTCAAGGGCAGAATGTACTATATACAGCAAAACACAACTCAAAGTAACTAAATTACAAGAGTCGTAATAAAAAATATAATCTAAACTATCTATCCTTGAGACTTTTTCTTCTTTCTCTTTTTCTTCTTTACATTCTCAGATGGGTCTTGTTCTGCTTAATCATGAAACATAAAAAGAGATGAGAATATAAAAATTCTCAATAATAACATATATGTCATGGCACTGATACAAATATATACCAAGGTACATTTATAAACTATAACTCATAACTTTATTATCGATATTAAACAAATGACTACTTAAATGTAAAATATCAATTTCACTTGTGCACTATGGTTCAACTTTAATAAATAAAGGAATCAACTATTACTATGGTTCAACCTTGATAACAAAGGAACCAACTCTTGAAAAGCATGAAATTCAACTTGTTCTCATATGCTAGGTGGATTATTTTCTTTTATGAAATATCCATAAAAGTGTTTTAATACATTTAAGAAAACATATATAAATAATCACAATTAATAAAGGTCTTCAAAACATCAAGAATATAATTTTTGAAAAATTATGGAATTCACGCTTAAGCATGACTTTCCCACGCCTAAGCATGATTATCTCACACCTAGGCATGACTTTCTCACGCCTAGGCGTGGCACTCTCTGGCTGTTGGACTGAAAATTTTTAGTCTACGCCCTGCGCCTCGATGTGACCCTACTATAGAAAATTCTGCAAAAATCAAGTCACTGTTTCATTTGTTCCCAATCTATTTTCAGTCATTCTAGACCAGATTCTATATGATTTATAACATCAAATACCTCTTCTAAACATGTTGTAACATTAATACAACTTATTAGATCACTTAGGTATGAATTAATGACTTAAATCACACTATCACATGCCTATTTCCTAAATCTCAACTCAAGGAATTATTTGATCATGTCCTAAGACAAAATCAAACAACTTGCATCCATGAAAGTGAAACTAACACAGTTTCATCAAAGAAGGCAATAACTATATAAAATAAATAAATAAATAAATAAATTTTTGCATCTTAAATTCATTTTCTCCATCTATGTGACCTAACTTCACACAATGAAAAAAAAAAGAGAAAAAAAATAGAGTGGAAGGCTAGAAATCCCCTACCTCAAGTGGTTGGATGGTGAGCTTCAATTCTTAGCTTGCCCTTTGTCCTTTCTTCTTCCTCTTCCCTTTTTTCCTTTTCCTTTTTCTCCTTTTTCCCCTTCTCCATCTTTTCCTTTGCCTTTGGTTTGTTTTCTGTCTCTGTATCTGGCCAGAATCGTAAGAGAGAAGGAGGAATAAAGGTCATAGATAAGATAAGACTATGGTCGCTTAATCATATATTGAAAATTTCATATCTGTTAATAACACTTAAATTTTACTAAATCAAAGTTTTTAACTTTTAACAACTTTAAAATAAATATTAAGACTCATCAAAATTATTATTTCATCATTTTTTCAATTTTTTATATCTGCTACTAATCAATTCGGTATTAAAACGCACAATCAGTTGTTAAGCTTAAAAATATCAAATTAATTCTGATTACTTTCAAATTTTAACTACATCATCTTCTACCTATTTGTGACTTAGAAACAAACTTTTTAAGTTTATTTTCATCAACTTAATAATTTATGCTACTATCTGAGTCATTTTATATTACTTTTTATATTCTGAGTTGTAACAACGTGCTTACACTAACTCAATTTGTCATAAAACTTCATAGACACGTCAAACAAGTGTTATGATACCTTTGTGAACTTATGCTAGGTGGATTATTTTCTTTTAGCAAATATCCATAAAAGTGCCCCAATACATTTAGAAAACATATTTAAGATCAATCATAAATTAGTCTAACATACTAAAAAAAAGATGTTACAAGTATCACTCTCTGTTTAGAAGAATTACTCTCTCTCTTTTGGTTCATATTATAATTTTTAATTTTTAATATGTGACTTTAATTTTATGATATTGGTCAACTTTATAAATTATAATTTCTTTTTATCAATATCACTCTTTATTTAGAAGAATTACTCACTGTTTTATAATTTTATGAGATTGACTCAATTTTTTTATATAAAAAAATCAAAGTTTAATAATATACATATTTTATGATTTTATATATATATATATATATATATATATATATATATATATATATATATATATATATATTATATATTATCGTACATTTCTGTATCTTAATTTTTAAGAAATTATCATATTCTTTGTACCATATTAATATTATATTAAATCCTCTTACCCGTATCCCTATATCAAGATCTACTAGTATTTGAGAATTGGTCCCAACTTGAATTTTGTAAGAAGGCAGAGGAGAACACAGTTCTGATGCCAAATACTAAACAGCCAAAACTCGTGTGGTAGATAAGCTGAATGACGTGTTTCTCATCATTTTTTTTTTTACTTGGTTCTCATTCATAAAAAATGATAAATGGATAACCACGAAATTGGAAGGACTTTAGAACTACGAAGAAGGGATTAGGATCCTCTCCTGTTCTCAAAAAACAGGAAAGAATTCTGTTGATAAAAAATACATGTTAAAATTTATATATCGTATGTGATATGTATAATTTTTTTTTTACCGCATGCGGTATCAACAATTTTTCTACCTTACAAATAACAGGACCTCTCTTGTAACAGGAGAGGATCCGTTTCCTACGAAGAAGACAGTAGGGGAAGAAAATTTCTAATGGGGATTCAAATGGAACATTCTGCATGCACAAGAATTAAATGAGCCAAACTGTGTATCACGGCAGTATGAATTTTGCATTCCAGACGTGCCATCTAACTGCATGAATCTGATTCCTAGTTGCTAGGGTAATATTGCACAGACACAAGAGTGTGAACACAAGTTACATGACAGATTGACAGGCCATGACTCATGAGACAGCAATCATGACTGACATTTTATTAGGAATGGCCACAATAGAGAAACTGGGAAAGGAACTAGGAGAATCATTCAAGTCTCAAGAGGACACTGACTTTTGCTACACTAAGGAAGGCTCAGGACCCATCAGGATAGGGTCGTAATGAAGAACCTTTACTATTCCTATATCATTCAATGGCCCTTGTTAGGTCTCCAAGCCTGTTCAAATTGTGTTTGTCATTAATAGGCCTGAGAAATATGTGGGTCTAGTTCAGAAGAAGTTCCATTCTAAGACTACAATGCCATTTCATGAATGTAACTATACACTGTCAAAAAGTACTTAGGAATCTTTGTACAGTTCATTTAAGAAAAAGGTAATATGTATACTGTACGAAATATATAAACAAACCATTGTACTTAGCAAAACAACAAAGATATGAATGGAATGATTAAAGCAAATGAAAAAGCCTATCAGACAAAACATTGCTTAGAAATCCAGGTTAATTTATCTGTCATATAGTGTTAGTGTTACTGTGGTTTATAAGAGAAAAACGTTTAAACTCTAAAAGCATAAACAAGAGGACTAACTTTATGACATTTTGTCTTGCTGCCCCCCACCCTCTTTGTAATATTAAGAGCATTTAGGTACCTTCCAACCAATGGCTAGCAATAAAGGATTTTATGTGTTTTGTTGGATTTTATGGATGTGAAAATTAGGATCGACATCGGGGTCTTTGATCAGCCTTTATCAGCAAGTCTTGCCAGCCTAGCCTCCCCATGTGATGAAAGTACCAAGCCATCCAAGGTGGTTGTCAACAATTAAGTTCAAACTAGTATCATCAACATGTCATGTGGGTTTTTGTTTTTGCCATCCAACTCACATGAAGTATGTCAATCATATCTTTTGGACATAAATTATAAATCCTAATGTTGCTGTTTTTGCATACATCAGATCTTTTCTGTATTTTGATTTCAGGTCAAAATTGCTTTCAGTCAGAGAGATGTCCAATTTTAAAGAGCGTAGGAGAATATCATTGACATTGACGGAAACCATTGAGAGTATAATTTATAAATCACTTGTTATTGAAGGTAAAAAAAAACAGAAGGGCATGTAAAAAAGTGGGGGAAAAGCAACACTTTCTTTGCTATTGATATTTAGGCCTTTCAAATCATGTTATAATCCCGAGCAAACATTATCAATTCTTTTTGGCCTTAGGTAACCATCATAGCGTGGGTACCTCATTATGATACATTTGAGGTCAATGACCCCGATGAGAATTTTAACATAAAGGTCGTGAAAAAAGCTAAAAGAGAGTCACGGGATCAAGGAACAAACCGAATAGCTTGTCTTGGTGCGGATTTGCCCAACATTTGTTGTGCGTTTTAACGTTTAATAGTAAGAAATCGAAATATTTGGCAAGAAAAGTAACTTTTATTGTTATATATATTTTATCATATTTAAATCGTCTTTTTTTTTTTATAAAATTGTCTTAAAGTTTTTTTTTATTTGGATATTTATTCTTATTATCCAAAATCAAAAGTTATGTATACTTATTATTATAAAGTGATTTTTCATTTTAGTATTCAATTTTTTTTTCTTAAAATACCATTATTTTTCTTAAAAAGAAGATAAAATTACAAACACTCATTACTTTATAATTATTACATTATTTTTTTTTTATCTTAACCAGATATAAAGAATGAAGACTGATGAACACGTATCTATAATTAGTGTCAAAATAATCAATTTTGAATATTTTATATTTTAATTATGGTCTGTTTTGATTTTAAAAATGCAAATATTTTTTGTGATTTTTCATTATAGTTGTTAAATAGTAATTTTGCTTTCAGTTATAACTAAATTCGAATTTGTTCCTATCAGGCGGTGGTGGACTTGCTCTGCACTGACCCAGCATCGGTAGGTGTTGCTCAATAACGGGTATACTTGGCTACTTGCAATGTCATTCAATCGCTCAAATCAAATTCAAAAATGTATATAAGAGACAAAAAATGGTGAAAAAAGAAAAACATAACATGTATATTGTGAAGTCACTGGTATTTATAGGAGAAAGGATGGTGTCAAATGTGACACCTTAGGGGGTGCATACTACATCCCTGATAACCATTATTAATGTATTATTAATAATTATACCATTGTGAAAATTATTAATGAATTTTAATATTTATTGTCATACTAATAATTATTAATTATTATTATTATTATTGGTTTAATTATTAAATATTATTTTATCTTACAAAGTATTTCAACTAGTCCATTGGTACGGATCAAATGGTTAAGAATATTGCCTTGACATGATAAAAGCCCGATTGGGTCAAGGGCTCGACCTGAATTATACCAACCCTTTGACCCAAAAAAAAAAAATTTTTATACCAACCTAAATATCGCCAATTAGAGATTTGTTACCTTATCTATTGAAAGAGTAACTCTTATATTCTTACATTAAATAGTGTATACATTCATTTTAACACTTCATTTAATATAATTTATTATACATATTTTTTTCTATCATTTTCTCTTATTCAATCACATCAATTAAAAATGATGTGATAGTACTTACACCCTTAAAAGAGGTGTAGGATAATTATTTTCCTTAAAAGAGAGGAATTCTTTTGAGAGTGTCTTCCTCCTTTATTATACTCGCCTTATCTATTTTACACGTCTTTCACTATCCTGAAGACACGTGTGGTTTTGGCTTTTTGAGTTTTGCTTTTCTCTCTGCTCCTTTGCCCTCTTATTGAAATTTCAATTTTAAATCATCCTTGAAGTGTCCCTTTCATTTCTTATTCTATGAGAGAAGCCCTTTCATTCTTGTTTTGAATCGGGTGTGGGCTCAGAGAACTAGAATAACTCGACTCGTTAAGTTGATTATTAGATTTGCAATGTACATAGAGTCATTCGTATAAGACAGTGACAGTTTAGCCATTACAGTACAATGAGAAAAAGAATATTCGAGAAAGCAAGTCTTTATTTTAATTCTAAACGTCTCATAATTTACAAGGAACTTTACGAAAAAGTACCTACAAAACTACTTTAAGGCTGAGGTGCCCACTGGAGGAAGCCAGAAAGGAAGCCAGACGTGATGATGATGATAATCGAACACTAACCATGATTACCTCCACAGTTTTTCTAGAAACCAGCACCCACGCCTTTCTTCTCAGCCAATATGAGGAGAGTGCTTCACTCCAAGAGATTGTTCCACCCTAAGAACCTCACGCACATTTGACTACACACCCACGACGCAACGAGCACCAAGGAAGATAGTCAGGAGAGCAGAGGAAGGACACGAGTGAAACACCTCCACGCCTTACAAGAATTATGGCAGAAACGACGAACTTTCCCAGCAAGCACAAGAAGGTTGCACATTCCTACATGCACCGGGAAAGAAAAACTTATGCCACTCGAAGAAGTGTCGACCAAGCCACATAGAGCAGTTACTTGGTCCCCACCTAGTTATTACCCTTGGAAAGAAATGTTTCTACTAGAAAGATATATGAGGGAAAAGGCAAACACCTTCAAGAATTTGGGGAAGGAGCGGAAGATAGTCTCAAAAGGGACACGACCCTCCACACATACACAAGAGGCGCGAAAGGAACCATCCTCTAGAAAAGAATGACCTTCGAGCATGATTAGAGAATGAAAGGAATGGACGACAACCTCACTATAAACATTCCCAATTTATAGAGGGAATGAGTCGCTTTGACTAGCTCTTGGAAAAATGAGTTGACCACACTCCCAAAGCTACACTTTAATGCTTCCCCCTCGCGATTGGGCATGAAAGCAGCAAACAGGTGGGAAGCTACGCAAAATTTCTATTGCTATTAAAACTATTTAATTCCCCGTAAATGTCAAGCAACAGTTCCCGAGTAAGAGTTGTCTGTTATGAATCACTGTCATTAAAGGGAGCGAATACTTCGCTGCTCTATAAATACATCGTTTCAAAGTGCGTCATTATGACGATATGAAGCTCAAGCAATACACTTTAATCACGTGTCACATCGCTTCTGAGTGAAGGCAACCGAAAGGATAAGGCTCAAAACGTTCAAAATTGAAGCAACGCGTGGCGTCACAGAGGGACACGTGAGTCGAACACCAGACCTTCAACAAATCCCGAGGCGAAACAACACCTTAGATATTGGTCTAAGAGTGAACCACAATGGACCCCACACAACATGGGGACAACTAACTATCTACCCTGGGATGATAACGTAAGCAGAGTGATCGAACTCAAATCACAACCTTATTCACGTATTCTGAATTTTCACTATGATACATCATGAACATTGGCCCTTTAAGAGAACAACGACAGATCCAGCATAGAACACTATGACTTGGACCCCTTTGTCCAACGTATTTCGGATGCATTAATATTCTTTTCTCTATGCATTAATGTTTTCTCTCTTACTTTTTTTTATAAAAATGTACACATGTCATAATTTGATTAGTGAAATAAATGTAATGGATATAAGAAAATGAACATAAATTTTGTCTTATTTTTAACTACACTTTAATGATATTTTAATGATAGTATTAAAAAATTAGTTTAAGTAAGAGACAATAATAACTCACAACTATAACGTAACACTTATTCAATATAACGTAACACTTATTCAATCATTGCCCATAAGTATTTTTTTTTTTGGTTGGGAATTATAAGAATTATCTGTTTTTAATGCTGGGCTTTTTCATTGCAATAAATAGTATAGTAGTGGGTCACTCAAAGTGTGACAAGCCCAAATGAACTACTTGCTTTCTTTTCATATAAATCTTTATTTAATTCAATTGGCAATAATAATTTGAAAACCATATTTGCATTGTCATCAATTAATTAAACTCCAGCCTTAGGAAATTAGTAATAGAAAAGAAGAAGAATGATCCCATGTGATTGCACTGGTACAAGAATAATTCTTCTTCATGTCATTGCACATAATCACCATACATCTAGTTTTCTTGATTTTCCTGTGGCTAGTATATTTTTCCGTTATTAATATATGTGTCTCAGCAGTGCCTGAGACAATAATAGAAGTAAAAAATAATATAAAAAATTAAATTAAATTAAATTTAGGATACAAAGATTAAATTAAATTAATTATGAAAAATTATTTAAATAATTTCATATTAAAAAATGATTGATAAATAATGTTATTGTTTAATTTAGATGTATTATTAGGATACATTTTTTTACGCTATCACCCAATTATAAATTATCATATCATTTAAAAAAGTGTTACTTTAATTTAGTTATTGTTAGTGTTGGATTTTTTTAATGATGTAACAAACTAACAATGTATGATTGAGAATGAATAATAAATAAAAAAAAATACTATGATAAAACGTTAAATCCATAACTTCAATAAGAACAATATTATATTAAAAAAAGTTGAAATCAATCCTCCTAAGTCCTATCTTTTCACATGAAATAAAAATAATATTAAGTTACATCTAATAATTAAATGTACTAATTGATACTTTAATATTATAAAAACTCATCCCTCTAAAGTTTCTTAAGTTCTATAAAATTGTGTCTAACCATATAAACATAAATTTTATCCAAGTGTTGTAATGAGAGTTACACATCATAACTTGAAGTCATTCTACTAATAAAATATAAACCTCAAAAATTTTACACCAGGCTTTAAACTAAGGATTAAGTTGACTTCTCAAAGAAATTTGAGTACAACAAAATCTTGCCAATCACTTCCAAAATGTAATGAAATTATAAGGTATAACTAATGTTTGTTTACTGAGCATACTCAGTGGTAAAGATGCCAAAAGATATTGTGGTATTCAAATGCTGTATACATCACAGGATCTTATTCAAATGCTACCTTCGATTGAAGTGCCATAGTTACCCTTTTTATTTCTTCGCCAATTTAATCGAGCCCAGTTTTATCTGTAAAAAGATAATTGTTGAAACAAACATCATGTAATGAGGTAAAGCTATATAGGTGGAGAACAGTACTCCATCCAAAGGAATTTATTATCAATGATAATAATATTGTGAAGTTTTCTGATACCTCAAAATGATACCTGAGTTACTTGCAAATTAGGTTCTACTAATGTTGGTTAAAAATCACCTTTTAAGTGGTCGCAAATTTCCTTCTGATTAGTGTAGAGATTACTATGTTCATTGTTATCCTTTTGAGGTAAGGGCAGAGGCAAGCCCTGAATAGAAGGTACGCCTGTGCCTTGGACCCAAGTGCCTTTCAAGAAAGACCCCATCGTAAACTTGCTTGCCTCCTGCTTGTTAATGACCTTGTAGCCAGGCCACTTGACCCTAACATTGGTGCTGGCACCAGTTCCTGTGTTGTTGAACTCAGCATAATACAGTGTCTTGAGTGCAAAGTCTCCTGTCCAAGGTACCCATCAAGGTGAATAAAATCACCTATCTCGAATTCCATAACAATGATTCTTAGTATTCCTTCCATGGCCTCCCAAGGTAGCTCTTGATTTTTGTCCTTCACAGGAATCAATGTGTCATCAGCTTTAATCTGACATTTTTGCATAACAATATCAGTGGTTTGTTGCCTGTCCATTATCCCTTGGGCAGTGACCATGCTCTGGTGGTTGTCCATTGGTTTCCTAACAACCATGATTCAGTTCTGGAACACAACAGCTGAGTATTTTTTATCAAATTGTCTTTTGTGATAAAAATATTTGTTAAAATGTTATTATTTTTAAATTATTTTTTAAAATGCTATCGTTTTGATCATAGTAGTATTTTTTATTTTTTATTGAATCACATAAAATACGTCATAGCGCTTGACATATTCACGTAAGAAATGCTGGGAATTTATTGCTTTAATTTATCCACGTAGTAAAAGCTGTCGCTGACGTTTCCTACCCGAAACCGCTATGCTCTAGCGCTTTTGTACGCGTGGATACGCTAAGTGTTATGAAAAATTGTATTTGACGTAGAAATTTATGTTATGCAAAATTAAAGAAGAATCTCTTTAATGAGAAAAGAATGAAATTACAAATAAGAATTCTCTCTAAATTCTTTATCTCTCACAAGTGTCTCTAAAGGATTTGTATCCTTATGTTTTCTCAATCTCTTGTTACAATCTCTCTGCACTTATTTATACTAGAATACAAGCAACGCAAGCCTTCCATTATGAATGGTTAATATTAACTAAACCATTAAATCAAGTAATGGACTATAATTATTTACTAAATATAGAAAACCTATTCAAGCCATACGTAACAAATCTCCACCTTGGCTTGAATTCCTATGTCATTTAGCTTTCACTTTGTCTATCAATGTTGCTCCACCTGCTTCCAATGTCAAGTAGTACTTGTAATGCCAACTAAGTCCAAACAATGTTTGAACTTTATCGATGAAAGAGCTTTTGTCATTACGTCTGCTGGATTATCATAAGTGGCAATCTTCTCCACCAACACATCACCGCGTGTTGTGACATCGCGAATAAAATGCATCCTGACATCTATGTGTTTTGTCCTCTCGTGGTACATTTGGTTCTTGGTTAAATGAATTGCGCTTTGACTATCACAAAATACTATGATATCCTTTTGACTTATACCAAGATCAACAACTAAACCTTTAAGCCATAAAGCTTCTTTCACGCTTCCATTGTTGCCATATACTCTATTCAAGTTGATAAGGCAATAGTGGACTATAAAATCGCACGCCAACTGATAGCACTACCTCCAAGTGTGAAAATATAACCAGTCAAGGACCTCCTACGATCAAGATCACCAGCATAATCTGAGTCACAGAATCCAGTGACATGACTAGTAACTCCATTTATTCCTTTGCCAAATACTAGACCTACATCAGTTGAACCCTTCAAGTATCTAAGAATCCACTTCACAGCTTGCCAGTGAGCCTTCCCTGGATTAGCCATATATCGACTAACAACACTCACTGCATGTGCAATATCTGGTCTAGTACAAACCATGGCGTACATCAAACTTCCAACGGCATTAGAGTAAGGCACTCGGGACATGAACTCATTCTCCTCTTCTGTTCGTGGTGACATTTGTGCAGATAACTTAAAATGAGCTGCAAAAGGAGTATTAACTGCCTTTGCATTTTGCATTCCAAATTTCTCTAGAACTTTCTCAATATAGTTCTTTTGAGATAAACACAACCTTCCAGCTTTTCGATCTCGTATGATCTCCATGCCAAGAATTCTCTTTGCTGGACCTAAATCCTTCATCTCAAATTCACCATTTAATTGTGCCTTCACTTTGTTGATCTCAGTTGGATGCTTACATGCAATTAGCATGTCATCAACATAAAGAAGCAAGTAAACATAGGAATCATCAGTCAATTTCCTATGATAAACACAACTATCATACTCACTTCGTGTGTACCCAATATTGATCATAAACGAGTCAAATCGTTTATACCACTTGTCTTGGTAATTGCTTTAAGCCATACAAAGACTTCTTCAACAAACACACGTGGTCTTGTTTTTTGTCGGCAAACCCCTCTTTATTGCATATAAATCCTTTCCTCCAAATCACCATGGAGAAAGGTTGTCTTCACATCTAATTGCTCTAACTCCAAGTCATGCAGAGACACTAGAGCAAGAAGCACTCGAATGGAACTATGTTTCACAACAGGGGAAAAAACTTCATTAAAGTCAATACCTTGTCTCTGTGTAAAGCCTTTTGCTACAAGCCTTGCTTTGAACCTCGTTCCATCTTTCTTCTTGAATATCCACTTGCAACCCATAATCTTTTGATCAACTGGTTTCTCAACAAGCTCCCAAGTATGATTCTTATGGAGGGATTCAAGCTCTTCTTTCATGGCACCAATCCACTGTGATGCTTCATCACAAGTAATTGCCTTATGGAATGAACTAGGTTCTTCTTCATCAATGCCTTCTTTTTTGAATTTGTTGAGTGCAAAAGCAACATAATCCTCATACCTTTGAGGTGGCTTGATTTGCCTTCTTGGCCTATCTCTAGCCAGGTTATATTCAAGCTCTTTTGGTGTAACATCTTCATTTGTCTCTTCTGGTTTCTGCTTAAGAGCTTCAATTTCAAGCTCCACCTCCTTGCTAGCATCATGAACTTCAACTTTATTTTCATGGTCCTTATGTGATCTTGGGTTAAGTATAGATGTCTCATCAAAGGTAACATCTCTACTAATTATGAGCTTCGATTTCTTAGGGTCCCATAGTCTATACCCTTTGACACCATCTTGATAACCCAAAAATATGCATTTCTTGGCTCTTGGTTCTAGCTTCCCTTCATTAACATGAACATAAGCTGGACACCCAAATACTCGCAAAATTGAATAATGCTGCATAGCCTGACCATATTTCTTCAGGAGTCTTGCAATCTATAGCTGTAGAAGGAGACACATTCACCAAATAACACGCAGTATTAATGCCTCTACCCAAAACACTGGGCAAGCTTGCATTTGAGAGCATACATCGAGCTCTTTCAAGCGGTGTCTGTTCATTCGTTTTTTGTTGTGGTGTATACCTCACAGTTCTATGGCGAGTTATTCCTTCATTTGCACGAACTCATTGAACTCATTATTGCAAAATTCCAACCCATTATCTGTCCTGAGTCGCTTGACCTTCTTCTCTGTCTGCTTCTCTACAAGAGATTTCCATTGCTTGAACTTAAGGAATACATCACTCTTCTGTTTCAAGACAAAAATCCAGACTTTTCGTGAATAATCATCAATGAAAGTCAACAAGTATCTCGCTCCACCATGAGAAGGAACACTTGACGGGCCCCACAGGTCTGAATGGATGTAATCAAGAGTCCCTCACGTTCTATGAACACTAGTGCTAAATTTTACCCTTTTTTGCTTCCCATAGACACAATGTTTGCAAAATTCTAGCTTCCCAATTCGATGTCTACCAAGCAAGCCTCTCTTGCTGAGCTCATCCATTCCACGCTCACTCATATGACCTAACCTCATATGCCATAACTTCAATCAAGATTTAAAATAGAAAAAGCGAGGCTGCACCTACCACCGTGTCTTTGCCTTGCAATATATACTGAGATCATTCTTCAACTTTCCTTTCATAACCATCAAGGCACCTCTAGAAACTCTTAAGACTCCACCTTCTATAAAATTTCTAACCATATGTACAACCAAGGGAGTCTAAAGTGCTCAAAGAAATTAAATTCTTACGGAGTTTGGGCACATACCTCACATCGGTTAATGTTCTCACAATACCATCAACCATCTTGATTTGCACCGTACCTTTACCAACTATGCTACAAGCACCATCATTCCCCATCAGAACTTTGCCACCATCAATATCTCGGAACGTGACAAACCGATCTCTGTTAGGCGTCATGTGGAAGGTACATGCTGAATCAAGAATCCAGTCATCATCATTAACATTAGATGAGACAAAGAGAACATTTCCACCATCCGATTCTTCCGAGGCCACAACTGCTCCTTCACCAAACTCTGAAGTACTTGCTTTGTCTTTTCCTTCGCCTTTGGGCGTTTTATCTTCCAAAAAGCCCTTCTCTTTGACAACATGACATTTGTTATTGTTCTTATTCCTATTAGCGTGACTTAGACCGCCTTCTTTGAAAATTCTTCTTCATTTCCTCTATTCTTCCTCTAACCATTAAACCTTCACTGAGCTAGTACCACCATATGAATCGCAAATGCGCCTTTTCAATTCCCAATGACCGTAAAAAATCACCTCACTTCCTCCATAGATAGTGAGCTTCTACCGAAAATTATAGTGTCTACAAAATTGTCATAAGCCCTCGGCAAAGAACTAAGAAGAAGAATGGCTTGGTCCTCATCATCAATCACAACATCAATATTTTTCAAACTAAGAACAATCTGGTTGAAGTTGTCCATATGTTTGTGAATGGACTCACCTTCATACATTTGCATAGTATATAACTGCTTCTTCATGCAGAGACGATTATGGAGAGACTTCGTCATGTATCGACTTTCAAGCTTTTCCCATAGCTTGTCCGCAGTCTTTTCTCCAGAGACTTCTCCTAGAACTTCATCACCTAGCGATAACAATATTGAACTATACGCCTTCTTCATTATCGCCCTCTTCTGTGCGGTTGTCAAATCATCTGGCAACTTTGCTTCTCCTTCCAACGCCATCTCACACTCTTGATGCGTGAGGAATCAAGCATCTTCATCCGCCACAAGTTGAAGTTATTTTTGCCAGTAAATTTCTCAACGTCAAACCTCGTAGACGACATAGCTCTGATGCCAATTTGTTATGAAAAATTGTATTTGACGTAGAAATTTATGTTATGCAAAATTAAAGAAGAATCTCTTTAATGAGAAAAGAATGAAACTACAAATAAAAATTCTAAATTCTTTATCTCTCACAAGTGTGCTCTCTAAAGGATTTGTATCCTTATGTTTTCTCTGAATCTCTTATTACAATCTCTCTGCACTTATTTATACTAGAATACAAGCAACGCAAGCCTTCCATTATGAATGGTTAATATTAACTAAACCATTAAATCAAGTAATGGACTATAATTATTTACTAAATATAGAAAACCTATTCAAGCCATACGTAACACCAAGCGTTCTGACGTATTCCAACCTCTCCCTTCCCTACCTTAATAGTCTTAATCAGAGTTATAGAAACTCAGTAATACTCGTAAGAATTATCTGTTAATTCGGATAATTTTCAGAATTAATTTGAGTGTAATTATATATCACTGAATATAAGAGAATAATTAAGGTATCTGCTGAATCAGTTGATATGATGGAAATAAATATGAAAATTTTATTTCTTAACTATAAATAATTGATAAGAGTTGTATAAAATTTTAGAAAGTCAACTGAGTTAATCTGGTATTTTTAAAGATACTGCTAAAAAATAGTCGAGACAATTAAGTAGTTTAAAAAATTATGAAATTTCATGAAGATGACAAGTAAAATATGAAAAATATTTTGGTATAAAATATTTAATCAGATAAGTATAAGTAAGTATAATTACTCAATCTGCAGTTTAATTTAACTTAAAACTGAGTAATAAAACTTAATTGATAAATAATAATATATGAAAAACTGTGAAAAAATAAATCCAAGAAATAAGTTAAGTCCTAAAATTTTTCTTAATACTCATGCTAACTTGAAATCTTGATTTTGAAAAAATTAAATAATGCATAGCAGATACAAAAGTTACGACGGAAAAACTTTAGCCAATTTTAGCCAATTTTGACTACAACCACCGTCAGTTTTTATCCCTTAAAATCTTGAACATTCTCCATCTTTCTAGTCACTTTTTCTGAGTAAAAACCAGAGTGAAACAGCCAAGAAAAACAGCCAAATTCAGGGGAGAAGCTCGGCCAAAAGAAGAGGAAAGAAATTCATGTTTTCTCCATTTTATTCTCTCTTTGATTCCTTACTTTTTTCCATTGGTTTTTCTTCAATTTCACACAGCTTTTCTTCTTGTTTTCTCACGGCAACAGCAGCCCAAAAACAGGGCAGTAGTAGTGATGTAAAACAGCCAAGGGAAAGAAGGAGAAAGGAAGAAAATCAAGGAACAAAGTTAGGAACTTGCGGTAGGGGTTTTTGACTTTCTTCATCTTATAATCTCCTTCCTTTATTTGTTTAGTCGTGAAACATGTCAAAAACTGGAGCTGGATATATGATAGTATAGTAGGGGGTTCTCTCTAATACTAACTATACAATAGTCTTCCAAATTTCAAATTTTATTGTTCACTATACAATAGTCTAATAAGTTCATTTTGTTTGAACTATGCAGCAATGTTGTTGAAGAATTTAGAAAGCTATTTTATATGTAGGAAATAGTTATGATAGTTCGTTGGACTGCACCAAAGAAAAGGGTATAAAGGAGGGGTCATTATGTAGTTGTTGTATAAGCGTAATTGAAGTTTTAGAAATCACGGTTACATACATTTTGAGCCATTTCATAACTTTATTGTTAAAACGCACTTGAGTGCTTGCCTAGGCTTTGTTGTGAGGCGCTCCAGAGGCTCCTTGCTTTTTGTAGTTCGTGTTTTTTTAAGCTAGCAGCAAAATAATAAGAAACAGTAAACAACATAAAATGTCATTACATGTCATTGCAATTTAAAAAGGATTAGATGTATTGACTGAAGAAGAAAAGTGGGATTTTTATACGTCTGAATGAGTTGTTATGAAATGAATATACATTGTAAATGGAGGTGAAATGGAATTGATAGTACTTTCATGGTGAGATGTTGAGGCTTAGTGCTAAGTTATTAAATTGATATAATTAAGAGATGTGCAACAATGTTTATACTTTGAAGTTAAATAGTATAGTTCTTGATTCCAATGAATGTCTTATGCTTGATACACTCATGTTTAATATGTATATTTAATTTTATAATATGTTTTATTATTTGAAGACTTACCTAATGTTCTTGTTGGTTGCTTAATTACAACGTGAGGTATGGCATTTCACTTGCGCCCAGGCACAAAGGACCTATCAGTACTGGAGTTGCAAGACTTTCATGTTTCACAACATATATGGTAAGGAAGACCAAATCGTCATCTGTGTGTCAGACGTGCCCATAAATTCAGACATATGGACCCAGATGAGCGGATACTGCCATATTTAGAGTTGGTTGGTTTCGTGAGAGTTGCCTATATGAGATATTGCACCATCGATCACTCCCTCATTACAACATTAGTTGAGAGATGACGTTCCAAGACACATACATTTCATATGCCTACTAGAGAGTACACCATCACATTAGAGGACATAGTTATTATCTCGGGACTTCCCATTGACGGCGATGTAGTTACTGGCCATACATTCCGTCCAAATTGGATGCAGCTATGTGAGACCTTGTTAGGATCACAGCCGCCTGAGTCACACATATTAGGTGGACGAATTGATATGTCGTGGCTCTGGAACGCATTCCGTACACGACTTACCCAGGCTGACGGAGCTGATTACGTGATGCAGTGTGTACGAGCGTACATACTTCGGTTGATCGGGGGATTGCTATTTCCTGACCATTCTGGTAGATACGTACACATGATGTTCCTTCCTCTGGTAGAGGACTTCACCGCTGTCGGGAGATACAGTTGGGGATCTGCGGTCTTAGCCTATTTGTATAGAAAGCTGTGCAAGGCCACGGATTACAGCGTGCACCAGATTGGAGGTGCTTGCATACTGTTGCAGTACTGGGTATGGCACAGATTTTCACCCCTTGTCCCTACACTCAGATGATACTGATCCTATCCTTGTGGCTGCCTACATTGCTGCCTGTGGTCCCCTACATCCACTGAGATTTCGGTGAGTTTCTCAACATATTTGTACATTAGTTTGTTATATATACTACTTGTGTTGACATCATATGACCTTGACATATATATAGGTGGCATAAACATAAGGTGTTGACTGAAACCCTAATAGGGATGCTTCCGTATTACCGTCGGTTCTTTGATCAAATGAAGAGTGATGAGGTCAGTATTTGTTTATAGTGATTTAAATAAGTTAATTATTTGCTTTCTAATTCTTTATACAATTGTGATTACAGATAACATGGCGACTATATACGGATGAGATTGTGGCTTCACTGCCAGCATTCTGTGTCGCTGGTAGAGACATTATTCTGGCAGTGGTTCCACTTATCTTTTTCTACATTGTTGAGTAGCACCAGCCAGATAGGGTGATGCGTCAGTTTGGTCTGGACCAACCAATACCACAGAGACCACACCAACCTGACGAGTTGCACTCGATTACATTGGCCAAACGTCACGACGAGGATTGACGAGCCACACACCTTGCACACATAGCCATCTGGGATACGCGACGGGAACAGTGTGTTGTTGGTTGGCCATTGGAAGCTCCCCTTACTGCGCAGTCTGAGTACATGCGCTGGTATAGACGAATTACCAGACGTTGGATTTCTCGAACTAGTGCATCCATTGGGTTTATGGTAAGTTTTTTACCAATATGTTCTGCTATTTGTTTTGTACATTTTGTATTTTATATTAATAATGACGTGTTATATTTGTATCTTAGGCTGATATTGCAGAGAACATCCATGTGTCGGCCAGGAATCCTAGTTCGGGATTTAATATGGCTAGCCTTCAACAGTCCATGGAGGACATATTATCTTTAGTGAGGGAGCATGATCGCATCACATTAGATCACTTTCGTCCAGCTCCTCCTGCAGATGAGATTCTCGGACCATCCGAGCAGTCAGATGAGCAGAGGCTGCGCTGTAAACAGATAGGGTTAGCCAGTACTCGATCGCGACTACGTCTTTTAGATGACTCTAGTTCTTCTACTGTGTCTAATACTCAGCCACCACCCACTTCTACTACTACTTACCGACCGTCTCAGCCACCACCTCCATCGTACCCGCCATATCCAGGTTATTCACCATCTACAACATACCCACCACCTACTTACCCTTACCCATCATATCCTTATACTTTTACCCTTACACCGTCATTTCCATATCCACCGTATACGGTTACCCTCCATATCTTCACCCATCACAGCCAGGACCTTCTTTTGATCCCCCTCACAGACCCCCACATTCTGACCCTGACCCTTCTCATTGATGTATATGTACTACGTTTTATTAAATTTACTTGATTTAGGATGACTGTATTTATATGTACCAGATTTTTTTGTTATGCTTATGCATCTTATACGTGTTTTGTTGATATGGATTCAATATATATAAATGTGTTTCATTATACAGGATGAAATATTTTTGGGAACGTTTAATTTTTAGCAAAAATTTCATCAAATTTTTTATAGAATCGGAATGTTTAAACTATTAAAGTAAATTGATTTTGTTATGCTCGCTTGACTAGTATTCTAGCCCATCAATTTAAAGTGTAAAGCTTGATTATAGTACGTTAAAGATGCTCACTACTAGATTTAGCTAAGTTTAACTTCATAATTTCATAAACTTAATTTTCTAAACTTGGGCTCGCCTTAGATTTAATTAAGTCGAACATTTTAACTTAAACATACTAAAAATCAGAATCTTTACTTGAGAAACTATGTCAAAACGGGCCGTCCCAGCCCATTTGGGTCGTCTCAGTCCATTCGGGTCGTTCCAGTCCATTAGGGCCAGTCCTAGCTCAGTCTATTTGGGCTAGTCTCAGCCCATTCGGGTCGTCCCAGCCCATTCGGATTAGTCCCAACCCATTCGGGCCAACCCTAGCCAATTAGGGGTCGGGTCATTTTCGAGTCGGTCGATTCGGGTCATGTAAGTTTCGGGTTGGCATTTTCCTAACTCAGCCCAACCATTTTGTTAGGTTAATCGGGGGGGTTTTCTGACTTGGTTAATTTTGTCAGGCCACGTGAAAAACGCCAGAGTGCCTGGCGTATCCACATAGGAAACGCCAGAGCGCTTTGGCGTTTCCTACGTGGATACGTTAAGCGCTTTGACATATCCCACATGACCCAACAAAGAATAAAAAATGTCACTATGACCAAAACGGTGGCATTCTGAAAAATAGTTTGAAAACAATGACATTTTAGTAAATATTTTTGCCACAAAGGGCAGTTTGGTCAAAAACCCCAACAGCTGCATCACCAAAGATGAAATCAATTGTACCTGCAATGATACAACTACGGTAAAATTCTTTGTGGGTTTGGGTGTATAGGGTGTCTTGGTAGCCCACAAAGCGACAGTTGGCAAACACTACACGATCTCCTTGGTAAGTAAATCTTCCTTGATAAAAACAGTAGTATACTTCCTTGACAGCACTCAGCCTACTGTTCAAATCAGGAGTCCGTGAGGAAAGTTTCATCTATTCGATTTTGCCAAGTTCTGAGATAGAGGTTCCTAAATCTTCCTTGGCATCCTCAGTTAGCTGCTTGCAATCTTCAAATGCTCTTTTCTCTTCTTCAGAGTCAAATTTCAAGGAGTTGGTTTTGTTGAAGACCTTGTTAACCTCTTCCTCAGTAAATTTAACATAGAGCTTGAGAAGGTCTTTAAGGTTTGTGAGTTTGGGGTCCTTCTGCGTTGCCTCACTGAGGGCCCCTTCACATTTGTCCTTGTAGTCTGAGGAGCTACAAACCAACTTCACAATCCTTTTTGAACGTGAAACCACCTTGGGTTACGATGAGTATGTCTTTTATACTTATTTGGTGTCTAATTTATTCATTATTCTTATGTTTTGATTTAGGATATAAATAGAGGCATTAAGTGCAAAATAAAATTAATTGAGCGATTTTAAATAATTTCGACATTGCTTCATAATATGAGCATAACTCTCTCATTCGAGCTTTGATTGAGATGATTCAAGATGCTATGGAAAGTCAAGAAAAAAACTTTACAACTTTTATGCTTTGAGTTTTGAGAGATACTAGTTGTATCAAAGTCGAAATTGGACTTGAAATTGCTACACCTGTACTGCTGACATTCTGGGACACATGAATCTGACGTAGTGTATTTTTAAAAAAATTTAGACTTGGTACGCAAAAATTCTAGCTGAAAACACCAATTTTCTAGTTATATTAAGACTTTATTTTATTTTTAATATTTTCCTTAATTAGTTAAATTTAAATATTGTTATCTTAGGATAATATTTAGAATATCTTTAAGAAATTTTATAGGAGATATGGTAGGAGATTTTATAGGGGATTTGATAGGAGATTTGATAGATTTGAAAAGCTAATAAATAACGGGTAAAAGGAAAGAGAAATCATCATATTTCTCACACGTCATTGCCCCTTCTTCTCTTTCTTCTTCTTCTTCGAGTTTTCATCCATGGCCCTGGATGGCTAAGTTTTTAATTGGTTGAAGGAAACATAATTAATAAAATTGTGAAATTTAATTTATTTTTATTGTTTGTTCTGGATCGTAGTCCGGGATCCAGCCCAAAAAGACAAACCCGACACACACACCATCAGACTCCGGAGTAAGCACCCTGGCAGTCCGTCCGTATACGGGTATTAGTCGTATTCTCTAACAATACTCCATAGGTCCATGCAGATCCTGACAACTGCCAATCATGACCTTTAGAGTGTGGGGACCATAATTGTCTGTAAAAAGTAGTTGGCTATTAATGCGACAATGTCGATATTTCAGGGATCTACATAAACGATCGTAGGAGGGATGCACCCTCCGTCAGAACTCTGCCTAAACAATCGTGGGAGGGAGGCACCCCCCGTCAGGCCACGATCTCGACGTACCTGCACCTGCGATGAGTGCTCAAGAACTCTACAAATGCGCTATAAATATCAGGCTATATCATTCTAACAAGGTAACTGTGATTCTTACGGTGTATATCCTCTTAGTGTATTGCCTAACTTGTGCGTTGGAGTCCTTTTGCAGGTACCCAACCCCTCTGCTCAAAACTCTCGGTGCCAGCAACTGCGCAAGGAGGAGGAAACCACCGTACACGCGTCTTTTCAAGCACCATCTGGTTCTACATTAGAACATTGACACCGTCTGTGGGAATCCATAAACTTTTAATCCCACCAATCATGGTAAATACGAGATAAAACTTAAGGAGAGACGTTGCGCAAACTTCTGCTAACTATAGGTAGGTTCCTGCTGCGCAATACCCTCATCACCTTATCCCAACATCTGCGGTTGAAGTCTCCGCTGCGAGAAACCAGGCACTCAACGCAGAACGCCAGCGCAATGGACACTCTACTTCGATTTCAGACGAAAGTCCCAACCCCTCGCGCAGGGTTTCTATAAAGGATAGACTTGGAATCCAAGGCCAAAGGGGGGACCCCAACACCCAAAAAACAGAATCCCAGTATGTCAGAGCTTGGGAATGCCAAATGGTGAGGCCGATAACCAAGCGTCTTATTCTGAACATGGGAGCCAGTCGCATATATCCCAACGTCAGTTCTAGGACATGCTGCAACAACACATGGCCATGCTGAACGAGTAATATCAAAGACTGGAAGACATGCAAAGGGCCATGCATGATAACCAACCCAGATCGAACCATCTTGATAGAGGATGTAACATAGGAAATAATCAAAGGAGGAGTCATCCCAAAGCCACGGTATTCAATGTTGAAAACAACAACTCGAACCACGGCATCTAGGAACACCCTTTCTCTGACTAACTTATAGAGTACCGCATTCCCAGGAACTTTAAGTTCCCGGCTAACTTATAGATTTATGACAGAACCATAGACCCTCAAGAGTACATAAATGCCTTCGAACAATCCTTGTGTTTCCACAGTGGATCCATGGAGTTGTTGTGCTGCGTCTTCCCTCTCTCCCTAAAAAAGGGAGCCTGCAAATGGTTCTCCGGTCTACCATGAAGATCTGTGGTAGATTGGTCAGACCTGAAACAACGGTTCTTGCTCTAGTACACTACTAGTAAGGAGCAACCCAAGTCCATCGAGTCCATGGCCAAGATTCGACAAGGGCGAGATGAGCTACTCCACGATTACGTAAGACGATTTATGGCGGCATGCACCAACGTAGAAAACTTTGACGACAAGATTGTCCTTTATTACGCTAGGAGCGACCTTCGAGTGGGTTCTGAGTTCTTTGCATCTTTGGTAAAAAAAAAAAGCCAGAGAGTCTGGGTGAGTTCCAGAGACGATCTAAAAAATACATCAACCTTGAGGAGGCAACGGAAGACCAGAGGAGATGAGATAAAGATGAGCGCCCCATCAAAAGTCCAATCACGATTCCTTACAGACTCGGCGTCCTAAAGGCAGCCCACCCCGAAGAAGGTATTCTAATTATACTCCCCTAAACACCTATCGAGAAACGATCTTGAGAGAGGTAATGCAGATCGAGTTCCAGAATATCGGGAGGCCGCCCCCATAAAAAAGCATAAGCAAAAAGACCACTTCAAGTATTGTGCATGGCATAAAGGTTATGACCATGATATTGAAGACTGCTACCAACTGCGCGACACCATCGAGTTCCTGATCAAGGCCGAACGATTGCAGCAGTAAATTCTCTGTGCCCAAAATGACGAGCATCGCGGCAGACCAGAGAGGATAAACGGCGGAGCCCATCCCTTCCCTACAGGAGGAGAAACCGAAGTCCGAGGGGAAGATCCAGATGCTATCTCACCGGAATGACAATGATCGACATAGAAGGAACAAGGACTCTTCACCAAATGACAATGACGATCGTCGTCTCGAACCAGACATGATGATCAATACCATCGCGGGAGGATTCGCTGGATGAGGACCATCAAATGGAGCAAGGAAGAAAGCATTAAAGATAGCAGTGTTCAGCGTCTCCCACTCTGAATCCAAATCTAGCACCATGAAAAGAAAGACGTTATGTATTACTTTTTCGGACAAGGACTACGACGGAATTATAACACTCCAAACTTTCTATTTATCAAACAATAATTTTGATAGTTAACAGAATCCTACTATTTAGTGATTTCTGTGTACTGTAAAATTATTTTGAATATTCCATCTGTATATTTGATCGTTTTGAGTAATTTGCTCCGTGTCAGGAAAATAATATTTTTCGGGCCGAAAAAATTTACGTAAGTTAATTTTTACTGTTTAGTCTTAATTAATTTATGTAATCTGATTTAATATTTATGAGTTTTCTAATTTTTGTGATTTTATGTGTGATTTTAAAATTTTTATTGTTCGTGGGCCCCACGAGGTGTATGTGGGCCCAGGTGACCATACGTAGGCCCAGGTGGGTCCCGCAAAGTAAAAATTTTTCTACGTATAGAAAAATTTGTACTGTTTAGACAGAGACATGGGATCTTACTAAACCTAAATCCGAAAACAGTTTTAGAAAATTTCTTTTACTGTATTTTGTATTGTATTTAATTATTGAATGATAAAATACAGTAGATATATTCTTTCATGAGGTTATAACAGATAAAAATAAAATTCTATATTGTTAAGTCTATATTGGTGGTTTGGATATCCACCATCGATTTAATTACCGTTGGAGATTTAATCTTGATTTAATCAACGGTGGGATTTGATCTTAAAAGTGAATAGGATCAATTATAATCAATTGGATGGAAATTAAATCAAGGGTAGAGATTTAATCTTATAAATGGCTATGACCATTATCAACCCTTGGATGTAGACTTAATCAATGGTGGAGAATGGATCATTAATGACCATTGGATTTGGATTTAGATCAATGGTGGAAAATTGGTCATCAAAAATGACTATAACCATTTTGGACCTTTGGATGTAAGGTTTGAAGATGTAATGTTGACCTTTCATTTTGGAGACACATTCAATGGTTAGGATTACAGACCAAAAATGATCCAATGGTTCAAATGAAGTCTTCTATCTATAACCTAAATCTAGTAGCTAATTTAAATCCAAACCATTCTTTTAATCAATGGTTAGGATGACTTAAAGTGATAGTTATGAAATTTGTCACATTTGGAGTCATGAAGAGGGGGGGACGGTTTGAAGAAGCAAGGATGAAGGGAGACAACTTAGTGTAGGCTTTTTAGGCCAAAGAAAAAAAGAATAAAGACAAGCCAAGTGTCAAGACCATTTCCTATTGATCATTAATGATCATGTTTGTCAAACTTCACTTTCCATTCTCTCCAATGCATGCTACGGCAATGCATCCCTTTGAAGACCAAGAAAATTCATTTCTACACTTCATATTATCACTTCTTCACTTTTTCACTTAAGTTTCAAGAAATAAACCCAAGCAAACTCTATTCTCTCTCCCAAATGAAGACCATTCGGCCAAGCACTCCAATTTTCTCCTCCATCACTCTTTAATTTCATACAACCTAGTTTCTTGAATCTTTACCTCATTCTAAACAACTTTCATGTTGAAGACTTTCTCTAAATCTTCCATCTTGAAGGACTTTTACTAAGATCAATTTCTAGAGTTTTTGTTGGTGGAGTGTAAGAAAACTTCATTTATTCTTTTCTTTTTCATGTTCTAAACCATGTTTGATCAATGGTTCTTCTTATTCAAGCTTGATATACTATTTTTCTTGTATTTGTTTCATGTTTAAGAACTTGTGTTGGTGGAGATCTTATTCAAAACACAAATCAACAAGCTTTTTGGTGGTTCTTCAAGAGGTAAGAGGGAGATTCATCTCACCAACCAAGCATGGTGGTGAGAGATGGATTTATATTTGATGGATGGTGAATCCATGTGAGAATTCCTATCCATGGTCATGTAATAATTTATGTGTGTTATGTGCTTTGATTATTTTTGCCTATGTTTGATGTACTTTGCATGATTTACTTGTGTATGCATGCTTAATATGATTTTTATTTGTTTATATGGTATGCTTATAATATGCATGATGATATATGTTAAATATATTATGATGGATATATGTTGAGATAAGCAAAATTTTGGCTCCAAAGGCCATGGAGGAGGTCACAGTTTTTAACTTCCAAGACTAAGGTTTTTATTGAAATTTTTCAAGAAATATGGAGTTAATTTTAATCCCTGAACTAAAGCAAATTTCGGTTAAGACATCAACCAAATTGGTGTTCACAAAAATTATATTTTTATAAATGATAAAATTGAATGATTTGAGAAGTAAAGAAAAGAAACAAAAAGGTTTGTTTTGTAAAGAGAATGCACACAGTTTTTGGAGTGGAGTTTTTATGAATTTATTTTGTGTAGAAACAAGAATGGAATTTATTTAAATTAGAAGAAAAATATTTCATGGTTTCAATGGCCATCTATAAGGTTTTGATAATTTAGAAAAAAATGTTTTGATGTTATAAAATACAAGAATTTTCAAATAAGGATTTTGGAAAAGGAATTAAAGTGTTATCAATTACGTGAAATGAAATTTTCATGAATAAAAGAAAAAGGAGATTGGAAGTATTGAACTTCAAATTATTTTAAAGAGAATTAATTTTTTTGAAGTAATTTAGAAATATAAAAGAAAACGTTTGTAACTTAAATTTACTAACGTAGAATTTATTTATTGAGTTTTGGAAAATGTTAGGAAATTTAAAGTTAGAAACAATGATTAAATCAATTAAAGGTGTCTTTATAAGATTAAGTCAATAAAAAGTGATTTTGAGAAAATATATTACGGAAAAGAATTTTTGACTAAGAATAGGTAGAAAATAAAGTAAGAAATTATATTATTGTAAGAAAAGTCCAAAATAATATTTTTAAAGTTAAGAAATATTTTACGAAGGGTAAAACGGTGAAAAACAATTTACGTAACTCAAAAACGTAATTTTTAAGTTACACGATTTGAAAAACGTTAAAATGTTTCTAGGCGATTTTTAAAGCGTTTAAATATTTTACATGATCGAAATGTTGTAGAAAAATATCGCTAGGCGATTTAAAAATAAAAGAATATTTTTACGCATTTTAATACAGTAGAAAATTGTTACGCGAATTTTTAAACGTAACAGAAATATTACAAATCATTGTTTACGTAATAAAATATTACGTGACCGTGAAAACGTGACAAATATTTTACGAATGAGAAAAACATGGTAATGTGATTTTGTTGTTAATTATACAGTAAACTTTACAGTTAAAATCAATATATGAATACTGTACAAGAAATTGAAAAGTTTACCTGTAATTGGCGTTAATATACGAACGTAAAACAATATTTGAACTTGGTATGAAAAATTATGTGATTTACCTTTGGTTGGTAATTGGTGTATTACATATGCATTGAAAATGGTCCGATGGACTATATATGGCTAATTGCCTAGGAGAAACGTACACCTCTTGAGTGAGTGCGATACGCATAGTGTAGGTCACTCGTTGACCTTGGGGCATCGAGTGGGTTGCTCACAATGGTCGGTTGGTAGCTCTTCGTACCGTGGGTAAGACCGACGCAACACACCGATGATCCGGACCGGACACTATTCTTAATCGAGATCGATAAAAGATCTGTGTGTGTATGTCTTAGATGTGCAAGATATAATTATAGCACTTGTCCGAGGCACGTGGACACCGAGAGATCTTTTCGATCAATTTCTCCGATCTGAGTTTAGCTCCATGGAGTAGGAAATCGAGTCTCTGTGTTCATGCATTAACATAAATGCTTACATCTGTGAGATATAATAGTTGTGAAATATTGATTATGATAATTATACTTTTTAAAATATCTGCTTAGTGTAGTTGATATTTCTTGTAATTATTAAATGTTAATTTTGATTGATAATATGTTGATGCCATACTTGTAATATGTTATGTTTATATAGCTTGCTGTTATGTTATCTCTATGCTACCATGTTGGTATTGGCGTAGGTGATCTCACCTCTTTGTATGTATATTTGTATATTGTATTTATAATTAGCTGAAGACGTTGAGAAAGAAATAGTACAAGAAGGAGAAGAAGAACTACTTCTCACGTCCATGGGAATGCGAATTTTGAGAAGATGGAAATGCCCAAACTTTCTGGATACGTGACGTTACGATTCGTGGAGGTTCGGAGCGTGACATGTCCATTTGGATCGACAAAGGCGTATTTTATATAGAGGACATGAACATTACTTACAATAGGCTTTATCAAGGGAACCCCTACTTTAGTGTCAATATTTATGTACAGTTGGAGTTTCCACTATCCATTAGGCAGTATTGGGGAGCTTACTACCGTACTCCTAATAACGGATTCCTATCTGCTGAGGAATCTGAGGAGGACCCATCTGAGGATTCTGCTGTTTAGTCAGACTTGGGCAATATGTTGAGTCTTAAATTATGTTTAATTACTTTGAGAACATGGTCTCGTAATCTGACAAGATATGTAATGTATAATGATGTAAATTATGTGTGATGATGTATAATATTTTTAATTTCCGCTAAGTTTATTTTATTGTCATCAAAGAAGATTTTTTTTTTTTACAATTCGTATTTTTATCATAACATCACTTTTTATGCTCTTGAGGGTATTTGGGTAATTAAGTAACATAAATGTGGCACCATACGGTAGGTGTTATAGGAATCATCCCAGATCACAACGATCTGCTCGTCATCTCCAAGATCATTTCCATTGTCGAGGTCCGCCATATTTTCGTAGATCAAGGAAGCTCGACAAACATTATGTTCCTGAACCTCTACCAAAAGTTAGAGCTCTCGCGGTCGGATTTGACCATTTATGATGGGGAGCTGACAGGATTCACGGGTGAAAAGATCACCCCAGTTGGGTATTACGAAACCCATTTGACCTTGGGTTCTTCCAAGCTCTTCAAGACGATCAAGGTGAGGTTCTTGGTCGTAGACTGCCCTTTGACTTATAATATCATATTAGGTTGCCCCTCTCTAAATGCTCTTGATGCTGTTGTCTCCACCACCCACCTCATGATGAAATTTCTAAGTAAGCACAACGAGGTGGTCACTGTCAAAGGCGACCAAGTGGCCGCCAGGAAATGTTACAACGAAAGCTTGAGGATCTGTAGGATGCCCAGAAGTGGGAAAACAATCAATCCCGGCCCAGTCTTAGATCAGGTCAACATACTGATGACCGAGTTGGATGTCAGGAAGGAACTCCGTGGTACCAGACCCCAGCCAGAAGGCGAGTTGCAGCCCCTTCAGCTCGGAGCCCGGCCAGACCATATTACTAAAATTAGAGCACACTTAGAAGGAGACGAGAAACAAGAATTGATTAAGTTGTTGTTGAAAAATAAGGACTTTTCACCTGGACGTCGTCTGACATGCCGTGGCTTGACCCTTCCTTCATCTACCATCGTTTGTCCATCAGGGAAGATATGAAGTTGGTATCTCAAAGGAAAAGGAAGGTCGACCCTGAAAGGTAGCGGGTCATTGAGGAACAGGTAAAAAAATTGTTAACTTGCGGGTTCATCAGAGGGGTTGCTTATACCATGTGGTTGTCCAACGTGGTCCTAGTGAAAAAATCCAATGGAAAGTGGAGAATGTGCGTGGATTGTACAGATTTGAACAGAGCCTGCCCAAAAGACTCGTATCCACTTCCCAATGTGGACAAATTGGTTGACAGCTCTTCAGGCTTCAAGTGGCTATCATTCATGAACACCTACTCAAGATACAACCAAATTCCAATATATCCCGGAGACGAAGTAAAAACCACTTTCATCACTGATAGGGCAAAATACTGCTATAAGGTTATGTAATTTGGATTAAAGAATATGGGAGCCACCTATCAGAGGATGATGAACAAAGTCTTCAAGAACCAAGTGGGGAAGATGCTAGAAGTCTACATTGATAACATGATAGTAAAAATCCCACAGCATGGATCACACACCGCGGACCTTGAAGAAGTATTTGCACAAATTCAGAAGCACAACATGAGGCTGAATCCGAAAAAGTGCGCCTTCGGAGTCCGAGCCGGCAAATTCTTGAGATTTATGTTAACCCACCTCGGAATCAAAGCCAATCCCGACAAATGCCAGACTGTACTCGATATGAGGAGCCCTCGTAATGTTAAGGAGGTACAACAACTGACAGAAAGGATAACGGCCCTCACAAGATTCCTTTCCAAAGCGGTCCATAAGTCTCTTCCCCTCTTCAAACTACTCAAAAAGGGGAAGAACTTTGATTGGACCCCGGAATGCGAGGACACATTTTCATCATTAAAAAAGCTTTTGTCATATTCTCATATTTTGACAAGGCCGGACCCCGGAGAGACGCTCTACCCGTACCTCTTAGTCCATGAAAAGGCCATAAGCTTAATGTTAATCCAGGAGATGGACGAAGGACAAAAGCTAGTCTACTTCGTGAGTAAGGTCCTGCAAGGACCTGAACTCTGGTATCAGAAGGTTGAGAAAGTTACTTTCGCACTTATCACCACGGCAAGAAAACTACGACAGTATTTTCAATGCCACCCTGTGGTAGAAAGGATGGACCAGCCCATCCGCCAGGTGCTGCACAAGCCAGACCTGGCTGGAAGAATGATTACCTGGTCAATTGAACTCTCCGAGTTCTGGATTGCTTACGAACCACGCCTAGCTATAAAGGCCCAAGCATTATCTGATTTCCTCGTAGAGCTCACGACGAACCACGGCAACCCAAAGGGAATT